>CM065124.1:22632960-23832960 GCA_033026305.1 Cirrhinus molitorella | reverse complement strand
TATGCAGGGTCGGAAAACTCACGGATTTAATCAAAAATATCTTACTTTGTATTCTGAGATCAACAAAGGTCTTACAGGTTTGAAACAACAAGAGGGTGAGTAATTAATGAGAGAATTGTCTTCTTTTTTTTGTGTGAACTACCACTTTAGCCAGCCCTGAGTATCCACACAAATTTCCAATTATCGCTTCAGACTATGTGAAATTTCTATGTGAATTTGATTTGGCTTTAACTGCATGCCTTCACCTTTTCAGAGAGCTTAGCGTCTGCCTCACGAGCCATGTAGGCGCCCTCCAGGACTGAGCAGACAATGGTCAAGCCTTTCCCAGCCTTCAGCTGTGAGGTGAAGGACAGCAGACGTGGATGTTTTACTCCCAAGTCAGAATCCAACTTTAGGAGCACCAGCAGCTGAGGTCTGAAAGAAGAGATATATTTGAAATATTTGCCTTCGATTCTGACTGGTAGGAAGAAGTGCTATTTTCTTGGACGCTCACCTCCAGTTCTTGGTGTGAGGTGGTGCCTCCTCCAGTTTTATTAGGGCATACTGAGCTGCGTTAAGGGATAATCCTCGAATCCCATCTCCCCATTCCTTTTCTGCCCTGAGAGGTGTTAGGGAAAAAGTGGGGAGTTATTACAGGCCTTTTTTTATTTAAAAACACAGTGAATCTAATAGGCACTTGCTTACCCTCTGTATTCAATGTACTTGTAGATGCATCCAGAAATCAGTATGACAACCAAAGCATAGTACCAAGAGGAGACAAACATGAGGCTCAGACTCAGGCTCATCCCAAGAAAAGAGAGGGACCTGCAGACATTTCAACATTTAAATGTCAATAGTGTGTTTAATGGTACTTCATTCAATCAAACATTAACTCAGAGCAATCCATTACACCCCAATTTACATTCAGACAGAACTAACAAGCATTGCACTACACTTGTTTGGTTAATGAAAAACCAGTGTCCATGTAATAGCATGAATTTGTTGGGCATGGAAGGCAACAAAAATGTCCACTTCCCACAAAGCTGTTGCTTGTTAAGGAGAGCCAAGTTTTTTTTTGTTTTTTTTTTTTTCATTTTTCTTACCAATGGTGTTTGGGTTCCTTCCCACTGTTGCTTTTATTATTGAATTGACTGTATTGACATTGTTGGATGAGAACTGGGGCTGGTCATAACTTTTTAAAGTCAGTTACAGAAAGGTAGCCTGGTCTATTTTGAATCTTAAAAGTAAAACTGATTACCTGCTAGTTGGTTACACTTGTTAAAACACAATCTTAACATAATGGCTATGTTCATGCACCTGGCCCCTGAAATGAGCTGGATGACAACATCATTGTTTTCCACAGGGTGGCTTTACAGCTGAATTGAACTCCTTTCATAACTGATGATCTTTACACAGTTATTGAACTCAGTTGAGTTGAATCAACACTGAACGTAGCTTAGCTGAATAAAGACACTATTGTTTTCTTTCTTCTTTTTAAGAGCTACTTTACAGCAGAATTGATCTCTGTTTCCACTTTTGAATAACTTTTTCCCCTTTTATCCTTGTGAAGCTGCCTTGAAATAATCTGTATTGTATAAAGCGCTATATAAATAAAGGTGACTTGACTTGTTGCTGTAATAATCATAAAGAGTGACTTACCAGTGGTAGAACTTGAATCTCGGCCTCCAATTTGGGGTGCGTAGAAGTGTTTGGACAGCACAGGCCAAGTTTACAAAAAGGTAACACATCAAGAAAAACCTGCGAAGTAGAAATTAGAATCAGGGGTTTTATAGTTAACTTAGACTAAAACCATAAAAATATTTTGTTAACTGAAATTAAATGAATGTTAACAGATTTTGTTTTTTCATTTAGTTTACTAAACTATACTTAAATAACAAAATCTAAAACTGAAATAAAATGAATAAAAATGTAACTACCAGTCAAGATTTTTAATGTTTTTTAAAGAAGTCTCTTCTGCTCACCAAGCCTGCATTTATTTGATCCAAAGTACAGCAAAAAGAGTAACATTTTGAAATATTTTTACTATTTAAAATAACTGTTTACTATTTGATTACATCTTAAAATGTACTTTATTCCTGTGATTTCAAAGCTGAATTTCAGAAATTTCAGATGAACAGCACTGATCTGAATTAGAAATCTTTTGTAACATTATAAACTATAATTATCACTTCTGATCAATTTAAAGCATCCTTGCTAAATAAAATTATTAATTTAAAAAATGTATCTCCCAAAGAACAAGCTTTTGAATGGTATAGTGTATAATGTTACAAAAGCTTTTTTTCTGTGATAAATGCTGATCATTGTATCTTTCTATTCATTAAAGAATCCTGAAAAAAAAATACTCAACTGTTTTAAATATTGCTAATAATAATAATAATAATAATAATAATAATAATAATAATAATAATAAATGTTACTTGAACAGCAAATCAGCATATTAGACTGATTTCTGAAGGATCATGTTACACTGAAGACTGGAGTAGTGATGCTGAAAATTTAACTTTGATCAAAGGGATAAATTACATTTTTAAATATATTCAAATAGAAAGCAGTTATTTTAAATAGTAAAAATATTTCAAGACTGTACTGTTTTTGCTGTACTTTGGATCAAATAAATGCAGGCTTGGTAAGCAGAAGAGACTTAAAAAAAACATTAGAAATATTACTGTTCAAAAACTTTTGACTGGTAGTGTTTATAGACCTGTTAGGAAATGCAATAAATTTAATTATATTAAAATTCACAATAATTTAAATTCAAATGATCAACTAAAACTATAATAGTACCTCAATGATACTAAAATAACTGACTGAAACGTGATGCATGTCATGAACACATCTATAGTCTTGGCACATGTGACCCTGGGCCACAAAACCAGTCATAAGTGTCAATTTTTCGAAACTGAGATTTATATATCATCTGAAAGTTGAATGAATAAGCTTTCCATTGATTTATGGATTGTTAGGATCGGACAATATTTGGCTGAGATACAACTATTTGAAATCTGAGGGTGCACAAAAAATTTAAAATTGAGAAAATTGCCTTTGAAGTTGTCCAAATTAGGTTCTTAGCAATGTCATATTACTTATCAAAAATTAAGTTTTGATACATTTATGGTAGGAAATTTACAAAATATCTTAATGGAACATGATCTTTACTTAATATCCTAATGATTTTTTGCATCAAAGAAAAATCGATAATTTTGACCTATACAATGCATTTTTGGCTATTGCTACAAATATACCCCAGTGACTTAAGACTGGTTTTGTGGTCCAGGGTCACATATAGTACAAAATTTCACTGATACATATTTTTCAAAAAAAAAAAATATATATATATATATAAATATTTATAAAAAATATTAAATAATAATAAAAATTAAAAATAACTTGTGAACTGTAGATTCATTCAAATTGTTCATTATAAAATAATTGTCACAAATCTGTATTGTTACAAATTGCTTGGAAGCAGAAACTGTAATGCACATAATTTAGTCAAGCAATGAGTATTGCATTTAGAATTTTTAAAAGTTTAAATTTCACAAATTTTACCACCAACATGAGCACAAAGTGAAGATCTGAAAGCAAGAAGAAACACACTCACATTGAGAGGATGGGAGCAACCTGATCCAGGGAACCAATGAGGATCCCAATCTCACAGATTGCTGCAGTTAGGAGTAAGGCCCAGGTTGGCTCACCGTTAGATTTACTATGACCAAACACCTACCAGTAAGAAGTTCATCATGTTAGGCTTCACAGTCAAGACAATTTTGTCAATATATTTTCTATGAGAGAGAACAATTGAACCACACCTGTGCCTCAAGACATGTAAATGTGCCTTTACCTAATATAAGATCACAAAGAAAAGCCAGGGCATGTTGTTACCTGTAAGAATGGCATGATGCCATCTCGAGCTATAGCCTGAAGGATCCTAGGAGCACCAGTGAGGCTCTGTAGCCCCGCTCCACAACAGGAGAAAAATGAGCCAATCACAATCACCCATGAAGATGGCCAAGCTAGTGTTGCAACAACTAGAGTCCCTTTAACTGACTCTCCATACCTATTACGAAAGCAAGCATGCAACAGCACGTAAAAACAGGAAGAACATTTTACATGAGTAAACTGTGACTGCAGATCTGAAATGATTTAGCAAGCATTTTTCTAAACCACTGGTATTACCAAACAGCACTTACTTGTCTCGCAGTACCACACCTTCAATGCATGCTCCAAATAACACCACACAGGAAATGTCTGTTTAGCATAATTAAGGTATACATCGGACTTGTTAAATAAATCATTTTAAGATTGTTTACACAGTAAACAGCTTAAAACTCTTTCCCTAGAGCCATCATTTTGGCAGAAAAAGATACAGATGATGGAGGTGGTTGCAATAGCCAAAATGGTACCAGTAGGAATGGACCTCTGAGGGTCTCTTAGATCACCAGACCTGTTCGATCCAGCCATAATTCCTGTGAAAATCAGAGAAAAACATTTAATGTGTTTCATATACGTTTAAACACTTTTCACACAGCAATTAGTTAACTAAACTTTTCAAAAGTGTTGGTAGGCTTTAAACCACACAGTTTTTTTTAAATATTAGCCCCCGATCACACCGAACACGCTTTTTATGCCTGAAAACGCGAGGCGCACAGCACTGCCTTTTTTTGGTGACTTTTAAAAAAAGAGCAGTGCGCAGCGGCTTTTTATGTTGCTAGAAAACCATCAAACCATCAAAACATTCGATTGGACAATGGAATTAGCTTTTTTTTTTCAACTTCAGACGCTCGGAAAGTTCCGGCAAAAACGCGAGGCGCAGCAGACGGTTAAAACGCGAGGCGCCGGGGGCGCATAAACAGCGCGGAGAACGCTCACTGCCAACCGAAAACCATTCAAAAAAGGAGCGTCGCACTGCACAAAACGCGTTCTGTCTGATCGGGGCCTAGGCATCAGGGTAACGTTGACAGATGTTTTTTCCTGTGTATACAGTAAATACTGCCAGGGATGCCCGATTCACTAAAGAATTTTACTTTACTTGTTTTGACTTTGTTCCTTCGAAATAATTGGCCAAACGGGTTAGAAAAATGGTTGTTAAATTGTTCATGATTCCATCTGAATTATTTGCATAGATCACTCACATACTGATCATGTGAAATGGTTTCTCCCTCTGTAAAACGTGATACCAAAAGAACACAGTGGAGTGGATATTTTCCCACAATCTACAGAAATCAAAATGCAAAAAAATACTTTTCTTACTTAGATTTTTGGACTTGTTTCCAGCCAAGATATCTAAAAAAATTCTTAAATCAAGAAGGATTTTCTAGTAAAGATTATTGTCTTGTTTTTACAAAAAAACAAGTCAAAATTAAGTGAGTTTTTGCTTAGAACAAGCAAAATAATCTGGCAATGGGGTAAGCTAAATAATCTTATTTCAATCAGAAAACAAGAATATTTTGCTTACCCCATTGGCAGATTATTTTGATTGTTTCAAGAAAACAAGACAATAATTTTTACTAGTGCTGTCAAATGATTAATCGCGATTAATTGCATCCAAAATAAAAGTTTATGTTTACATACTATATATTTGTGTACTGTGTATGTTTATTATGTATATATAAATACAAACACATGCATGTATATACTAAGGAAAAATATTTTACATTTATATATAAAATATTTATATTTATTTATAATCTAAATTGTATACAGGTATAAATATATATACATATAGATATTTGGTTTTAATATATACATGTATGTGTGTGTATTTATATGTACATAATAAATATACAAAGTAAACACACATATAGTATGTAAACATAAACTTTTATTTTGGATGCGATTAATCGTTTGACAGCCCTAATTTTTACTTCTATCTTACTTAAGCATTGTCTGCAGTGTGTTTGTAAGCGAAGATGATGAAAAAGTTCTGTTTTTAGTCATTTGTAGCCAAAACAGTACCAAAAACTAAAACTACATGGAAGCATATACTGCTCATTTTTGCTACTTTTAGCCTACATAAAAACATTATTGTTTTTACATAAACAAATGGAACAGACACACTGTAACACTGTCAATTTCAGATGTCGTCACACCCCACAACCTTATCATCTGCACAGAGAAACTGGCACTTAAAGTACACACATAATTATGAACTATTCTAGGCACAAAAATCAGTTTTTTTTTTTTTTTTTTAGTCACTTTAGGGCTGGGTAAAAAAACATATATAAAAAAAAATTGATTTCTCAATTTGAATCGATTTTTGTGTTTACAAAACAATATTGTTTTATCAATTAGTTTAGCCTTTTTTCAGTTAATGAACAGAAGTGTAGTGCACCTTCCATCCAATAAATCGAAATACATTTTGTGCTTTACTATGTTTAATATGAAACAAAATCTCAGGTTTCAAACTCTGTCCATTTTGTTACATTACTCATTACAACAATAAATAAAATTAATCTATTACTTTTCCTACATAATTTGAAGAGTTCAGATGCAAAACCCTCTAAAAGCCATCTCGGTCAAAAATGAGATAATGATACTGAGTGAATGCTCTTGACACATATTATACATACATCAAATACTTTTACTTCAAACTCGCTGAAATCCCAGCCTCAGTCCAATCAGAAGTACCAGCACTTACATAGAAACCTATACATCAGAGCCTGATAAAAATGTGTTTTTTAAAGAAAGATGTCAGATGGATTTAGAGGCTTTTGCATCTGAACTCTTCATTTGTAACCCAAGAAAGTGTCGAAATATCTTTTTAGGAGTTTTAGACCTTCCCAACAATATAAAGTGTCATGATTAGATTATGATTTATTTGTAATATGGCGAAGTAAACGTAGGAGTCCCGTAAACGGGACTGTGACAGTTAAAGGGTTAATACCAGTTTTAGCATGAATAAACATGAACATCCAAAGTTATTTTAAAAAAAAGTGTACAACTTACCAATGTCTCATTAAGCTTTTAAACAATATGTCATGTAATATTTACCTCAGAAAAAAAAAAAACATATTCGGTGACCATAAACTATTTAGTCAGCTTAAAACTTTAAAACTCTAGAGAAGAGCATTTTGTTAAATATATGAACCATATAACATTTTTTATTATAATTATGAATCATTTTTTACTGTTCTTCAGTTTTTAAATTATGTTTAAATATCTGTCAAGTTTTTATGACAGCTACCATTTCACTGAGTGTAACCTTCGTTTAACCTTTAATACTATAATAATGTAGTAACAACTGACTCTCATGTATATTTTATAGCATTAGTTGAGTGATTTTCTTTCCTTGAGAAAATGTAATGTATTGTACCTAATATATCCAAAATAATCATTATCGAATCGAAACCAAATTGAATCACAAGCTTTTGAATCAGAATTGAATCTAATCACGAAATTGGTGTCAAAACCCAGCCCTACTTCTAAATGTGGTTTTAAATCAGATACATATCCGATATCTGGACGTCTGACCTAAACATACTTATCTGATTAGTGAAGCTTGTTGGTTTAATTACAAAAAGAAGGTTAACACCTCAGTACTGAGAAAAATAGCTTTTAGTAGCTGTTGTATTTATAAAATTCATAGGGCAGGGATTGAAAACCTGCCTCCAAAAGTTGTGCAATTTCTTATATATAACGTTACTGCCTCAATAAAATGTGAGTGGATAAAACTATCTTTATGGGGAAACGTATTGTCCTCGCATTTTGGTGGCTTCAAGTTCCAGTGAAATGTCTTTATTTTCTGTGTCTGTTTTACATCTTCAATGGCAAGTCGGTATGTATTCAGCTAAGTGTTGGGGGTAACGCATTACATGTAACGCAAGTTACATAATAATATTACTTTTTTCAAGTAACTAATAAAGTAACGCATTACTTTCTCATTTCCAAGAAAATATCTGAGTTACTTTTTCAAAAAAGTACTGACAGTTACTTTTTGTTTCCTTTATGTATTTAATCCCATTGTATTAACCAATGACTTTGCTGCTGACCTTTGTTGATCCAGTTCAACTGTACACTCCAAAAATACTTTTAAAAAATACTTTTATTTCCAGCCAAAATATAAAAAAAAATCTTAAATCAAGAAGGATTTTCTAGACAAGTAAATAATTATTTTCTTGTTTTTAGAAAAAAAGTCAGAAAGTTAAAGATAGTTTTTGCTTAGAACAAGCAAAATAATCTGCTAAAAAAAAATCTTATTACAAACAGAAAACTTACTTTACATTTGTGCTTTATTTCTCTCATTGCTGAAGAGTGTTGAACTTTCTTTTCCTACACTTCTATTGTACAAACGTGAATTTAATTTTCCTTTAGCCTTAGCCTAATTCACTTAATTTCATTTTGGTGTGAAAGGGCTTTTACATTTACTAAGAATCAAACTTTTTTATATTAAAAACAAACAAGAAAGCCCTGCCCAGATTTAAAAAGTAACACAAAAGTAATGCAAAAGTAATGTAATGCATTACTTTCCATAAAAAGTAACTAAGTCACGTAATTAGTTACTTTTTTAGGGAGTAACGCAATATTGTAATGCATTACTTTTAAAAGTAACTTTCCCCAACACTGGTTAATTTGCTATAACTGCACATATCAATAAAAATAAATGTGCCTAACTGACACAGCATGCTGCTTTTCATGTAAAGCCTACAAGATATTATAAAACCAGACAGATAGAGGTGTAAAAAGAGTTTAGACCTTGTGGTCACTTTTCCATGCGACCATAACTCAAGAACCAGGTCAGCTGAACTGATGCATAGAAAAGAGCTGCAGCTGTATCCACTACTAATATGCAGATTTTTGTCCTTTCGGACCTTTAGAATCCCACATTAATTTTAATGATTTTGAAATCCACCAGTACTACAAAAATTCACCATTCTACAGAAGAAAAAAAAGTCATACAGGTTTCAAATACCTGTAACTGAAGGGAAGTATATTCCAACCAGAAGGGTGAAGAAGGTAGTGATGTCATTGAAGACATAATGTGTGTCATTGGAGTTATCCGAAGATTGCTCTGCACTTTGAAGCCTCTTCCCCACCATCTTCCTGTATTCTCCATAGTGTCCCCACATGTTCTCTAGGAAAAACATTAATACTTAGTAAAACACTGAGCTACCTAAATTATACTCTTATGTTTGTGAAAATGCATTAGGTTATATAACAAACAAACAGACTGTTTAATTACAACATTGTTAAGGTAAATGAGATTTGTATAGCTTGGTATGTAATTTTATTTTGAGTATTCACCTGATATGACCCCACTGAGCAAGCCAGGAACAGCCTGAATCTCGGTTAAATTGTTAAGTTTGAAGTATTCATCGCATGTTTCATTTCCTAAGTCACCTTTACAAAAAAGCTTCCATAGTTCGGTGGTGGTGGTTACGTTGTCGATGACCTCTGTCTTTAGACACTTGTCAAACCTAGAATTTTGCAAGGTGCGGTTGCCTAGCAGACAGACTCTGTTGATGTGCAAAAGAGATCATAAATGTAATTGTGTTCAAATAAAATGCTCACATTTGATATGTCTTAAACATGTAAACATTAAAGAAATGTCAAGAAATTCTCACAGCAATTCGTACATATTTTTCGAGATGGCTAATTTGCAGGAATTTGTACGTATGACCACCCCTAACCCCGTCCCTAAACCTGCCCCTCACAGATAACATACAAAATGATACAAATTGGCCACCTCGTAAAATACGTACAAATTGGTCGTGAGATAGCTTTGGTTGAGTTAAAATGTCCATGTAAAAAAATAAATAAATAAATAAAAAAAATCACAGCACTACTCACTGAGAATTAGGAGGCCTAATGGCGGATTGGATGACCCCTGCATAGATGGCCATAATTGACAGCATTACGCAGGACAGGAAGACCAAGGCCAGCTTGTTGACATATTTCACTCCAACAAACACCACCAGAGTCATGATAGCTAAACAGCATGTCCCATATATGCGCATGTCATTTTGCATTCCAGTTGGCTGTTCAGTCATTTCTCTAAACACAGCTGCATTGGGCATTATGTATGTCTGTAACAGGGTACGAAAGGAGAGAATGTTTTTTTTGTTGTTGTTACATAAGTTGATTTTCGAGGTTATGTCTAGGGCAATGAAACGCTAAGTTAATGATAGAATCTGCTGACTCGTGTTAGTTCACTGCTGACACAAGCTCTTCTGTAGTACTGAATGAGTACTGTATTTGTTTGCAAGAAATTGTTAATGCTGGTCTGTAGGTTTTGACTCACCAAAAAAATTTCCATGGTTCCTAGTATGTACATAGATCCTGCAAATGTGGTGCCCAAGTAGAAACAGAAACCCACTGCTCCCCCAAACTCTGGGCCTAATGCTCTGGAAATCATGTAGTAGGAACCACCAGCTAAAGTGCGAAGAGAAAAGAATCAAGTTGACTTATGAAGTCACTATTAATAAAAATAATATATTTAAAGAAATGTCATAGAAGATTGAAATCATACCAGGCACTACACCATTAGTCGCAATGGCGCTCATTGAAATTGCAGTCAGCATGGTCTAGTGATAAGTAAATAGCATGTTATCAAAACATAAATATATTTTTAAATATGAGTGGAAAATATATGATCAAAAAAGGCTATAAGAATACCTCACATGGCCAAACATATGTAGACACCCAAAAACAAACCAACCTGTACACAGTTGAGGTCAAATGTTTACATCCCTTTGTAAACATTCAGAATTTGCAAAATGTTTATTATTTTACCAAAATAAGAGGGATCATAAAAATGCTTTTTATTGTTTATTTACTGACCTGAATGAGATATTTCACATAAAAGATGTTTACATATAGTCCACAAGAGTGTGAAAAGATGGATCTCAAAATCATACAGTCATTGTTGGAAAGGGTTCAAATACACAAAAATGCTGGAAAACCAAAGATTTTGTGGAACCTGAAGGATTTTTCTGAAGAACAGAAGGCACTGTCCAAGACAAATAAGGGACTCATGAACAGCTATCACTAAAAAACACAGCTGAACACAGTATTAAGAATCAAGGGGGTGTAAACTTTTGAAAAGAGTCATTTTCATAAATTCAGCTATTATTTTCTCTTGTGGAATATACTGTAAACATCTTTTATGTGAAATATCTTATTCAGGTCAGTACTAAATAAACAATAACATGCATTTTGCATGATCCCTCTTATGTTGGTAAAACATTTTGCAGATTCTGAAAGGGGAATGTAAACTTTTGACCTTAACTGTAAATTTTACTTTTTTGTGTGTATTTATTTTATAATTTTTGTTAGAGTTCACCTATAGTTTTAATTGTTGAAGAGATTTACTTTTAATATTTTAGGGCTGCCAAAGTTAATGTTCTGGCATCTTAAAAAAAAAAATAGCATTGATAAATGTGGTTTGAGGTACATGGATACAGGACAGGATCTTATCAAAACAAAAGGACAAATAAATAACCCTTTTTTTGTTTGTTTTTTGCTGTTTCTCCAGAAGTTTGCCATATTAAATGATCCATGGTAAATTTTTCTCATTCGTTATGATTAAAAACTGTCAGCTTCCTGCCTCCCACAGCTACTTTTCTCTGTACGGATATGTCTTGACACGCATGGGCAATTTATGTGTGCAGTTTTTTGTGAAATCCATTCTGACAGCTCTAAAAAGTTCTTAAAAAATCATTATTAATTAATGACAAATTAATCATCGTGTATTTAGGTAAATAAATGGTTAGGAAGATGGATTTCAAGTTTTATAATATACTATGTATTCAATAATAATAATAATAATAATCATCATCATCATCATTTGTGGTCACTTTGCCCTTATTGGAGTGTCTATTTACACTAACAAGCCTCAGCTAACAAGGACGGCCATTTACGCTAACTCCACCCACCAATGTGGTAGGGTTAGACAACATTGCAAAAGACATTAAACTACAACTCCAGTGGTAAGTAATAAAGTGAGTAGCAATTATTTGTTGACATGATCAACACGAGTTAAAATTCACCTTTGTTCTTCTCACATCACTTCACTTCACATCATAGCAATGAAGGAAATATTCGAAAAATGGAAAATAACATGCCTCATGGGTGTTTATCAGTTAACATTAGGAGTAATGAGGGCTTTATTGTCATAAAAAAACAGTCATTTTAGTTTTTATTTAAAACAAAATAAAATTCATCCACACCATTTCAAATTGGTCTCAATTTGTGCACTGTCAGGCATTGTCATGTTAAAACTGTTGGCACAAAGTTTGAAACACATAGTTGTCTAGAATGTCAGTGTATGCTATAGAATCAACATTTTTGTCACTGGAATCCAATAATTATCCATGACAAATCCGATAATTATAAGGAAGTGTTGACGTACTTATGTCAAGTTTTTCATTAGTTTGTGTGACAAAACTGTCAAAACTGACAAAAAGGCATTTTTAATTGAAGTGATTGAAAAAAAATGATTTTTACACTTGGATACACTAATAAACTTGGTTAGTGAGTCAAAAAAGTGTTTTTAAATTAAAAATAGGGGAAAAAACTCACGCATGAACAGCACATGAACACGATAGCAAGAGCCTCCATGATTCCCGCGGTACCCACTATCCATGTGAGCCGCAGGAAAAGAATCACACCCAGAATGTTCTGCATGCAGGGCATGAACACACCTATGAATGTGCCCATCTGAGGGCCCTTCAAACAGATTGACACATAAAACGAAAACATTTAGGTTATGTAGGACAGACTGAAAAAGGTGTGAATTCAATGCGTGTTTGAAAGTCTTTTAATCATCTCCGTGTGAGACTTACATTTACAGTGATTCTTTGAATCCCATCTTCGCTCTCAGCCTCCTCGTGCTCGACAACCCCCTGGGTTATGTTGGTGTAGTTGGCCAGTTTGTTGAGGAGAGATGACACCATTGGTGTGCTGTCCATCTCATCCTGTAAGTAAAGACATGGAGCAGATGAATGATTTAATATGTACAACATTTCACTGCAGTTCAGAGACACTATATAAATAAGGTGAAGTATTTTATTTGAATATAACATTCTCAAACAGTGATATCTTATTAACAAAATTAAAGGCTTGGTTTTAAGCAGTTTGTTACCTCATAGAGAGCCATATTCTTGCCATAGATGCTGTCATCATGATCTGTGCTGATTAAGGAGCTGGTTTCTCTGGGAGTGTCATCACCTGGCAAATGACAGAAAACAAAAATTAAAGCTGGAATACTCTAGGCTACCTTAAAAGTCTGAAAGAGTTTTAATCACTTGACATAGACTTGCCAACTTTGTATATGGTTACAGAGCAGACTTTTTAGTCACACTGTATAATTAATAAAAATTCATTATAAAATCCTTCAGTCAAGAGCAATACGTGATTTTCTCTTTTTCTTTTGTTGTTTGATTAATATTTAGTACCGTCAACAGCAGGAATAGCCCTTTGTCATTTTAAGAGCAGCACGGATCCAATTTACTGTTATGCACGTATTTTCTTTCTCTGCTATTTACGTTCACTTAACCGGAGAAGCGCCACATTTTGACAGTTTTATTTGACCGTTTAGGGACGCATTTTAAGCTAAAAGTTGACTTTGCGTCCATGTTTTTTGTCTCTGAGTGCATGCGTGTTCTTTTTGCGCTTTTAAAAGAATGAATAAATCGAATTTATGAAAACTTGAATATATCAATTCTATTCTGCAAAAGTCATGTTACGTGATTTTACTGATTTGCACGTGAAATTGGGCTTTTATTGAGGAGCGAAAGCAGGGTGGAATGGGGTGCAACAATCGTTTTGTCGAGAGATTATTGAATATTTTCATAATCGTTGGAGGCCGAAATCGAACACAACCGAACACAACAAACTCACACAGAAACATGCACCTTTGCCGTTAGAAGATGCATAACAAATGAAAACAAATAATTGTAAAATCTGTTAAAATATCAGACATTTATGATATCCTGTGACTGGATGAACTCTTCCAGCAACTAAAGCTGCTTATCTAAACTGCAAATTAGGTTGAAAATCCCTGCTAAATGCATGTAGTGTATTTAGTTTTAATTAGAGCTTAATCTTTTTTTTCTCAGTGTTGTTAGTTTTGGTGTACAAGTAGCCCACAAAAAAAAAAAAATTATAAAAGTGAAAGTGTTAACTGTGTTTAACAAGACATGTTTATTCTTGTCTTGGGAAAAATGACAAAACTCACATTTTTCCACATAACTCGTCATCTCTTCATCTGTTATTTTAGTCAAGAAATGTTTTTACTAGATGCTGCTGCAACAAATGAAGAGTCATCCTTGAAATAACCCAAAAAGTGTTTAATGCCATGATTGTTTGCATTCACTAAACCAAAATATGTAGCCAACAAGCTTGAGAGCTTTTTCTAAAAGACATTTGAGAAGGTAAAATACAAACAGATCATCCTGAAGACACTCAACCTGTGTTCCCCTCAAACTATGACTCATAATATGTTTAAGAGCTCTTTTCATGTTTTAATCTGTTTATAAACCCTCACAACAGCAGATATGTGAGCTGTTATACTGTCATACTGCCTAAAGGTAAGAAATATATGGCGACAGAAAAAAAGAAAGTGAAACATTACAAACGTGTATATATATATATATATATATATATATATATATATATATATATAGTCAAACAAATGTTTTTTATGTGAAATTTCAAATGCTCAACATTCAACAAGTTGATTTAAAATCTTAAGCTTACTCTTGCCATTGTAATGATTTTTTTGATGATCCATATCAATGAGATTCAAACTCACCTAATGTCTCTACATTCAAAACTTCTTCACACTCCATGCTGAGAGGGAGACAAAGGTGTGAACGTCTCTGACGATCTTAGCAGCAAGAACCTTTTTACTTTGTCTCTTGTTTTATTAAAAGGGTAGAAACTGTTCTGGGCAAATCTATCTGTTGAACCACAGATCTGCAGCTGATTTGTTTTATTCCAATTCAGTACGAACTCCTCCTCGGTTTTGTCAAGAAGGACGGTGGTCCATGTGAAGGGGACCAGCCTCTCTCTGTGTTCCAGCAGCTGGCTAATTTGCTTGTCTCTTTCTCCCTCTTCTTCACTCAGTTTTTATTCCAGCACATGCTTTTTGTAGGTGATATCAGCCTCTCCCTGCCCTCCAGTATGTTTTGTCCTCTCTGAGGTTCAAAAACAACTACAGACTAGCTGTGTCCTCTATTTCTTTAGCTCTCTGTGCTGGATCGTTGACTGGCGGGACTGAGTGCGAGTCTTGAATGACTTCTTATCAAGTCAAAAAGGGGAGGGGGGGATTACAGTAAAGGATTATTCAAAACCAGTTAGTCAGCCGAAAGAGTATATGTGCAAAAAGAAAACTGAAATCCAGTTCATCAGCATGCTACACCTGAAACATTTCAAGAGGAAACATTAGGATTGTACCCAGTGTGAAATTACTGAGTGGGTATACTCTGATTATGATAAACATGTAAGGATTTTTATTTAAATGAATACTAAATATAAGCAGTACTACTACTGAACAAATTTTAGACTGAATACATGGCCGCACTGATGTACAAGGTATACTGCTGCTGTTTGATAGACTGAGAAAGTTGATTTTAAAGCTGTAGAAAACTGGCAAGTATCTATTTCCCAGGCCTGTGCTTCCATTGAATCTAATTTCATGTCTCCTTCCACAGAACAATAACAGAGGAGGTTCATAAAAAGCTTTCAAGGCTTCCGAAACATCCTTTTCCTGAGAATTCCTTCCATGTGGTTTGTAAGTTGTGGTTTTATTGGGCATGCGCAGCTAATTTTATATATAAATCATGAAATCCCAAAGGGACTAATTTGTGATGTTGTGATTTTAAAAGTATATTGTATAATAGATTCAGTCAAGTATGACTAAAAACTATATTCTTAAAATCTGTTTTTAAAATGTCATTTATCCCTGTGATGGTGATTTGTACCTGAAATCATTCTATTAAAAAACAAAAATTTCTCAGAAAGAAACATTTATTTTTATCAGTAAGGTTCAAAAGAACAGAATTGTCTTGAAATAGATATATTTTATGACATAGATGCGATTTACTCTCACTTTTGATCAACTTAATGCGTGCTTGCTAAATTAAAATGTTAGTTTCTTTAAAAAATCTTTAAGAAAATATATTTAACCCTGTAAAGCCTGAGGCATGAAATAATCTTATTTATGAAAGATATAGTAGGAATATATGGTGCCTGCTTGATGAGGGAAAATAATCAATATTATTCAGAGGTCAAAACTAAGCAACAATACACAATTTAGTGCAGATGTTATTGTTTATGTGGCCACAAGGTAAGATGAAATTCTGACATCTTGTCATGTAAATTAGTTTTCTCTCTATATCTCCCAAAAATGTGGCCATAGACCACAGAACCAGTCATAAAAGTCAATTTGAAATAATAAATAAGCTTTCTATTGATGTATGGTTTGTTGGGATACAACAATATTTGAATCTTTCAAAATACTGAGAAAATAACCTTTAAAGTTGTCCAAATTAAGTTCTGAAGTAATAGCAATGCACATTACTAATCAAAAATTAAGTTTTGATATATTTATGGTAGGAAATTTGCCGAATATCTTCATGGAACATGATCTTTACTTAATATCCTAATGATTTTTGGCATAAAAGAAAAACTGATCATTTGGACCCATACTGTGTATTTTTGGCTATTGCTACAAATATATAATATATATATATATATTAAACGCAATGAGATAATGTATTTTTCTGAGGAAAAAAAGATGTATGGATAATCAACTAAATCTAGTAGGTTGTTTCAGTTTCAGTTATACCTGAATGAGGACATTTTTGAAGTTGTGTGTATGCATTAGCAATCAGAGGGCAAGAAGGCATTTTTTTCAGCAAAGATCTGACCTTGTTATTTTATAGCACTCTATCAAATATCATACAGTCGGCTTTAAAGGGTAAATGAGGGTTAAATGATATGGTCTATACAGAATGCCTTTACAGCTACGGAAAGGTTTTTTTCACAAGCAGTATTTAATCTTAAAAAGGAAACAGCACAATTAAACTTATTTTTATCATGGAAAGTTTTAAATAGGCCAGTTAAAAGGAAAAGGACAAATTCCATAATGATGAGCCACAAGCTCTGCTACACACCCCTGTACACATATTAACACACATTAAAGAAAACGTCTAGGTTACGCAATTCTTATGTGAATGGATACTATAAACTTTAACTACGCCTGTTCCAATATTATGTCAAGCCAGAAACTGAAGGAACATCGACCAACCAGCTACTGACACCAGTCCACAACTTCCTTATTTCATGTAAATAATGATAAAGAAACAAGTTACACAACAAGAACCCTGATGCGACTTAAAATGCCCAGTGACTTCCATTTAGTTCTTATTTATATTCTGTCATCATTTACTCACCCTCAACTCATGTTGTTCCAAACCTGTATGAATTTCTTTCTTCTTCTGAACACAGATGTTAGTAACCAAAACATTTAAGGGCAGCCACTTAGTGATCAATGTAACCATTTAGTTACCATCATTGTAAAAAAAATATGTATATATTTTCTGTGTTCAGAAGAAAGAAATTCATACAGTTTTGGAATGATGTTAGAATGATGTCAGAATTTTAATTTTGGGTTGAACTGGCCCTTTAAGGGTGAGTGAGGGTGATTCAATAAAAGATTTAATTTATGGGTCAACTATCCATTTAAACTTAAATGGAACCCACACAAGAAAAATCAGAAGATCCAGAACAAAAGAAGACATGAAGACATTGACTTTAAGCTTTCTTGTTTTTTACACACATAAAAAAGTTGAGATTTAGTCATTTATCTAAAGTGAAGCAGTGAAAGACGTCACAGAGTAAGAGAAACAGGAAAATGGTGGGGGGGAAAAAGGGCACCAGGAAACCACCACTTGTTTACACTCCTTGAGGAGATGATTTCACAAACACATGGCAGTAAACATGGCACACATTTGCTTTTGAGGATGGGCTTACTGTAAACACAGACGCTATTAAGAAAAGCCAGGCCTTTCACAGTAAGTCTTGAAAAAGTTCTCCTCCTGCTTGCACATGTCTAAGCAGGAATTTTCCCCCCAGAAAGCTCTCACCTGAGTAGTGTCCTGCTGCCGTGTGTGGCTCCTCCTTGTCCTCTTCTTTCATTATCTCTCCATCATAGTCTGGATTTGATATAGGGGTGTCCTCCACTGGCACCACTGTGAAGTTAGTGGGCATTTTCCCTCACACCATGTGCTCAGTGTTATATTCCTCAAGTCTTTTTTTCTCTCTGTCTCACTCCAAGTCTCCTGGGCTCGCCAGAGTTCGAAGTTCTCTGACTTCTTCACAACTGTTGTTCAGACGCGGCAGCCCATGTGATCACTTTCAGCCAAATAAGGAGCTGTACACAACTCCTCCCTCTGGGTGACGGGCTGTTCTGTCCTGCCACAGAGCTCTAAAGCTGGTGCTTCCTGTTTTGTGTTAACTGCCCTGCTCATTGTACCTGGGAAGGCTGGGAGGGAGGTGATTGAGTGCCTTGTCAGAGTCATCAGAGACTGCCCAAAGTGATGGGAACAAAAGGCTGAACACAATGTGGCATTCCTAAACCTCAGCCCAATTCCCTGCCCCACCCCCTCCTGACGTTCCTAGCTTCAGAGGAAACGTGTGCTACAATCACTCCATTCAGGAACCATTAGGAGTGGAGAGGAATTAAAGCTGAAAATAACTGCACTGCTCCTGTTTTCCTGGACAGACTATGACTGTGAGAGTGCATGAATGTTTGGTGGACACTATCTGTTTGCACAGAGCTGTGTTGATCAGCCAGATTCTCTTAAAATGTGCATGTGCATTTGTTTGAAAGAGGCCTAGATAATGGCTCCTTTTTTTTGTTCAAGGGTGTGTGCACAGACATACCCTAACATGAACGATAGATGCACACTGACAACACATTCATTGGTCATGTGAGAGTGGCTGATAAGGGTCTGAACAGTGGAACTGTGCTGACTTCACAGGAACAACCTGCATAGCAGCTATTCAGTAGTGGTGAAAATGAAACGGCTGTTGTGACTACAAAGTAGTGAAGTTTTTTTTTTTTTTTTTTTAAAGAAATATCTTCTGAAAAAAAATAATGGTGCTTTAAAAGGTTCATCACAGTGATGCCGTAGAAGAACTATTTTTGGTTCCATAAAAGGGTCTTTTTCTTACCTTTTTACAATCTGAAGAACTTTTTTTCACTACAAAGAACCTTTTGTGAAACACAAAGGTTCTTTAGATGTTAAAGGTTCTTTATGGAACCATGGAACCACCTTTTGTTTTTAGGAGTGTACCATTTTGAAATATTTTTCTGTTTAACTGTTTTGTATTTGAATATATTTTCAAATTTAATTTATTCCTGTGATTTCAAAGCTAAATTTTTAGCATCATTAATTCAGTCTCATGGCCCTTCAGAAATCATTCTAATATTCTGATTTGCTGCTCAACAAACATGTATAATTATATTATTATGTTGAAAACAGCTGAGTAGATTTTTTTTTTCAGGTTTCTTTGATGAATAGAATATTCACAGCATTTATATAAAATAATAAGACATCTTTTGTAACATTATAAATTATTCCATCATCACCTTTTGCTCAATTTAAAGCATAATGTTAAGTTATAAAAGTTATGTCTAACTTTTAAGTGAAAAAGTTTTTTTTTCCTTTCTTTAATTACTACTTAGGTTGTCCTCTGACCACAGTACCCTGTCTGATTTTTATTTTATTTTATTTTTTTTTATTTTATTTATTTTTTTTTATTTTTTTTGTGCCCCGTGTTGTTAACTGTCCTTCTTTAACAAGTCCAGCAGGTGGCAGCCTATACAGTTTTTGAACAGACTGTATAGGCTTCTTGTGGAAGTTTCCAACTATAGCGTAGAATAAAAGCTACAGAACCTACTTCTGGTAAACCGTAAAAAAATTATAGACATTTTGTTTTGAGAAAAACACTACTAGAAACTGCTAGAATAGCTCGTATCTCCTAAAAAAACTGAACAAAATATAAATGTATTTATAAATTTATACCATATTATATATGGAGATTTTTTTCTTTGATGCATCAACATCGTAGCATCAAGCAAACAACACCCTAAAGGTCAACAGTGTGTCACTGTTCTTTTTAGAGTATTATAAGCTGTACATTCCACTTATTCAGACACCTTGACCTGCACTGTGAAAAGATTCTGATAAGAGCTTAAGTTTTTACTTTTACTTTTATTTTGGCAAACACGGATACTCACCCATGCTATCAGATAACCCACCCTAAAAATAGTTTCTTGGTAATACTAATAACTCTGATTAATACAATAACAAATGTACTTCGTTTTTATTGATAATATGCATCTTTTACACCTGAAGCAGTCAACAAGATGGTAAAATACATGTTGACAGTTGATTCAAAGTCAGAGTTGGAAACGTCTTAAATGTCTCTCCACAAATTTTGTATATATGCAAATTGAATAATATCCAAGGTACACATTTCTAGTAATTGTGCAGTTAATTCTCATATTGTATTTTCAGAAAGTTTTTAAATATTTGTTCTCTCCCCAAATTTGTCACTACTGAAATAATTTAATAATAATATTGACCTATTAAGATAATATTGACCTATTAAGATTTTGCTCTCACATTCCTTGTAAATACATTTTTTTCTATTTTATTAAACAGTTTTCAGAGGTAAATCAATAACAATTACAATTGTAACAATATTTCAAGTGTGATTCATGAGATTTGTTGTATTTTGAATCCCTTTTTTTTTTTTTTTTTTGTATAGGCAAAAAGTAGATCACGCTGATTTCAAACTTAATGATTCATTAGTTTAAAAATACAGTGAACCAAAAAACTATCGTAACAACTTAGTTGATAATTCAGTATACTGTATTTTTGACAAAACATTCCATGTTTCAGTCATGATAGCACATTTTCGGTAGTAACAGTAAGGTTTTGGTAGCAATCACATCACATTACAGAATGTTAACCCACATACTAAAACATTACCAAAACATACTAAAATACAAAAAATGTGCATAACTGTACTAACATGCTGTTTATTTCCCTCAAATAAAGGATTATGTGTTTCATTTTGTCACTACCAAAACAACGATGACACGTTTAAGTCATGACTGTTACGGTAGTGACAATTTTAGATATTTTTGAACCCAGCTCAAAGCTAGCATGGTTAGCTAGCACAGTTCTGAACAGTTGTACACATATACATTTTTAAAAAAAAAAAAACTCCCAAAAAAGTGTGTTTAAAGTGTGTTTAATTATAGAAAAATGGTATTCGGTAGTGACATTCTTTAAAGTTACACACAGATTTTTTTATCTACTTACCATGTAGCTGTGATAAATATTTCCTGATCATAAATGTAGGGATGTAGTTAAAATCAGTCTCAGCTAATGTATTAAAACATACACTGTTTCGGTAGTGAAATGAAAATGTGGGACACATTTTTAACATAAAGTTTCTTAATTTACTAAGAAGATATAAAAGATATATTCAAAAATCAAAGGATATTTTTAAAATGTTATTTAAATATTACTTAATTAGTTGAAATGTATGATTACATATATATTAAGCTTACTGATATTTTAAATATTATTGTGGGTTTCAACTGAAAATAAAAGGATCTTAGTAAACATCTAATAGTTGAATACTTCAATGCTTTGTACCTGTGTTTTTTGTTTGTGGGACAGCAGTTTACACCAATTCTGTTGAATGGCCCATATACATTTGTATATTTAAAACACTTCTGCTTCTTGGAACCCTAGTTGAAAACAATGGCTCCAAACAAAGAAGCCACGTATAACATCTTTGAATTGGATCTATACACTGTAAGTAAAAAGGAAGGTCATTTGCAAATACATGTAAATCGTCTGGAGGTTACTCTATGTATGTATGTTATCCAAATATAGTATATTATCATTTTCTTAGCTTTTCTTCTGCCAGTGTGAGTATTCTAGTTTGCGCTCGACCTGGTCTATCTTACAATCGCGGTATGACACTCTAAATCGGATTTGAGTTCGCTGAACACCGGCATACTGAGAGGTAACATCAGGATGAGTGAATCATGCGGTCCTCCGCACCCTTGACTCCTTCCCCTCCCCAACCATCCTCTCCAATCTATACACTACTACTCAATCTTATTTTTAAGCGCTCCCAAACACCGAGAGGGGCTGTTTCACAGCGTATAGGAGCAAGTGATTGAGTGGACTGGGATAGAAAGTTGATTTGCATCAATTTGCAAAAAAAGGAAGCAGGTGACGTGAGGTAATTGGGCAGACAGATGATTTACTGAGCTAGAGGATGCGCGCCCTGACAGATTCAACGCGTAATTACTGGGAGACTTTAAAGAGGCGCGCGCTCGGGTTGCTTTTACGTCGATGAGGTGTAAACGTAAAGCTTGTGTGCATGTGTGAGACCTGGCGGCGCAGTCAGTGTATAGATAAACACAAACTGAGGCGGAACTTGCAGAACTTTTTGCCCCACTAAAGTAGGACATAATGCCTGTTCGACGGGGACACGTTGCGCCTCAGAACACCTTCCTCGACACCATCATTCGCAAATTCGAGGGTCAAAGTAAGTCAATGACTTTTTATTAAGGACGTTTGTTTATTTATTTTGTTAAACGAACACTGAAGACGTTGTTAAAATGTTAATGATGCTGGTGATGATGGTTATTCACAATTTAAATAACTGTATTATTGTTATTCGAATTTTTAGACTACTATTATTATTATAAAATAAATATAGCCATTGGTAGTATTGGTAAAATAAAAGTTCTTTATTGCCATCAGTGGGCTTGAGCATCCATGGAACCTTTCAAATGCAGAAAATGTTCTTTATAGTCGAAAAAGGTTCTTTAGATTTTTAAAATGTTCTTAAAAATGTTTTTCTTTTTTTTTTCTTTTCACTGAAAGGTTCTTTCAATCTATGAATATAAAGTGTTAATTATGTTTTTTTTATGAAAAGTGTTTTAATAACTGCAACTTTAATAATAACTACTTAAATGTTTTTATTTTAATATATATTTTTTTTATTTTATTTCATATTACTTTAAGTTATTTCTTTTAACTGAGGTAAAACAGGCATGCTTTCATCCAGAATAACAGGTTTTTTTATTCTACATGAATGTGAATTATGAATGTCTTTCATCTCTTTTTATGCTTTACCTCAACAGATCGCAAATTCATCATCGCCAATGCTCGAGTTGAAAACTGTGCCATAATCTTCTGCAATGATGGTTTTTGTGGCATGTGTGGCTACACGCGTGCAGAGGTCATGCAGAAGCCGTGTACCTGCAGCTTTCTGTATGGACCACATACTGGACGACCAGCGGTGGCCCAGATGGCCAAAGCATTACTGGGCTCTGAAGAAAGGAAAGTGGAGATCTCCCTATACAGGAAAGATGGTAAGTTATGTGGGGCACTTAAAAAACTGGCCTAGAAGGACGGTCAACAGTCAATAAGTGGCTCTGACCACAAAGCAATTTCTGAATGCACTTGCATTCATTTGATTATGTTTTTCAGTGACTTGCAACCTTGCACTTGTATTTCACTGGACTCACTAAGAATCATTTTCTGAACATTGTTATCTCTTTTCTGCTGACTCCATCTGTGTGACATTTGATGTGTCCCATGATGATTGATCTTGGAGTTCAGCCTCTTTTGCATCCTTTATTGTGGATACTCAACTGAAATATGAGGATTACAGTACAAGTGCTATTCTAATTATGTCTATTTCTATCCTCACCTATTTAAAGATAGCATTTCTGGATGATGTATTGATTTCCAGGACAGCTGGGAGTTTGAGAATAGGAACAATAGTCGTAGAAGACATAATTGCAAAGGACAATTTCTCACTATCCAGATCAATTCCCAGTGCTGTTCGCTAGTAATCCAAATAGTTGCATAAGGGCATGATAACATTGTGTCCTCTAGAGGTACCCAGAACAGAGGACAATGCATACAGTGGGGATTTAAGTCTAAGTAGCAAGTCAGCAACTTAACAACATCCACGAGCAACCCGAAATGCTCCCCTTTGACTATTTTAAAGGGGAGAATATGCTAACATGTTAACAGAGTGGAGAAACGTACACGTAATCCGTCATAGGGTTTAAGCAGCATGTCCCAGCACTGAGTATTTTTCCACTGATCTGGATGTTAGGAATACCTCTCAGTGTGACCCTGTGTAACCTAACCACCCTAAATTTCTCAGGTGTGCTCAGGCTACATTTAGTCCTTCCGAAATTTGAGACCTCTCCGTTTTCTGTCATCTAAATTTCATTACAGTATTTCATTGGTAACCCAAAAGTGGTTATGCACTTGGGTCTGTGGGTATTGTGTCATTGTATCCTACATGTCAGATCCATCACCCTGTGCCTACCAGGATTGTCATTGGATGGCATGTTCAGTATGTGTATTGGAATATGATAGCAATATAAGCTATTGTTGGTGTTCAGTTGCCATGTTTAAACGTTTGAGCGTGTTTTATGAAGGAGGTGTAAAATGCATTATGTGAAATCCAAATAGTTTCCAGTACAGATGAGGTTGGTGACGGTTATCAGAGCTTTATTGTAATAGCTATTTTCCGTCAGTTTATATGCTTGGACTGCAAGATGCAAAAATACATATCAATAAGTACATATCACTGCAGTTTTCAGCAAAAATTAACACTAGAGGTGAGGTAACAAAGTATAAAATAATAATAATAAAAAAAAGAATGGCAGATATTTAGGACAAAGTGAGCGAAGATATAAATCTTTATCATTATTTTATCTTCGTTATTAAAAAAAAGAACAAAGATACACATTACATATACACATAATACAAATAAAACAATGCTTTATTTATCAGGCACAGTAGGAGTCCAGCTACTGTATGGTTACACACTATTTTCAAAATGTATTATTTTGTGTTTAGCACAAGAAAGACATTAATACAAGCTTGGGACAACATGTAAGAGAGTAAATAATGACAGAATTATAATTTTTGGGTGAACTATCCCTTTAATGACAAGAGACAGCATGTTTAGTACAATCAGTCTTCTGTACCTTTAAGAGCTGCACACATCAAAATATACAGGCACGTGTCCAGTTTTCTCTCAGTCGTTTACTTTCAGTTTAGACATAAGCAACTGTGTTTATGTAAACCTTGTGTGTTTTGACAGTATTTGTGTAATCGGATGCAATACATAACTTAGTTCAGTAATTAGGCGCTATTTGACAAGATTTTTGTGTGCGCACGCTTTAGGTGGACGCGCTCTGGAAAAATGCATGCATGTCCGAACAGCACGCATATGAAACGGCAGGACTTTAGTGCAAATAATGTAGTTTTGTGACTGTGAATAAGTGCAGTGTCCTGTGAGTCTAACTCTACCGCTGAGTAACACTGTTGTGAATGTATATCGCGTTGTACAGTATTGAGACGGAGGCTCCAATACTGCAGCATGATACTATGATACTTATCCAAAAGCAGATCGTGGAGACATTTTTATCTAAATGATTTTTTTTTATCTAAAAAATAGTAATATAGCACACCCCTAAATTAAATAATACATGATTTCAAAAATATTTATAAACATTTTTGCATCTCTAACGTTGTTCATACATAAAATGTTTGCATTTTACTGAGAGTTAATGTACATTTTAGTGCTGTTTAGTGTTTTTTTTTTTTTTTTTGGATAACTTTTGAAATAAGAAATTCATGTACACCTAGAATGACTCGAGGGTGAGTAAATCATGGGTTTTTATTTTTGTGTGAACTTATATCTTTAATATGATAATGTACGTTTAATGTCTATGCAAATGTACAAATATGTGTGCAGTGTTGGGGGTAACGCATTACAAGTAACGGAAGTTACGTAATAATATTACTTTTTTCAAGTAACTAGTAAAGTAACTCATTTTTCATTTCCAAGAAAATATCTAAGTTGCTTTTTCAAAAAAGTAACGTCCATGTTACATCTGTAACCATGGTTCCCCTAAGGGAACGAGACGCTGCGTCGAAACGCTTGGGGAACGCCCCCGGCGAGCCACCGTACTGAAGCGTGTGTAGAACCAAACCAATGAGGAAGTGCCACGTCATGAGCGGGATGACGTAGTCGATCAGGAAGCATAAGACACGCCGGCAACACGCTCATTTTAGCTTGACGCGAAGCGAGCGTGTGTAGGGGTGTCAGGAGTATGGCACGTAGACGCAGCGTCTCGTTCCCTTAGGGGAACCACGGTTACAGATGTAACCTGGACGTTCCCCGTCAGTCCACTTCAAGCTGCGTCGAAACGCTTGGGGAACGAGAATACCCACTGCGCCATACGAGTGAGCCCACCCCTACCTGAGTGTGTGTTAGGTCAGGAGGAGAGGACTCGAGAACCTGGAGTAATCGGAAGGTCCAAGTTATAAAAACGAACAAATGTGTGCGGAGAGGACCAGCCCGCCGCATCACAGATGTCGCTCAAGGCCAAACCCAAGAAAAGGGCTTTAGAGGCCGCCATACTCCGGGTCGAATGTGCCCGGACCCCCAGAGGAGACCGGAGGCCCGAGGACTCATAGGCAAGTGAGATGGCCTCGACCACCCACCTGCTTATGGTCTGCTTGGTGGCCGGAGTGCCCTTCTTCGGACCACCAAAGCACACAAAGAGCTGATCTGCATTACGCCACGGGGCAGTGCTGTGGACGTATGTGTCCAGTGCTCGAACTGGACACAACAGATTGAGACGCTCCTGACCCGCCTCCTGAAAGGGGGGAGGGCAAAAGGCCTGAAGCACAATGGGACCTGGCACAGAAGTAGGCACCTTAGGAACATACCCCGGCCTGGGGTAGAGAAACGCCCTGACCATACCGGGAGCGAACTCGAGGCATGACACCCACGTCTCCCACCCGCTTGAGGGAGGAGATGGCGAGGAGGAACACAGTCTTAAGTGTCAGGAACTTGACTGGGACCTCCTCGATAGGTTCGAAGGGAGCTCCGCAGAGGCCCTCCAGAACCACTGCCAGGTCCCACGAGGGCACCTTAGTGCGTTGTGCTGGCCTCAGCCTTAGAGCACCACGGAGGAAGCGGATGACAAGGGGGTGTTTCCCAATAGATAGACCACCCTGAAAGGCGTGGAAAGCACTCAAGGCCGCCACGTACACCTTCAGAGTGGAAGGGGCTAACCCCGCGGCAAATCGGTCCTGCAAAAATTCCAGAACTGTACCAATCGGGCAGTTAACTGGATCTTGCGCCCGCTGACCACACCAAGAAGTGAAGAGTCTCCACTTCAAGGCATACAGCTTCCTCGTGGAGGGAGCTCTGGATTGGAGGATGGTCTCAACAACCTCAGCTGAGAGACCGGAAGCTATGAGGTGTGCCCCCTCAGAGGCCACGCCCACAGCTTCCACAACTCCGGGCGGGGGTGCACAATGGTGCCCCCTGCCTGAGAGAGGAGGTCCATCCTGAGCGGAATCTCGAAGGGAGAGCCGTCTAGGAGGGCCACCAGGTCCGAGAACCAAACTCTGGCCGGCCAGAACGGGGCTACCAGGAGTAGACTGACCCCGTCCTGACGTACTCTCTCCAGAACTCCCGGGAGCAGAGCAATCGGGGGAAATGCATACAGCCGCAGCCTCGGCCATGGCTGTACCATAGCATCCAGCCCCAGTGGAGCTGGATGCGTGAGGGAGAACCAAAGTGGACAGTGCGTCGTGTCCTGAGACGCAAACAGATCCACTTCTGCTAGGCCGAATTCCCTCCATAGGAGCTCCACCGAATGTGGGTGGAGTCTCCATTCCCCGGGCCTCAGCCCCTGCCTCGACAGGATGTCCGCTCCCTGATTGAGACGCCCAGGAATGAAGGTCGCTCTCAGTGAGAGGAACTTCCCCTGGGCCCAGAGGAGGATCTGGTGTGCCAGCCTGTAAAGGGGGCGTGACCTCAGACCCCCCTGCCGGTTGATATAGGAGACCACCGATGTGTTGTCTGTGCGGACAAGCACGTGATGTCCCCTGAGGTCTGGAAGGAAATGTTTCAATGCACGAAACACCGCCAACATCTCCAGGCAATTGATGTGCCAAGTGAGATGGCGGTCTTCCCACAGACCATGGGCTGAGCGGCCACTCATGACCGCCCCCCAACCCGTGAGGGAGGCGTCCGTCGTTAGCGTTACGCGACGACAAGGAGCCCCCAACACTGGGCCTTGAGACAGGAACCAAGGTTTCTTCCACATGTCCAAGGCACGTAAGCAATGCCGCGTGACCTTGATCGTGCGAAACGGGTTTCCTCTCTGGGAAAACCCTTTGGTCCCGAGCCACCACTGCAGAGGTCTCATGTACAGCAGGCCAAAAGGTATTACGTTGGACGCAGCTGCCATCAGACCCAACAGTCTCTGAAACTGTTTGACAGTGAGTGACTGGCCTTCTTTCACGCTCTTGACTGCTGTGAGGATCGAATCGATACGAGCAGGAGACAGACGTGCCTGCATCGTCGTCGAATCCCACACCACGCCCAGATAAGTGGTCCTCTGAGATGGAGAAAGCACACTTTTCTTGGCGTTTAGTCTTAACCCCAGTACTTTCATGTGGGCGAGGACGGCATCTCGATGCCGAATCGCCTCCTGACGCGACTGAGCCAAAATCAGCCAGTCGTCGATATAATTGAGTATGCGGATGCCCTGGAGTCGAAGAGGAGCCAGGGCAGCATCCACACACTTGGTGAAAGTGCGGGGAGAGAGTGATAGGCCGAAAGGAAGAACCCGATACTGGTAGGCTTCGCCCCCGAAAGCGAACCTCAGGAACTTCCTGTGACGAGGAAGGATGGAGATGTGGAAGTATGCGTCCTTCAGATCGATAGTGACAAACCAGTCCTCGGACCTGATCTGTGTAACGATCTGAGAAATAGTGAGCATCTTGAACCGAAGCCGTTTGATGGCGCGGTTCAAAAGACGCAGATCTATAATGGGACGCAACCCCCCATCCTTCTTCGGAACAATGAAGTAGCGGCTGTAGAACCCAAGTTCCCTCTCGAGAGGAGGAACCACCTCGATGGCTTCCTTCCTCAGGAGAGTAGCTACTTCTTGTTCTAGCACCAGAGCCTGCTGGGGGGCCACCAGAGTGTGGAGGACCCCCGAAAACCGGGGTGGGCGCAACCCAAACTGGATTGCATACCCCTGTTCTATTATCCGCAGGACCCATGATGAGACGTTCGGCAGAAGCTTCCACGCTGCCAGAAAGTCTACTAAGGGAACCAGCCGCTCGAGGCTGGTCTCTGGTGTAATAGGAGTCGGAAGGGCCAACCCCTCGGGGTGGGTCCCTCCTGGGGGGAGCGAGCATCCCCGTGCCGTACCGAAACCGGGCGGCAACTGGGTAGCCCGTTCGCCGGAGCTCGTTGAGCCCTGAAACACACGAGGTGGCAGGGACTGCAACATCACTCCCCGAGAGCGCTGAGGTAGAAGGGGTACCGTATACTGAGGTAAATACCCTTCTACCCCAGTGGGGGCTGCTCTCGAGCCCAAGGCGCCAATAGCGTCAGGGCCTTTTTGTCTGGGCCTTCTTAGACTGAAGGACGGTCCTCAGATCCATCTTCTGACGAGAAGGCCCAGACCCAGAGCGTCGCCCCGCCCCCTGGTCTTTCTTAGGGGGGGCACGGGTAGCGACGCTCTGCCTCTGTTGTTGGCGGTATGAGGAGCTGGACGGCCGGGGCTGCTCCCGCTCAGCAGCCCCTGGGACCTGGCGCCGGGGGAGGAAACGCTGGAAAGCCGCCGCTTGCTTTTTCGCCTCCTGAAACCTCTCGACGACAGTATTTACTGCGTCGCCGAAGAGGCCAGAAGGCGAAAGCGGGGCGTCCAGCAGGAAGAACCTGTCCTTATCTTCCATAGTGGACAGGTTCAACCACAGATGCCTCTCCGTGGCCAC
Organism: Cirrhinus molitorella; assembly: GCA_033026305.1. Classification (NCBI taxonomy): domain Eukaryota; kingdom Metazoa; phylum Chordata; class Actinopteri; order Cypriniformes; family Cyprinidae; genus Cirrhinus; species Cirrhinus molitorella. The sequence goes on along the minus strand of CM065124.1, from coordinate 23,803,075 downwards.
AAGGGCAGACATAGAGCGGCCGATGGCACGGGCCGTCTCTTTAGTGGCACGGAGAGACAAGTCTGTGGCCCGACGCAGTTCAGCAACTGTGTCGGATTCCCTTTCCTCCCCAGCATCCAGGTCCTTAAGCAGGTCAGCCTGATATGCCTGCAACACCGCCATGGTGTGCAAGCAAGCACCAGCCTGACCTGCCGCCGTATAAGCTTTTCCCACCAAGGAAGATGTTTGCTTAAGAGCCTTGGTGGGAAGCTTAGGGGCCTTCAGAGACGATGCCGAAGCAGGGGAGAGATAGCTCGCAAGCGTCTGCTCCACTGCTGGCATCGCCCCATATCCCTTCTCACTCAGCCCCAACACATTGGAATATGTAGACACATCGGGGCTGAAAATGCGAGAGGAATATGGCTTTCCCCACGACCTAGACACCTCGGTGTGAAGGTCGGGGAAAAACGGAAGACCCCTTCGTGAAGGTTGTGAACGTACACGCAGGAAACGCTCGTCCAATTTACTCTTTGGACGAACGTCCTGCTTCTCGGACGGCCAATCCAGATTTAATTTAGAAACCGCCCGAGTCACAACCTCCACGAGCTCCTCATATGCCAAAGACTGTGGTGGCGAGCTCACAGTCTCTTCTGTGTCGACGCTCATCACGTCAACCTCCTCAGAGGAAGACAGATGAAGCGCCGGGTCCTCTCTCGGGGGGGAAGAAACCGCAGCGCAGGCTTCCGAACCCTGAGAGGGGACCGTGGATCTAGCGGTTAAGGACTGAGATAAGGACGAGCCCGTCTCAGATCCTTCCACTAAATCCACCTGCGAGCCCCACGAGAGCAGTCTACGCTGGGCCTCGGCCGCAGCGGGACCGCTGCCCGCGGGAGCTCGCACCTGACCGCCCTCATCAAAGACGGCCAGGCGGGAGCGGAGCACGCAGAGCGGGAGAAGCTCGCAATCATGACAGTCAGCCCACTCGAGGGCTAACTGTGCATGCTCCGCACCCAAACAAACGACGCACAGATCGTGTGTGTCCTCGCCTGCAATGTAACGAGGGCAGGGAGGAACACAACGTCTGAAACGCCGTTCGCTCGCCACTTTACTTTTACACTTAGACATTATTTTCACAGTTTGTTTGGCTGGCTAACAGAGTTTGTTTAACTGAAGCACACACACACACAACAGACACGCTCGCTGAAGAGCAAAAGCTAAAATGAGCGTGTTGCCGGCGTGTCTTATGCTTCCTGATCGACTACGTCATCCCGCTCATGACGTGGCACTTCCTCATTGGTTTGGTTCTACACACGCTTCAGTACGGTGGCTCGCCGGGGGCGTTCCCCAAGCGTTTCGACGCAGCTCGAAGTGGACTGACGGGGAACGCCAGGTACTTTTTGTTTCCTTTATGTATTTAATCCCATTTTATTAACCAATGAATTTGCTGGCGACCTTTGTTGATCCAATTCAACCATACACTGCAAAAATACTTTTCTTACTTACATTTTTTGTCTTGTTTCCAAAAAATTCTTAAATCAAGAAGGATTTTCTAGACAAGTAAATAACTATTTTCTTGTTTTCAGAAAAAAACAAGTGAGTTTTTGCTTAGAACAAGCAAAATAATCTGCTAAAAAATCTTAATTCAAACAGAAAACAAGATTATTTTGCTTACCCCATTGGGATATTATTTTGTTTGTTTCAAGTAAAAACACTTAATTTTGACTTGTTTTCAGAAAAAAACAAGACAATTTTCCTTCTTGAAATCATTCTTGATTTAGGAATTTTTAGATATTATGGCTGGAAACAAGACAAAAAATCTAAGTACGAAAAGCATTTTTTGCAGTGTACTAATAAGCAAAACTTACTTTATATTAACTAACATTTGTGCTTCATTTTTCTCATTGCTGAAGAGTGTTGAACTTTCTTTTCCTACACTTCTACTGTACAGGCCTGAATTTAATTTTCCTTTAGCCTTAGACTTATTCACATTTCATTTTGGTGTGAAAGGGCTTTTACATTTGCTAAGAATTTAACGTTTTTAAATTAAAAACAAACAAACAAGCCCTGCCCAGATTTAAAAAGTAACGCAAAAGTAATGTAATGCATTACTTTCCATAAAAAGTAACTAAGTAACGTAATTCGCTTTTTTAGGGAGTAATACAATATTGTACTGCATTACTTTTAAAGGTAACTTTCCCCAACACTGTATGTGTGACAGTAGCACACTTTACATATGAATACATACGATTACCAATGAAATCATGTTGCGTTTGCCAGTGTGTTTATGGGCTTCTTTAATTTGAATTTAGAATTTGAATTTGCATTGTCACCCATAAGAATACAATACTCATAAACTTAATTCCTAATTAACCTCAATAAAACACTAAAAGACATTTAAAGCTAATAATACACAAAGACAAAATGGAACAGCCTTCAACATTCAACACCATTCAGTGTAAATGACGGTGAAAGAGATGTGCTTTCTTGCGTATCAATCCCAAAAGAACTCTAAAAAAGACTGAGAATTAATCAGTAACAGAGATTTTTTTTTTTAGTTACTCTAAACCATAAATACAAGTAAGGTGTGTTATAAATGTGTAGATGGCTATAGTCCAGAGGGTCATTTATTACTGAAAACTAATGCGAGGTAATGAAGGTGTCATGGTCAGTAATAACGTCCTGCAGTCTGGAGAGGACTACTGGAAGTTTCTGCACAAATTACCTGCTGGAAGGACACACAAAAAGCTCCTCCGAGGGAACTTTGAAGGGTAATGATGTTTCAGCGAAATTCTGCAATACACGGGAAGGCCATGGGACATATTCAAAATCTTCTAGGGATGTGCAAAAATCTATTTCTGATTGGAAAACTAGTATAATCAGCATAAATAATTTAGTTTTATGAGTCTAAAGAAATAGTGCCTTCTCCTTATGTTACCCAGTGCACCAATGTTTTCTTTTAAATGCAAAGATCCTTGTCTCTAAAAAGAGAGTCCTTGGGAAGGACGTTGAAAGCAAAGCATGGAACTAATGGTGGTTGCACCAGTAATCCTCCAACACAAAAGAGCAATTCCAATTAGTGAATGCCCATGCCTCTTTAAAGCCTGTTGGTCTTCTGAGGTTTAACTATGAGGAAATGATTGTGAGTTGTATAAAGCATAGCAGATGATCACTTAATGATGACCCCTGGGGGCAGATTATGCACTTGCAGTAAATGATCTGGGGATGGCTCTTAATAGGAACTCCCCATTTCAAATTTCCATCATTTTTTTTCTTTAGCATAATGAGATAAAACAGAGCCTCATTAGTTTGAACTTTACATTTAAATGAAAATAATGATATTATTCTTTACTTTTTAAAGCATACTACACCCAAAGTGAAAATTCTGTCATTTGTTGCATGCCTTCATGAGTAGTTATTGATTATAGAATAACTGAGATGCTCTTTCTATAATAAAACTGAATGGTGAACACAAATGTCAAGCTAGGGCAAAATTTCCATCTGTTCTTCACAAAATCTGTTGTATGACTTCAGAACATTCTGAATCTGGTCTACATTCATTACCTATTGTGCCTCTTTTTACAAAATGTAATATAAGTCTCAGGTGTACCCAGAATGTGTCTGTGACATTTCAGCTCAAAATATTTTGAATATTTTGCCTATTTTGAGTGGAAGCAGAAACTCTACAGCTCATACCGCAGATACTCTGCTAAAAAACATATGTTTGGTTTTGATTATCATGTCTATCACTTTGAAATCATACATTTGAAACCATATTAGTTTAAACTTCTGATGTATAATTTTCTGAGTGCACACATTTGATGCACGTGCACAGACAGCGGCTGTCAAACAGCATGTGAGTACTAAACTAAGCTCTCTTTCATGTCTTATTGCACTTAAACTGTCAAATACACGCACGTTTATGTTAAATACACACAGGAGTTACAAAAACAGTGGGTTATGTCTGTGAAAATAAACAGTTGGGAAAGAAATCACGTTTATATTAGATCTATGTGGCAGCAGCGTAATATCCAGTAAATCAATAAATCCACCACTTTCTTGTCCCCTCTGAGGCTGGGACTCTAAATAGTGTTGTCTGTGCCTCCAGCGACAGAATAGTTAGCATGCTTTGCTTGAATTTTTTTGGCGTTAAAACTGGTACACCATGTAAAATGACAGTGCTGTGGGTGGAAATGTGCAGATTAAAAGAAGATCCCCTTACCATGTCACAGGGAGCAAAATCTGACACATTATTTTTTCTTCACAAGCTTGCAGAGAAAGTTACAAAAAAGTTACTGGGTTCTCCTTTTTCATAGATGCACTGGAGACCCAATTATAGCACTTAAACATGGAAAAATTCAGATTTTCATGATATGTCACCTTTTAAAGGTTCACTAAAAATGAAAACGTGCTGAAAAAAAATACTCAAACTTTTCTACATTCTAGATGGCCTGATGGTGTTTCTTCATCAGAACAGATTTTGAGAAATTTAGCATTACATTGGATCCTCTGCACTGAATAGGCACCGTCAAAATAAGAGTCCAAACAGTTGATAAAAACATAACAAAGGCTCCAGTAATGTCTTGTGAAATGAAAAGTTGCATGTTTGTATGAAATAAATTCATCATTAAGAATTTTTTTTTTACTTCAAACAGTTTATTCTGGCTAAAATAATATTATAATATTGCTTTTTCCATATGAAGTCATCTTGTCTGAATCAGGAAAGAAATATGCACAAATTAAACACAGACCAAAATGGTTCTAAACAAACATTTAGGACATAAGGGTATGGACATTTTCCACTAGAGGAAGCATTATTATTTATTATGGATTAGGGACTAGTATTTTGCCCAAAAGTGAATGTTTAAAATTAAAACGCCTTATTGTTTCTTACAAACATGCAGATTGTCACTTCACAAAATGTTAACTAATGCAATGAAGTTGTGTGGATTGTGAATCTCATGTTTATATCAGCTGTTTGGACTCTCATTCTGAAGGCATTCACTATTCACTGCAGAGGATCTTATTAGGGAACAAGTGATACAAGGCAAAATTTCTCCAAATCTGTTCCGATGAAGAAATAAACTCATTTGCATCTTGGATGACCTGAGGCTGAGTACATTTTCAGCAAATTTTTATTTTTGGGAGGAAATATTTCTTTAAGAGTTGAACACAGTATTTTTCACCCATATTCTCTGGACACTTAGTCTTATATGCATAAATTACGTTTTAAGAAGTATTTTTTTATAACAGTACAGAAATTAGAAGTAGGCTATTTCCCACTGAATCATGAAACATTTTACGACATGACCCAATTATGAGAATAACAAGGAAAGATCCAATGGAAGACCTCTGATCAACAGATAAGACAGAGGATGACCCTGCTCATCAGTCTTCATATTCTAGTAATGGCCTCCTCAGCTATAATTAGACAGAGTAATGGCTGAAACCATCTCTGGGAGTTAATTATTTAAATGTCCGTTCTTCATCCCTAAACTCTCAAAGGAGAGTGTAGTCAGAAAGCGTTCATCTGAGTTTGGAGATTCTTGCTTTTCAGATGCTGATGCTTATGGATTTATGTGTTTGTATGTTGCTAACCTGGTTTTGCAGTCACTGTCACCATAGAATCAAAGAGTCAAGCTTGATGAATACTGTACAAATGACATAGAAAATCTCTAATAAGTTTAATTTTTAATTAGCTAATGTGTTTACAATCACCCTCTATTCCAATTCTGTTTTAACTGTGTAGTGTTTAGTTATTATATATTTATTTTGCTGTTGTTTTCTTCAAAGTACATTGTATAAACCTTTTGTTTGACTTATTGACTGCATTGTGTTTACTTTGACATGCCAGAGGTTCAAAATTTGTTTCACTGCTCAAATTTCGAGGTATTTTCAGAGCTGGCAGTGTAACATGAACCCCGGCAGGCTTGTAGTTGGTGTTTTCCTGAGAGGAGTCACAAATACGCCAGCAGTTCAGCTCAAACCTCAGGCTATTATCTAAATTTGCATGCGATTTGTTTTATTATGATATTCAAATCCTACGAGTAAATCAAGAGGGTAAGCAGGCAAGGACACATACTGGTGAAACAGAGCTACCATCTTGCTTTCTTTGTTTTTGCAGCAGGTATACTCAAGAATAAATACTTTGCCAGCATGCAAACAGTAAAGCTGTATGAGATTTGCAGTTATATAGTTCTCTGTTAAATTTGAATGTAACTCATTCATTGCCTAATTTGGTAATGCTTTCAGAAACAGATAGTTGAGCAGTGGTATTGCTAGATCTTACTTTGAGATCTTGAGAAATTTTGAAATAAAATTGTGAAAAAACATATATAGAATTGTCAGAAGTCTTGTCACCAATTCAATATCACAAAAAACAAATAGCCTAAATAAATAAAAATAAAAACAAACTCAAGCTTACAGAAGACATAAACAGTCAGAGATTTAATAAGAATAAGAAACTAATTACAAGCAATAGGAAAAAAAAATACATTAGATCAAATAAATAAGAAATGCTGCATACATGTTAGAAAGTAATCAAATGTCTAAAATCACTACATAGTCCTCACTGTTTTAATTAAATATATATTTATTTTCATTAAAGTTCTAAAAGTGATTTAGTCAAGAGCATGGAGAGATTTTCTCTCTTTTGTTGTTTGATTAATATGAATGACAGACTGACAGTAGTCATTTTAAACTACTGTCACTTTAAGAGCTGTTTTCTTTCACTTAAAGGGGTCATTGAATGAGTTTTCAAGTTTTCCTTTATCTTTGGACTGTTACAAGCTCTTGGTGCATAAAGAAGATCTGTAAAGTTGCAAAGACTAAAGTCTCAAATTCAAAGAGATATTCTTTATTAAAGTTAGGAGTCTGCCACATCCCCCTAAAACGACTGGGTCTAACACACCCCCAAGTATCTACGTCAGCATGTGGTGACGATTTGCCTAACACCGCCCAAAGGAATACAGTTTGTACATTTGCACCTAAACAAAAATGGTAAGAATACAACAGTATGCTTTTAAAGTATTATATTTCTTCAGTTAATGATAAAATAAATACAGTGTTGAAAGTTCTTATAATGTCGTATATATAGTATATTGATTACATATAAGGTTAGTGAGCTGTTAAATGTAACAACGTGTCTACACCGGACGCGAGCGGCGTGACGCGACACAACAAACATCGGACATAAAACTCTGCTGCGTTATATTTATGACGTGTTGACACAAATTTCAAATAATTTTCAGTGGTTGCTTTGTATATGTTCGCAGACTTTTGCTGTTGCATTGCGACGAATGTCGCGTCAGGTGTAGACACGGTATAATAGTTATTTGTAAAGTAAAACCTTACCAGTCTGCTACGTTTTGATCAAGTCATGCTGGCCGAGTTGACTGATCAGCTTGGTCTTCTGCATTTTCTGGATCAGATTCGGTCTCGAATTGATAAGGTAGTACAGTCCACATCATCACCTGTCAATTGCTCTGGAGGATGGGATTCCACATATAGGTGCGTAACATTTCCGACACACGCTTAGAGTAATCGGCACACCATGTAATATATATATATTTTTTTTTTTCATTTAAACCAGGTAAACACATTGCATTAAACCAAATAAACATAAAAATGATCTTTTCTCTACCCATTCAATGACCCCTTTAAGGCCTACATTACTTTTTACCAGGGTACTTGCAAAGACTGGCATTTTGACACATACAAGTATGTGTATTTAACCATTCAAGGTCTATAAAACTCTCTCGCGTGCTCAGTGACCACCTTCTTCACATGTACGTATCTTTCTGACAGCGCTCAGACACAGACGCTCAGCCAGCGCGTGTATATGGTAAAGTTAGTTATCTTTCACTGCTGATTGCATTTCAATGACTTAAAATCACTTGTTTTTAAAGCACAATGCTTAAAAATGTGCAAACTATACGTTTTTGTGAACACATAGCACAGCAACATCACATGAGCGTGTAACCGCGATACAGTTGAAAATCTCTACCAGTTGACAAATTTGAGTATAAAAGAATAGCAGAGTCCACACCACAGCTATAACAATAAAGGCACAGAGAAATTATATTGTTTATATTAAACTATTTTTTCCCAGCTTAAGAAAAACGATAAAAACATTGACAGCCAATCAGAATCAATCCTGCTGTTACAAGCTCAAGAATTTAAAGCAGCAGACTAGCGTGTGCTTAGAATAAACAGACTCTTATATATTGTTTTTGGTGTGAACGGGCCTTAAGAATGAATGAACTGTAAACAAAAATGTGATGCGTACTGATAAAGAGAGTATATTTTCATCAAAAATATCTTAATTTGCGGACTTAACAAGTGAAAGCATCCAAATGTATATACTGAAGCAGTGATTCTTTAACATGGAACCTGCAGTTCAGTAAGTGAGTCATATGTTGATTCAGTAGCAATAACGATTCATTGATATGGAACTTTAGTTTACAAAGTGAGTCGTATGTTGGTTCAGTAGTCAGGTGACAGATTCAGTGAGTTCATTCAATTTCATTTGTCAGACTGAATCAAACAGAATACTCTTATTTTTTTTAGCGTTGAGCTGTTTTTACCATATTTATAGGGATAGTTCACCCAAAAATGAGAATTCTGTCATTAATTACTCACCCTCATGTCGTTCCAAAACCATAAGATCTTTGTTCATCTTCGAACACAAATTAAAATAATTTTTGATGAAATTCAAGAGCTTTTTGACCCTGCATAGACAGCCATGCAACTGACACATTTAAGGCCCAGAAAGGTAGTTACGACATTGTTAAAATAATCCATATATCAGTGGTTCAACCATAATGTTATGAGGGTCAGAAAGCTGTTGGATTTCATAAAAAATTTCTTTATTTGTGTTCCGAAGATGAACGAAGGTCTTACAGGTTTGGAACAACATGAGAGTGAGTAATTAATGACATAATTCTCATTTTTGCGTGAACTATCCCTTTAAATCAATTCTATGAATTTTGGAAAAGTTGAAAATGAAAACACTGAAAATCAACAACATAGCTTACATCTAGGCTCTAAGAGCCTTGATAATCTGCAAATGAGAAAAAAATAAAATTAAAAAATTAAACTGATCAATAAGTATTTTTTTCTATAACCACCACTTCCTTTTTGCTTTTGAATTGTAATAGCTGGTTTTCTGGAATGAAACTGATACAGTGCATCTAAACCTAACAAGAGGATGTGGTGGAGAGGAGGAAGAGAAAGATGAGGGGGTGTGTCAGGCTTTAGAGCCACTAAATCCCATTATTAATTTCAGTTTTCTACGGTGCTTATGTTCTTATGAAAACAATACAATTTTCTCTGGTGGCATTAACCTCCCTCGTCCTAATAGCCGCCTCTGTCCTTGGTACTGAAAAAGTCAAAATCCGATTTAGTTTGTAAGGTTTGCAAATGAAAGCTTGCCTTTTTCATGGATGTAAAGAGACATACCTTGACATTTGCAAATTAGGGAGTGAGATTCACTTGAGAATGTGTGCGGGCATGTCTTTTACAAATTAGATTGTCAGTGGCCAAGTCACACCCTTTTGTTTTTCACTAGCAGTTTTAGTTCTTGAGATATATTGATATAAAATGCATTTAACATGTATAATAACACATCAGCATTTCTGCTCACCTGTATTAGTCTGGTATCTTATACCCTTTTGAAGATTATGACGCAGAAGATGCCGGTGTTAAGCAGCAGATGGTTATTCTCTTCGTGACTGTGTTTTACAGTAGCAGATGCTGCTGGTATGAATGAAGTGATTTGCAGAGGAATAGAAGAGTGTGTTTCACTCTTTAATCCCTAAGAGATGGCATCATGTTCCCGGTTCCATTGTTGTCCTGTCTGCCCTTGAGTTCATCTCACTGTGAAGCACTCCTGGCCATCAATACTGGCCCATCAGACTGGCACAGAGAGGGGCTGATTGGTTTGGCACTGTGAAAGAGCAGGAACCACAGTGCCAATGTGGGACGGCTATCAGTTGCCACAGTGAACAGTCGGGGTTTAGGACATCTGCCAAGCTGGTCATCACAGACCTTAACACAGACCTTTGCCGCACTCATTGATTGTAATAACATTTGAGGTGGACAGGTTGTGAATAATAATACATCTACTTAAATACTTAAGTCATGTCTGTGTCAGCTGTGTGTTTGGAATATAACAGGGATCTTTTGTTGCATGCTGCCCTCTAGTGGTGACAGACACATATGAAGAGCATTTCCTGTACTGATATTGAGTCACCAATATTGGAAAAGTTTTTCTCCCCTTTTCACAGGTGTGTGTTTACCATGCTTTGTGGATGTGGTTCCAGTTAAGAATGAGGATGGTTTAGTCATCATGTTTATCCTGAACTTTGAGCTGACAGATCAGCAGGACAGACCCCTCGACAGCTCACCATGCAGAGACATCAACCACAAACACACCATCCCGTGGCTCTCTAAAGGTACTCAGATGGGACTGACAGATTTGATTCATTATGTTATATCATTTTGAATTTGTGAACATTTGTAAAGAACATGTGTTAATTCTATGTATCTATCTATCTATCTATCTATCTATCTATCTGTCTGTCTGTCTGTCTGTCTGTCTGTCTGTCTGTCTGTCTATCTATCTATCTACCTATCTGTCTATCTATCTATCTATTCTATCTATCTTAAATTCAAATGGTATGTTTTTCTAAATTTAGAATTACTGGCTCTTACTTAAAAATTGATTAAGTTATGTTAACAATGGGTTGGTTATTTTCCTGTGAACACTGTTATTTCCTGTTAGACACACTGTTGCGTAATGGTATTGTTAAATGCTTTTGTTTAGAGAACCACCAGATGTTAGTATTTATCAATAGACTTAATTCTGGTGAAGCGATTCGTGCGAATAAGGTGTAAAAATACTGTAAATATGGTCACAATTGGTTTTATGCTTTTAGAGTCAATCATTCGCTAGCAAAGCATGTACAGTTGAGGTCAAAAGTTTACATCCCCCTTTCAGAATCTGCAAAATTATTTGACCAAAATAAGAGGGATCATATAAAATTCATGTAATTGGTTGAATTTATAAAAAATGACCATGTTCAAAAGTTTACATCCTGTTTACTGTTCAAAAGTTAATGTTTTTGTTTGTTTGTTTTTGTTTTTAGCGATAGTTGTTACTGAGTCCCATGTTTGTCCCAAACAGTCAAACTGCCTGATTTTCTTCAGAAATATCTTTCAGGTCCCACAAATTATTTGGTTTTTCAGCTTTTTTTTGGTATTTGAGCCCTTTCCAGCATTGACTGTATGACTCAGATCCATCTTTTCAGAGGACAACTGAGGGACTCATATGGAACTATTATAGAAGGTTCAAATGCACGCTGATGTTCCAGAAGGACATACCATGTATTTAGAGCTGGGGTGTGAACATTTGAACAGAATGAGTAAATTTTTCTTATTTTGCCTAAATATCCTATTTTTTTTTTTTTTCCATTTAGTACTACCTTTCAAAGGCTACAGAAGATAGTTACATGTTTCCCAGAAGACAAAATAAGTAAAATTTACCCTGATCTTCACATTTAAAGCTTTTAATGCATGGTTTTTCCTTCTGGAGCATTGGTGAGCGTTCGAGATTTTGAAGTCCAATGAAAGTGCATAAATCCATCATAAAAAATGCTCCACATGGCTCTGGGTGGTTAATAAAGGCCTTCTGAAGCAAATTGCTGCATTGGTGTAAGAAAAGTATCCATAAACCGTAATCTCTAGCTTTTGCTGATGGTACACGCATTCACGAGAAAATGGCTTTCCAGCGGAAGACATAGGATGTAGGCAAACGCGGTGACGAACGTGGAAGTGCAGAGGAGAAGGTAAAATAAAATTTACATCCCAAATTATTAATACAAAATCAGGATTTGTAAATAAAAATATATTGTAAAAGATTTCGATATGAGCCAAGAGGAGCCTGGTTTTCCTGTGCTGTAAACAAAAACTACGTCCTACGTCATCCACTGCAACACCTTGTGTACATGCATACAACAGTTAGCGGAAGCTAGAGATTACGGTTTATAAATATTTAAATATGGATATTTTTCTTACAAAAATGCATCGATTCGCTTAAGAAAGGCTTTATCAACCCTGCGGAGCTGTGCGTGGCACACTTTATGATGGATGGATGCACTTTATTGGACTTCAAAATCTCAACAGCCATGCCCTGACATTATAAAGCTTGAGCCAGGACTTTTTTTTTTTTTTAAATAACTGATTGTATTCGTCTGAAAGAAGAAAGTCATATACTCCCAGGATGGCTTAAGGGTGAGTAAATCATGGGGTGAACTATACCTTCAACATTCTTACTCTTTGATATTTCCTCAGCAAGAAGACGGCGTCTCAGGTTGCCTCTGCCTTTGCTGCGCTCCCTGAGTGGCAGTAAACAGTCTTTGCATGAAGATCCTGAAAAAGGCTACATGCAGCCCATGCCCCATATGGGTCATGAGTCAGTAGCCCTGGACAAACTGCTCTCCCTGCCTGAACGCTCTGCACTCGGAGGATCTCAGCTGTTTTTGTGGGAAGATAAGGCTCAGAATGAGCCTGAAAGTGAGCCAAGGCCATCAGAAGCGTCCCCTCCCCTGCCGCAGGGCTTCTCTCAGTCCTCCCCTCGTCTGCACAACTTCACCTCAGAGGCTTCTCCGTCCAGCTGCAGCATGGCACACAGCCGCTCCTGCGAGAGCCTGTGTGGCATGAGGCCCTCACCCTCCACCAATGACTTCAACTGGGATAGGAAGCTGCCTGTCAGACCTAGTAGCACAGGTAATGAATTACCCAGTTGGGCAACTAGGCATTCTAACTTGTGTTGCAAGAAAAGAGTGCTAAGAGAATAGCACCAACATGGATGACAGTCAGGTAAACAGTTTAAAGGGAACCCCAGGTATTAAGACTTGTATGGCTCTAATTAATGTCTCTTACTGAAAAATGAGATTTTTACATTATTTAAAACAATCCATATAATTTCATATGCATGTTGGACTATGGGGGCCACCATTATTTTGATGATATAAAATGATTGCAATCGGTGAGCTACTGGTGCTATTTCTATTTTTATCACAACACAACTCTGAAAATAAAATACTGATGCTTACAGGTGTCGATGGATATAAGCATAGGCTTAAACCAAATTCTGTACCATCGATTTTCCCTACATGGAGTCTAAACGTACCTGGATATCGAGTGAAATCCACCCTGAGAAACTCCTTCAGTGGCTGCGGCGTCATGACAATCATCAGCATATTTGCATCCTGCCAGGATGGCATCTAGCGTTTCTTGTCTCTGCCATTTGTAAACTCTTTCAGTAGCTGTGGTGTACTAAAAGCCACAAAGGCATCAGGGGCTAAAGTGGAGAGAACACAGATGTAGGATGTTTTATTTATCCACAGGCATCTTTCCATTTGTTTCTCCTCTTCTTATCGCTAGGAAAGCAGTGAAGACTTACATGGCTTCTTTTACTGCAATTTGACTAAAAATTACAACTAAAAGCCGCACAATGTGGCATCGTATCACTATTTTATTTTCTGAGTTTATATTCTAAGTTGTGTTGTGGTAATAATAGCATTAAGTAGTGCCAGTAACTCAGCAAGTGGAGCTATTTCACATCATTTAAATAATGGTGCTCCACCCCCCCCAAAATGTTAAATGTGTTTTTTTTTAAATAACATAAATCTTTCATGGGTTTTCTACTACATATTTTAGTAAGCTCACATTTACATTATATTAAGTCATACAAGTTTTAATACCCAGGGGTTTTTTAACACTCATTATATAAAAAACAAAACCGCAATTGACCAGAATGATCAGAATGAAGCATTCAGAGAGATGTGTGATAATTGAAAACAAAGACATGCAAAGTAATAGATGATGAGATTAATTAGATCTTTGTTTTATCCTCTTCCAGGTGCGATGCACTGCAAATCCAGCTTGCAGAATGCTACTTCTGACTCCGATCTCATTCGGCTCCGAACCTCAGTTCAGGGTCCCCGAATATCGCACAACTTAATAGATATGAAGCTGGACCCCTTAATCGCTGTTCCACCTGGTGAGATCGACATAATTGCCCCCTGCAAACTGATAGACCGGACCCATAATGTGACGGAGAAAGTCACCCAGGTGAGGTAGAATTTTTCTGAGCAAAAAGCGTGATTTATTTACCGTATTATCAAAGTGGTGGAAATATGCTAATATAGGACAGTCTGTCAGCTGCTGTAGGCTGGGCTTAAGCAATATGACTACATTTCTCTCAGAAAATCAAAACGGCTTGATAATTGAGACCGTTTAGGTTTTTTAGACATTAAAAGAAGAGTGAATGGATTTTTATCGTTGTCGTAATGTGTTTACACACTGCTAAGGCACATTCGTATGCATTCCCCATCCCCTTTAATAGTGTTAATATCCTAGTGAATGTTGTCACCTAAGATTTTTTTTAAAGGAAATTAATTAAATTCAGATACAATGCAACAATGCAATAAAAGCAACATGATTTTCAAAAAACAAAACAAAACATGGTTTTCAACATTGATGATGATAGTAAGCAAATCAACATATTAGAATGATTTCTGAAACCTAATGTAGAGTAATAGCTGCTGAAAATTCAGCTTTGCCATCACATGAATGACATTTTAACATATATTAAAAGATTAGTTCACTTCTAGAACAAAAATGTACAGATAATTAATCGCAGAGCTAGACAAGCAGAGCATTTGTGGTTAAAAAGTATATAAATATTTTTTTTTTTTTAAGAAAATGATGCTAGATAAGACCCTTATTCCTCAGCTGGGATCGTTTAGAGCCTTTTGAAGCTGAATTTTTCCATGGAGTTTAAACTTCCTGAACTTTATGGAGAAAATTCCTGAAAAGTTTTCCTCAAAAAACATTATTTCTTTATGACTGAAGATAGAAAGAACATCTTGGATGACAAGTGGGTGAGTAAATTATCTGTAAATTTTTGTTCTGGAAGTAAACTAATCCTTTAATTTAGTTCATTTAAAATGTCATCATGTTTTATAATAATAGTGTTTTTACTGTATTTTTCAAATAAATGTAGTCTTTTTACAAACTCCAAATATTTTAAAGTGTGTGTGTGTGTGTGTGTGTGTGTATATGTATGTATATATATATGCAGGGTTTCCACGGGTCATGGAATTTCTGGAAAATCATGGAATTTTAAAAGGTCTATTCCAGTCATTGAAAGTCAGGGAATTTAATATTTTTTTGGTCCAAGTCATGGAATATCAGGGATTTTTGTTTGTTGCTTTAAATTTTAGTTTCCATTTAGCAAAATGTAATTTTTCTATTTGTGTTTTACCATTTTATTACCTTCCCCCACATCAACTAGCAATCACTTACGTCAAATACAGGCACCAGGCTGTACCTGATAACTAAGGCAAACATGCCTGGAAAATGTAAATTTCAAGAGCTACACAATGTCCACTTCAAAGACTGGGTGTGAAAAGTAGATGATAGAGAAGCAAAACTAAATGTGAAGAAATTAAAAAAAAAAACAGAATGATGAACTTGATTACAAAGAGAAAATCCTTCAGAGTGTTTAACCCCTGAGATCATAAAAAACATAAATTAATTTCTGTAGAAATAGTACAGAAAAAGCCAGTTTCCGCCACTAAATAAAAAATAAAAAAAGGTTATTGCGACTGATCTCACAATTCTGACTTATTTTCTCACGATTGCGTGATACAAACTCGCAATTCTGACTTTTTTCTCAGAATTGTGAGATATAAACTCGCAATTCTGAGAAATAAAGTCAGAATTGTGAGATAAAAATTTGCAGTTGCGAGTTATAAAGGCAGAATTGCATGATATAAACTCGCAATTGCGAGAAGAAATGTCAGAATTGTGAGATTAAAAAGTCGCAATTGTGAGTTAAGTCAGAATTGCATGATATAAATTTGCAATTGTGTGATATAAACTCGCAATTCTGTGAATATATCAGTATTTTTTCTCCTCAGAAATGAGCTTATATCTCACAATTCTGAGAAAAAAAAGTCAGAATTGCAAGATACAAACTCGCAACTGCAAAAAAAGTCAGAATTGCGAGTTTTAACTTTAGCTTTTTTTCATTTAGTGACAGAAACTCAATAACCTTCCATAGTTTTGTACTAACAACGTTTGTAAACAAGTAAATAAGTAAGTTCACTAACAAGTAAAACAAGTAAATAAAGCGTGCAAATGGATGGATCCGTTCATTATAGATCATGGAAATTCAGCTTTTTAGTCAGTGAAAGTCAGGGAAAAGTCAGGGAATTTGACATTTGGCTTACAGTGAACCCTGTATATATATATATATATATATATATATATATATATATATATATGTGCTTGTTGTTAATAACGTATCTAAACGCGCATCTGTATGTGAGATGCAAGAAAATAAAGGTGAAAGAAGTCTTATCCTTAGTTTGGACACGGGACTAGGCTAGTTGCGTTCACAAGCCCTGCAGTGAAGTGTCAGTGATACCAGATCTTCATAGAAAAAAAAACAACAAACAAGGACAAGCGCAAAAAAAAAAAACAGTAAAACACCCAAATGCTTTGTTTTATAACACCAAAAAATCATATATCTCATATCCGCCACAGACAACTTCATATCAACTCCATAAAGTGCCTAGCTTTATTAGCTAAGAACAAATAATATGCCTAAAAGCGCTTATAAATACGAGGACGTGGCAACACTGCAAGACAGCGCTTGGTTTAGTTTAGTTAAAATGCTGGGACAAAAGGAGTCTTTAGCCAAAAAATGGCAGATACTAAACAGCTAAGTTCTTATTCACTCCTGCAAGATGGCAAAATGTTGCTATGGTTACAAATGCGGGAGTGGCTGTTCTGTACACACATGGAACGATATGTAAGTACTGGTACTTCTGATTGGGCTGAGGGTGGGATTTTAGTGCGTTTGAAGTAAAAGTTTTTGATAATTGTATAATATGTGTCGAGAGCATTCATTCATTATCATTATCTCATTTTTGACAGAGATTCCTTTTAGCTGGTTTTGCATCTGAACTCTTCATATATGCATAACTTTCATAATCACTTCTAAAGCTGATAAGTTTATCTTTAAGAATTCTTGTTATCAGCCGATTAATTAGCCTGACTGATATATAGGCCTGTCACTACATAGGGCATTGTTATTTCACTCTCCCTTATATGATGGAGTAGATGATGCAGTGGTTTTTAGCAGTTTTTTTAATCCAGTTCGTGGCAGTAAAAACAGCTTTTATGTAATGCATATGCTTGTTGCACTGGTCATTTAGGTGGGATTTTAAACTGTGGTCTCAGGGCATTCTCCAAAGCAATGTAAAAACTGTAGTTAAAGCACATGCAGTTCATTCGTGCAGTTTTTTTTTTATAACTATCCCACAGGAATATCTCATACCTGGGGTTAATGCAGCATCCTGGTCAGGGTCATATAGGTGACAGCTGCGCATGGACACTTGCCCTCTGTTCCTGTTTGAAGGGCATTCCAACAGAGCGCAGAGGGAATGAGGTCACGCCAAAGGTCACATGGCACATGCCGCGAGGTGTCCTTCCATTTTCAGCGGAGTTATCTGGATGCCCCATGACAGAAAGATCTATATCGCCACAACTGAGTAGCCATTAGCACTCATGTGGATGTGTGTTCAGAGATGCTTAGTCATTTGTCACTGTTTAGAGCACTGCTCTGTTGACATAATCAGCAGTTTCACATTTTAGGGTTAGGTTTTAGTATAACTGAAGTTTATACATCCATGATATATCTAAATATTATTTAAAATGAACAGTTTTTTTCTCACATTTTAAAATCTTTCTCGGTGTGCATATTCTAATAATCAAGTCTTACACTTTATCAGTCTAAAATTTGGGGTCAGTAAGATTTCATTATTTTTTTTTTTATTCAGAAAGGACACATTCAATTTATCAATAGCGTGATACAAAATATTAAAAATAAATAATGTTAGTTTAAACTTTCTTTTCATTGAAGGATCCTGAAAACAATGTATAATGGTTTTCACAAAAATATTAAGATGATAGTTCACCCAAAAGTTTTGTCATTAATTACTTATCCGTGAGCTTTCTGACCCTGCGTAGACGGCAAACAAAACCTTTAAATTTAGTTTTTTGCTTGAATAACACTAAATAATTTAGCATAAACAGAGTTGTGTTTTGCACAGGTGACTTGCAGCTGTGGCAGTTGTGAATTGCTAATGTCTGTGCTAGGAGAAATTCTGACTCTTCTTAACATGGACTGATGTGTTATTTTGGTTGATGTAATGCTGTAGGGAAATGGAGGGGATACCTTGTCCCCTTCCTTTACCTCTGTCCGTCCCCTCACAGAAGTAGCCTCTCTCTGGTGTTCCTCTCCAGAGCCCCAACCCACTTAAAGTGTCATTAGCTCATTAATCACACTGGCACACTCACAGGAGGCCTGAGCTCTTGCCTGACCTGCTGGAACAACCACCCTGAGCCTTAAGCTCTTTCCATCAGAAACTCTTCATTATGTCTATGTTGTTGCATGTGTGGGTGGTGAGTTTTAGAATTATTGGATAGGATGACAAAAACTGTTTATTTAGCTAATGAATTATGCAGTATGGAAATATTATGGCGCAGATCGAGTTGTATTTGATTGTAGACAACACTCGTGAGAGGTTGGTCTGCAGTCTTTTGTGTGCAAACATTTCACTTTCCTCTGTAAAATGCTTAAATATTACTAGGTCAATGCCAGGCCATATGGCTGATTCTGAATTGATGTTGATAGGCATTCAGTCTGAGATTATACAAATGGAGAATAGCTAATGAAGCTGCTGAGCCAACTCAGGTGAAGTTGTAACTAAATGGGCTTCCTATTGAACAGTTCTAGCTGGAGACCTGTTCGCAGAATGTGTTTTTGCATTAAAAATACCTGGACAGAGCAAAATGTAATAGAGCAACATTTTAACTCAACATGCAATGCCTTAATGCAGTGTTCATGAAGGGAGATGGTAAAATAGTAGGGGTGTAAAGATTCACTCGTTTTCTCGATGCATCGATTACAAAACCTGACGATGCATATGCATCGATCTTGAAATTTGGATTTTAGAATCGTGTATTGTTGATTTCGGCCAGTAATCGATCTAAAACACTAAGAATCGAATGAATCACGGTTCCCCGTCTGTCGTTCACGTTCGACGTTGTGTCGAAGTGACGACTAGGGGTCGCTCTTGAGAGCCTGAATACCTCTGACAGCTTTGAGAAAAGGCCAATGAGAATTGGTATGCAGTATTTGCATAGCCCGCTCCGCCCCGGAGATCCAGGCATAAGAGGGGGGGGCTAGGCAATACTCATTGTTCTGTTTCTTCGGAGCCGAATGTAGCATCTCTTCATTGAGAAGCAGCGTTACTCACCTCTCTCGTCGTTGGATCTACGGCACGGGCAGCGGTCTCTTCCTTCTCGAACACAGTAGCAGTGAGAGTCCCCTGGGTGCTTCGACGGCGAATCTTGAAGAGCAGATTTCCTCTTAATAAAATCTAAAAGAGCAAATTTCTCTAAAAGAGTGCAGACACGGTGGGTTTGTGTGTTTACAATGCCTTTCCTTCCGTGTCCTTCTGGTTGTGGCTTCTATCTCTCCCAAAACGATCGGCACGAGCTCTGTCTTCAGTGTTTGGGTCGTGACCATGCTGAAGCAGCGTTCGGCGAGGGCGGATGTCCTGCTTGCGATAGAGCCGGTCCCCTCGGCCGACATGAAGAAAGGGTTTTACAGCCCCTACTTCATTGTACCCAAGAAAGGTGGCGGTTTAAGACCAATCCTGGATCTGAGGATTCTGAATCGGGCCCTTCACAAGCTCCCCTTCAGAATGCTAACGCTCAAACGCATTCTCACGTGTATCAGATTCCAGGATTTGTTTGTGGCGAAAGACCTGAAAGACGCGTACTTTCATGTCTCGATTCTTCCAAGACACAGGCCCTTCCTGCTGTTTGCCTTCGAAGGTCGAGCGTTTCAGTACAAAGTCCTTCCATTTGGGCTCTCCCTGTCTCCCCGCGTCTTTACGAAAGTCGCAGAACCACCCCTTGCCCCTCTCCGGGAGGTGGGCATCCGCATTCTCAATTACCTCGACGACTGGCTGGTCATAGCACACTCTCAGGAGTTGGTATGCAAACACAGGGATGTGGTTCTCAACCATCTGGCCCATCTGGGGTTTCGGGTCAACTGGGAAAAGAGCAAGCTCGCCCCGGTACGGAGCATCTCTTTTCTCGGTGTACAACTAGACTCGGTTGCCATGAATGCACGGCTCTCCCCGGAGCGTGCACAGTCAGTGCTGAGCTGCATCCAGAAGCTCTCACGCAGCCCGACGGCCCCCTCAAACAATTTCAAAGGCTCCTGGGTCACATGGCATCATCAGCTTCCGTCATGCCACTGGGCCTGATGCACATGAGACCGTTACAACACTGGCTGCGTTCCGAAGTCCCGAGATGGGCATGGCGCCAGGGTTCATACCGGGTGCACGTCACACCTGTATGTCTAAAAACCCTCGGTCCTTGGAAAGACATTTCATTCCTACGGGCCAGGGTGCCCTTATAACAAATGTCCAGGCGCATTTTGGTTACGACAGATGCATCCAACACAGGCTGGGGCGCCGTATGCAGTGGGCAAGCAGCTGCAGGGCTCTGGTCGGGCCCTTTGGCTGCATTGGTATATCAATTGCCTCGAGCTGCTGACAGTGTTTTTGGCCCTGAAGAGGTTCCGACCTTTGGTTCAGGGCAAACACGTGCTGGTCCGAACAGACAGCACTGTGACTGTAGCCTACATCAATCACCAGGGCAGTGTACACTCCTTTCGCATGTCTCAGCTAGCCCGCCATCTCCTCCTCTGGTGTCGAAACAATGTCAAGTCTCTACAAGCCACCCACATACCGGGCGAACTCAATTGGGTAGCGGACGCGCTCTCTCGACAGACTTCACTTCGGGGCGAGTGGAGACTTCACCCTCAGACGGTTCAGCTGATCTGGAGTCTTTTCGGTCAGGCCCAGGTCGACCTGTTTGCCTCGATAGAGATCACTCACTGCCAGTTGTGGTACGGTTTGTCCGAGGCGCCCCTCGGCACAGATGCACTGGCACACAGCTGCCACAGTTTCCACCAGTGAGCCTAATTGCACAGACCCTGTGCAAAGTCAGGGAGGACAGAGAACAGATCCTGTTGGTGGCTCCCTACTGGCCCAACAGGGTTTGGTTCTCAGAGCTGGTGCTCCTCTCCCCCGTTCCTCCCTGGCGCATTCCCCTGAGGAAGGACCTCCTTTCACAGGGGAAGGGCACGATATGGCACCCGCGCCTAGATCTCTGGAACCTCCACGTATGGTCCCTGGACGCGACCATGAGGGTTTCAGAGATCTCCCACTGGCAGTGGTAAACACTCTGTTGCAGTCGAGAGCTCCCTCCACGAGGCAGCTATACGACCTCAGATGGCGCAAATTCACAAACTGGTGTTCCTCCCAGGGGGAGAACCCACGGAGATGTGGCATCCGAACGGTGCCCTCCTTCCTCCAAGGAGGACTGGATAGACACCTTTCTGCTTCAACACTTAAGGTCCAGGTAGCCGCTATTGCCACTAACCACGACCTGGTGGAAGGTAGATCGGTTGGGAAGCACGATTTGGTTATACGATTCCTTAAAGGTGCACGCAGGCTGAACCCCGTCAGACCGCGCCTTGTCCCCTCTTGGGATCTGTCTGTGGTCCTCCGGGGCCTACAGACAGATCCCTTTGAGCCGCTCCAGTCAGTCGATCTCAGTGCTCTCTCCCAAAAGACGGCTCTCCTGACTGCGCTCACATCGATCAAAAGAGTGGGAGACCTCCAAGCCCTCTCCGTCAGTGACTTGTGCCTCGAATTCAACTTGGAACGTACTGAAAGCTTCAAACGGTCGAGTCAGCTCTTTGTCTGTTTTGGAGGACAGCAGAAGGGGAAAGCTGTCTCCAAACAAAGAATTTCCCACTGGATTGTGGATGCGATTCGTTTGGCCTACCAGGCCACAGGGGTGCCCTGCCCGCTGGGGGTGCACGCCCACTCCACCAGGGGCGTCGCAGCGTCGGTTGCGCTGGCGAACGGGATCTCTTTAACAGACATTTGCAGAGCTGCAGGTTGGGCTACACCTAACACGTTTGCCAGGTTCTACAATCTGCGTGTAGAACCAGTCTCTTCGGGAGTCCTGAACGCAAGCCCAGTAACTCCTGAAGCTGACACGGTGTAGAAGCTTGCTGAAGCGTCGTTCCCCACGGGTGATGACGCTTCCCCAGTTCAGTAAGTTTCCTGGTGTGAACCCTGAACGACAATTTCCATCGTGTTGCACCCGCAACGTAGCTATGTTCGGCGGAGGAACTAGCTATCAGAATCTAATATGAGGTTAGGTTGCCTCTTGTGAACTCTCATATTAGGTTGGTGCCCCACATGTAGTGGCTCCTAATGCGGCCCCATGTGTGTATCTCCACCTATACTTCCAGAGATGGAGTATCTCTGTATCCCTTCGGGGAGACAGACACTGACCCAATGTTCACCAAGATGTTCAACAAAAGGTGAGGAAAGGCTGGCTGAAGCTCTTGGGCATTGGAAGGTCACGTAGAGGTGAGTGACATTTATCTAACACGCAAGACCTGTTA
The DNA here is from genome assembly GCA_033026305.1 of Cirrhinus molitorella. Lineage (NCBI taxonomy): Eukaryota > Metazoa > Chordata > Actinopteri > Cypriniformes > Cyprinidae > Cirrhinus > Cirrhinus molitorella. The sequence continues at coordinate 23,780,460 of CM065124.1, read as the reverse complement.
ATATTTGCACTCCATACACTCGTGACACGGTCCGCTGGTTGTGGCGTTTTCAACTGGGACCCCTAGTCGTCACTTCGACACAATGTCGAACGTGAACGACAGACGGGGAACATCTTGGTTACGTATGGTAACCCTTGTTCCCTGATGGAGGCAACGGAGACGTTGTGTCCCCCTTGCCACAACCTCGGACTGCCTCTGAGTGTAGCCGGGTGCTTCGGCTCCTCAGATCAGAACAATGAGTATTGTCTAGCCCCCCCCTCTTATGCCCGGATCTCCGGGGCGGAGCGGGCTATGCAAATACTGCATACCAATTCTCATTGGCCTTTTCTCAAAGCTGTCAGAGGTATTCGGGCTCTCAAGAGTGACCCCCTAGTCGTCACTTCGACACAACGTCTCCGTTCCCTCCATCAGGGAACGAGGGTTACCATACGTAACCAAGACGTTTCTATAGCGATTCAGTGCATTAAAATATATACACATTAAACTACTACAAGCACAAATTAATGAAGACCTTGAACAGCGTTGTTTGTTTCCTCACGTTGCTTTCACGTGCTTCATTCACTGCCTGTCACAGGATTGCACGTGCACACTCACCGACGTTTTTTGAAACTCTGATCTTTCCTTAGTACTCGTGACCAGTACTTCTTGAAGTAGTTTTACTTTTAAAGTAGTTTTCTGTAGTTTTTCAGTGGCTTTCTATTAACATTACCTGAGCAGTTGAAGGCTGCGTGTCTGGACCGGTAAGCAAGCACAACATAAGTGTCTAAAAGTATACGCACAATTCGCACAATTTAACTTAATGTCGTTAAACCGAAAGTACAAAGGAAACGGTTAAAATAACCACAGCATTAACAGCAACCTTAAAGGTACTATCTGTAGGATTGACACTGAGTGGTTGAACTAGGTATTGCAGTCCAAATTCAAAATATTGGAGACGTTTTTTTTCACCCGGCCCCTCCTACTCAAACTTGATGCACACGCAAGTTGCCAGATTGAAGACACTAACTGGAACGAGCACACCCCACGATGGAAAACATTGAGCCTTACACTGTAAGTTGATCAGATAATGTGTATGTTTGCAATGTTTGTATTGTTTGCAAATTATAAAGCACCTCATGTGTATTTATAAATCTGAATCTGCGTCTAATTTAGGAGGCTGCGTCATAAATGTGTGTTGTCCTCCCACAGAAAAAAAGTATATGTCAGTTTCTTCTGTAGTCTGATGCCTTTCAATTAATGGAATAGGCAATATTGCTTGTATTGGTTATTTATATTTGCTCTGCCAAATTTTGCCACAACAATAAAAAAAGAATAACATTAAAACATATTACTACTGGTGCAACTGGTAAGCACACATGGCTTTGACGCAAGCGACACGAGTTTGCGCCCGCCTCTTGCCAAAATCGTGCTTCTAATGAAAATAAAAAATAAGCAATAAGCATCTACATAACTTTGAAATCTAATGGTTAATTTTCTCAAACAAGACTGTCGCAATGAATTATGTAAAAATTAAAGTTAATCCCGTTATGCCGAAAACATAATCTCACACACCACCCTACAAATCCACACTCTGGAATATATATATATATATACAATTATTTATTTATTTTACTTTTTTTCTTACCTGACAACAACACATTGCTGAAGAAAATTAATAAATAGTTTCACATTCATGTCTAAATAGTAGTAGTAGTAGTAGTAGTAGCCTTGTGTTCTTTCTCACTGCAGCCTGAGACAGATAACGATTTTTACACGGGGTTGAGGTGCGTGGACCCTCGTAGCTAAAAAAAAAGAATATAACAGATGTGTCTACCTAGCAATATACGTTAGCATTATTTCACCACATCAACTAATTAAATTAAATTTGTACTAGTATTTCTTAGTTTTCATATTTTTCTGTCACGGTTGTGATATGATATGATAAACAGCCATGACCCGTCTGCATCTCACGTCGGCCACACCGTCTCGAATAAACGTTGTCTTACCAACCAGGCATCATGAAACACAGTGTAAACGCAAGTAGAATGTCGAATTAAATAAAAATATTCCCACAAAGTTAGTAGTCAGGATACATCAGTTAACCAACATTAGCTAATTACTTACCTGTCAAGAAGAAGATGGGCCAACTCAGCATCAGTTTTTATTAGTGCTGTCAAATGATTAATCGCGATTAATCGCATCCAAAATAAAAGTTTATGTTTACATACTATATATTTGTGTACTGTGTATATTTATTATGTATATAAATACACACACATGCATGTATATATTAAGGAAAAATATTTTAGATTTATATCATAAATATTTATATTTATTTATAATCTAAATTGTATACAGGTATAAATATATATACATATAAATATTTTGTTTTAATATATACATGTATGTGTGTGTATTTATATCTACATAATAAATATACAAAGTAAACACACATATAGTATGTAAACATGAACTTTTATTATAGATGCGATTAATCACGATTAATCGTTTGACAGCCCTAGTTTTTATACCTTTGTCTATTTTAATCTGTTTCCATCTCTGAAACGTGTCGCCAATATTTATTCTGTTTTTATTATACCGCTGTTGGTCATTAAGTGTTTTTGATGGATGTCGAGGCTTTTTAGAACATACAGAAAGTTGTATTTCCCGCTCAGACCCTTTTCGTTTGCCAGCTTCCATGACTGAAATGAAACGCACTGTGTTTTCCGCCAACTGGCATCCCAGGTTCCGAAACACGATTGGGTAAACTGGCAGTGGGCGGGTTTCACAAATCAAAACACTGTTCTGCATTCCGGGCGGAATGCTCATTTTCAAAGGAGAATAATTGACTGTAGCATTGTTTTTCAGATAAACAAGTATGCTAACTTAGCATGTTTCTTGAATATCTACAAACATATTGTGGTATTTTTATGCTTTAGTAGAGTCAAAATCCTACAGATAGCACCTTTAAAATAGGAGCGTGAGGTTTATCTGTCAATCACATGCATGAAAGTTGCGTTTGTTACTACATCTTTAGAATGATCATTCGCCCTATAGAAAGCAATAGTTTAAATGCTGTAGCATTTATTTTTTTATGAAAATAAGGTAAAGAAGCTCATATCATGCAAAGGTGTGACTTGAAATGCCTACTTTTAAAGCCTTTTTTAAATCTTGGCTTAAATAGGCTAATAAAAAAATAAAGAAAAATAAATGGGTATTTATTAAAATGTATTTGAATGCTAAGTATAAATATACATATTTATATTCTTAATAAAAAATACCTTGCAATTGTACTTTTAGTAGCCTATACTAAACTGGCATAAAGTGTGCTAAATTGGAAGTAATAGTGCTGAAGTCCAACTAAAGATTAACTGAAGTATATCTGATAAAGTGCTAAAGGTACACTTTAAATATCTTGCATTTAAAGAGATGTTTTTTATTCAAAGATGATACAATCCTCAGCAATATTGACATTAAAACACATTTTAGGCTTAATATTAAGAAATGTATATCAGTAAACATGTTAATAGATTTGAACTATACTTAGTTTGAAATAAATGTATATTAAATATATTACTTTTCACTAGGGTAAATTTCTACACATGCTATATGCCATGCAATAGCATCAAGTAACAGTGGACAAAAGTGGGGGGGGTTTTTTGTTTGTTTTTTTGCCCTCACTGTCTGACTCCATAAATCCTGAAGTGTAATTTGCCCCCTGACTAAGCATATAAAGTATTTAGGGGAAGGATTTAAATAATCATGTGAATACACTTAACACTAGAACCGCCACGGGGTAAATTTTACCCGTACGTGTTTTTCAAATGTACATAACAGATTTTCATTAAAACACTCAAGTCTCCCAGTCATTGACTTTTACTAAAATTGTGTCATTTAAACTTCCCTGTTGTTAAAAAGTGTTTAGATAAAACCAGATCGTAAAACAGGGCATTTATACCTAAAAGCGCCAGCGCGGGTCAAATTTACCCTCTATATAATACATGTATTTTCGCGCTGTCATTATCCTGCCGCTTATGTTGTAACATTGTACATTGCTAGGCAGTGACTTTTACTCACTGAATTAGTGGTTATTAGTTTCAAAAATAAAGACAAAACGAATAAAATGAAGGAGATTTATGGATGCCGAAGAGGTATTAGAAGCACTAAATACCATGATGGATTCGGAGAGTCTGGTGCGTCCTGGATCGGCTCAGCATCTGACGGCTCATCTGACAGCGATCTCATTTTTAGGTGCTTTAGCCTAACGTTAGCCCCACTTATATTGTTCAAACTCTGGACTAATTATTGAATTTTTGTTTTGCCATTTCTATTGTTTATTGTTTATGTGTTGCTATTTATTCTAGTCTGCACGCTCCCTGAAAAAAATAAAAATAAATAAAATAATCCAATCAATGTAATGAATACAACCTTTTTTTTTTGATTACCCGTAGTTTATTGCCGTTGTTCTCTTATTCAAACTATAAATGATACAACTAAACAAATTAATAATTCATTAGGTGAAGCTGTACGTGCGCTTGAATTTGTCATCGCATCATCCTATGCAGTATGGTGAATTATTACACATTTACTGTCTATAAGCTATTTTAGTCATTTAAATAAAATGAATTGTCTTAATATATTGATTAATGACAATGAATAATAATATTACAGCACCCAAATATGTAGTTACTTTCTTTTAATTATCTTCGTAAGTGCGGACTTGTTTAGCTTATATGCACTGTAATGAAAACTGACTAGCTTGTATAAAAAGCCTTAAACATAAAATAACAGGACAAAAAATATAGTGGATGACTAGACATTCATTTATGACTCCAGACACTTCTTTATGAAGACAGTGGCATAATACAGTGAAACAAAATGCTCTTTAGTCATATAAAACACTACTTATTTGCGTGGGTAAAATTTACCCGCATGGCGCTTTTAGGTATACAGCGACCCCCGGCGGTTCTAGTGTTAAAGAATGCAGAATTGAATCGTTAATCGAATCGCATCAAATTTTACTGTGAATCATCTCGAATCGAATCGTTCCTAATTTGCAAAAATTGTTCTTGAATCGAATCGAAACCCTATGAATCGTGAATCGAATCGATTCGCTAATATGCAAGTGAGCATATGACAATCGAAAAGAGTTAGTCACCCAAAAATAACAGCTCATTAGTTACTCTCCTTCATGTCGTTCCAAATCTGTAAGACCTTCATTCATTTTCAGAACACAAATTAAGATATTTTTGATAAAATCCGAGAGCTTTCTGACCCTGCATAGGCAACAAGACAACTTACATGTTCAAGGCCCAGAAAGGTATTAAGGAGGACATTGTTAAAATAGTCATGGTACTACATTGTGAATGCTGGATGGAGACTGACACGGAAGAGAAGAAATTGTTGAATAAAGTCGTTATTTTTGTTTTCTTTGCACACAAAGTATTCTCGTAGCTTCATAACATTACGGTTGAACCACTGATGTCACATGGACTATTTTAACAATAAAACAAATATTTTCAAACTATTGTCTAAAATTGCCTAAAACCATGATTTGCTTTACAATGGATAAACTAAACTGATCTAATCATGGCCAAAAACTGTAAAAGCTTAAAGAAATCTTAAAGAAAAGTTTCACTTTTTCTTCTAATGTTACTTTGTCAACTGTTACATGGGGTTTTTATGTCATAAATCTTTTAAATGTGAACTAAACTGTTGGGTATAGATGGGTATATCTCTGTAGATTGAATCCTTGGGTAAGGATGGTGAATAACACTAAATTTGGCATACTGTGGATTTATGTTAAAGAAAAGTTACATCCTTCATGATAGCATCCCAAAGAACGGCCATTATCAAGCCCCAAAATCATATTTTTAAATCAGACAGAAAACCTCAAACTCTGATGAACAGACTCAAAAACCTTCAAACTAATGGGTTATCAAACATGAGGCATTTTCTGTTTTGTCTATTTGAATGTAGACAGCTGTGTTTTCCCGTCTCCGGAATGTAAACCGCTGGCAGTGGTCTTCTTTTCTGTAATATTAGTCCAATCCTGAAAAGTTTCAGTGTTTGTGCTCAAAAATGTGCTGTTTGAGCACTGTGCTGATCTGCTGAAGTTAAAATATTTTTAAAAATCTTAGTAAAGTACATAAACAGAAGCAAAGCGCAGAGCAGTAAGCAAGAGCGTCCGAACAGTAGCAAAGCCGGAAGCAGCATTTGTCCATAACACAGCTGACAAAATAATTCAAATGTTAATTGTCATTAAAATATTTAAAAAGTCATTAGAGCTTAAGCTTGCCAAATAATTTAGCACATGAAGGGTTTATATTTTTTGACCACCTAGTTTATTTATCAAAAAAGAATACTGATTTACTGACTTTTTAGCTGACATGATATAAATATGGAATGAGTCACTACCTTTCTGGGCCTCGAACTTGTCAGTTGCGTAGTTGTCTATGCAGGGTCGGAAAGCTCTTGGACTTTATCAAAAATATCTTTAATTTGTGTTCTGATAATGAACAAAGGTCCTACATCATAGACAAAGATGAAGTTTTAAGGTATATTGCAATAGAAAGCATTTCTTTTAAAGTGTAACCCCAAATTAACCCCCAGATTATATGATAGTGTACTGCATGTCAAATACGTTTACATAGGTAGTCAAACTGAGGCAGAAATTCAGCGTATTTAAAGCACATTTTATTTTTATCTCAGGCTTGACATATTCCCTGTTTCCTAACTAGGTGGACAATGGCAGATGATTACATGCTGCATTGATCAGCTTGTGTGGGTTGCACAGTGAGTTTGCGCAGTGATCAGTAACTATTAGCTCTGAGATGTTCTAAGAGGATTTTGCTTTTATAGCTCTCCCACCTTGATATTTAAAAAAAGCAGTGTATGATGTTTCAGTTACTCATAAGTGTTAGTTAATGGGTTACTATAGATTCTGCTACAGAATCCAGACAGATAAAAGCATTTACTGTGAGAAATACATTACTTGCCTTATTTATTTTTTTGACTGAATCAGTTCAAATGGTGAAATGGTGTCCCAGATGTGTTTAAACACTGAGATTTTTATGGCTGCACTCTTGTATATCTTTTTCATGCTTTTTTTAGGCCTCTACTTACCTAAACAACAGCTGGGGCCAGGCTGCTTGCAGAAATTACAATGTTTTAATGCTACTTGTACTGATGGTAAAACAAAAAATAAAAATATTTTGCTGAGCTTGTGGGGCGTAGTTTATATTTCAACATATTTTTATTTTTATTAATTGTAGTAGATCAACGCAATATATTAAATTAATATAAATTTAACTGAGAAGCAGTTTCTGTTATTTAATAACAATATTATAGAAACTAGAAAAACAAAGTTTGTGTTTCTAATGTAAGTTTGCGTGGTTTATTTTCTTATCAGACATTAGATGAGTAATGGTGCTTTTTCTTCTGGATGTAGGCCTGATAGTGGTCAGTATTTTCACATTTATGTTTTGTTACCCATAGGTCTTTTCTATAATGAGAGTAAGTCTTTAAGGAATGGTTAATCCAAAAATGAAAAAATCTGTCATTATTTGCTCACCCTCATGTTGTTCTAAACCCGTGAGACCTTCTTTTGTCTTTGGAATCAGTGTTCGAATTCGCATTGGAATGCTTCAAACATGAAACTAGTGAACATTTGGTTGCTGTATTAAATTTAGACCTGCTCACCTAAAATGGTATTTTATTTTTACACCTTTTTACAGTGTTGCTCACTGTAACCAATCACACACGAATGTAGTGTAGAAGCAGAATATTCATTGCTGAAACTTTTTGTTCAGTTTTGTTTTAGACTAATGAAACTCCCTCATCATATTCAACAAAATGCAGATGTACAAACTATGTAAGTAAGAGATTCATTTATCATACAGTGTATGGACAGCTTCATTGATTATAAGAGGAGTTATGAGTGCTTAAACACTAGCTAGACTGAGTGTGCCCATTTGCCTTCTTTCACTGTGTGATTCAGTGTAATAAATGTATTTTTCGAAAATTCAGGCAATGGGGGCAGAAAATGTATATTTATATAATTTCATATAGATATATCACACGAAGAGTGTCTTTTTTCCCCGCAAAAATCACAAATGTGAAATTGATTTTATACATCAGTTAAATAAACTAGAACTTAATATTAAGAGACTTACGTTTTAGACACCATATTGCCATATTGCCCATATTGCTCTATTTTGCCAACAAAAACTGCCAATAGGCACAGCACTGTTTTGCGTCTTTAAACAACATGACAGTGTTTAGTTTCTGAATGAATCAACCGTTTAAATGATTCGGTTCAATCACAATGACTCACTTTTTAACCTCGACTTGCTGCCACCTACTGCCGGTTTTAATTTCACATTTAAAGTACCTTTTCATTTTTTTTTTTTTTTTTAATAATTTCAAATATCAGCATTCAACGTTTTAGGATTAAAATATCAAAACATTATTTATGCATTTGTATCTGCAGGTTAAATGCATTCATGTCCTGCATTAAACAGTGGGTAAATACATCTAGATGCCAATTCAGATGCAGCATCTGTGTTTCCTCTGCATTGAAAAGATTAATTCAGTTGATTGGTGATTTTATTTGTGTGGTAGCAGCCTAAAATGTTTGTATCAAGTGGCTTTATTGATTAAATATATGAATTTTTTGCTAAAGATAAGGCTCACTGCCAGAAAAAAAGAATGGCTTTATAAAGGTAAAAAATGCCCATAAAAGGTCAAAATCACTTGTTAAAACTAAAAAACTTATTAGAAAATATTAATTTCCTTAATTAAATTAATTAAATTTTCCTTGCTTATAGTTATTGTTTAGTACACCTAATTCACTGATCATTGTAAAATAAGCTTTTATCTTAGAATTAGGTTTTCTCAGTGATAACAAGGACAAAACAAGCATATGAATCATATTAATATAAGGTTTTATTTTGGGGGGTCTGGTTAAGGGGACACAATTTGAACACTGTTTGGAACACAAATTAAGATATTTTTTGATGAAATCCAAGAGCTTTCTGACCCTGCATAGACAGCAATGGTCCTACCATGGTCAAGGCACAGAAATGTAGTAAGGACGTTGGTAAAATAGTCCATGTGACATCAGTGGTCCAACCTTAATTTTATGAAGCTACGAGAAAACAAAAATAAAGACTTTATTTAACAATTTCTTCTCTCCCGGCACAGTCCACCACCATTATCAAGAGTACCACAACGTATAATAGCAGCAGACTCTCCCGGGACAATAGAAATCATTGAATAAATGTATTATTATTTTTTTTTTTTTTGGTTTTGTTTTCTTTGCGCACAAAATATTCTCGTAGCTTCATAAACTTAAGGTTGAATCACTAATGTCACATGTACTATTGTAATGACTAGCTTGCTGTGTTTCTGTGCCTTGACCATGGTAGGACCCTTGCTACCTATGGATAGTCCGAAAGCTCTCAGATTTCATCAAAAATATCTTAATTTATGTTCCAAAGATGAACGAAGGTCTTGCGTGTTAAGAACGACATGAGGGTAAGTGAGTAATGGCAGAATTTTAGTCTTTTGGTGAACTATCCTTTTAAATCTTGCTCTTCAGAAAGTCAGCTTGTTTGGGTAATGGTACATTGTGGAGGATCTACTATTCTTCTGTCTTGACTCTAAACTGCATTTACTTAAGGCAAAGAGATGTTCAGATACAATTGTGGATATCTGTACTTGATACAAATGACCTCAGTACATACATAGTAAGGAACTTGGGGAAGAAAATGGGAAACAAATCCACTGACTTCCTGGTTATAACAGGCTGTACACTTGAATACACCATCACTGAGGACATTGGTAATAAACGACTGAGCAAATATAGCTTATGGGGCATATAATTTAAAAAACAGAGCAAACATGTTTTATCTTACTTAAACTACGTTGCACTTGCCATTTGTGTAATCGAGAGACATAAATGCTTTTGTTAGTACTACTATCATCTTTTTGCCACTAATGTGGTTTTGAAAGTTCTTGCATCTAATTATTACTTGATGTATAAATTCAATTTTCGACAATAACTAGGAGAGGTGGCACTGATAAGGACTGTAAAGTAAAAGGTTTATATCAAATGATCAAATCAAAGGCATTACACTTTGAGTGTTTTTGCCCTCTGGGTGCTGTAATGTTAACATCCTTTTGTGGTAACAGACTTATTTCGTTGTCTCGCTAAATGGCACTGGACTGGATCCAGAAACTCCATTAGTTTGAAAAACTACATTAGAGCACTCTTGGCAATGCTATATTACAACTCGAATATAAAATCATAAAGAAATGACTGTTAGTTATGTTCCTATTACCCATCTCTTCCAGACCAAGCTGCAGAGTGTTCCTCTTTACAATTTTTAAAGATATTTTTTGCAGGAAAGGATGCTGAGTTTCCTCGCACAGGCAATTATTTGATTATTTAACCAAAATTATCTGAATCGTGCCCCATTCCATAACACATCGTGATGAATGTGCAAGGTTTGTCATTAGTCATCATGAAATGTGCCTTTTAGCTATGAGTATCTTGAGCAAGGTCAGTTTAAATTTGTGTCTAACTGAGAAGGTTTTAAACAATGAGCATTCAGTGCCTTTAGACATGTTGTTCATCTTTAAATTATGTATCTCCCAACAGACTGCAGAGAGTTTTAAAGTAAATATGAAGTTAAAACCTGTGCAAATGTAGGAGTCCTGGATGTCTTGTTAAAAAGACATTAAAGAAACAGTTCACTCAAAAATAAAAAATTTGCTAAAAATGTACTTACCCTGAGGACATCCAAGATGTAGATTAATTTGTTTCTTCATCTGAACAGATTTGGAGAAATTAAGCATTACATCACTTGCTCACCAATGAACCCTCTGCATTGAATGGGTGCCGTCAGAATGAAAGTCCAAACAGCTGATAAAAACATCACAATAACCCACAAGTAATCCACACAACTCAAGTGATTCAACGCAAGTGATTTAATGCTACATTTCTCCAAATCTATTCTGATTAAAAAAAATCGACATCTTTAATGGCCTGAGGGTGAGTAAATTTTCAGCAAATTATAATTTTTGGGTGAACTATCCCCCTTACAGGGGGATTTGAATAAAAAAACAGGGGATAGTTAAAAAAAATTGAACTTTTAGTGTCTAATTCTGTCTAAAAGTCTAAAGACAATATTGACAAAATAAGAGCAGGCATTGACACAAAAGTCTAACATTGAAACACTAACACTTTAAATTTTAAAACTCTGGTGTGAATCAAAATGTTATATTCTGAAAACAATGCCTAATGCCCCATGGGAATTGGATGGTGGATGGTAAATTCACAAAGACTGTAACATCATAAAAACACTTGAACAGCATTTCTTCACAAAGAACTGTTTGTGGGAGACTTTACATTTGAATAATTTAGCATTCCTTCAGAATACTGTATAATGACTTCAGGCATCTTCATTTTAATATGCTGTTTATCTTCACAACAGCCTGTTCTTCTTTTCTGCCTTTACTCATGATGTGATTATGCATTATTCTGGGAGCATGAGAAATTCCCACTGATATTAAGACTTGTTTGTTGTAGTGCTATGATAAAATTACTTCTTAGTTTTGTTTAGGTTTAGTATATATTTACAGTATGCTCAGTGACTGTGTCTGTCACAGTTTTTTTCATTTTTTATCAAATAGTTATTTTTACGTTGTGTCTCGTAGGCGGTGTCATTATTGGTTAACTAGATGACTGTCAGCCATTAGATAGGAAGTGTGATCTGTTGACACATGAAAGGTGACTTAACATGCATGATGTCAGTCATGGGCAAATAATTGTTTTCATAGCAAATGTGCTTAGTAGTGTATTTCAGAAAGAGCTTTATTGCCAAGTTTGCTTGCACATACAAGGAATTTGTCTTTGTGACACTAGCTTCCAGTATACAGAGACAACAACAACAACACAGAGACAATAAAAATAAGATGAGAATAAAAAATACACATATGTAAATATAAATAGACAAAAAATAAATAAATAAATAAATAAGAAATAAGTGGTATGTACAGTTGTGCTGTAAATATGTTACATATTTTTATTGCATTTAGCTGTTCATAAGGTGGATTGCCTGGGGAAAAAAAAAACTGTTCTTGTACCTCGTTGTCCTGGCATTTGGGGCTCTCTAGCTCTGGCCAGATGGCAAAAGTTTAAAGAGGGAATGGGTTTGATGTGAGGGATCCAGGGTGATTTTCTGAGCTCTTTTCCTCACCCTGGATGTATACAGTTCTTGAAGGGTGGGCAAGGGAGCACCAATAATGCTCTCTGCAGTCTGAACCGTTCTCTGTAATCTTCTGATGTCTGATTTTGTAGCTGAGACAAACCAGACAGTTATTGATGTGCACAGAACAGACTCGATTTTGGTCGCAATTTACCATAAAATTCACTTACAAATTCATAAAATACATTTGGTATCATGAACTAGCAATAAACAATAACAAACCTTGAAGGGATAGTTCTAGATTAAAATTGATGCGTGACTTGAAGTCCAATAAAGTGCATCCATTCATCATAAAAAGTGCTTCACATGGCTCCAGGGGGTTAATAAAGGCCTTCTGAAGTGAATCAATGCATTTGTGTAAGAAAAATATCCACATTTAAAACTCTCTAGCTTCCGCTAACTGACGTATGCACGTTCACGAGAGAGTGGCGTTTCAGCGGATGAGGACGTGGGCAAACAGTGATGGACTCAAAAGCGCAGTGGAGAGAGCAAAACAAAACACCAGTCACAAATTAGAAGTACAGTAATTAAAAAAAAAAAAATAAAAAATCCAAGAGAACACAGATTTTTCTTTGCTGTTAACAATACTCTCACAAGACTAGCATATTGTAGAGTTGTAAATATGGATATTTCTCTTACGCAAATGCATCGATTTGCTTCAGAAGGCCTTTATTAACCCCCTGGAGCCATGTGGAGAACTTTTTATGACTGATGGTTGCTCTTTACTGGACTTCAAAATCAACAGCCATTCACTGCTATACTAAGAGCCATGACATTTTTAATATAGCTCTAATTGTATTTGTCTGAAAGAAGAAAGTCATATACACATAGGATGACTTGAGGTTGAGTAAATCATGGGGTATAATTCTCATTTTTTTGGGGTAAACTATCCCTTTAATGAATGCTGTGAAAGTAATGTAAATTTTTGCACACACTATTTGTTTCAAACGTTTAAAAACGTTTCAAAAGTTCACTTTTATTCAACAAATACACATTACATTGATCATAAATAATCTTTTTAAAAATGACTTGTTAACCAAGATTTCTATTTCAAATAAATGCTGTTAATAATTGTTAATACTAAAACATGTATCTTGAGCACCAAATCATAATATTAGATTGATTTCTGACACTGAAGACTGAAGTAATGGCATCACAGGAATAAATTGCATTTCAAAAGCAGTAAAACATCTTACAGACATTTTCATCACTTTAAGCTATATAAATGAAGTTAATGTATTATGAATGAACATGAGTTAACAATCAAAAATAGTATAGTAATATATTACCATTAGTCTAAACGCTGTACATCCTTCATTATTAGTTCATGATACCTGATGTTAACAAACTGAATCTTATTGTAAATTGTTTCCTATCTTTTAATTGAGAATAAGTATACAGATGTGTAGAAAGTGGTTGGCTTTCTACACATCTGACACTTGCTTGGCTTTAATTTCACACATGTAATTTAAATATGATTAAACCTAATGTGGGTGAAAATTATCATAAGAGAAGCGAGTTAGAGGTGAGGGTCTGTAACATGCCTGGAAGCTGGGCACATTGAAAAAAAAAAATGAGAGTGTTTGTGCTTATCAGGGGAACAGAGGATATCCATCAAGCCTTGCAGCTGGGCTACTGAGAGCGAGGAGGTGGATCAGACAGCCAGCTGCAATTACATCTCTTCCCGAGTGGGACTTCCACAGAGAAGAGAGAGGGAGGAACACACACAAACACAGTGTTTCTGAAAGCAAGGGAGGGAGGGAGGGAGGGATAGAGAGGGATACCACAGGCAGTTTACTCTCTTTAAAAGGCAAAGCGTGCAAAAAGTGGAACAGCTGCCCTGACAGCGTGACGATGAGTCCATGCTGCTCCCGTTCAGACTCGTATTCCGTTTTCTGATTTTTGTGTGAGAAACTAATTTGAAGATGGACTGTTTATTCATCTTGTGCTGATTCAGAAGACTGGATGATTTGCTTTCCAACTTTGAAGGATGGAAGAAGTGAGCGAAATTTAAAGACTTTTATTGGAAGCCACTTAAGAGAGATTCTCTGAAAGAGAAGCCTTCAGTTTGACGAAACCGAAGCGGTCCACTTCAGAGGATGACGCTGTTGGCAGTTCCTGTGAGCAGTAGGTGAGATGAACCGTGGCATTTAGGCAGTGATCTGTATGGGGCAGAACTATGTCCTTTAGTGCCAGAGGCAGCATTCCTCAGGAGGGGGCGCAAGGGAGCAATGAGCGGAAAAACACACGAGTCAAGAGGGCTGTTCGTATCTCTAGTATTGTCGCACAAGAGGTGAGTTCCTGAGGAAGGTACGCTTCGTTTTTATCCCTTAATTTACACTGCTGTTCTAAGGTTTGGGATCAGTAAGAATTTAGGGTGTTGTTTTTTTTTTTTTTACTTTAAGCAAGAACACATTAAATTGATCAAAAAGGGATGATGAAGGCATAATGTTACAGAAGATTTCTATTTCAAATAAATGCTGTTCTTTTAAACATTTTCCTGAAAATCATGGTTTCCACAAAAAATATTAAAGGCATAGTTCACCCAAAAGTGAAAATTCTGTCATTAATTACTCTATATTTTTTATTATATCTGAGAGCTTTCTGACCCTCTAGAAACAGCAAGGGTACTACCATGGTCAAGGCACAGAAATGACATTGTTAAAATAGTCTATGTGGCATCAGTGGTCCAACTGTAATTTTGTGAAGCTCCGAGAATACTTTTTGTGCACAAAGAAAAAAGATAACAATTTTATTCAACAATTTCTTCTCTCCTGGGACAGTCCTTCACCATTTAAGAGAGTACCACGAGGCTCTCGGATTTCATCAAAAATATCTTAATTTGTACTCCGAAGATGAATGAACGTCTTACATGTTTGGAATGACATGAGGGTGAGTAATTAATGATAGAATTTTCATTTTTGGGTGAACTATCCCTTTAAGCAGCAACGGTTTTCTGTGTATTACATAATAAGAAATGCTTCTTGAGCACCAAATCTGCATTTTCAAATGATTTCTGAAGGATCATGTGACACTGAAGACTGGAGTAATGATGCTGAAAATTCAGTTTTGTCATCACAGGAATAAATTACATTTTGAAATGTATTAAAACAGTTTTAAATTGTAATAATATTCCACAGAATTCTTTTTACAATTATTCACAAAATACTGTTATTTAGTACTAAAAATATTTATATTATATATTAATAAATATATTTATAATATAGTATTTTTATAATTATAGTTTAATACTGTAATTTTGTTTCTGTGTAGCTTTTGTGAACATTTGAGAATGAATTTTGAAACACTGGAAAAAAAAAAACATTTTACTAACCCCAAATATTTAAACAGTGTGTTTCACATTGAAATAAACTCACTCTGAGACTATAAATAGTTGAATTCTTTGGAATTTGGTAATGTTCTGTAAATTTAAAGTAAAAGGAAACATTGATTTTTAAATCAATTGTAATCTAATGGTAGTATGTGTGCGATTTGTCTCTGGTATTGAGAGAGACTAGAGTGAAGTCAGATGTAAACAGCTGCTTCTAGAATGGTGTCATGTCAGGATAGATTGAATTGTCAGTGTAAGGATTATTTCAGGAATTATTGCAGGTATTCTGGGATAGTGTATCTAAAAGAATCCCCATCATTGTCGTTGTTACAACTTTGAAACTTGGATTAGTTCACCCAAAAATAAAAATAACCCCGTTATTTACTCTTAAACAATGTATCCTAGTTGTGTATGGAGTTATATAGCAAGCTTCAAGCTTTATAATGCAATGGTTGGGTGTTTTTCTTCATCAGTCCAAAACAAGTCCAATAAAGCGCATCCACCCACAATAAAAAGTGCCTCACATGGCTCCGGTTGGTGAATAAAGACCACCTGTAGCGAATCTATGCATTTTTGTAAGAAAAATATACATATTTAAAACGCAATAATCACTTTAATCTAGCTTGCACTGACATTTGTACTCGGAAGTAGTTCCGGGCGGATGACGTCAGGCGTCAGCATTGCACATGCACCGCTCAGAAGTGACAAACACGGACACACAGTGGAGAGATCAAAACAAAACAACGATCCCAAATTAAAAGTACAAAATGAGGATTTGTAAGGAAAAATGTCGGGGGATTTCGATATAAGCCAAGAGGAGACTTGTTTTTCTTTGCTAAAGTCAGAAAATTTTGCTTCCTTTGCTCCTGTAAACAAACGCTGGTTTTCACAAGACCTTTTGCGTCATCCACCCGGAGCGGTACAATTGTTAATTCGAGCTGATGCTTTAAATATGCTAATTTTTCTTACAAAAGCAAATTGATTTGCTACAGGAGGCCTTTATTCACCCCTGGGAGCCACGTGAGGGACTTTTTTATTATGGATGGATGTGCTTTATTGGACTTGTTTTGGAATGTTGAAGAGAAGCACCTGCCCATTGTATTATAAAGTTTGAGGGAGCCAGAACAATTTTTAATATAACTCCGACTGCGTTCATCTGAAAGAAGGAAGTCATGTACATCTAGGATGCATTGAGGGTGAGTAAATAATGGGCTAATTTTAATTTTTGGGTGAACTAACCCTTTCACAAAATTTGAATGTTAACTTTTCATATTTGCTGCAGTATATTCATAGAAAGCAAAACAGGATTGCAATTTTGCTTTCTTTAGTGATTTAATTGTTTTGCATTATTATTTCCTTGGGACTTGTAGTAGTTCACACAAAAAATAACAATCAACATGTTGTTTTAGAATTTCATTTTGGGGTGAACTATCCCCAGATTGTCAGAATGTGCTTGTTGGTGTATTTAATGTGATGAGAACACAGGACATGAACACTGGCACAGGACAGAAACACTGGCATTTGTCTCTGCCCAGAGACTCATGTTGGCGGCGTGTAAGATTGGTGTTGTGGTGTCAGAACTGGTCTCTGCTCACCGCAGTCACAGCAGTCAGGTCAAGCACCCCACATTCATCTCAACACAAGGATGCCCTTGACTGCCACACCACCGTCTGTGAGGCCCTGAGACCATCGCTCACTGCAAATGACGGTGCCCTATGGGCTGTAGCGCTTCCTTGATCGATGGTTGCCCTTTCTGACTACTTCCCTGTGCGATTAAATTCTTTGTTTCAATTGACAGCACTCTCGCAGCCGCCTTCAGTTCAGTACATCTGAACCTTCTACTATGATGTTTCTTCAAAGTCAGATCAGGATGCTCTGGAGCTGGATATTGGCTAGTTGCTCTGTGAAGGCTGTTGAGCAGCATTGTTAATTGAGATTGTTGTGTACCTCAGTAATGGTCTTTTAATGGGGGGTCTTTCTGTGTGAGGACTGCATGTAATGACATTGGTGGACAGCTGGTGCGAGGTAGGAGATCAGGAAAGTTTTCGCCTTGAAGCATGCATAAGCCTTAAACAACGCACAAGTGATAGATATAGCATAGGTGAATGTTCTGTAAACAAGAGTTTTTTTTTTTTTTTTTTTTTTTTTTTTTACCATGTATAATCAAATATATTAAATAAATTCATAGGGCCAGATTTATTAAACAGGGCAAATTAGCATTAGAGCACAATTCCATAAAAGTGTCGATTGGAGGGGAAAATTCTGGGTGTTGTTTACTGGCAATGTGCACATTAAAGAACATTTCCTTAATGACCAGTGCAATCTACCAAGAGCAGTGCAAAAAAAAAAGTGCCTGCTTTAATACATGCTTTTTTGGGCATTAAATAAAGGGGCCGAATATTAGTAATTTGAACGTTATTCAAATGTGTGATTAATTTTAAAGCTCTCTTCCCATAAATTTTGCATCTGAAAGGGAAACTCCTACAAACGCATATTTAATAAGGTCAGGCACAAAAATAATTGTATAATAGTGTAATAATTATACACTGTGTGTCTTAAATCCTGACAGTACTATTTTAAAGGATTGGTTCACTTTCAGAACAAAAATTTTCAGATAAAGTACTCACCCCCTTGTCATCCAAGATATTCATGTATTTCTTTCTTCAGTCATAAAGACATTGTTTTTTGAGGAAAACATTTCAGGATTTCTATCCATATAATGAACTTCTATAGTGCCCCCAAGTTTGAACTTCCAAAATGCAGTTTAAGTCCAGCTTCAAAGGACTCTAAACGATCCCAATCGATGAAAAATCTTATCTAGCGAACCGACTGGTTATTTTTTAAACAAATTGACAATTTATATACTTTTTGACCTTAAATGCCTGCGTTCTGTGATGCACATGCGTAGTCTGTGTGATCCGGGTCAATACAGTTAGGGTATATTGAAAAACCATCTAGTTTTCGTCTTCAACTTCTAAATCGTCCTACAATGCTGTTTTTTTTAAAGGGCGTTTGATCTTCTTTGTATGTTCACTTTGTAAATACTAGATTTATTTTTGCAGCAATGTAGGGTGATTTTGTAGTTGGAGAAGAAAACGAGATGGGAGTTTTTCGACATGCATTTGAGGTATATATATTGTCAATTTAAAAAAGTATATAGATTGTCAATTTGTTGACAGATGGTTTCACTAGATAAGACCCTTCTTACTTGGCTGGGATCATTTAGAGCCGTTTGAAGCTGCATTTAAACTGCATTTTGGAAGTTCAAACTTGGGGGCACCATACATATCCATTATATGGAAAGAAATCCTGAAATGTTTTCCTTAAAAAACATCATTTCTACACTGAAGAAAATGAAGAAAGAAAGACGTGAACATTTTGGATGACAAGTGGGTGTGTACATTATCTGTAATTTTTTGTTCTGAAAGTGAACTAATCCTTTAACACCAAAGATGGTTTGCACTGGCACAAGCTGTTAGTAAATTGGACCCATTATATGTTAAATGGGGTAAGTCAAAGTCAGGGGGCCTCAAAATTAAATAAAATCAGACAAAACAAGCTTTAAAATAAGAGAAACTGGATAAAAATCAGTATGTCAGTGAAAAATCAGTAAAATTCACCAACTATTTAAAATTTTTAATGTCTGGAAGCGTCATATAAATTCATTTAAATAAAAACAAAAAACATTCTGCAATCAAAACTACTGGAATTCTGAAATGTTAATATTTACAATTTAATTATTTTAGTTTCACTAGTTTTTTTTTTCTCTAAAGAAACAGTAGGTGCATTTCCATTACAGATTTGCGCAAAATCTTTGCGATGTTTTATTTTTAAAATAATGTGAAATAACTGTGTTTCCATTAAACAATGTTATGCGACTAAAGTGTCTTTTTTTTTTCCTCTCGCAATAAGCCCCCTAAAGCATGCTGTGAGTTAGGTGGGGGGTAATTGAGAATGAATGGAGGGAAGTCACGTCACGGAGAGTCTTCATCGTGATATGATTGAATATGACTGGAAATGTTTGGCTGTGATTGGTTCATGCAATAAATTCTGTCTTTTGTGTCTGTGCATGTTCCACAATTGCAAATCAGTCTGAATGAACAATATAATGGGATTAATGAGAAGACTTTATAAAATGTAAACAACACGCATGCTTAAATATAACCACTTTGTTACATCAAAAAAACAATCAAAATAAAAATAAAAATACAACTTGTATTGTGGCATTAAAATATGCTTCCTGGTCTCATGATGAAGTACCTCTGGGAACCTTTTGCAAGACATGATATATGTACCAATAAGTACTAGAGGCGGTAAAAATACTAGAGGTGGTAAAACAGCAAGCACTTTTTGTATACATTTATGATTACAGCTCCATTTGTTTCGCTTTTCTGGATGTAACAAGCTTGCTCAGTAGCTCAGCCGGCACAGAATTGGACTTAGGATGTGTAATCCTTGGGTACGAATCCCATAAAAAACATGACTCACGATAATAAAGCAGAAAGATGAGAAATCGAAAAACAAGCTAAAACGGCATGCTTACGATTGCGTTTGACGTCACATTCGCTTTTGGTTTAGGTGTAGTGCAGATGGTAGGCCTGTGTTATTTTAAAACATCACAGAGCATTAGAGTTATAGCTCCACTCAGTGGACATTTCAAGTCAGACCTGCAGTGACAAGTACAAAACCAGCATCACATAAAATGTGCCATATGTACAAACATCTGTTCCAGGGGGAAAACGCAAACACTCTTTTAGTGGACCCAGTGGACATTTCACATTGAATATGTCTTGAAACATACATGGCAGTACAAATTTTGTGTCTTGTGAAACAGTTCCTAGACGTACGTTTTCATCATGAGACAAGGCATTTTTCCAAATAAATGAACACTTACACATTTTTTAAAACAAGTAACTAATTTACAAATGTGCCAGTTGTGTAGGGTGTATATTTTGACCTTTTACTTTGTATTTGCTGTGTGGCTTGGATGCGGCGTCCGTCAAATATAGACTAGGCCATACCTGTCAACATTCGAGTTCCAAAATACGGGAAAAGGGTTGTTATTATTAAACATATAAATATATCTTAGTGTATGCTATTAATTCTCTGCCAGCGGGTTGAAATATGTTAACGTGATTATTCATATAATGAGGTTTGGGCCATAAAATTACGGGAGTTTTACCAAAGCCGAATGTAGGAAATATATAAAATACCCAGTGGGATATTTTTTTAGGTAGATTAAAAATATGGGAGAGATACGGGACAACATTTAAACGGGATGATAGCAGGATAGAATGGTAAAATACGGGAGAATCCCGGAAAAAACGGGAGGGTTGACAGGTATGGACTAGGCGCCTATCTTTATCGAAGCAGTGTGGAGACCCGCTTCTGTAATGTGTGTGACAGTGTAAATCAGTGGTTATATACCTCACTACATTGGATTGTACTGATATTGCATCAAATTATCCAATATAAAACAACTTCCTCACAGGCTGGATGAAAATGCCCATACCTCTCCCACCTCTGCAGATTCGTATCATTTTTAAAATATCCTTCTCAGGCCACCTCAGGACTGATTGCAGGCTGCAGATTGCCCACAGGCCGTAGTTTGGACACCACTGCTCTAAAGAGTTTGGTCTCCATTTGTACACGATCTGTCTGGCTGTGGATTTGTGGAGTAAATTCAAGAACACTGTTACCTTCCTGAGAAGTGGTTGACCAACAAAGATCGCTCCAAAGCAGAACGTGTAATAGTCTGAGAGGTAGCAAAAGTTGACAGCGTAACTTCTAAGCAACTAAAGATCTTTCTCACATTGGCTAATGTCAATGTTCATGAGCCCACCATCAGGAGAACACTGAGCAACCAATGGTGCGCATGGCAGAGTTGCAAGAAGAAAGCCACTGTTCTCCAAAACAAAAACTGCTTGCTAAAGATCATATGGAGAAGCCAGCGGACTATTAGAAAAAGGTTTATTGGATGGATAAAACCAATATTGAACTTATTGGTTTAAATGAGAAGCTATTATTTCCAGAGAAAAGAACACACTGCATTCTAGCTTAAGAATCTTATCCCATCTGTGAAACATAGCGGTGGTAGTACCATGGCTTGGCATTCTAGCTTAAGAATCTTATCCCATCTGTGAAACATGGTGGTGGTAGTACCATGGCTTGGCATTCTAGCTTAAGAATCTTATCCCATCTGTGAAACATGGTGGTGGTAGTATCATGGCTTGGGCCTGTTTCGCGGCATCTTGGCCAGGACAGCCTGCCATCATTGATGAAACAATGAATTCTGAATTATACCAGCGAATTCTAAAGGAAAACATCAGGATACCTGTTTAAGAACAGAGTCTCAAGAGAATGTGGGTCATGCAGCAAGACAACAACCCCAAGCACACAAGTCATTCTACCAAAGAATGTTTAAAGAAGAACAAAGTTAATATTTTGGAATGGTTGAGTCAAAGTCCAGACCTTAATCCAATTAAAATGTTGTGGAACCCAAGCAAGCAGTCCGTAGGAGGAACCCCACCAACATCACAGAGTTTAAGTGGTTCCGCACTAAGGAATGGGCTAAAACTCCTGCATGTCATTGTGCAGGACTGATCAGCATTTACAAGAAACTTTATTTTCTTCAATTGGATCATTTTTCTCAATAAATAAATGACAAAGCAAACATCTCACACACATTTATTTATTGATTTATAAAACGATTCCCTGCCAACATACAGCTCTTTTAATCTGATAAATTAAAAGCGTGTTTACTTGAGATTTCACTGCATAGAGCTCTGTAAGGTAATAGATATCTTGGCTTTAGATCAAAACTGTAAATTGTCTGGTGAGTCAGTGAACAAGGAGCCAGTGAGGCTAACAGTTTTTATGGTTTGTTGGAGCTTCAGTGCAGTTCCGTCCCAGAAGGCTATTTTGAGTCCCAAGGCCGGTTCCTTCACCCTCATGTCCTCTCTCTTTCCTACCCCTGCTGTGTTCTCATCTCACACTGGCCTTGGAATGACATGTCCAACCCTACCCACCCCTTCACCCCGGCAAACTCACAGACAGCTAATTCACAAGGACAGTGTAGCCATGCCAAGGGAGCCAAATATATTTGTCACCAATTTCGGGAGACATGGGTAATTGAACGTGATGTGAAAAATAACGTTTGATTATATGTAAATGCAAGGGGAAGATTTGAATTACACAAGTTACATTTACTATTATGACACCAGTCACACCTGTGGCATGCAAAAAAAAAAAAAAAAAAAAAGACAATGTAGCAATGACATCTAGCATGTTTTATGTGCAAAGGCACAGCCTCACTTCCTATTAAATCTGTAGGAAAAGATAATCCTGAAAATCTGACCCAAATAACTTGGGTAGAATGCATTTTGGAGCTTCTATAAACTCACTAATAGAAAACAGAAGAATAAAACGGAAATGAACAAATAATTAGTGCTTGTTCTGTAACATGCTTGGACTGATTTGTAAAGGTGTTGTAAAGATCCCCATCCTGCAGCATTAAGACCACTAAACCCCCAGTGTGTTCTGCAACAAATACACTGCAAAGTTTTTTCTACAGAGAGATCAAATGGTGCTCTTTCATCCCATCGGCCTTGTAATTTCATGTGAGATGATGCTGGATAATCAGGACTGAGGATGAATCAGGCCTTGAGATGAGGAGCTCCAAAGGATTTTGGTGTGATTTATTATCTGAGGTGACAGAAATTCAATAATGGTAATGCACAATTCTGCAGGTTCATCTTCAAGAGAATTAAAGTATTGATTGAAGGTCTCAAAGTGAACTCCTCGTACACTCTGGATATTCATAAATCAAGGAAGAAAAGCCTTTTACTGGAGATAAAATACAATTAGTATCTTTACAGAACAGCTTAACGGTGAACTTCAAAGATTTTTAGCCTAAAATGAACACTTTTCTAATAGAATTGCCTTTTATATTGCCATTCAAAATCATTTATTGTGGTTCCCTGTTTATAATTCTTAATGGAACAACATCTTTCTTGTACTGTAAGTCACTTAATTACAAATCTGCCCAGATGAAAGCTGTATTAAGTGTATGTGAACAAACTTTTATATCAGAGGTTCTCAACAAGTGGCTGAAAAAACTTGCAAGGGGCCTCAAACATATGATAAAATTATACATAATATACATGTGACATGCACCATGCTTAGAAAAATAAAATAAAATAAAATAAAACCATAAAATCCCCCTAATAGATATTATTTTGTTTTGGGAAATAAATCTGAATCTTATAGAATCACTAAAAAATAATGTTAATTATTTCAAAGATTTACACTCACATTTCTGTCAAAAAAAAGTTTGAAAATGTCTTGTTACAGCAGATTATTCAAACCAAAATGTTTGGGAATATCTAATATGGAAGGGAATATCTTCTCTTCCAATGATATCTCTCTCTTTCTCTCTCTCTCTGTCTCTCGCTCACTCTCTCTCTCTCATTCTGTATGTATATATTTAGTTGACAGGCAGCCATTCTGCATCTCAATCAGAGCAGTAGCACAAACTGGACATTCAGTTTAACATGGCTCTACCTCAAAACTTTTGCATTTTTTTTTTTTACAAAGTGTTTTAGAGCAATAGTTGCACGGCACAGTGCATAGCTGTAGATTGGACTGCAAGATACAGGCTAAACCAACACTAAGTCAGCAGAGATATAGCTATCAGGAGGTGGACAGGTCCTGGATCCTGAGGAGAGCAGTTCCTGTGCTCACCATTCTCAGGGAACACTATTGGAGTCAGGGATTCTGTTGGAAGATTATTTGTGGATCATGATTCTGACCTTGGTGCTGAAGCCATTGAACAAGCTTTTCCAGTCCTGTGCTCCTTCTGTTCAGCCTCTGCCTTCATTTCAGAATTCACACATGCCTTGCAAACAAGGCTCTCAGAGCCTCCACTTTTGGGACAAGACGAGTCCCATTATTGGCCAGGAGAGCAGTGAGGTAAGAGCGGCCAGAGACTTGAAGTTGAGATATTTATTCATTCTGAATTTATTAGTTGTTATTGTCTAATTGTGTTTTGCTGTTCCACAAGTTAGTGAGGGCTAAGGCAAACTACACCAGCCTTATCATAGATTTTTAACCTAGATACGAAAATAGATGCATGAATTAAACATAATTAATCTGGAAGCTAACTGAGATTTTGATTTTTATGAGCTATTTAGCGCAGGCTTATTTGTGAGGACAAGCATCAGTGGAATGAGGTCTTTTGATTATGAAAATAGCCTGACTTTGATTTCCATAAACAAATTAAGTCTAGAAGATCTGTTTTTTCTCCCACTTGCTTTTCAGTCTGCCGCGGATGTATTTCTTCATCCTAATGGTACATAATGAGCAAGAGAAATATTAGATTACCATAAATGAATTATGATTCTGCATCACTGGCCTTTGGTAAACTAAGTTTAAGACTGTCTTATAATAGGAAATCATTTGAAAATTTAACATACATACAGACTAATTTTGTACCTATGAATGGTTTAAGTACTATTATGAGTGTGTTGGCGGGTTTGTTAGAATAATCAAGGCGGTAGATTACAAGTAAAAGTAATTAAAATTCCCTCACTGGAGCTTTGAGCAAATGACTAAACGCTGGTCATCTCTTTAGGGGCCTGGAAAGAATAAGATGAAGTTTGCCGCCTAAGAGGGTGTTACAAGTGTAAAGCATTAAATGTTCTCCCTGCAGTGATGTGTACTCAGTGGATATCTCCGAGACTAAACATGGCTTCATTACTTCACCCACGCTGAGTTACGACCCACTCAGTTCCGGTCAGAAACATGATAATATTTCTGTCCTACAGCAAGCTTTGTAAAAGGTTTGGAAAAATGGGGAAAACTGATTGAACGGTTTCTGATTTAACTGGTTGGTCTAAGAAATGTGTTTTTTTTAAATTGTGAAAATCATTGTGAAAAATTAAATGATTAGCTCAGTTCCAGAATGAACATTTTCTGCTAATTTACTCACCTCCATGTCATCCAAGATGTTCATGTCTTTCTTTCTTCAGTCAAAAATAAATTAAGGTTTTTGAGGAAAACATACTTGATGTATTGGACCAGGCCCGGATTGGCTAATCGGGAGCACCGGGAGAATACCCGGTGGGCCGGTCTGTTTTCTTGGCCGCGAGGGCCGGAACGGTCATGCCACTGGGGTTGAAATATGGATGTCTCTATTTAAGGCATCAAAGAAAGCCATATGACCACCAGCCCATTTGAATAACAGATTATCAAATGATAATTATTCCTTCTTTTTGCGCAAATTATTGTGTTATTGTGTGAATGTAGCCATTTGAGGACGGCTTTATGACGAAGTTGAATCCTCTGTCCGCCGCGCTTCACAGCGAGCGGGACTCACGATAACAGCAATTCCCTTCAACGTCCGCATTTTGATTTTGACAAATCAGTTTGGGCAAATGGAACTTGAGCATTAGCTCAACATTTAGCAAGGCAGGAAAACATTTAATCTACCTGAGGGAAGCCATCTTTCACCACTGTAAGTTAATGCTGTTAAATAGAGGGGAAAATAGGCTTCTTTAAAATAATAAAAAAAAAAAATAAAATAAAATAAAATTCTTAAATTTAGACCTCATTATACTGAAGCAGATATCCAAGCACCAGAAGCAGCCCACACTCTCTAAGTTGAGAAAAATATGCATTTTCATTCATAGGCTATATGGTTGCATTAATAGCCTATTTTATTTCAAAAATCAATTCCCTTCAAAAATCAATTCCCTTCAATGATGTTTAAAGTCCAAATTTCAGTTTCAGTGCAGCTTCAAAGGGCTCTTATCTAGCAAAATGATCAGTCATTTTCTTTAAAAAAAAAAGTATACTTTTTTACCACAAATGCTCATCTTGAGCTCTGCGATGAGCCGTTAGTTCTTTGTTTCTCTACTTTGGTTCAAAAAGGTAGGGTAGGCTGAAAAGCTCCATCTCATTTTCTCCTCCAACTTCAAAATCGTCCAACATTGTGGTTTTACCTTTTTTTTGTAAAGGGTGTTTGACTTTCTTTGCATGTTCGCTTTATAAATACTGGGTCGGTGCTTCTGCCTACATTACGTGTGAATGATTATGTAATGTGTTAGGTCGAGCTAGTGCAAGACAAGCATTTGTGGTTAAAAAGTATGTACTTTTTTTTTTTTTTCTTGTTAAGAAAATGACTGATCGTTTTGCTTGATAAGACTCTTATTTCTCGGCTGGGATCATGACATTTTCATTCTAAATCTATAAACAGTCATAAATTATCTCAGAA
Source organism: Cirrhinus molitorella (assembly GCA_033026305.1). Lineage (NCBI taxonomy): Eukaryota > Metazoa > Chordata > Actinopteri > Cypriniformes > Cyprinidae > Cirrhinus > Cirrhinus molitorella. Next base: position 23,753,606 of record CM065124.1, on the reverse strand, counting down.
TCTGAAAATAGTACTCATTATGAAGTGTATATTTCTTCTCAGGTGCTGTCTCTGGGTGCCGATGTCCTTCCTGAGTATAAACTCCAGGCTCCCCGGATCCACAAATGGACCATTTTACACTACAGCCCCTTCAAGGCAGTCTGGGACTGGGTCATCTTGCTGCTGGTCATCTATACAGCGATCTTCACACCTTATTCGGCAGCGTTCCTGCTCAGCGATGAGGAAGAGGCCGCCATGCAGCGTTGTGGCTACTCTTGCAGTCCGCTCAATGTGGTGGACCTCATTGTGGATATCATGTTTGTAGTGGACATTGTGATTAACTTTCGCACAACCTACGTGAATAGCAACGATGAAGTGGTCAGTCAGCCCGGCCGAATTGCCATCCACTATTTTAAAGGCTGGTTCCTCATTGACATGGTGGCTGCCATTCCTTTTGACCTGCTCATTTATCGCTCTGTAGAAGATGTGAGTGAACTTATGGGTAGTTTTTGTTTTTAAAGGAATAGTTCACACAAAAATTGTGTGAAAGATTTGATGAAAATGCACTCACTCTCAGGCTGTACAAGATGTAGATGAGTTTGTTTCTTCATCAGGACAGATTTGGAGAAATTTAGCATTATATCACTTGCTCAACAATGGATCCTCTGCAGCCAATGGGTACCATCAGAATGAAAGTCCAAACTTCTGATTAAAAGCGATTAAAGTGATTTAATGCTAAATATCTTCAAATCTGTTCAGGTGAATAAGCTCATTTACATCTTGGATGTCCTGAGGGTGAGTAAATTTTCAAGAAATGTTCACTTTTGAGTGAACTATACAGTTGAGCTTAAAAGTTTACACCCCCCTTTCAGAATCTGCAAAATGTTAATTATTTTACCAAGATAAGAGGGATCATACAAAATATGATATTTAGGCAAAATAAGAAAAAATGTACACATCTCCATTCTGTTCAAAAGTTTACACCCCCCGGCTCTTAATTCATCGTTTTCCCTTCTGGAGCATCAGTGAGTGTTTAAACCTTCTATTAAAGTTGCATATGAGTCCCTCTGTTGTCCTCAGTGTAAAAAGATGGATCTCGAAATCATACAGTCATTGTTGGAAAGGGTTCAAATAAATAAAAATGTTGGAAAACCAAAGAAATTGTTTGGACCTAAAGGATTTTTCTGAAGAACAGCAGACAATTTAACTGCTCAGGACAAAGAAGGGACTCATGAACAACTATCACTAAACAAAAAAACAGAGCTGTGGATCATTCAGGTAACAACACAGTATTAAGAATCAACAGGGTTATTTTTATAAATTCAGTTATTTTCTCTTGTGGACTATATGTAAAAATCTTTTATGTAAAATATCTTATTCTGTTCAGTACTAAATAAACAATAACATGCATTTAGTATGATCCTGACATTTTGCTGATTCTGAAAGGGGTGTAAAATTTTGACCTCAACAGTACCTTTTAATATACTGTTATAGCTGCTCCTAACCATGTGTTAACATTTCAATCCTCATTGTTTTCATGTATCAACAGACGACGACTCTGATTGGCCTACTGAAGACTGCTCGTCTGCTGCGTTTAGTGCGTGTGGCACGTAAACTTGATCGCTACTCTGAGTATGGAGCCGCAGTGCTCTTTCTCCTCATGTGCACTTTTGCACTAATTGCCCACTGGCTGGCCTGCATCTGGTATGCTATTGGGAATGTGGAAAGGAATGGCCCGTCTCGGATTGGTTGGCTTGATTCTTTGGGTGAACAGTTGGGGAAGCCGTATAATAAGACGAATCCTGCATCAGGACCATCTATTAAAGATAAATATGTCACTGCCTTGTACTTCACCTTTAGCAGCCTCACCAGTGTGGGCTTTGGAAACGTCTCCCCAAACACCAACTCTGAGAAGATCTTCTCCATCTGTGTCATGCTCATTGGAGGTTAGTGTTTATTCATATGTCAGCAGAACTGATTTACTTTTTTCCAAATTGTGATCTGGAATTTGACGCTACTGTGTAAGTTCCATTATAAGTTAAAAAAGTTTTTGAACAGTAAGATTTTTTTATGTTTTTTAAATAAGTCTCCTCTGCTCACCAAGCCTGTATTTATTTGATCCGTACAGCAAAAACAGTAAAATTTAGAAATATTTGTACTGTTTAAAATAATTTTCTATTTTTATATATATGTTAAAATGTAATTTATTCCTGTGATCAAAGCTAAATGTTCAGCCTCATTATAAGCCTGCAAACAAATAAATGCAGGCTTGGTGAGTAGAAGAGACTTAACTTGTAATTTATTCCTGTGATAGGAAAGCTTAAAATTTAGCAGACATTACTCAAGTCCATAGGCGCTGATCCTGTAGGTAAAATATTCACACAAGATATTCTACATTAACCTTAACGAATCAAAAAAAAAAAAAAAAGATTTAAATTTGGGAACTTTTTTTCATTTTTCATTGTTGATTTTATTTATGTGTAAATTATTTTCTTTATTTGAAAAACAGAACCATGCTGAATGGGCTTTTCGGTTTCAACAGCTTTGATAAGTGCCAAATAACGTGATATTATATATCCCTGGCATCATTGTTTTAAAGGATTAGTTCACTCTAGTATTAACATTTCCTGATAATTTACTCACCCCCATGTCCATCCAAGATGTTCATGTCTTTCTTTCTTCAGTTGCAAAAAAAATTAAGGTGTTTGACAAAACATTCCAGGATTTTTCTCCATATAGTGGACTTCAGTGGGGATCGGCGGTTTGAAATCCAAATTGCAGTTTCATCTACATAATGCCAGTCGAGAAAAAGGGTTTTGTGTAGCGGAACGATTGGCCATTTTCTAAAAAAAAATAAAAATGATACACTTTTTAATCACAAATGCTCGTCTTGCACTCGCTCTGCAGTGCGCATCCACGACTTCATGCATTGCATAGTTACATTGAAAAGGTCATGTTTTTTCCTAGCGGAAGTAATCTTTTAGGTTTCAAAAAAGTTAAACATCCAGGATACGCATACGAACAAATGCAAAGACATAAATATGTCATTCAGCATACAACAGCTTTTGAATGGTCCTCCTTCTCTGCACTTCTAGTGTGATGTAATGCAGGACACTAGTGCAGAGGTCACCACACTCTGTCCTTGAGCACCGGTGTCCTACAGAGTTTAGGACAGTGTTTAATCAAACACAACTGAAACAGCTAATCAAGGTCTTAATAGGTATACTTGAAACTTCCAGGCAGGTGTGTTGAGGCAAGTTGGAGCTAAACTCTGCAGGACACCGGCCCTCCAGGATCAAGTTAGGTGACACTAGTGCAAGACAAGCATTTGTGGTTAAAAAGTATATAATTTTGATTTTTTGTTTTTTTTGATTGTTTCACTAGATAAGACTCTTATTCTTAGGCTGGGATCATTTAGAGCCCTTTGAGGCTGCACTGAAACTGCAATTTAGACCTTCAACCCGTTCCCATTGACGTCCACTATATGGAGAAAAATCCTGGAATGTTTTCCTCAAAAACCTTAATTTATTTTTGACTGAAGAAAGGAATACATCCAATATCTTGGATGACGTGGGGTGAGTAAATTATCAGGAAATTTAAATTTTGGAGTGTTCTAATACTTTAAAAACCTTGGTCTAAATTTTCAAAAAAACAAAACCAACTTGTTCGCAAGATTAGAAATATGCATGAGTGCAGCTAAAAGTGTTTGTTTTTTTACTCAAAACAGATGAACGTGCATATGGTACACTTTATAAGACATTAGTTTTTTCCGCAAAATGTGAAATACGTACCGCCATGTACGTTTCGGGAGATATTCGATGTGGAATGTCCACTGAGTGGCGCTAAAAGAGTGTTTTCCCTCAGAACAGATGGGCATACATTTGGTACATTTTAAGTGATGTTGGTTTTGTACGTGTCACCGCAGTTGAGTGGCGCTATAATGCTAATGCTCCATGACATTTTAAAATACTGTACCATCTGCACTACACCTAAACCTACCCCATAGTATGAACAAAAGTGAATGTGATGTATAAACACAATCACAAGCATGCTGTTTTAGCTTGATTTTCGATCTTTCATCTTTCAGCGTGAGTCATGTTTTTCATGGGATTCATACCCAAGGTTTCCACATCCTAAGTCCAATTCCATGCTAAATGAGCTACCGAACAAGCTTGTTATGTCTGGAAAGCGAAACGTGTATGAAAACGATTACAAGTGCTCGCTGTTTTACCGCCTCTAGTGTTAATTTCTGTTGAAAACTGCTTTGATATGTACAATATTGGTATGTATTTCGCATCTTGTAAAAAGTTCCCACAGGTTCGTTTTTGTCATGAGACCAGGTAGAACAAAACATTTCATGGTCTGATAAAAGCCCTATTGATAAAGAGCCAATAACAGTAAACTTCCCCACTAAACGTGATTAGTAGACATGCCTTTTGGGGGGCATTTCGAACACTTAAGTAGATCAATCTTTTCTTTCAAAAATTTTTTTTTTGTTGTTTTCTTCACAGCACTGATGTATGCTAGCATATTTGGAAATGTGTCAGCCATCATCCAGAGGCTGTACTCCGGCACCGCGCGCTACCACACTCAGATGCTGCGGGTTAGGGAGTTCATCCGTTTCCACCAAATCCCCAACCCACTCAGGCAAAGGCTGGAGGAATATTTTCAGCATGCCTGGTCCTACACTAACGGCATTGACATGAATGCTGTGAGTCACATACAGAATAGCCCTCTTGTGAACACCTGGGCGTACTCTATTTTTTCCACTCTGTTTATTTTTGCATACACACATGACAGAGCACATAATGTGGTACCATTTATCACATTAACCTGTGTTTTATCACACTGCAGGTGCTGAAGGGGTTCCCAGAGTGCTTACAGGCAGACATCTGTTTGCATCTGAATCGTACATTGCTGCAGAACTGTAAAGCTTTTAAGGGCTCCAGTAAAGGTTGCTTACGTGCTTTGGCTATGAAGTTCAAGACTACACACGCTCCACCTGGAGACACCTTGGTCCACGCTGGTGACGTCATTTCAGCGCTATACTTCATTTCTCGTGGCTCCATTGAGATCTTAAAGGGAGATGTGGTAGTGGCCATTTTAGGTAAGCAATAAATGCTAAAGTAAAAAAAAATCTCATGTAAAATATAATTATATATATATATATATTCTTTTACTTTTTTTATACCCACTATTAGAGTACTTTTAGATATATAAAGATAAGAAGGAACAATAAAAAAAATGAATTTCAATTTGATTTATGACTAGTCTTAGAAATGCAGAACAAAATGGCAAACATGGCAATTGTTGTTGTTGTTGTAGGTTTTTTTGTTTTTTGTTTTTTTTGAATGGTACAAGTATTCATCCTTGGTACATTTGAGAAAAGAGAATGCTGTTGTTGTATGACTCCATCTTGTGGACATTTTGTTATTTTTCGTGCTAGGTTTCTTTTAATAACACAGCGCCATCTGCTGTTGATGCAAAGAAAAACTTTTTCTAAGGTTACATTTTGGAATACATTGGAATACATAAAATAAATTGTATGGGTCGAAATTGTCGATTTTTCGTTTAATGCCAATAATCATTAGGAAAATACAGAATATGTTTCATGAAGATATTTAGTAAATTTCCTACCATAAATATATCACATTAGTAATGTTTAGTAATGTGCATTGCTAAGAGCGTCATTTGGACAACTTTAAAGGCAATTTTCTCAATATTTTTATTTATTCATTTTTTTTTCTTTTGCACCCTCAGTTTCCAGATTTTGACATAGGCCAAATATTGTCCTGTCTTAACAAACCATACATCAATGGAAAGTTTATTTTCCAGGGTCTGGTTTTGTGGTCCAGGTTTACATTTGTGTGTTTTTGAATAAAAGTTAGTGGAATGAAAAGTGTAGTGAGACCAACCCTTTACTGTTTCTGCCATATACTGCTAAAATAGAATTCTGTTTTTGCAGTACATGGCAGAAACAGTAAATGGTTGGTCTCACTACACATTTCATTCCACTAACTTTAATGTGGAAGTATAAATTCAAAGTGTTTAGTACCTAAAGAAAGACACATTAGGATGAACACATTAGGAAACTGAGGAAACACACATTATGGAACTCAATATCTCTTCCTTTGGCTGATCCTCAGGCAAGAACGATATATTCGGTGAGCCCATTAACTCATACGCACGCCCTGGAAAGTCAAGTTCTGATGTGAGAGCACTGACATACTGTGACCTGCATAAAATCCACAGAGAAGATATACTGGAGGTCTTGGACATGTATCCAGAGTTCTCAAACTTCTTTTGGGGCAACCTGGAGATCACCTTCAACTTGAGAGATGTAAGCTTGCATATCTTTGTGTAACTTTAATTGTATATAACCAAATGAGTGTGATTTTGAACATCTGTCTTTATCTTCTCAACAGACGAACACTAAAGCTGGGTCAATGAGCAGTGACCCTGAAGATTCTGACCATGGCTGTCTTGAGCATCACACACGAAGAGCAAAGTTGTTCTTCCAGTCCAAAAGAAACTCTGTCCCACAAGGTAAGAGCAAACACAGTGTGATAGCTTCTAGATTCTTTCAGATTCATGGATTTTTTTATTTCTAATGCAATTTCCCTTAGTAGCAGATACTGAGCAGGCAGAAGAAAAGCTCAACAGGACGTCTTTCCGAACACAGAATTCAAGCAAACACCATGAGAACAGACAAGCTGCTCATCAGGATTCAGACATTTTTGCCTCGCAGTCCAGCAGTGATGAAGAGGAAGAGACTCGACAGCACTCTGCAATAGTAGACTGCTCTCAGGGCCGTATCACTAGTGCCAGCAACGCTAATAGAGACAAGAACCACAACAGCAGCAACTCTTTCAATGCCCTGTCAGGTAGGATTCTGCTAATGTGAACTGACAAATTTCTTACCTGTTAAAACTGTCTAATTTACAGTACGTGTATTATGTAAGTGTTATTATATATTAGCTCACATGAAAAAAGTGGAAAAGGAAAAACAGAGGAACAGATTTACAAAGAACATTTGAATATAATTCATTTTCAGTTATGGAGTTAGCTCAGCCAAAAACTTAAAGGGTTAGTTCACCCAAAAATGAAAATTGTGTTGGTAATTACTCACCCTCATGTCGTTCCAAACCCGGAAGACCTTTGTTCATCTTCAGAACACAAATTAAAATATTTTGGATGAAATCTGAGAGCTTTCTCACCCTGCATAGACAGCAACACAACTGATACGTTCAAGAAGATTGTTAAAATAAGATGAAAATGTTAAAATAAAGTCATCATTTTTGTTTTCTTTGCACACAAAAATGATTCTCATAGCTTAATAAAATTAAGGTTGAACAGCTGATGTCACATGGACTATTTTAATGATGTCTTTACAACCTTTCTGGGCCTTGAACATGATAGTATTGTTGCTTTCTATGCAGGGTCAGGAAGCTCTCAGATTTAATAAAAAATATTGTAATTTGTGTTCCAAAGATGAACAAAGGTCTTACAAGTTTGGAACGACATAGGGATGAGTAAAAAATGACAGAATTTTCACTTTTTGGTGAACTATCCCTTTAAGCTTAATAATTTACTCAACCTCATGTTGTTCCAAACCAATGAGACTTTCCTTCATCTATGAAACATAAATTAAGGTATTTTTTGAGAGATTTTGTCCCTCTATTGAAACTCCATTACCTAAAACTATGATACTTCAGAAAGTTCATTAAGAGATCATCAAAGAAATCCATATGAATCGAACGGTCCAAGATTTCTGAAGAGACACAAGTTGTAATGATAAATAGAATTAAAAGCTTTTATTCACATAAACAACACACGCAGCTCATCAGATATGTAACCCTGGACCACAAAACCAGTCATAAGGGTCCATTTTTGGAAACTGAGATTTATACATCATCTGAAAGCTTTGTTAGGATAGCATATTTGGCCAAGATACAACTATTTGATCTGAAACAAGAAGCCCAAATCTGCTTGTGTGACGCAAGAACAAACATCATTGGCTCTCACATGTCAAGCAAGCAAGTTTGAGCTTCTGTTTTGCCATATTTGATGTGCTGTATGTATGTGTTTATCAGTGTTTTCATGTGAACAAAAAATATAATTAAATCTGTTTATAAGATGATTGTGTCCCTTCAGAAGACTTGGATTAAACCGCTTGATTCATGTATATTTCCGTTACGATTTTTGGAGTATCAAAGTTTTTGGTGAATAACCTTTCAACAGAGGAACTTTCAGGGTTCATTAAAATATCTTTTTGTGTTTTGAAGATTAATGAAAATCTAATGGATTTGAAACACCATGAGAGTGAGGAAATTATGACAGAATTTTCTTTTTTGGCTGAGCAAACTTTTTAAAGGATACATTCAGAAAAAAAAATTACTCACCCTCATGTTGTTTTAAACCTATATCTAATCTCTCTGTGAAAATCAAAATAAAGGTAGTGGACATTCTTAGTCTAAAGGTTTTGAAGGTTTCAACCTTAAAAAAGGATGCAGAAACACCACACAAATATTGCAAAAATCTATGACTATAAGTCATTATTCACTGATAATCATCCAAACTAGTGAGCTGTTAACCATTACGGCCAGATCATTCCGTGAGAACTCAAGAAGCGGATATTATTCATTGATGAATCATGAATCATTCAGGCTGGTTATATGAACTAAACAAACATATTCATTCATTCAAAAAGACATCACTTCTTCTCTGTTGAACTCTCAAATGAATGTCAAGACTTTCATTGTATAACCATTTAAATCTGTTTTTGACATAAAGCTATTGTATGACTCCAGAAGACTCATGGTGCTTGACACCCCATTAAAAAAAGTCATCAGGATATTCTTAAATTCATACAGGTTTGAAATGACATAAGTGTGTATTAAAATAATGCACAATTTTGACATTACCCTTAGGTGCTCTTTCTGGGGTTTCAAACATCTTCAGCTTTTGGGGGGACAGTCGAGGCCATCAGTACCAGGAAGTACCCAGCCACAGCATGTCCTTGCCCTCATCTTCAGTGCCCTCCAATACTGTCCTGCACAGTGTTACCCATCGTCATTGCAGTGAGGTAGAGAATAGACTGGAAATGATGCAGAGACAGCTCTACCGGTGAGATCCTGCACCAATATTATTATCATCTTGGCTTCATTTACTCTTTATACATGTGCTTTGAGCTGTGTTTGTCGTCTTGTTTTTTCAAAGATTGGAGAAGCGCATGTCGACAGACATGGGGGCCATAATGCAATTGCTTCAGAGGCAGATGGTGCTGGTTCCACCAGCCTACAGCTCTGTGACGTCCCCTATAGAAGCATCTCCAAATCCACCCAAACCAGGCCAGAGACTAATCCATCCTGTCAACCCTTTAGAGACAGAAACACCAGCTTTTCTCTCTGAGGTATTTCACAAACTTTACAATTGCAATCATCAATTCTTATTGAATCTCTTTAATTCATTCTCTTGGATTTTTCCCAGATACTTGATCCCCATGACTTTGCTGGCAGTCCCATAAAGTCCAGTGAAAGTCTGTCAGGTGCAATGGAGCTCCAGCTCCTGGACTCTTCCTTACAGACCTCTTCTGAGACACCTTCTGGAGCTTGTACAGGACGTTGGCCACGTAGCATGAGCCACAATGTTTCTGATTGTCTCACAGCAGACACTGATCATCAACCAATAATCATAGCTGATCAAGGTAGTTATAGTTTTTTGGATGCTGAGCCTACTGGAACTGTTCAGCATCCACTAACTGGACTAAGGTTAGATTTGGAGTCCTGTTCAAGACGCCTATCATTGCCAGTGCAACATCACATAGAGGATGATTCCTCAATCCATAAACGACATGGCTCTAATCCTGGATGTTAAGATTAAAACGTCTGTTCAGCATCTCAGTGGAAAACAAAGCATACATCCTGATGGACCACAGCAATGTTTGCAGGATGTTTTGAAGACCTTCTACTTCAGGTTCATATTAATTACCTCAAAGTCTACTGTAAAGGCGTCATTAATGTCCCTGTAGTTTGGTACATTTGTGTTAGCTGGTCTAACGATACTCTTTGTTTTTACCTGCCTCTCACTGAAAACGTTTTATTTTACGGAAAGTGTTCACTTGTTGTTTTGGGGTGTAAATGTAATGATTTGTATTAGCATATCATTTTTTTTATCAATGTGGTTTTGTGTTGAATTGATGATGATTGTTTGTTTGTTTGTTTGGAAGTCTTGGACATACTCTAGCAATACACTGGAAAGTCACACGGGACTACAATTTATTTTATCTCAGGTGGAGGAACCCATCTCTAGTAGATGAAATGCCTCAGAGTGAGTGACTTCAGGGAACACTGGTGAATCCTGCTGAATAACAAGCCAGTAGTTTACATGACTGAAAGCATGTGTTTATATCTTTCAGACCATCCACCACACTGATTTTCCTTTGAGACTATGTTATCACTCTTAATATATATCAGTTTGGCCAAGGGGTCAAATGTGTTAAATGTGATTTAGACAGTTTATGACTGAAAATCCATTTTGATCATGATCCATATCACTAGTGCAATTAGTGTTGAAATATACATATATAATACATATATAATCAGTCGGTTCATGCCAAACACATCTAGTAGTAAGCCATATGTGCTAGAACGATATTCATAGGAAATGTGGTATAGAAAGAGTATAGCTTGGAATGTTCATATGTATTATAACTTAATAATTTATTGCAATCCTAAAGTAGGAATATTTATTGTTAGCTTATTATAAATTGATTATTGTGCAGATTTGATCTCTTATTAACTTATAATCACATTCACGCTGAATAAATTAATTCACATAATCAAGTCTTGTGAAGTTTATGAAACACATCTCACCATGCATCATCCTTTCCTTGTGTTTCTCTGGTGTCAAAAATATGTCTTTCTTCTAAATGTCACCACCTCTGCAAAGCTGCTGCCTGGAAACTCCAATGAAATCCATTCTCAATGCTTTGGTATTTATGTCAGAGGGAAACTGAAAGTCTGCAAGAAATCCATGCTCAGGCTCTGCTCTGCTAAATTAAAACAGGAAGTTAGCGTGTGTTTAAAAGTGATGTGTATCCTCCTGCTCGTTGCTACTTCTTGTTTTGCTCCCAACCTAAACTATAACTGTACTTTGAAATATATTTTCAGCATCAAATCAGCATTAGAAAAAGCATAAGAAAACCCAAATTACATTATGAGTAAATTATACTAGAATATACTTGAGCCAAAACGTAAACAAATGCTGCTTTGGCAGACAGGAAAAGGCCCACCTAGACTCTTAAAATAGAAGCATATCCATACAATGAACACAGTTTAACCTGTCTGACCACTATACCATAGGCTATATCTACCTTTTTTCGTTCCATAAAAGTAGGCGTGGCAATGTGTACATTTTATGGGTCTGGCTTCCAGTCTCATCTGCGTCCAGCTATTTTGAGCGGTACAAAACAGATTGTTTTGTTGCTTGATATTGCAAATTGGTGCGTCTTACTATATTATTTTAATATATTTAATATATTAATATATTTTAATATAATATATTGTTTACTGCACGCTGTTATTAGGGTTTTAAGCACGAAACGCTGAAATCCTATTGTAATTGTTAGAATGGCCAAGGATGCAGACCAAACCGTAAATCATAGAGACTTGAAACTTGGAGGGATGATAGTACTCACACCGTCTACAACGTCATCAAGGCTTGCCCCAATTGGCCTGGCGAGGGCGCTACAGTGACCAACAGTACGAAAACGCTCATAATTCTTAAACTGTCAGTCAGGCTCAAGTGTCTTATGTTGTTGGAATCCTTGGCTCCCGTCGGACAAAATGCATACCTCGTGGGCCTGGTGAAATTTTATTTTTTTTTTTTTTGGAAAACTTACTTGTGCAAACTAGTCCTAGACTCTTCATCTGATTGGAACCCACCCTGCTGAAAAAAAAAAACAGATTGATTTTAGCTAGTCAGGCTGGGAGACCAGCTGGAACGACCAGCTAAAACCAGTCTGAGGGCACAGTGAAAAAATTGTGGAGCCACTTTGTGGTGCTATAAGAGAAAAAAAATGACTATAACTGTCCTATCTACATTAAAACGGTTGTGCATGGTCTTGGTCTAAAGTGCAACAAGTGTCTATAAGGACATTTGCGTAGCTTAAACAAACATGGCCGCCATTGGCCAATGAAATTTGAGCAACTATTAGACAAGGTTAACATAGGCTGGTAGGAACGAAACTAGGTGGACTCATGGCCCCAAAGGTCTGTAAGAAATTTGAAAAAAATCGATCACTGGGAGCAATATCGCATTTTTTAAGGGCATAAAGATACATTGCTTGTTTTTTCACGCATACATGCAATATCATTTGATAGAACTCCACATTCTGGACAACTTTGCCTCTAGAACCACTGCTATCAATCAAATTTTTTGTTAAATGTTTGGGATGATGTAAAAAACCTAATAAAACCTAAATTACCTAGATTTGCCAAAAATATATAAAATGTTTAAATATATAATCATCAGTTTGGCCAAGGGGTCAGATGTGTTAAATGTGATTTAGACAGTTCATTATTGAAAATCCATTTTGATCATGATCCATGTCACTAATGCAATTAGTGTTGAAATATACATATATAATCAGCTGGTTCATGCCAGACACATCCAATAGTAAGCCATTTGTTGCTAGAAAGATATTAGGGAATGTGGTATACAGAAAGAGTAGCTTGGAATGTTTCTGTTATTAAAGGCATCTTTACACAGCAAAGGCGGCACAGAAATAAAATCTGAAGCGGCATAAACCCCCGAAAGTGTGCATTTACACAGACCGTTTAATGCTGTTCTGAAGCGGCATAAATGCATTTACACAGGAATTAAAATTGTGGGAAACATCTACCTTTTAAAATAACACCAATTTTTTTTGTAACAAAAAACAAATGCTAAAATTACAGAAACATTACATTAAAAAATAATAATAATATAAAACACGAAGAAAAAAAAACAGGACACTTTGTAACGGCATTAAATTTAAATTGCTACAGTGTATCGCCCGCTGTACGGTTTGACACAATGTTAGTTTCTGTGCTATTGACAGTTATTTTCTTCTTCCTAACAAAATTGTTCCAATTGGAAAAAACACTTAAAAGAAATTATGAATTACTGCATCGGGAACATCGCCTCAAAATTAAAAGAGGCCGAAATTTGTTTCAAAGATGTTAACGTTGGGTGGCCTGGAAGGACACATGATGCTAGAGTATTGGCAAATTCCGATATTTATTGTCTTGCTGAGCATCGACAGTGATTATCTTTACGCAAGAGAGGTGAGAAGAGTGCTTGTAAAATAGTCTGTGACAAGTTGGGAACTATAGCTAGAATGGAGCAATAGCGCCTGCAGGTGCGTAGCAGCACTCAGACTGAAATGAGATTTGACCCGCAAACATTTCAGCAGTAAATTATAGGCCTATGTGCCCCGTGTTTCTGTTGCATTAATTACGAATTTATCAGTCTTTTGCACGCCAACATCAATTTCTGCGTATAAATATTGCGCCAAATATAAACAAAATCGTGGTATAGGCACATTCATGAGATCGGGTTAGACTGCAACAAATAATTTGTAGCCTATTTTTACAAATGGGAATTGGTACAGCGAGTGCATGACAATGTTTTGCTTTAAAGCTACCAGTAAAAAAGCATCTGGAATGCAATAAAGTAATATTTATATCAAACAAAACAACAACATAAAACCAGAAAATACACGAAGCTATACAATTAGGACAAAGTTTTACATATATGCTATATGCCAGTATAATTTGTGTTTTATTTTTAATTGTATACAATTCTAAAATAAAACGCAATTTATAATCTGGCTGGTTTAGGCTTTTCCTTTTTAATAGATGGTGATGGAAAAAATGACTTGCCATCTCCTCATTGGGCTTGCCTTTAAATGCATTTTTACGATCACATAATGAAAGAGTTTTCGATTCGAATTATTTCCTTTGAAGTATTCATTTAAAGCTTTCTAGAGATATATTTATCATAGCCAATCTGTGAGTTAATTCGCTGAATTTAGGTTCATCATTGTGAAGCGCTCCTGTTCAAGACCGAGACGGCAGATTATTTATTTATAAAGCACGCTGTGTTGATATTGTGAAAGCACACACATAAAAGTAAACTCGAATTATGTATTACTCTTACCTTTATTAACAAAAATTCTGTCGTATTTTAAGATGTTTCTAAGAAAAAAAATGCAAGTGATCGCGCTAGCGCCTCCATGTTCTGTAAAGTGCGCTTCAAACTGGATATGCTTCCAAACAGCGCACATTTATAAACGTTTAAAATAACACTGGGATGCTTTAACTGTTTCATATCTAAGCAAGTCTTAATGATTTAAGAAAGAAGGCTAAAATAATCAATAGGTTTTAACCAACTTGGTCGTTACTTATTACAAAAATATTAACGAAAAAAATCATGCTCCAAACATTTTCCTAAATTAGGTTAATAAAAAAGAAAGAAAAAAAAAAGAGAACTATTTTAATAACAGTTGTTTGAGAAGGGAAAGACGGCCTCGGGTGGGACTCGGCCAGTAATTCTGATAAGTGCGCTCGAAAGAAATCCTGCAGGCGCCCTTGGAATGGTGCACACATTCTGTCTTAATTTTTTATCTATAATTATTTATACCATCCATTGAATACTAGCCTATATTATTTTTAATTATTTAATTGTTTGCTTTAGCACTCAGGGCACATCAATGACTTGGAGATCCCTCTATATGTAACGTAATTAATGAATGCAGTTAATACAGTTCCGTCAATTTGCCGGTTAATTTCTTCCTCTGCTCTTATTAAAAGAAGCTCTTTTACTTCTTTGTTGGACCAGTTGTTTCCCCTATTGGTAGACATTTTATTTGATATTTTTTATTATCGTTAGCTCAAACAAATGGAGCTAGCTTAGTGTAAGCTAAGTGTTTTTGGCTCGAACTGACAGGCGTCCTTTGGGATGTCATGACAACGACGCTGTTTAGAGCGGCACTGTTTCGCGATTCATTTACACTGAATCAAAACAGCTTTCTGTCGCCTTTGATACTAGGGACTGAGGTGGGTCAGACCCGGCATATTTTAGGTCTGCTTTTATGCGGCATGGCATCTTTACACTGAATTCTGAGCAGACACAGACCCGCTTCAGAGCAGCCTTAAATCGGCTGTGTAAATGTGTCTTAACTTAATAATAATCACATTTACACTGAATAAATTAATTCGTAATGGAGTCAAGGTTATGAAACACTCATCTGACTGAATGAAAGAGACACTTCATCCTTTCCTTGTGCTTCTCTGGTGTCCAAAAAGCTTTTTTAAATAACTGATTTAGGTGGTTGGCTTACTAAATAATGTCATTTTTCATATGGGTTTAATGCTTAGAGTGCTTGAACCCCGACAATCGCTACTTGTGGCTGAACCGGAAGTCTCACCCATATCCATAGGTTTACATAATCGTTGAAGTGTTTAAAAAATAAAAAAGAAGGAAAATTCACTGTTAATTCAAGCGTAGCTCCTAAAAGGAAACCCAGGTTCAGTGAAATAGGAAACCAGCAGAAAGAGACACACCCACTTACAAAAATAAAGGGAGTCCTGCACTAAGCCTATGATTGTTATATTTTTAAATTAACGCTCCTTAATCATGTTCCAGAACCGGATAAACAACACAATAGAGGAATTCCGTCCTTCCACAACACGATGCTCTTTTACACTCGCAGCCTATTTTTGTAAGGGTGTCATAAATGTATGAGGTTACATTCAGGGGATTTTCAAATGCATTTTCGCATAAAGGACTGGAAACTACAAGGGTATCACGTCTCACATCGGACAGTCTGATGTTCCTCGATACAATGTCGTCTGGTCTGATGCCCAAATAGATATATTCAGTGCCAATTCATCGCGCCGTCGCTGATGTATCGATTGGCGAATCTCCCTGCCTCTCATCTGTCATCAACACACTCATTGTGTCCATTAGCTGTCCGTCAATACTGATGGGGGACTCATGTAAGAACTGAGGGGATGCTCAAGTCATAGTGAATAGCGGCTTGAAAGTACAAATTTCCTTAATTGTGATTGGTCGAGGAGAATAAGAGGCGGGGCATCGCAACGCGTTCACAGAGGCGCACTGTACGAGAGGGCGGATCTGACTCTGCACATCGGCCAACACTACAACGTACTGAATTTTAAAAACAACAACAACGGGTAAGTGCACTTTGACATTGTGATATTGTGATTAGCTCTTACATTATACAACCTCACTATATGAAATACTATCAAGACATATGCATTATCAAGCCTACGCGAAATGAAACAAATGAATTTGTTTTAGATTGTGATGCAGTCGCAGTCTCTGCATGACAGGCGTTAGTTATTGTTACACACACGCGCGATTATCATGCGTGTCTACGACTCATCGTTCTTTCGTATCCAAACGTTCACAAACATGTCGACCTGCCGAGATTTCTGGGTTTCTTTGTTTGAGCACTGCCGCAGTTTGGATGCTCAGGACAGGTGTCCTCCGCAGCAAGCCTCTGTAGAAAACTACTCTAGTTACATAACTTCAGTAGTGTCAGATATTGCTTCAACATTGTGGGATGATGAAATCGTGTGAGGTTCCTTATAAAGGAAAGGAGGTTTTAAGCTTTCAACCCTGCAAGCAAGCGACGCGTCAAACCAGAACGCGTCTGTTATAATAAACAGAGCTTGATGATTGTAATAAGCGCGTTCGAGTTTGTCGCGTCGCATTGTTCTAATTGCATTCACTGTGTCTGTGCATCGCATGCTCGGCTCTCTGCAGTGCACCTCTTCTTCAACATGCCTCATGGACATGCGTCATACTGTAAAATGCAATTGAAATGGAGCACACGATCAGGAACCGACGCATTCAGGGTCATGTATAGATGTCAGGGACTGTGGGAGAGGTTCATATGTGTTATGAAACATATCTATTCCCTCCATGGCCTCATTTTCTCGTTTGATATTCTGAATTGTTGCATTATAGCGGGGCAGAGGAACAAGACTTTGACCACACCCCCCTTAAGTCTTATTCCTTATTCAGTTATTGCACGTTATTTCTCTGTCTTTGCACTGTGACTGGCTTTGTTTGCTTTGCATACAGGTCATTAACAAATGACAGTGGTGTTTATTCAGTTAAAGCTGGCGCGAAGGACAAGGAGGTATCCTTCTTGAGTCTGTATTCTTGTATGTATTGCATGTAGGTGAGGTCAGTAAAAGTGGGGTTCCAGGTAAACTGGGACTAATATGTTTAAAGATCAGTTAAATTAGAAATATCAGGGGAATATAGCAGTGATTAATGCAACAAAGGTTGTTGTCATTCTGCAAATGTGTTCATTTACATGACATCATCATAGTGGGTGCTTAAGCACATGAATAAAAAAACTGGTAAAACATAAGCCAGTATAAACAATATCACCCTAAACTATTGTTGTGGATTTTAATTTATGATTTGGTTTTGCAAAACAATTTGTATTTTTGGTTAACTTTAAAACTGTTTTAAAGTTAAAACATCATGCTTTTTTGAGCTGGAACATTTTAAATCTGAATATTTCATAATAGCCTAATTGTAGCTGTGCTGTTGTGCCTTGATGGTGGCTGGTTTAGATGGTTTCTAACTAGACAAATTTGGGATCTCGATCAAGCTAAACTTTGGTTAACCTAGTTAGAGCTGGTAGACTGCTAACAACCCAACTGACACACTCCAAAAATCAGCTTGAATTCTTTTTCAACTGTAATATCTAACAGGGATATAGACCTTAATTTGACAGTTTTTTATATACAGTCAAACCAAAAAAATTCAGACAACTTTAGACAAAATTTCTCACAGCTTATTCACTATAGTTTCTAAAATGGTAATAAAATATGACAAGAACTCGAGTTAAACTGTGTCAGAACAAATTCATCTCGATAGCGTCAGATAACTTTGATAGAAAGGTATGTAACAAAACCACTGTATGAAGAATATAAATATGTCACAGTTTACTTTATTTTGCTATCCTCACTTACATAAATGAACTCACTAGTAAAAAAAAAAAATCAAAAATTATATCTGGTTATCTTGCATTCATTATTATTTTGATACATGATACATTTACACTTACTTTGGATTGTAACGTCACAAAAAAAACTGAAGACTAGGAATACAAAACATTTTTCTGTGCTCCATTATGAATATGAAAATGTCCCGTAATGGAAAAAAGAATAACATTTTGCTTTATGTAAATTTAGGGTGAACCAACAGGGTCATCATGTGTTGCTGGGAAAGGGAAGCTCTGTAAGATGGCATGCTGTTTTCTGGACAGCCATGATTCTGGGGTGTCAGGTCGGGGCCTGCCGGCCTGTTGTGATGCCCTGCGTCCCGTCATACATAATCTTCATTCCCCTCACTGATGGCCTCTGACTCTAATCCGCACAGACACCCCCCCTCCGCTGTTGTGCTGTGACCATGGGCAGGATGTTTATAAGGGGGGCCAGTCGCACTCTCCCCATTTTAGGACAATGATGTAAGCCGAGGGTGAGGCATACACAAGATCATATTTTGTTACAAAAATACCAGGTACCAACTGACAGCAGTTTGACAGTTGAAGGTGCCTTATTTTGGATGCCTCACTTTTACTCAGAATAACTAAGAGACAGACAGAGGCTGGTAGTGGCGCAGATACATAAACCCTGTCACAATGAGCGGCAGCCAGTAACCGCATGCTCAGTGGCTTTGGCACACAATGGAACACACTGAGCCAGACCCCCATCCCACGTTCTGTGTGCATTCATACAGGAATGATTGGAATACACCGTTTACACAGCAACACAAATGGTTGGCAAATGCCAACCCCAAAAACTCCTGTGAGCTCGCCATTCTCCTTTTAACCACACGAGGACAGAGCGTGCACTTCTGTGTGAGTGTTCCACAAGTGTGTCAAACCAGACGATCATGTTCTCCACCATGATTTGACATGGCTCCATCAATGGAAGAAGAACATTTGACTGTACGAAGAATCACGTGATCAGTGTCACACATTTACTTAGTGCAGAATCTTTTATTAGGGGTTCAAGCTTGTAGCGCTGAAAGCCTGTTGTAACTGTTAGAAAGGCCAAGGATCAGTGATCTTCACGTAAAACTGATCAGGCAAACCAAACTATCGGTCGTAGAGGCTTAAAACTTGGAGGGATGGTAGTACTCACACCGTCTACAACATCACCAAGGCTCACCCCAGTTGGCCTGACGGGTGCGCTACAGCAATCAAAAGTACAAAATCATTCATACAGCGGGGAAAATAAGTATTTGATACATCAGCATTTTTATCAGTAAGGGGATTTCTAAGTGGGCTATTGACACAAACTTTCCACCAGATGTAGCCATCAAGCCAAATATTGAATTCATACAACGAAATCAGAATATTTAAGTATACAAGTTGAGTCATAATAAATAAAGTGAAATGACACAGGGAATAAGTATTGAACACACTTTATTTAATACTTTGTAGAAAAGCCTTTGTTGGTGATTACAGCTTCTAGACGCCTCTTGTATGGAGAGACCAGTCGTCGGCATTGCTCAGGAGTGATTCTGGCCCATTCTTCCACACAAACGGTCTTTAAATGTTGAAGGTTCCTTGGGCCTCTTTTATGGTCTTTGATCTTCAGTTCTCTCCATAGATTTTCTATGGGATTTAGGTCAGGTGATTTACTGGGCCATTCGAGCAACTTGATTTTCTTTCTTTAAAACCACTTCATTGTTTCCTTGGCCTTGTGTTTGGGATCATTCAGCTTTCTGGTAGATGGCAGCAGATTTTTATCCAGAATGTCCCGGTACATTTCTCCATTCATCCTGCCTTCAATAATATGAAGTCTCCCAGTACCCCTTGCTGAAAAGCAGCCCCAAACCATGATGCTTCCACCCCCAAACTTAACTGTTGGTATGGTGTTCTTGGGGTGGTGGGCAGTGCCATTTCTTCTCCAAACATGGTGTGTAGAATGACTGCCAAAAAGTTCAATTTTGCTTTCATCTGACCATACTATAGTCTCCCAGTAATCCACAGGCTTCTCCAAATGCTGTTTCGCAAACTTTAACCGAGCCTCAACATGCTTTTTGTTCAGCAATGGAGTCTTGCCGTGTGTGCATGGATGCCATGGTGGTTCAGTGCATTGCTTATAGTTTTCTTTGAAACAACAGTACCTGCTGATGCAAGGTCTTCCTGAAGTTCTGCCCGAGTGGTTCTTGGCTCTTGGAGAACTCTCCTGATTATTCTTTGGACTCCTCGGACAGGGATCTTACGTGGAGCACCTGATCGTGGCCGGTTTATGGTGAACTGATGCTCTTTCCATTTCTGGATAATGGCCCCCACAGTGCTCACAGGAACATTCAGCATTCTGGAAATGCGTCTATAATCATTCCCATCAAAATGCTTTTCAACGATAAGATTACGAAGATCTTGAGAAAGTTCTTTGCTTTTACCCATCGTGAAGTTTTTCCTGTGTGCCTCCTGGGTAATGAGAAGCCTTTATAGGCCATCAATTAGGACTAAAGCAGCTGATATCAATTAGTACTGATAGGTTTCTCTCTCAATACTGACAGATTTCAGGTGATCTCCTGGCTTTCTATGCCATTTTTCTATGCACCTTGTTATCTTCATGTGTTCAATACTTATTCCCTGTGTCATTTCACTTTATTTATTATGAGTCAACTTGTATACTTAAATGTTCTGATTTCTTTGTATGAATTCAATATTTGGCTTGATGGCTACATCTGGTGGAAATTTTGTGTCAATAGCCCACTTAGAAATCCCCTTACTGATAAAAATGCTGATGTGTCAAATACTTATTTTCCCCGCTGTAACTCCTAAACCAATCGCTGCAGACACACGTGTCTCATGTCATTGAAATACTTGGCTCAGGTCTGACAAATTTTCAGGTATTTTGCTTTTTTTTAAAAAACTTACTTTTGCAAACTAGTCCTAGGTTTTTCACCCGATCGTGACCAGACCAGTTCAGAAAGATTCTCTAGAGTGAATATCAATAATTCTAAAAAAAAATTTAACTTTCGACACTTTTAAAAGGGGAAGGCCACTTGATGGCACTATAAGAAGGAAAAAACATAAAAAACTGCCATAACTACGCAACTTTTTGTCCTATTGATGTGTAAGTCGCTATGCACACTCTTGGTCCAAAGTGCCACAAACATTTATAAGGATTTGTGTATCTCAAAAAATATGAGCACTTATTAGACAATGTTGATGGAGGCCAATCAGAACGAAACTTGGTGGGCCTGTTTGACTCACATCCCTAAAACAAAATTTGTAAGAAATTGGCCACTGGGAGGCGATATCACATTTTCAAGGGCATAAACGATTGTATATTTCATGTTTTTTCACACTTACGCACAGTATTCATATCATATGATAGACCTCCTTGTTCTGAATAATCTGGAAAAAACACTGCAATACAATTCTCTGGACTCTCTAGGTTAATAATTTTCAAAAACATTTTTTGAAATTTATCCTTTGGGAAGTTATAACAGGGTTGTTTAAATAAGGGGCCAGTCCAAACATACCCATAAAGCCTATAAAGCCTAAACGAAAACTCAAAACTTCACAAAACCTGGTGAGCACATGTGACTGTTGATTCTAAACAATCATGCAAAGTTTTAGGGAGATCGGACCACAGCTGACGCTATAACAGTCATAAATGAAAAAAAAAAAAACAGTATTTATTTTTATGGTAAATTACCTGTATGTAATGTCTTTGTGATGTCATGTGCTTAAATGCCTTAAAGCGCTTGAATCCCGGTAATTGCTGCTTGCAGCTATATTAGTTTATTAATATAAAAAACTAAAATCTCAAATCTTTATTTCCAATTAGATTATGAATCCTAAGGGCTATATTAAAGAACTTGGGGGACGTTGGGGGATGGGTACTTTAGCGTCAAACCTCAAAGGGGCAGGGGCTCAAGCCCCTCTCTCGTGAATATGGTTTATAAAGTTTCAAATATGGACATACTTTTTATTATGGATGGATGCACTTTATTGGTCTTCAAAATTTCAGCACCCATTTTTTTTTTAAATAACTCAGATTGTATTTATCTGAAAGAAGTGTACACACATACACCCACCCACCCACAGTGTTCAGGCCTCTTGAATCAAACGGATGATTTAAGTGAACAAGTGTCCCTCCAAAACAGAGAGTGATGGCACTCTGTGAGATGCCACTTTGTACCAGGGCTGGTGACATCATGCAAGGCGCAAAGAAAAACTGCTGAATCACAGCAGGACACAGAGCTGTGTCAGAGTCAGAGCAGGAAAAGTGCAGGGATGTACCTCTGTCTTATTTGCCACGGTCTGATGAGTAAGCCTTAGGATACTGCACCATATGCCCTGCCATATTTTTTTTCTCTCTGGGAAAAATAGAGTTTGCTTTTAATAATGCAGTACTGTTATTGTTAACCAGAACTTAATAAAGACTGTTTTCAGTAATTGAAATACAGTTTAAATAAATTGTAATGTGCTTAATCTTTCAAAAAAAACACAAATTAACCTTATATTAAAATGAAACTAAGCTAAATAATATTTAAAAATGACAAATAAACATAACAGAATTACTAAAACCTAAATGAAAACTGATCATATAAAAATTAAAAGCTAATTGAAAATATTTGTGAATACTACCAGATCAGAATTTGTTCTCAGATCATTCATCACAATGTGCCCACATATATGACTAAGCAATAAAACTGAATGGGATCATTTAGAAAGATTTCTTTAAGAAGTCATTTTAAGTATTATAGCTTTGTTTTGCCAAATGTTTTTTGTTTATGTTCATACTGTACGCCAGTGTGTGTTACTGTACAGTAACAGCTGATTACAGTAGTGTTTTGGGCTGATTTTGTGACGTCTAAAGGGGATTCAGTCCGGCTGACAAAAACAAGGGGGAATCACACTACCTCTAATCCCTTCATTTTTTGGACCAGCTGGGCCTCTTACCATCCATCAGGATATCAACAGAATTACACTTTACATCCATCTACATATAGGGGGATGGGAAAGACAAGAAGAAGAGGGAGAAAATGCAAAGATGAGGCTGTGGATAAGGAATAAAAGTGACTAGGAAAGACCACCCGCTGAAATAGTGAGAGAAAGTGAGAGCAAAGAAGATTCAGGGGGGAGGAGATGGATTCTGGTTCTGGGGCAGCAGCGTT
Source organism: Cirrhinus molitorella (assembly GCA_033026305.1). NCBI lineage: Eukaryota > Metazoa > Chordata > Actinopteri > Cypriniformes > Cyprinidae > Cirrhinus > Cirrhinus molitorella. The sequence continues at coordinate 23,730,383 of CM065124.1, read as the reverse complement.
TTAATCCCATGTTTAGCTTCGAACAGACTTGCATAATCATATTAATGTCTATACTGGATAGATCAAAACCGTGGAGATTTGTTTGGCTCGTAACTCATTTGCCCCCTGCTGTCAAAATGGGCGACGGCTTGATTTGGTTTGTATGTTCGTCATGCAAGTGTTGCTGCTTTTTGGACCTTTGTTGAACAGGACAGTGTGCAATTGTGTTAATCTGGATTCTCTGAATGTGGATAGTGTGACAGCTAGAGAAACAAAGGGACACAGTTAAACCCATGCGATGGCAAACAAACACGTGCCTTGGGCTAATGCACAATGACAAGCTATCTCTCTCACTCTCTTTCTTTCTCTCACTATCTTTTTCTGGCTTTTCCCTTTTTTATTTTCTCTCACTGACACTGTTTATATGCACAATATGTAGTTGTTTTGATGTCTTGAAGGGGCAGCTCAAATCAAGAACTTCAATTTTAGACTTGTGACAACTGATGTCTTATCTTAAACAGGTTCATATGCTCAGAGTACACAATTGTGTCACATATATTTTAGAGAAGCATTTTCTCATGTCATCAATTTAAGCTTAGGATATAGTTAAATTACAACTTAAATAACAGCTGTACAGTTGGCATTTAGCCACATCCTTCAAAATGGCTGCTGATCTTAATATGTGGCACAGAGAGACATGATCAGATTTGTCTAGGTCTGAACATCTGGCTATGTTCATGTGTTGTAAGCCTTCATACGAGAAGAGTTTGAGAGTGTTTGACCCCTCTGAGTGTACCATAAATTGGTCATTGATTTGAAGATATGAATTGTTAACTATTGACCTTAATAGAGTAGTTCACCCAAAAATGAAATTTCTGTCATTAATTATTCACCCTCATGTTCCTCGGAACACAAAGTAGATATTTTTGATGAAATCCGAGAGCATTCTGACCCTGCATAGACAGCAGCACAACTGACAAGTTCAAGGCCCATAAAGGTAGTAAGGACATCAATTAAATAGTCCATGTGACATCAGCAGTTCAACTGTATTGTTAAGAAGCTATGAGAATACTACAAAAATAACAACAATTTCTTCTGATCCACTCCAGTCTTTGATGCATATATGTGGTGCTGCTGACATAGAAACGTGTTGTGGTACTCACATGAATGTGCTTCAACTGTCCCTTTAAGAATGTTAGATGTAAGTATCAGAAATATAGGCCATTAAATTTTTATCGCAGGATTATCTCTAGGGCAAGATATATAGAGAGATTGTGCATGATCTGTCAACTGCATTGCTTTTTAAATACCTAGTTCTGCCATGAAACTCTAGATGATGCAGGCTGATGGGTTGTAACATAACTAATGATATTCACAGAGTATACAACTTGGCACAAGCTGATTGGTTCATGTTGCGTAAGCAACCAATGAGCTTGCAGCTTAACATTTAAATGGCTGGTAGAATTCACTTGGGCATTCGATAGCGCGCTTTCAGAGTTCCTCTGAAACCCTCCTCCTTCCCCAGCTCCACCTGTATAGATCTGCTATGGGGTTATTTTATATGCTATTTGTTTTGCCAAATGTTTTTTGTTTATGTTTATACTGTACGCCAGTGTGTGTGTGCTTCAACTGTCCCTTTAAGAATGTTAGATGTAAGTATCAGAAATATAGGCCATTACATTTTTATCGCAGGATTATCTCTAGGGCAAGATATATAGAGAGAATGTGCATGATCTGTCAGCTGCATTGCTTTTTAAATACCTAGTTCTGCCATGAAACACTAGATGACGCAGGCTGATGGGTTGTAACATAACTAATGATATTCACAGAGTATACAACTTGGCACAAGCTGATTGGTTCATGTTGCGTAAGCAACCAATGAGCTTGCAGCTTAACATTTAAATGGCTGGTAGAATTCACTTGGGCATTCGGTAGCACGCTTTCAGAGTTCCTCTGAAACCCTCCTCCTTCCCCAGCTCCACCTGTATAGATCTGCTACGGGGTTATTTTATATGCTATTTGTGCAGCAGCAGTATGTCTTAAATATTCACAGCACCGTATCGCCATACGCTTTGGCAGTAGCAAGTTCCTGTACTTGCTTGCAACAGCAGCAGCAATAATCTACAACTACAGCAATAACCAACAGCAGCAGCAATTCAGCAGCAGTGTAGCAGATCTATTCCGCCAAGACCAAATACTTTATCATTGTCATAACCATTACCATGCTAAACCTTTCCGAGAGTTGTCATGACACAACTGGATTCAGACCATTTTGCTTTCACTGATCGCTCTCTTTTTTTTTTTTTTCAACAGGAGGATGGACTTCAGTTTACGCGATGCCTTCACAGATGGGGCACCGAAGGCGACCCAGGACAGCCTGCTGAAGAGGGATTTTGTGGCTGGGTTGGAAGCACAGACCTATGATGATAAAGTGGGCGAGACCGTTGGGAAGACAGAATACCGCCCCCTTCTGGATGGGATGGATGGGAAAAGAGAAGGTATGTGTTTTAAATGAGAAGTTTTCCCGTAACTGAAAATTTACTCATGTTAATGTTATTCAATAACAAAGTTTTTTAATCAAATACAAAAGCACATTTGTGACCTTGGACCACAAAACCAGTCACAACATCATCTGAAAGCTGAATAAAAAAGCTTTCCATTGATGTATGGTTTGTTAGGATAGGATAAAAGAAACCATTTTTAACTGCACACTAGCTTAAAAAACTCTTTTATTTTAATATCAATGTTTCGGCATAGGAGCCTTCGTCAGGATAAAACATTACAACATAGAGACCATTAGAAGTAGAGCTAATCATCATTTTCAGGTAGGGATCCCAATTAGGCAGAAAAAGGAGGAGGAGACAATTCACAACACCTTCAAGATCCAAAAACATTATATACATAAAGAAAGCACGTTCATAAAAAACAGCTCATATCAAAATCCACATTTAGACCGTATGGAACAAGAGTATTCAATTCGTTAATCCAAAAAACCTCACGTTTCAATAAAATTAGATCCAAGTCACCCCCTCTTCTTGGTAAATGTATCTTCTCTATTCCTATATATCTTAATGAAGTTATTGGATGATTAAACTCCGCAAAATGCAAGGCCAATGGATAATTCATATTTTTGCATCTTATTGTGCTACGATGTTCCGCAATACATGTTTTAAGTTCTGTCTTTGTTTTTCCTACGTAAGATTATCCGCAGAGGCATGTAATAAGACTTGTTTTACAAGTTATTATCCCTTTAATAGGAATAGATTTACCCTTATGTGAGTGTTTAAATGATGTACAATGATAAGTATAACTACACTGATTACAACTCCCACAACGATAGTTACCATGTTAGGATAGGATACAACTATTGTTAGAGATACAGCTATTTGAAAGTCTGGAATCTGATGGTGCAAAAAAATCTAAATATTAAGAAAAGTTCTTAGCAGAAGAAGTAGAAGATGATCTTTACCTAATATCTAATTGATTTTTGACGTAAAAGGAAATTTGATCGATGTGTTATTGGCTTTTGCTACAAATATACCCGTGCTACTTACAGTTGGTTTTGTGGTCCAGGGTCACATTTATCAAAGTGTCCGAGCAGCTTTTTCCATACAACAAGCCTCCAACTGGATAAAAAAACACCATAAAAGTAAAACCATATAACTTTTTGACATTTATACATTTAGAATGTTACATTTCTATTCCAAATAAAAGCGTGATGTGTGTTTTTAGTAACACTTTACAATAAGGTGTCATTTGTTAACATTTGCTAACAATGAAAAATACATTTATTACACTATTTATTCATCTTGGTTAATGTTAGTTCATTGTTTGTTAATGTTAGTGCACAGTGCATTAGCTAATGTTAACAAACACAGACGTATGATTTTAATAATGCATTAGTAAATGCTGAAATCAACATTAACTGCATTAATAAATGCTGTAGACGTATTGTTCATTCTTAGTTCATGTTAACTAATGTAGTTAAATAATGCTAACTAATGAACCTTATTGGAAGGATTGTTTTTGTGTTTTTCAACCTCAAACTTTGAAACATTGCTGTATTTATTAGTGTTTTTGTTTATCTTTTTGTGTGATGCAAATACAGTATGTTGGTTATATTTTACAGTACAATGCAACATTAAGAACAGCCTATTCACTTTCACTTTTGTATTTTACAGTACTGCCTTCTTTTTGCATTGGACTGTTATCTGACGTATCTAATGTAAAGTAGATGCTGTTTGCGGCTGTTTATTTGTGTTTCTCTTATCTCTATGTGCCACAACATATAATGGCAAGTGGCAGAAGCACATTTTATTCCTTTCCTCTAGTTTCACATCCTGTTCAAGTTGGTTGCGTGAGAAACAAAGCTCATTGATATTCCAAGGTATTTTGGGTTGCTTTTATGCTTGTTTGTCTAGGACATACGCCTGATCATGGTTGGCAACATCTCAGATCTAAGAATTTCCCCTAAGATTTTTTTTTCGCCTTGCCAGCCGCCTCAAACCGTGCTTCTGCCAAGAACCCTCTTTAGTGAACTCTAGGTTCAGTTAAGCGAAAATCATCCTTCCCTTTTGGAGTACAACCATCACTGCTATTTATTCTCAAATGTGTTTATTATTTGCTGGGGCAGATTTTTACAGTTTCATCACCTGATATGCATGAGAGCGCTAATAGTGTCTAGGGTGCTTTTTGTAAAGTTAGTGATTGGTAAAACATCTAGAAACAGTCTATTTTAGTAAAAGGTCATATAAAGGCTATGAAGTAGATATAAGCAGATAAACTTTATGTGATTAGGCCATCCTTTTCTGTTTCTCTTTATCTTTCATTAATCATGTGTTTGTTTTGTTTTGTACGTGTAAGAAAATATGCAGAAGCTTTGACCTTTACAGTATTATTTAGGACTTGTGCTTGACAGAATGCTTAGACATCAATACAGCAGGATGCACTCTCAACAATAGCAAGGTATGTGTATACAGTATGTGCGCAGCGGGGAGCATGTATGTGGATGCTGATATCAGCAATAGCTTCAGTCAAAGATCCATATGAGATTAAATTTCTGCCTCCTTTAAGAGATAGAAATGGCCATTTATTTGTTGTTACTGTAAGGACTTGCACTCTCAGTGTGATAAGGCTGTAGCATATGACAGTTTGCAAATAGCGAAAGCTGTTGTTATGTAGTACCTTCTCATCAGGTCATTGCTGGAACTGAAATTTAGAAATACTTACTAACCATAAGTTGTCAGTAGTGATAAAACATTACGGAGTTAGCAGGCAAGGAATATGTACAGCATTTCCTGCCACACTTTTCCACTGAAAAAGGTTACATGAGATAATAAACCTTTTTTATTGACAAAGTAATAAAGATTTATGGAAATTGTAAGCTGTCTGTTGACAAGCGCTTGGAGGCTCATTTCTAAAGAACAAAGTACAGTAAAGATGATTAATCAATAACTATGCTGGCTGTTAAAGGCTGTGCAGCTACTTGGAGAGATAATAATATTACGCTTGCGGTCTGTTATCGTATATATATTTTCATTAATGTCTTTTTTAATACTATAAAATTTTAATATCGTCTTACATCTGATAAACTGAAGAAATAATTGAATTTTGGCAAATTACTCTCATTATTATAAATTATGCTCTTGTCCTACTCTGCTGTCATATGCATTCCTTTTCAAGGAGTTACATGTTGCAGACATCAGGGGTATTTTACAAGGTTAGACATTTTTGTGCAGTATAACATGCAGTAAAATACATTGCCAGTGTATTATTTTTAATATGCTGCTATAATACAAAAAACTTTTTTTTAATAAAAAATAAATTCAATATGTAGCCTTTGAATATACAAAAATAGCACCATATGGTTGTTACTGAAATACTTAAAAAAAAACTTGTATCAACTGAATAGATGGTAGCATAATTTAGTAAATTAAATCTGAAAAACGGACATTTTCAGAGTCCCCGGTGCATCTACTAACCCAGAAAATGTGGGAAAAACAACAGTTTAGTACAACCCTGTGGTAAGTCTTTTTTGCAAGCTTTTAAAAAAACAACCCACTCAGATTTTGCTCCACCTGTGATGTAGAAATGGGATCTTATTATAATATTACTGCCCCTGAATCTTCACATTTGAATCTGAATCACGCCGCCATTGTTTTTTCACAAGCGATAATGGTGTACCAGTTCTAACTGTTCTGTCGTTGGCTGCACAGACGAGCACAGAACACTATTTAGAGTCCCTCAGAGGATACAAGAGAGCAGTGGATTTATTGATTTATCTACTGTATATTACGCTGCTGCCACACAGATCTAATACAAACATGCAATTTCTTTCCCAGACGTTTACCTTCACAGACATAATCAATTGTTTTTGTAACTCCCGTGTGTTTTTAACATGAACATGTGTGTTTTTGGCCATTTAAGCGAAATAAGACATGAAAGAAAACTTAGTTTAGTACTTACATGCCATGTGACAGGGTGCTTCGGATGTGTGCGCTTAGAAAACCTTAAATCAAAAGTTAAAACTGATATGGCTTTAAAACACATGATTTCAGCATGATAAACATTCTAATCAAAACCAAACAGATGTTTTTTGGTAGAGTATCTGAGGTACGAGCTGCAAAGCCATAGCCCTATTTTGGAAAAGGGTGTGGGGAGCAGCAGCTCATTTGCATTTAAAGAGAGATGCACAAAAACAGCAGGTTTCTGCTTCCGCTTAAAATTGGCATTTTCAAAATGATATTTTAAATGATCTGTGGGATATTTTGAGATGAAACGTATATTACATATTGTAAAAAAAGGGGCATAATAGGTCTCCTTTAACAATATTTCTGTAAAATCTGAAAACTGTATAGTACATCTATCATCTTTATGCGATTTTGTAACCATATTGCATGTTAGAGATCTTTGTCTGTGTTGCTGGTACTCAAAGTACAGCACTGGTTTATGACGTTATGTAATCGATTCTGTGCTGAATAGGATGTCTGCTGCTCCCTCCTTAAACTGCAAAAGGAGGCTCTCTACCACAGCATGACTTGGCAGTCTGCACCTCAAGTGCCTCATGTCTGGGACAAAAGTGACTATTTTTAGTCCCTCTTCCATTTTTTGGCTTTTAACTGCAGCTTGTTTTCAGGTTCATATGTTTCTCTTTGTGAGGCCATTGCTCTGCTCGGGTTTATTTTAATATGCCATCAGCATCCCAAAGCATAAAGAAGATTGAAAACATGCTACTTGAGGCATAAACGCACAAATCACCTTGAAGACCCATTAGGGTCGTCTCCTCTCTACCTTATCAACATTCAACACAAAGGCCTGGCCAACAGATTCCCATTGCTTCCTTGCTAGTATAGCAGACACAGCATGACTCACAGTGACATGTACACCGATCCTGTTCCACAAAGAGGATAATTGCATGGAGCTGGAATGGCCAAAGTCCTGTGGGAGCACGATCATTAATCCAGGGCTGGTATCTGAGCTAATGCTGGTTCAGTGCTGGCTCCTCGTGTCAGTGTTGATGCTGACAGAGTGCTTTGCCTAAGGAACGTAGAGCAGCCTCAGCTGGTTGTGTAACTACGGTAACAGGCCTGCAGTCCCAGCCTGTCCCATCGTCTCAGCATCACTCATCTCCGCTTGCCCTTCTCATAATGGAGCGTAATATTGCAATGGATGGGAGCAGGCCTATTTTCAGGGTTGCCCCTCCCCACTGCCTTTGACAGGGGACACATTAAACTAGACAGTCAATCAGATTTCATGAAAGTTACATTTACAGGACCTGATAAATCCAATTAAATCACTAAGTTACTAATAAAGAGGATGTGTTTACCTAGCTGTGAATCATTACATTCCTCTTTTTCACAGATGGGTCTGTTTGACTCACGGCCCTAACATACGCACAATATTCATATAATACGATAGACCTCTTCATTCTGAACAACTTTGCCTCTAGAACCACTGCTGTCAATCAAATCAAGAATTTGTAAAAAAAAAATAAAATCTACTTTTGAAGAACTATTCCTAGGTTTTTCGCTCAATCTGGAAAAAAAACACTACAGTACAATTCTCTGGACTCTCTACCTCAATAATTATCCAAAAAAAAAAAATCTTGAAGTGTACCCTTTGGAAAGCTATAACAGAGTCGTTTACGAAAGGACCAAATATAACCGAAAGCATGTAAAAAGGGGCCTGTCCAAATATACCCAAAAGCATGTAAAGGGAGATTTGAGCACAACTGGCACTGTAACAGTTATAAATGTTAAAAAAAAAAAACATCATAATTCTGTGGTAAATTACCAGTATTGGCCAAAAAAAATTTTTTAAATCATTGATTTAGATGGTTACATACTTGCTAAATAATATGTAATGTCTTTTTTCACATATGCTTAAATGTCTTAAAGCTCTTAAATCCCAGTAATCGCTCCGATATTAATATTTTATAGTAGTTTGTTTTACCAGTTTTTATAATGTAGACACAAGTCTTTGATATTCATTTATATAATAGCCTATAATAAATCAGAAACCTACAATAGGTGAGGTAAAATAAACCAGTCGAAATTCTGTTTATTTGTGCTTATTGGTGAAAGTGCAATACCTGAAATAAAAAAAAAATATTTTTTCAAATGACAGTCAGTTTAACCATTATACAGTACTAGTTAGTTAATGCTTAGACATTAACTAAAAATGGACAAGTCTGATTAAAATAACTAAAATGTATATTTTATGTATGCATGTATGTATGTATATGAAGAGTTCATATGCAAAACCAGCTAAAAGCCATCTCGGTCAAAAATGAGATGATACTGAGTGAATGCTCTTGACACACATTATACATCCATCAAATACTTTTACTTCAAACTCGCTAAAATCGCACCCTCAGCCCAATCAGAAGTACCACTACTTACATACATAACCTATACATCGGAGCCTGATAAAAATGCTTTTTTTTTAAAAAAAGATGTTAAATGGATTTAGAGGCTTTAGCATCTGAACTCTTCATATATTTAATTATTTAATTATTATGCCTAAAATTTAGAAACCTTCCTGTGTCACATTTGTATATTTTTATGAATATATTTTGTATTTATATGTTTAACTAACAGGTTAATTTAACACAGAAGCTACTGTATGTGTTTGTTTTTATATACTGATGTCTTGAAACTAATACTGATGTGATGAAATTTCTGGAAGAAAAATGTAGTACCATTTCTTACTTACTAATAAAAAAATGTACATCATTCCCTGCATAAATTCTTTGCTCTTTAGTTTTAAAATCTATACGCAAATACAGAGTCAGTTTGTCTGTTTTCTCTTTTCTCAGGGACTGGGTTCATGTCTGCAGGCCAGACTGGAGGGCAACGTCAGGACCCTCAGGGAGGTATCCATCCCAGCCCACCTGGACAAAATGTCTATAAGAATGACTTTCAATCAGGTGGGATCATTGAGTATGTCAGGCTTGCTTAGGAGAATTAAATGAAATAGTTGACCAAAAAATCTAATTATATACTAGACATTAGTCCAAGTCTTTCTAATTCCAGGCCCAGCATCAATGATTGAAAAGCCTGTCCAATTAGGAAACCAGCAGATGGGATCTACGTTAAAGGACAACAGCATGGACTCTTTTCTGGGTAACCACTGCCTTGTTTGATCTTGCTGCCTTAAGGTTGTGGGTTCGATTCAGTTAATTTCCTCAGGCTCTGTTAAGTTTTAATGCGGTATCGCTCTGCTGCTCTATGCTTTAGGGTTCTCTCAGCCTGGAATGAATATTGGTATGAATATGAATGTTGGCATGGCCCCTTTCCAGAGCTCCAAACCCCCCAGCATGGGTGAACCTCAGAAGACCTCACCCTTGTTTGCCAATGAACCACCCAAACCGAGTGAAACAAGCCCTCGTAACAGCCAGGAAAATTCTGCAGGTAAAGTCTATCGCCACTTAAGGCACCTCACTGCAGTCTAGAACAGGTAAGACAGACTTTAAACACAGATATTAAGATACTAATTGATTTATTATGTTACAGAATGTCCTATGATCTCAGCTCTCATATCATTCCACTCTGTCCGGTCAAGGCATGGATGCCTCATCAGTATCTTGTCATAAGATAATTGCTTCATACTTTTCATGGTCTTCAAATGATCACTTATTATGACTATGTGTAATAAGCAATAGTGAAGTTGTTAACTTGGTATGCCATAAATACATATACCCTAAAAAATTAGTTAGTGACTTGACTAAATATCTTGCATACTGAAGTGTCCATTCCAAATCATTTTACATGATGGATCATAATAGTCAGTGATCATTATTCACAGTTTGTCCTTCGATTCCTGTCAGACTAGCCTGTGTGCACTATGTCTTCAAGTGTGCATTATGGTGGAAGGCGTTTTAAAGATTTATCTTCGGCCACTCTCTAATATTACTTTTTAAGTGTGATGGCTGTGAATCTTAGAAATGTCTCTTCTGGCCCAGAGCCAGTTTAGACCTCATATCTGAAATATAGATGTTACCACCACTAGCACTTCATCCAAGTGACTGTTTATAACCCTTTGATCAGTGAAGAGAGTCTAGTGAATGAGGAGAGGCATGTAAAATAGAAAATCATATGATGTAAAAAGACAAAAAAAACTATTTGGTTGGGTCTGGAAATTATTATGCTTTGATGGCTATACTATAGCCCTGGTAAAAAAAATGTTCTAAATTCAGTTAGCTGTAGGTTTTCCCTTTAAATGTAATGTTTTGATGTTGTCAACCATTGTGTGTTAAGTGTTTGTCTTGTCATGGAGCTTGGTTCATTTCAGTGACCTTTATTTGTCCTCAGTGCTGAGATTTATACTGGGTATTCCATGTCATGTGACTCTTCTCTGTGGCTTTTCTTTGAGTCTCTCTGTGACTGTGCCTCTGTTGTTATCCCTGCCTGTTATTTCTCCATGAGTTCATTTGCCCATTTGCACTTTCACTTGATGTGCTCTCAAGTGAGCACATCGTAGTCTCAGCACATTCTCTCTTAGCCACTGCTGAAACTATTACACCCATTTAACTGCTCTCTGCATCACATATGAGAATGATACTCTCAGATCTGTTAATTTTAGTACCTATTTGAGGCACAGCAGTGATAGGCCTTTTTCAGGATGTAACATACAGTTATCCAAAGAATTGAAAAGCCATTTTGTTTTTTATAGAGCTATTCAGTTTATATGGCTAACTTTGAAGGCTAATTTACCATTGGAGAATTTCCACTGGGTTTTCTTTAGTTCTGCTTTAGTTTGTGCTGTCTCGGTCTCTGTGAACTTGAGGGCGAAACTTCTAAACTTTGTGTATACTTGCCTTACAGACATGAGAAATATGTCTAAAGAGAGCAAAATGTCTACTTTTAAATGAACCAATTCAAATAGAAAACAAATGTTCTTAGATTATGTAATATAGGCACATCACTACTGCTTAGATAACGAGTCAGTTTCACTTTCAACTTCATCTCTTAAGCCGAAAACGAAGAAAGCACTAGTTTATCAATAAATAATTTTAAATTATTTGCTGTTTTTCACTGACACATTCATAATTATTATATCTGCCGGTGTGCTGTGGCAAGCTTTTTTACAGTGTACACTGGAACACTTATTAGGCTATGTAGGCAATTAAAGGCTCATTATTATGATTTATATGGTTTATTAATAAACATGCAACTAATAGTCGACTAATGCTTAAAATGAACGACCACTAATCGACCAGAAAAATCTTTAATTGAGGGCAGCCCTATCAGGAAATGACGATTTCGTTCTCGTCGACTCATCAGATGGAAAAAATGTTTTATGTGACATTCCAATTCCAAGTTAAATTCGCAACTTTGGATGGAAACCCGGCTATTGTTGTAATGTATGTTAGTAACTTGCTGGCAACAGGAGTATACAGTGCAAGTTCTTGCAGTCAGGAGGTTGTAAGCCCCTGAATTCCATATAGTATTCCTGATCATTTAACAGCCCTGTTGAAAAAAACTGCATATGCTGGTTAGGTATGATTTAAAGCATGGTAGTTTGAGCTGGTTTAAGATTGTCCTAAGTTGGTCATGAGCTAACCCTCTGGCCCTCTTCGTTTAGGAGTCACACTTACCGTCTTCACGGTCTAAAGTGACAGAAGCCTTGAAATGTAACTTCTTTTTTTTTTTCAAGAAAATCAATGCAATAATTTTTTGGTCAATAATATTTTTTGTTTATTATTTAGAATTTTGAGAAGATTCATTTTATACATATGCAATATGTATAAAATTGTAATAAGCTATTTTTTCCATTGGAATTAATATATATTTTTTATATTGATTTATATTGATTGCTGTGCACTTTTTTTCTGCACAGTGGCTGATTTGTAGTTTGTACCACCAAAAGATTCTCTGAGTTTCCCATTCATATCCTATGTCTGTCATTTTTGACTGTGAAGAAGTCAAGTGTGACTTTTTTTTTCTTTTTTTTTTGACCCTTTAAAATATCTGAATCATGTCCATGATTTTTTTGTGTGTTCACATTGCTAATGTGACAAAAGTCACCAAGTGTCATCTCATTCCGATGAAGCTACGATTTTTAAAATTCTAAAATATACAAATTTTGACCGAAGAGGGCCAGAGGGTCATGCACTAGTCCCTAGCTGGTCCTAATCAACTAACTCCTGCTCAGGACCATCTTATAAACATTTCAGGACCAGCTTAAACCAGCTCAAACCAGCTCATGACCAACTACACTGCAAAAAATGCTTTTCTTACTTAGATTTTTTGTCTTGTTTCCAGCTAAAATATCTAAAAATTCTTAAATCAAGAAGGATTTTCTAGACAAGTAAAAATTATTGTCTTGTTTTTAGACAAAATATGTTAAAATTAAGTGAGTTTTTGCTTGAAACAAGCAAAATTATCTGCCAATGGGGTAAGAAAAATAATCTATCTTTCATTTTGAAATAAGATTATTTTTCTTACCCCATTTGCAGATTATTTTGCTTGTTTTAAGCAAAAATTCACTTAATTTTGACTTTTTTTTTCCTGAAAACAAGACAATAATTGTTACTTGTCTAGTAAATCCTCTTTGATATTTTTTAGATATTTTGGCTGGAAACAAGACAAAAAATCTAAGTAAGAAAAGCATTTTTTGCAGTGTAAGGACCAATTTAAATCAGCTGCCATGCTTCAAAACATACCTAACCAGCATATGCTGGTTTTTTTTTTCAACAGGGAGAAGCCATGTTTCATGACATGTCTGTATAACCTGGCAAATTCTGAAGGAAATCAGATCCTGTTTTTGAAATTTTTAGCATTTGAAAACATGTAGTGAAATGAGGACTGCTTATGCTTCATAAACAAAAAAAGAATTTCGGTATCAGAAGCTCATAATTTGCTAATCTCCACTCGTAATATTTCACACAGTGCAAGCTAGACCATCAGCAGTTTCCACACAATGGGTAGCGTGCATATTTAGCTTATTGTGAAAGTCTCCACAAGTAACATTACTCTGAGATGAGAGGTCTTTTAATCATAAAAAAGAAACTCTGAAAACTCATTGGAAATTTCCAAAGGAACCCAAAGCTAATGCTAATACTTTACACTGGATGACACTATTCATTGTGAATTTGTGAATTAGTGGATAGTGAATTTTGTCTGTCTTCATATCATCTTCTGGTGTAACGCACCATATGATGCAAGTGATCAGTGGTTCATAGATAGCTGATTTAATGGAATCTTAATAGCTGTTATGAGTTGGAGATGCACAAATTTTGTTGTCCGATGATTTGCATGGTAGTCAGTGACACTTCCTCTTCCTCTCTGTACACAAAGAAGTTTGGGGAAGCCCTTGGACAGGTGAGGAAATGCTCTCTACGGAGCAGTCCCATGCTTCCAACAAGGCAGAGCAGAGTCGCACTGATGCCTTGGGCTCCCAAAGTCAAGATGCAGCATCCGGTGAGGAAAAGTCCATCGAGGAAGGAACCGGAATGCAGCAGAAGCGAAAAAAGAAGAAACGCAAGAACAGGGAGGAAATGTATGACCTTCTGGACAGTCTCGGTTCCCCAGACTCAGAAGAGACGCCTTCTGAAAGCTCCAACCACGGCTGCCCCTCACCTCCCAGTAGGGATGAAGAGATTTGGGAAAGCGAATTTCAAGAAAGAGGGGGAGGACGCATCAAGGCCAAGAAGAGTAAAAGCAGGATGAAGCTACCAGAGGAATGGAGTTCTCCTCCATCCGTAATGGACATTGACTTTAGCTGCCCTAATTTGGGTGATTCAAAACCCCCATCCAGTGCTAGCATAGATCAGGGGCATGCACCACCCTCACTCACACCTGAACCTCCGCCGTTCACGGACACCCAAGCATGCAGACCCCAACCGACCGGGCAATCAAGCACCGACTCCACTGCGAATCCCATAGGTGACTTAACTCTCAAGATTGACAGAGATATGTTTGATAAGGATAAATCAGCTAAAGACGATATCAATAAGTCTAACCTAGAGTTGCCTGGTATTCATCCAGGCATGGACACAAATGATCCCAACCAGAAGGCAATCCTTACCCTCAGTCCAACTCAGAGTGTTATGTTCCTTGACTCCGTGCTGCAGGCACAGACCCCAGATGCGAGCCCCCCATCCCAGAGCACCCCTGTGAAAACCCCCATCCCTCACACCACTGCCCCAGAGGCCGCTCCAGATCTGACCACTGGGCCACTGTCCGTCGGCACAGACATCCCTGCCTGTCAGAGTGCACCAGCTGTTAGTCACTCTTCCCCAACAATTCCCCCCAGCACTGCAGTGAGCTTAAAACCCGAAGCTACGCCTTCCATCCCTTCACAAACAGAGCAGAAGGAGTCCCTGCTGGCACAGCCCCCCCTACTGGAAGGTTGGTGATAATGAAGACTGTATGGAGATGATTTACATAATGCATGGCTCAATGAAGTGGGCCCTCCTCTGCTTAGCTATCTTTGTAACAGAAAATAATGTAGCAAGACTAAGTACTCCATGTTTTTCTTTCTTTCTTTCTTTCTTTCTTTCTTTCTTTCTTTCTTTCTTTGGTGTCAGTCCTCTATAGCTTGGACCTTTGCTGCATGAAATCCATTCTTATAATAAAGATGTTTAACATTTCAATGCAGTCATAACACACTGATCGCTATGCATCACGACTGGCAGCCGACTAACTGTTATTCTTTAGTTTACCATCCCCTTGGATTTCAGTACGATTTCTCTCAGTCACAGCATCCCTCAAAATGCACATGACTTGTAGATGTGTGTCAACTAGTCAACTGTCTATGTGGGATTGTACATTTTCTAATCATTCTGTGGGTGAACAGCTTTCTGTATGTCACTCCTTGCCATCTTATGCTATATGACTCTTTATTCTGCTTTAGTCTTGTTCAGAACTGTTAATCCAATGTTTATGAGATTAAGAGGTCTGTCTGCCAATTGACCTGCTACATGTAGATTCTGAAATTGTTATCTTGTATTTAATCTTTTAACTTTTAGCAGAAAAAAAGTTTTGTGAGTATGTGTTAATGATGTTCTTCTCTTCTTCTTTTCACGTTAATCACTGTTTGAACAACACTGGACATTAACCAGGTAAGAAAATATCTCATTATCTCACTGTGAATTGTGGGTACAGCTCCTAGTACTGTATATCTATACATAGTGTTCTTGATATATTTGGAGAGTAGGGATGCACTGAACTTCATCGGTTATTTAATTCAGCTTTTTTGCTGTTTTTATATGGTGTTAAAGGGATAGTTCACCCAAGAATGAAAATTCTGTCATTAATTACTCACCCTCATGTCATTACAAACCCAAAAGACCTTTGTTCATCTTCGGAACACAAATTAAGATATTTTTGCTGAAATCAGAGAGCTTTCTACCACGCAGCTATCACGTTCAAGACCCAGAAAGGTAGTACAAACATTGTTAAAATAGTCCATGTGACATCAGTGGTTCAACCTTAATTTTGTGAAGCTATGAGAATACTTTTTGTGTGCAAAGAAAACAAAAATAATGACTTTATTCAACAATTTCTTTTCTTCCGTGTTGGTCTTCGCATCATGGTACTCTCGTGAACGGAAGAGTTTTGTGTTTTTGTGTTTGTGCACAAAAACTATTTTTGTAGGTTCCTAGCATTATGGTTGAACCACTGATGTCACATGGACTATTTTATCAATGTTCTTACTACCTTTTTGGGCCCTGAATGTGGTAGTTGCATTACTGTCTATGTATGCAAGGTCAGAAAGCTCTTGGATTTAATCAAAAATATGTTAATTTCTGTGCTGAAGATGAATGAAAGTCTTACGGGTTTGGAACGACATGAGGGTGATAAATTAATGACAGAATTTTCATTTTTGGACGAACTAGCCCTTTAATATTTAGATTATCTTTGCTGTCATCTAATGCTTTTAAAAAATAAACAACTTAACTTAAATGTAATCTTTATCTTTATATTATGTTGAGAAGCCTGAATTCACTTGTAATATTTAAAAAGATTGATTTTAGATTTAATGTTTTATGTTTCATTTTTTAAACAAAATACTACAGCATTTCAGTGTCAGCCATTTATCTGTTTTTAGCCATAACATCCATGCCTATTGTACTTATACTCACCCTCAAGCCATCCTAGGTGTATATGACTTTCTGCTTCCAGACAAATGCAATCGGAGTTATAATTAAAATGTTCTGGCTCTTCCAAACTTTATAATGGCAGTGAATGGGTGTTGAGATTTTGAAATCCAATAAAGTACATCCATCCATCATAAAAAGTACTCCACATGGCTCCGGTGGGTTATTGAAGACCTTCTAAAGTGAATTGATACATTTTTGTAAGAAAAATATCCATATTTAAAACTTTATAATCCATAATCTTTAGCTTGCGCTAACTGTTGCACACGCGATCACAAGAAAGTGGCATTCCAGCGGATGACGGATGACATAGCGTTTCCTCTTTTTTTATATTTGTTACAACTTATTTATTAGAACTCCAGTTGTATTTGTCTGAAAGAAGAAAGTCATATACACCTAGGATGGCTTGAGGGTGAGTAAATCATGTGGTAATTTTTATTTTTGTGTGAACTATCCTTTTAATGTGAAAGGAAATGTCCATTTACTAGATTGTTTAATCAAATTATTTAATCAAATTGACAGTTGATTCAGGAACAGATTAGTTATTTTTAGTAGGTGATATTTATAGGTTGACTTCATACTCCCTATAGTATTTTTGTGGCTTTCTCTGTCTTTCATCTCTCTCTCTCTCTCTCTCTCTCTCTCTCACAAACAAACACACACACCTCCTGTCTCTCCCATCCTCTTGCAGCAGCTCATGTAAAATTGATGGCTGGGCCATTCGCCATTATATAAGACTTATAGAGTTGTTCTTTTTATAGCGAGTGATTAGGGTGTGTTCAGAGGCGTTTGAGAGGTCCTGCACTCCGGCAGAGATATTGAGGGATATTGAGTACTGGGCGGTAGCTTTGGATTAAAAGCTATTACAGAGATCCCTGATGACGTCTTGAATGACGTAAGGAGTTAGGACTTTAACCGCGTTTTAGCTGTACAGGTTTATATGTCCAGCAATTCAATTTTTTGTCACATCGCACATCTTCTCTGGATTTCATTCTTTTAAATACAAAAATACTGTAGGAGATGCCCTTCTTGGCCCTTGATTCCCTTCCCGTACTCGCATCAGCCTTCTCGTCCTTTCTTGCCCTTGCTCACTCACTTCCTCTCCCTCCCCTCGGGTGGTTCCGACCACACAGGACCCTAATATCAGCAGCTGCACTGACGGGGAGACTGTTGCCATGGATATGGGAGGTGGTTACCTTGGTGATGCAGCGAATAGGACCTGCCAAAGAACAAGCTAGGGTGTAACTGTAGGATATGTTCCAGAAATAGAAACTTTGTGACATAGCTTCCCGATTACTCAATGAGCATGCATCTTCTAGCCCACGCTAAATGTGTTAAATGTTTTACTGATGCTGTGTTTCCATCACTGAAAGGAACATTGTGATATTTTAATTACTGTGAACAGATTAGAAAATATAGAGGTTGGAACAGGCATAAAACAGCTTTGTCTATTCAAAAGCTCTGTTTGTAGTCATCAAATTGATTGTAATGTAGGTAAATTTGAATATATTAACATTTATACAATACCTTTTTGTGGTTACAAATGGCAATACTATATATACCCATCTCAGATGCATTCATTTATTGTCTAAATGCCTCATGATGACATCAAAAAGGATTATATTGACAAACATAGAGAAAGATTTTAATTTGCGCAAGATGAAAATGCACTAAGAAGTGCAGAACGTTTTAATATCCTTTGAATATTAAACCATGTGACCTGGCGCAATGTGTTCTTAGAGAAATGTAAACTGTAAAATACATCTGACATGTGCTTATGCAACAAAATCCATTCACAAGAACCTGGCCCATTATAGCAATGAGACAGTCTGAGAGAAAAGATTCTTTTGTATCTGTCACTGGCCTGGAAGGCCACTGCAGCTGATGCATTGTAGTTTGTGTGTGTGTGTGTGTGTGTGTGTGTGTGTGTGTGTGAAGTTCACTCTAATTAAGGTGCCTGAGCCAATCAGACTACACATGAATTACGACATCACATGCCTGTGCTCAAGTCTGGAAGGGCGTATGCAGCGGGAGCCAGAAAAGTAATATGTAATACAGGTTTTGTGGTGTCCCTGATATAATTTTAAAACCATGGTTTTTACTGCTCACATTTTTCATGTTAGGATGCCTGTAATTAACTGGGCTAGTAGGTTACCTAATATAGAGGTCTAAATGTATGTGCTATTTCTGTGCAGATACATACTGTAAAGTGCTGAATAATGCAGAACTCGGCTGTTGTGACCGATTATGGAAGTGATTTATGTAGCTCAGCTCTTTTTTTTCTTTTTTCATAAATAATAGCCTAGCTTGTGATGATTATCAGGTGTGTGTCACTATAAAAAACCTTCATTTCTCAAAAACAAGACAGTGAGAGGACATGACTAAACTGGAATGGGACTTATGTCCAAAGGCTGATGTGTTAATAGCTGGAGGGAGTGTGTTTTTTTGTTGTTGTTGTTTTGGAAAGGCTAGTGTCTGACATCAGATTTATCTGTTTGAGTGTAATAAAAGTTGTTTCTGATGGTTTTTGCCCTCAAGAGCCACAAACACATTGTGATCTGCACAAAACATGTTTATCTGTTGCAAGTAAACCGATGGCTATTTTGGGTCACATTTTCTTTTACCTTGTGTTGTTCATGGTGTTTAAGGATGAGGGAATGTATGGTCTATGTTGGCATTGCTCTAGTTTGACTGGTAAAAGTTCGAAGTTTTTCTCCGCTGTCCACAATCCTGTCTGAACAGACCAATTTTGGGTCCCCTCCCACTATTTTGTACTCCAATGTTCTGCAACGTTTTAAAATAGCGTACCATCTGCACTACACCTGAACTTACCCAATAGTATGAACAAAAGCAAATGTGATGTAAAAATGCAATCACAAGCATGCCAGTTTAGCTTGTATTTCGATCTCTCATTTTTCAGCTGTTTCATCGTGAGTCATGTTTTTCAAGGGATTCGTACCCAAGGATTTCACATCCTAAGTCTAATTCCATGCCAGCTGAGCTACCAAGCAAGCTTGTTACATCCATATAATCAAAACATATGGAGCTGTAATCATAACTATGTATGAAAACAATTACAAGTGCTTTCTGTTTTACCATCTCTAGTGTTCATTTTACAGAGCAAGCTTGTTACATCCGAAAAGCGACACATATGGAGCTGTAATAACTATGTACTAAAACAATTACAAGTGCTCTCTGTTTTACCGCCTTTAGTATAAATTTTTGTTTTAAACTGCAGTGATATGTACTTATTTGCATGTATTTCGCATCTTGTGAAAAAGTTCCTACAGGTACGTTTTTGACATAAGATCAGGTAGACAAATCCTGATATTCCAAAACTGAATGATTTCTTACTGATGTGGAACACAAACTTTGTTCTTACAAAGAAAGTCAGTGGCGTCCAAAGTACGATGTGCAATTATATATTATAGATAATATCATAATTGTTGTTTAAACAATATGCAAAATTGACATTGACATTGGCGCCACAGCGATAGCAATATGGCTGCCCACAAATTCCATGTCACCATACTTGGCCACATGTCACGTCCTTTCCTTTCCATAATGTATGCAAACACATTTAGATTTCCAAAATTCGAGATAAGGGGACTAAAATCCCTCACAGCCAGTATGACTTTTATATGTCTTAATTATTTATATTATCTTATATTGTTAATATCACACGAAGAGTGAGTTTTTTTTTTCAGAATATCAGCATAACAGTGATTTTCTGCCACCTACTGGCGATTTTACACTTTCTATTTAACGTTTATTTTCCATCTTTTTTCCCTAATCATTTTGAATATCAGTATTCAACGTTTAGAGCGTTATTTATTAGGGATGTAATGATATTATCAATATTGTGATATCACGATAGCAAAACTGTCCTGATATTATTGTGGTAATATGATGATATGAAACGATATAGGTCTTCTGGGCAAAATGTGTAGATTTTTTAAATATTCTAACATAAAAGGTCTTTAAAGTTTTGGGCCATTATGCTTTGGCACAATCCCTTGATCAAGTCTGTTTTTGGCTGTGCGTTTCAAAGCGAAGCGCGCGCTTCATTCAGGCGTTCAGCTTATGATCCCGTGTTTTCCGCGCCTCAGAACGGCTTTGTTCACAACGAATGCAGAGAACCTTTTTTTGTTACAGACTTCAAGGACTTTCATTAAATGGAACACTTGGAGCATTCTTCACAATATCTTCTTTTGTTTTCCACAGAAGAGAGAAAGTCCAACAGGTTTAGTAAAACGCAAAGATGAGCAAATGATGATAGACTTCTCATTTTTAGGTGAACTAAACCTTTAATACACTCTCATAAGAACTCTAGAGAATGAAAGGCACAGTAAACAACAGAGGTCACACTTCCATCAACTTCATTTGTGAGAGGCGGAGGAATGTAATGGTTCTTCTGATTGTTTCAAATGTGATTGATACTGGTGTTATCGTGTTGAGAGAGGAACACAGCACCTGAGGTCCAGGCAATGATGACATCCTCCGTCACCACCGCTGAGGGTAAAGGTGCTCGCTTACGTCTGCTAGAACATTCTGAGCACCAAACGAGACAATGTGTGAGTGAGAGAGAGAGAGAAAGGGGTATTTATAAACACGCTGGATGCTAAAAGCAAGGGTTTTCAGTGCGGAGCATCCAATAAGGACGCGGCTCGCGTGATCACGTGATCGAAGACTTGGAAGGAATGTGCGGACAGAATTAGGGTGAGAGAGAGAACGAGAGAGAGGAGGGGGATTTGGGAGAGAGACGCAGAGTCATCTCAGCCTCGGCATTGAGGGAGGTTTAGAGACCAGCGCTATAGACTTACTCCTTACTCAATGCTGTTTACTGACAGATAGACACCTTGATACAGAACAAATATATCTAGAGAGACAAGGACTGCAAGGATGTCATCCCAGCGCTCAGAGTGCAGAGATCTGTGCTCAGTGCCACCCTCCATGCCAGGCTTGGCATCGTCAACAGCTGCCCAGGGCTGGAACTGGCAGCAGGGGCAGCCAGGCGGTCTACCATCCTCCAGACTGTTAGAGGACGACAAGCAGGACCGCTCCCCCAAGTCGACAGCACTCAGCCAGGAGGCGAACCAACGGGTAACCAGTCACCAGAACAGCAGGGGTGGGAAGAATTTGGGCAGTGCAGCAGAAAGTCCCACAAGCATCTCTTCCTCTCCATCACCCGTGTCTCCAGGGAAAGTCCTTTCCACCAATGGGGTGACATCAGGACCTTCACAGAGGAGTGGCATCTTG
The DNA here is from genome assembly GCA_033026305.1 of Cirrhinus molitorella. NCBI lineage: Eukaryota > Metazoa > Chordata > Actinopteri > Cypriniformes > Cyprinidae > Cirrhinus > Cirrhinus molitorella. The sequence goes on along the minus strand of CM065124.1, from coordinate 23,708,542 downwards.
ACATCTTCAGGCAGCGATTGGGATCCGCCCCCTAGCATCTCGAAAACAGGCCTCGCGCCGAATTATTGCGTGATCGGCGTGGTGAATGACAGCTATGTGGAGGGCGAAGTTGGGGGCAAAGTGGAAACACGCCCACCCGTGTCACCCCTTACGCAACAGAACCGAGTGGTCCAGCGCACCATGTCAGACAGTACCCACCTGACAGTGCCTGCTAGCCTTCAGCTGCCTGATAAATATCCTGGCAAGGATGTGCCGCCACCCCAGACCGCCGTCAAATACTTTACTGTAGACGACAAACAGAGTGTTCTCCCATCCATGAGTATCCCATCAGCCCCTACTACAAAGAAAGAACAGCCTGCTGGTGCGCCACAGAGTTCTGAAAGGATACAGTTACCGCCACAACCATCGGGAAGTGGAAATGTCGTTTCATCCGCTGACATTCAACCTAAAGGTGTCTGTAATGGTAGGTGAGATCAGCTGCTGTGATCTCCATGGCTGGGATTCGTTTAATGTATGGTTGATCTCTAGATCTCTTATTCTTGGTTGCTTGAGTACTTGTGTTTTTGCATCAACAGATATAATTCATTTTATCTGTGTGTGTGACTGAGCTGAAATTACACTGCCATTTAAAGTTTTGGGTCCTGAATTTTTTTTCTTTTTTATATAGTTTTTAAATAAGCTTCTTATGCTCACCAAGTCGGCATTTATTTGATCAAAAATAGAGTAGGAACAATACTATTGTGAAGTATTATTACAATTTGAAATTACATTATTTGTTTCAAAATGTATTCATATGATTAGTTATCAGTCACATGATCCTGTATTTGTAGCAATAGCCAAAAATACATTGCATGGGTCAAAAATATAGATTTTATTATTTATTTAATGCCAAAAATCATTAGGATATTATGTAAAGATCATGTTCCATTTTGTAAACTTCTTACTGTAAATATATCAAAACTTCATTCTTGTTTAGTAATATGCATCGCTAAGAACTTCATTTGGACAGTTTAAAGGTGATTTTCTCAATATTTTGATTTGTTTGCACCATAAGATTCCTGATTTTCACATAGTATCCTGACCGAATATTGTCTTATCCCAACAAATCAATGGAAAGTTTATTTATTCAGCTTTCAGATGATGTATAAATCTCAATTTCAAAAAATTGACCTTATGACTGGTTTTGTGGTCCAGGGTCACATATTATGCTGAAACATTTCTTATCAATATTAAAAACAGGTTAATACTTTTGTGAAAATGGTCAGATTCAGGATTCCTTAATGAATATACAGTTCAAAAGAAACAAAAAAATAAATAGAATTTTTTTTGTAACAATGTATAAGTTATTACTGTAAGTTTTAATCAATTTAATGTCTCCTTGCTACATAAAAGTATGCATTAATTATTATTTATTTTAATCTTACTGACCCCAAGACTTTGAATGGTAGTGTATTTTTTGTGGCAAACATGCCCTTAAAGACGGTCTGTTATAGATGGTTGTCGTTGAAATTATTGAGCTAATAGAGAGAAATAAAGAAAAAGGGTTAGAGTTATGTTATTTAGCTTAAATCGAATAATTAAAGGTATAGTTCACCCAAAAATGAACATTGTGTCATCATTTAGTCACCCTCATGTTATTTCAAATCTGTTTCTTTTAGAAGAATTTTGAAGAACCAGTTGACTTGCATAGTATGGAAGTCAATGGGGAACATTAACTGTTTGATTACCAGCATTCTTCAAAATATCTTCTTTTATGTTTAACATGAGAAAGAAACTCATACAGGTTTGAAACAACATGAGAGTGAGTAAATGATAAAAAAAAATCATTTTACTGTGGATTTAATCTAAGTCAGAACAGTGTCTCTTCTTTTTATATTGTAGTTCTGATCTTGGTTACATATATGCTGACAGCTAATCATGCATGAATTTTCTACATTTTAAAACACTTTTTAAGTCTGTTAGTGCTCCAGCAGATTGTATATGATGTTTTATTATGTATGTGTGTGCAAGTGTGTGTATTAACACACCTGATGAAGACAAATTGCCAGATGCAGAGGTTATAGATAGGGTATGACCGAAACAGAAAGATGGATAAGATTTGCTGTGTGTGCCACTGGCCGCCTGCAGGGATTCACAAAAATATCAACAGAGTAACCTTTGGATGTCCTTTTGTCATAATTTGCTTTTGCTGTACTGAGATGAGCCCACGTTTCACACGTATACACTTTGGCATATTACCATGCATTTATCCATCTGTAACTGTGTGAAGAGCTTCAGAAGAAGATTCAGAGTTATGGTTTTCATCCAGGCACCCTGTTGAAAACATAAAATTTTAACTAACTAATGATTTCTCAAGCATTATATTCTTCGTGTACATTATTAAAAAGTGTCATAGAATCTGATTTTAGGTTGAAAAATCCCTGGTATAGAGGACAAAACAGACTTTAAAAATTCAATTTTATTCATTTGAAAAGGACTTATATTCTTCATATCAATATAACAAAATAATAAGGTCACAGAGTAAGATATACTTTACCTAAATATTGCCAAAAATAAACTGGATGTTTTTGACATTTTGTTGGCCCGTCACATCTTTCAATTAGTATTTTTCATTCTGTCTCGGGAACAGTGTGCTCTTTCTTTCTGTTCATTCTTTCTTTGTTGTTTTTTTCTGTCTCTCTTTCTCTCTCTCTCTCACACACACACAAGGTTTTTGGTGTTTTGGTCTTCCGTTGGCCATTGATTTTTTACTTTCTGAGGAGAATGGTGCCAAGTTACATAAGGCACCCAGGCTGACAATGTGCTTTTCTGTCTGTCCGCTCAAGGCACTGTCACTTTCTGTGCCCTTTTCCATGACCTCTCATGCTCTTCTACTCTCTTATCAGAATGTACTGAGACTAAGGCATGACATGTAGCTTACTGCTAATTTGTATCCCAAAAATATTTTGGATATTAAAATAAGCCTTGTGTGAACAAACATTCATTGTAATGATCATAATGGCAGTGGTAAAGATAATAATTGTAAATACAATTTCAAATTTGTCTTTTCAAAGTGAAAGAAGACAAGACAGCCAAAGAGAAAATGGAGAAGGTGGAAACTGCTCTCAAGATGGAAAACATCAACATAATTGAGAAGCAAGACAAGCCTGAGAAGATGGAGAAGAAAGATGAGATCACAAAGAAAACGGACAGTGTGGATAAGACTCAGAAGAGTGAGCAGATCATCAAAGATGAGAAGAAAGTCGAGAAAGAGGAGAAACAGGATAATAAAGCTGAGAAAAACGAGAAGGTTGAGAAAGTAGACAAACCTGAGAAGACAAACAAGGAGAAGGAGGAGAAGAAAGACAATGGAGAAAAAGTGGACAAGACAGCCAAAGCTGAGAAGAACGCGACGGCTGCTAAAGGACCTGCTAAGTCTCCAACAGCTAATGGGAGCAAGGATGTGACCAGCTCGGATAGTAAGGCCAAGGTAAGTCTGAAAACAAAGAGACTTTATTCATTTGATATTAATTTAAACTGGCACATTCGAGAAAAAAAAACACATTTGCTCTCATTTTTCCATCTTTATAAAGAATAAAGATCAGTTACCCAAACTCACAACTTATGATTTATGAACAATTTGTACAGCCATTGCTGCTACCTTGATTTTATCATTCTCCCATGTTTGCATCTAGTTTTTCTTTTGTGCTTTTTGCAAATACATGCATATAGCCTTCAGTTGGGTCAACCAAACAAAGCTCAGCAAGACCAAACTCGCTGTCCACTGGAGACAGTGCAGGTGCCACCAAACGCACCTCTCCCACCACCAACTCTGCCAATAAAAAAAGCCCTATGCCCAAGGCAACAACCCCCACTGCTGGCACCAAGAAAACCCCCACCACCACATCTACTGTTGCGACTAAGGCCAAGGTGAGTTAATGCCATTTCCCTCACCTGTGGTTTGGCACCCGGCCTATAATCCACAGGGGAGACCATTTGCGAATTTCTCTGGTGCCCATCTCTCTGCCCTCAAACTCAGCCCATGGCTTGCCCTCTGTGTCATTGTCAACTCAAAATGTTCTGTCACCAGCAAAATCCCAAGAGAGAGGCATGTTTTTTAGGCTACTGGATAAAATATAAGGTGCAGTTTTGTTTTGCCTCTTAAATATTTAACAAGGACAGATATCAAGGCTAATTATATGCCTCTCTGTTGTGATCAGTTTCTAAATTACTTTTTCTCCAACTTTCATGCATGGTGCTTGTGGATTATGAATCTACAGTATACATAATTCATTCTCACCTTTTAATCTAGTGTCATCTTTTCTCTGCTCATTTTCTATATGGGTGATTTTTCATTTAGGGGAGTTTTTGTCCATTAGTTACAGAAGCCTGCTTCTGCCACTGAATAAAATATAAAAAATGGTAAATGCTGACTTTTTTCTCAAAATTGAGAGTTTACATCTATACTATAGACGTTTTCTTGTCAGAATTGTGATATAAATGCGCCATTGAATGTTATAAAGTCAGAATTGTGAGATGCAATTCTCAGAAATAAAGTCGCAATTCTGAAAAATAAATTCGCAATTCTGTACATAAAATCGCAATAAAGTCAGAATTGAGAGATATAAATTCACAATTGCAAGTAATAATGTCCAGTTTTGAGGGGGGGAAAGACTATGTTCTCAGAAGTGCGAGTTTATACATCACAATTAATATCTTTCAATTGTGTGTGATAAAGTCACAATTGTGAGATATAGAGTCAGAATTGCACGATAAAAACTTGCAATTATGACTTTTTTCACAATTGTGAATTTGTATCTCACAATTGTGAGTTTATATCTTGCAATTCTAAGAAGAAAAGTCATAATTGCAAGATATAAACTCACAATTGCGAGATACAAATTCACAATTGTGAATAAAGTCATAATTGCAAGTTTTTATCGTAAGAATAAGACTATGTTCTCAGAATTGCGAGTTTATAGCTCACAATTCTGACTTTATAACACACTATTTGCAAGTTAGAATAAACTCACAATTGCAAGTTATAATGTCCAAGTTATAATGTTCTCAAAAGTGTGAATTTATATCTTGGAATTCCCTCAGAATTGCGAGATATAACAATTGCAACGTAGAATTAAGTCAGAATTGTGAGACATGAACTTGCAATTCTCAGAAATAAAGTTGCAATTCTGAAAATGCATTGTTCTCAGAATGTTTTCAGAAGTGCAAGTTTATATATCAGTCACATATAAAGTCATAATTGTAAGTTATAGAGTCACAATTCTGACTTTTTTCCTCAGAATTACATGATATAAACACAATTGTGAGACAAAGTCGGAATTGCAATTGCTTTTTTCTCACAATTGTGAGTTTGTATCTCACCATTGCGAGTTTATATCTTGCAATTCTGACTGCGAAAATAAATTCGCAATTGTAAGTTATAAAGTCCAGTTTTGAGGGGGAAAAGACTGTTCTCAGAAGTGCGAGTTTATATATCACAATTCTGACTTAATATCTTGCAATTGTGTAATAAAGTGACCGAATTGCAAGAAAAAAACGTGCAATTATGACTTTTTTCACAATTGTGAGTTTTTATCTTGCAATTGCGAGTTTATATCTTGCAATTATGACTTTTTTTCTCAGAATTGCGAGTTTATATTGTGCAATTATGACCTCTTCTCAGAATTGCGAGATATAAACTCACAATTGTAAGTTATAAAGTCCAGTTCTGAGGGGAAAAAAGACTCTATATATCACAGTTTATATATCACAATTCTGACTTTATAACACACAATTGCAAATTAGAATTAAGTCAGAATTGAGATATAAACTCAGAATTGTGATATATAAACTTGCAATTCTCAGAAATAAAGTTGCAATTCTGAAAAATAAAGCTGCAATTCTGTAAATAAATAAAATCTCAATGAAGTCAGAATTGCAAGTTATAATGTTCATTTCTGAGAGGAAAAAAGACTGTTCTCAGAAGTGAGTTTATATATCACAATTCTGACTTAATGTCTTGCAATTGTGTGTAATAAAGTCACAATTGTAAGATATAGAGTCACAATTCTGACTTTTTTCATCAGAATCGCATGATGTAAACTCACGATTGTGAGACATAAAGTCAGAATTGCAAGTTAAAAACTTTGAGTTTGTATCTCACAATTGAGAGTTTACATCCTGCAATTCAGACTTTTTTTTCTCAGAATTGCGAGATATAAACTCTGATATGTTCTCAGAATTGTGAGTTTATATCATAATTTTGACTAAATTCTAACTTGCAATTGTTTTAAGTTACAATTGCAAGATATATACTCGCAATTCTGTTAAAAAGTCAGAATTGCGAGTTTATATTTTGTAATTCTGACTTTATTTCTCAGAATTGTGAGTTTATGTCTCGCAGTTGTGACTTTATAACACGCAATTATGAGTTCATATCTCACAATTCTGAAAAAAAAAAATGAATTGCGAGATGTAAACTAAATTCTTTAAATTGTGAGATAAATAACCTTTTTTTAAATATTTTTTTTTATTCATGACAGAAACGGGCTTCAATAATTAGTTAAGGGATTTTTTTAATTAATTTTTTTCATAATTTTTTTTTTTATTATTAAGAGACATGTTGCATTAGAAAATTCAAGGTTTGCTCCCTTTAAAAAGACAAACAAACAAACAGAAGAAAAAAAACATTACAGTCACATACAATATTAGAGATCCACACCAGTACCCAATATACCCAAATCCACTTGAGGAACTCTGCCTTAATTGAACTATCACCCTCAAGCATTAAGCCACCCTTGAGCCACGTTTATGTACGTAACTCATCTAATCAACCTTTTCGCCTCAACTCATTATCACTGGTTGTTCAGTGTTCTGACATCTTATTGTTTTTCTATAGTCTTCTGAGACAGCAACTCAGCGCCGCCCTCCAGTGCCAAAGGCTAAAGCTGCATCTGCTACCAACTCTAAAAATGGCACTAACACCCCAACTACCACCTCTGCCCGACGCTCCTCTGGTGAGTTGTTCCATCCCAGTTGTAGATGACATACTGAATTTCACAATGATGAAAATGGAAGCATAGACTTACAGTCTTTATAATTTTATGTATAGTAAAGGTACTAGATCATAAAAAAATGTAAAAACTTTTTTGTTTACTGAAAGATTTTGTAAGGATATTTTGTCAGACAAACAATTGGCAAGGTAAACAACAGTATAGTCCGGTACAATCCAGCAGTACATTTACTTCTGTCCCTCAAAGCACCATTTTAATTCATTTTAATGGCAGTACCATGACTAAGGTCTGTAGGAACTCGGGTTAAGCATTTAGTGGTTTAAAGTCAGGATAATCATGTAAATTGACACTTAAATTTACATAATTTAATTCTGTGATTCTGTGTTTTCACAGCTACAAAAACTGAAAACCAAGCAGGAGATGTGAAAAAGACAAGTGCAAAGACAACACCAGGTGAGAATGAAGCAATCAGAGAAATATTTTACATACAGTTAAAAAAGACGTTGTTAAAAATTACGTAAAGTATATTAAATTGACTATTACATCCTGGCAATGATATTTACATACAGTATAAAACTTTATCAGATTGCTTTGGTATAATTGCTAACAAAATATGAGTTCAGATTCTTTTGTGGATTTTATTGCACTTGCACTGGACAATTCAGTGACTACCTGTTTCTCAGCTTTTTGTCCCAGAAGTTGCTTTAGGACAGACAGTAATATTGAAACTTGGGATTTTTAAAACCTCTTTCAATTTTTATGTGCAATGAATCATTTAACCAAACCATCAATGTATTAAATTTCCCAAAATGAAAATTCTGTCATTAATTACCCTCAAGTCGTTCCAAACCCGTATGACCATCTTCAGAACACAAATTAAGATATTTTAGATGAAATCTAAAAGCTTTCTGACCCTGCAAAGACAGTAATACAATTAAGACGTTCAAGGCATTATATATATATACAATATTGCATCAGAAACCAGTGGTAGAAACGCCACATTTCTAATAAAAACCCCTTAATTCGCAAAAAGTTTTTACGCTCACTTGAGGTGGTTTTTGACCGAAAAATGTGAGTAATGGGAGATAAAAAAAATTTGTTAGCCGAATAAATCCCTCTGTATGCTTAAAAAAAATCATGTGACTTTGTGCTATGGGACGGCAAAACTGCGGACTGATCTCGTTCCACAGCATCTAAAATTTTGCTATGGTCATTCTGGAATGGCCGAGCATAAATATATATAATTGCCTTCAGTAACTGTCTTACACGACTGCGTTCCCAAAAAGCAGGCATCCACCTCCAAAAGCAACGACCGCATTTACTGTTTCATTTGCTCATTCTGAGGTGTGAGGTTTATTATATATGAAAATTATTATATTCAGAGGCTTCTCCAGCTTTTCTTAGTGATATGTAGTGCCAGTTTATCAGGAAGTGATGATTTTGTTCTCTTTGACTCGTTGGATGGAAACGGAGCTTACTCTAAAATGTTTTATGCGATATTCCAATTTGGCACACAAGTTAAATTCACAATTTTGGATGGAAACTGGGCTATTTGCGCATAAAAAGTATTCTAGCTTAATAAAATTACATTTTAACTATGTCCTTACTACCTTTCTGGGCCTTGAACGTGATAGTTGCATTGCTGTCTATGCAGGGTCAGAAATCTTTCAGATTTCATCAAAAATATATTTTTGTGTTCCAAAGATGAACGACAGTCTTATGGGTTTGGAACGACAAAGTGAGTTATTAATGACAGAATTCTATTTTTGGGTGAACTATCCTTTTAAGACAAACATTTCAATTAGCAGAGGCTGGAATAACAACCATTAAATAAAATTAAATATATTCTGGTTGAATAAACCAATAGTCCAGCAGATTCAAGAATGGAGAGATCCTCTTTACAGCGGTCAGCAAAGGTGCTTATGTGCAAATAAAGGTGCTTACTTTTCTGTAGCTGTTACTGAATGCAGATTTGATGGCAGCTTAAAAAGCGGGGTGAGAAGTTTACCTCTACTGTTTCCTGAAAACACAGCAGTTCTGAGCTAATACACACTGACTAGTGCATTTGTTAGTCATCAAATCTGAAGCTGCTGACAAAGTCAGGGATAGACTTACTCAGAGAGGCCTGTCTCAAAACATCACACTGATAGAGCCTTCAACTCCTCTTTACATCTCTGTGTACACAACAGCCGAAAACCTTGTCACTCTGATGAGGGCCTGGCACTTTTCTGGTGGCTTAGGAAAAAGAAATATTCATAAGGTCAACGACAACAAGATTTATCTTTCTGTGACCTCTCATGCATACTGTATTAAACCTCCTAGGTTGTGATGTTTGCTGCTACAGTTACTTGCATTTTATTTTGCAGTTAAAACAACTCCAAGAACAACTCGCACACCACCTTCTGCCACCAGCACAGCAACCACCAATGGGACCCCGACCCCTCGTCCCTCCCGCATCACCAAACCCCCCGTACCCAAGCAGACTCCCCTAGAGAGGAAGCCTCCTGTACCACGAGCTCCCCGAAATGTCCGGCCCACCAACGCACCACTGCCGGATCTAAAAAACGTGCGCTCCAAGATCGGTTCCACAGATAACATGAAGTACCAGCCTGGAGGAGGCAAGGTGAGTTGACTGGTCAAGAGAGAACCAAGATAATTTGCATGTGCGCAAGGAATGAAATATAGACATATAGCAGATACTGCACTCAGCTTCATTTCTTAACAGACTTAGGTTCAGTTTGATGCATTATTTGGCAACACATGATCATAAGCTCATATTGCTGCTATTGAACACATTATGAAATCTCAAATTCGGTTATAGTTGCTTCTCATACGTATGTCTCATGTCACTGCTGGTCGATGTAAATGCCATTATTCATTTGATTGATCCTGAACTTTTAAGATACTGTCAGTTTTGACAGAGCTCATGGATGCACGGCTTCCAACAATGTTCTGTGATTGACATCCACCTGTCAAAGGAAAACAATGCATCCACTTTTTATTACTGAATCTGTAGAATTAATTTGTCTGTCTTCCATAGCCGTCTCTCAGCCACCTATCCTGTCCTATCGGTTTGAAATAAAAAAGAACCTTGTGTAACAGGATTCCCGAAGGGTTTTCACTTTTCAGGGAAGATCTAGAGAACGCAATGCATTAGGACTGGCTGTTTCCATATTTACACCATCTGTAATTCAGATGGTGACTGACAACTAAAGGCCACAATGCATCATTTAAATTCAAATGTCTTTTTATGAAACCCTCCATGAATGATGTTTGCTCTCTTGGTTTTCTCTTCCATTAATATTTAAATGAATAGTTTACCTGAAACTGAAAATATTGGTGTTATTTCCTCACCCTCTTTTTGTTCCAAACCTGTGTGATTTTGTCTTCTGTGCAACACAAAAAAATATTTTAAAGAATGTTTTTCCCAGTACAATGAACATCCAAAACAGCATTGACTTTTATTGTATGGATAAACCTGTTCTGAACCCGTAGGACCTTTGTTCATCTTCAGAACACAAATTAAGATATTTTTGATTACATCCAAGAGCTTTCTGACCCTGCATAGACAGCAACACAACTGACACGTTCAAGACGTTGATAGGACATTGTTGAAATGTGACATCAGTGGTCAAACTGTAATGCTATGAAGCTACAGGAATAATTTTTTGTGCACAGAGAGAAAACAAAAGCAACAACTTCATTCAACAATTTCTTCAACTGAGTAGCACAAGTTGCTGTACAAACAGTTTGTTTGAAGCAGCTTTGAGCATAATGTCTGTAAACCCCTCCCTTTCATAAGCCTACTCCGCTCTGATTTGTCAGCTGGCCAGTCCTGTTGTGATTGGCACAGAAAGGAGTACTTCAGCAAGTTAGAGAGCACTACCATCTGTATTGCAAAGTCCTTGGTTGTTTTTGATGTCTGTGGGTTGAAGCGACCTCAGTAACGTCTTATTTAGCCTCTGGAATGCAAATTTACCAGAGTAACCCAGACAAAAAGTGTAGTTTTTACACCCCGGAACACGATTTTAACAGGGGACATTTAAAAAAACAATAATGCTGGATATGTTAGTCGAGTCCTAACATGATTAACTGATGAAACAACACAGTTTGTAAACCAAAAAATGTCTTATAAGTTATTATTAAACAAAGTAATTCGAACAATGACAGTCTACATTAATTGACACATTCTTAGGAAATCGGTTCACAGCGAATTATCAGAACTACTACTTTAGTAAGACTATAAGTAAGAATATCGTGGTTCACCTAGGAACCTAAAGCTGCACTAGGTATACATCACATATTAGGACAAAAAAGAGATATTTTGAGCACTCATCTGAAAATGTACACATAACGTATTAATCGTACTTACAGGTTGTCATTCGGAGGCGCTGGTTATTCCAAATACAGAAGATTAGAGGCCAAAGAAGATAAAAGCCAAGATTAAAGAAGCAGTCTGAGTCAACTCTTTCTTTTTAGAGATAATATCTTTATGTTTGTTTAACAACTTTGCAGACCCATATGACCTGCTCTTTAACAATGTCCTTACTATCTTTCTGGGCCTTGAACGTGTCAGTTGTGTTGCTCTCTATATAAAAAATATCTTAATTTCTGTTTCGAAGATGAACAAAGGTCTTACGGGTTTGGAACGACACAAGGCTGAGTAATTAATGACAGAATATTTATTTTTAGGTTTTTATTTTGATTTTTGAACTATCCCTTTAATAGAACACAGTTAAATACACTATTTTGCCCCTATGCAACTGACAACACACAAACTGTCGGGTAATTCTTTCAAATTCAAAAGTAACCTTAGCATACTGAATCACTTATTGTGGTGCATCCTATTCTTCCCTCTCTGATACCTTCGACCCTGGGCTTTCTGTACCTCCTCCCTGCACTGACTAAAGGGGTGCTTGTCTCCTCAGGTCTCTGCAGCCCAGGGCAAGACCGATGCTCTGCCAAAGACCAGCCAGGGCAAAGTGAGTCCCTCCCAATGACATCTCCCTGACTCACTGCCTCAGTGTCACTCTCTCTCCTGCTCTTACTTTCGCTGTCTTTCCAAAGTTCATCAGATCCTGTAGAAACTTGATTCTGCCACAGTTTTAGTGTACACAGACTCACAAAACACCTAAAGACAGAGAATTTTTGTACTAAAATTAGGTTACAATGGTTTACCATTAGGTTACAATGCAGGCACTGTTGTTTGTGTTGTATATAAACGTCCACATGTGTGTTAGAGAATGTCTGGTCTTTGTATGCCTTCTTTGGATTTAACACCACACAATTCTTTCTCTCAGTAGTTCACCCATTAACATTGTGCCACACTTTGTGGAATATTCGTTGAGTCTGGTTTACCATTGTTACCAGATTCAGTTCTTAAGCTCTGCACTAACCACATCCATCTAAAAATAGCATAACTGCATGTTGTACAGACTCAGCAATAGCATCAACATTCTCTAGTGCAATTAATGTCTTATCTTACAATGGATTGTCATTTTTGCACTCTACTTTTGCTTTTAAGGGGAAAAAATGCTTTTCTGCTACGCATATAATATGTGCTTTATATCACCTTTCTTGCAGCTTTCCACACAGGAGACTGTGGCTATTCTTAGGGAACTTAATATAGTCTGAAATGAAGAACTGAACTATATATACAGTATCTCACAAAAGTGAGTAAAAGCCTCACATTTCAGCAACCATTTTAGTATATCTTCTCAAAGGACAACACTATAGAAATGAAACTTTGATATATTTTAGATTAGTCAATGTGCAGCTTGTATAGAAGTATAAATTTACTGTCCCTTGAAAATTACTCAACATACAGCCATTATTGTCAGAATAGCTGGCAATTCTAATTTTCAAATCATCGGAAGAGTTCTTTGCCATGAGGTGCCATGTTGAACATCCAGTGGTCAGTGGAGAATTGTACTTAAAGCACCAAATTTTAACTGCTCTAATACAAGATACACAACTTTGTATTGTCCTGTCAAGCAGACAAAAACATAAACATGATGAATAGGACATGTGGCTTTGCATGGTTAAGCAACATACTGATGTTATCACTTAGGATGTACTCACTTTTGTTGCCAGCTATTATGTAATAATTGACAAAAATGGCTGTATGTTGAGTTATTTTCAGTGGAGAGTAAATCTATACTGCTATATAAGCTGCACATTGACTATTCTAAAACATATCCAAATTTCATTTCTATAGTATTGTCCCTTGAGAAGATATACTAAAATGGTTGCTGAAAGGGGTGAAGGGTGTACTCACTTTTGTGAGATACTGTATACTATATATTTCTTTTCAAAATATTCTTACACAAAATAAATACATAAATGTCTCCTAAATATTATTATTATTATTATATCATATTATAAAATATACTCAGTATTTAACTGGAATAATTTTTCTTTTTTTTTATATTTCTATAACAAAGTTCTTGAAACAACTGTAATCACAAAATGAATTGTGGTTAATTAATATTGGCAGATGGATTAAAACTGTTTTCATTGCATTTAAAATGACTGTGTTTTCACTCTCAAGATCACCTACAGCCTCCTGTTGTTTCACAATGTCAAAAGTGTGTTTTGAGAAATTGTGCCTCTCCATATCTGTTAACTCTATTATGTATGCTGTTTCATGGATATTGTTTCACAGTGCTTTGCATGTCAATAACTAAGTAGACTTTAGTGCTACTGGTGTTCCTTTGGTGCTCAAAGAATCATCATGGTCATGTTTTGTTTTCAGGAAACTCATCAGTTTTTCGGCACAGCCTTCGGGCTATGCAATATTGCGGTTATCTCCAAATCGCATTTGCTTTTCCTGGAGTGGTCCGTCACTGCAGGTCAAAAGAAACAGAGTTAGACTGTAGCCCCTCAAGTGTTTAGGCATTACCTGAGATTAATGCAATAAAGTGAGCTTTAGACTGTGAAAAACACACTCTGAGTCAGACAGAGTGTTCCCGGCTTGTTGTTACTCTGTCCAAACAAATATATGAGTCACGCAAAAAAATCCTGCACCAAACAGCACAACAAACAAATGAACCTTTGAATCTAATATGGCTGCCACATACAATGTTCTGGAATCAACTTAGTTCTTCAAAATAGCTGTTTGCAGCAAATAAATGAGTAGCTTGATCATTCAACACTTACTTGACATGAACATGATGATTTTGTATCTTCAGTGCTGCTCTACTTTTAATTTACAATAGAACAGCATTGTTTAACACGCTCATTGCTTTCATAGCTTTTGTGTCAGTTTGTTTTGCATGTTTTAATTGTAGCATAACCTATGACAATGTGTCCTCTGTGCTGTTGTGCTGTGTTTAGGTTCAGATAGTCCACAAAAAGCTGGACTTCAGCCATGTTACCTCCCGATGTGGCTCCAAGGACAATATCAAGCATGTTCCTGGTGGAGGAAATGTAAGTGTACAGTTAATATGGGCTTAACACCTCTCTTATATAAAAATGTGTTAACTCGTTTCATTATTTGACACTTATAGCAGCAATGAGACATATACAGCATGTGTCTCAAATGTTCTTAAAGGGATACTTCACCCAAAAATGAAAATTCTGTCATTAATTACTCACCCTCATGTTGCTGCAAACCCGTAAGACCGTCGTTCATCTTCAGAACACAAATTAAGATATTTTTGATGAAATCCAAGAGCTTTCTGACCCTCTATCCACCTTATTTTTCAATGCAGAAGTAAGGCGTTTTCCGTAAATGTGCGAGACTTCCAGTTCATTAGCTGCAGTGAGGAAATAACGAGAAGAATAACAAAGTGCAATAAATGTTAAAACTGTTTGTGCTACAAACCAGTGTGTTTATAATTAAGATAATACATTAAAATAATATAATAAGACACACCAGTTTGCAGTATCAAGCAGCAAACAAGCTGTTTTGTACAGCTAAAAATATCTGGAAGCGGATGAAGCCGGAAGCCAGACACTTTAAATTCACAAATGGCCGCTTGCTCTTACAGGAAAATAAATAATACATTCTCGTAGCTTTATAGCATTGCGGTTGAAACACTGATGTCACATGGGCTATTTAATTGTTGTTCTTACTTTCTTGGCCTTTGTGCTCTAAAGATGAACAAAGGTATTACGGTTTGGAACAACATTAGAGTGAGTTATTAATGACAGAATTTTCCATTATCAGAATGACACTTTAGTCTAACAACTCTTTACTCTTGATCTCCAGGTTCAGATTTTAAATAAAAAGGTTGATTTGCGCAAAGTGACCTCTAAATGTGGATCCAAGGACAACATAAAACACAAGCCAGGTAGGAGATTGATTAATGTTGCTTGTTACTGTAATTGTAGCTTCATTGTGAGTGCATGCAATAAATAGTCATGTGAATGATGATTGATCTCTCTCAGGTGGTGGTGATGTGAAGATTGAATCTCATAAGGTTAACGCCAAGGTCAAGGCCAAAGTGGGATCAATGGACAATGTAGGCCAGGAACCAGAAGATGGCAATGGCAAGGTGGTAAATAGTTTAAGAGGATATTACATATTAGGAATGTTATGAGGAATTAAATAATAGTTAGTTTGTAAGATTCAACCCCCTTTAGCATATAGAAATGTGTTTAGGTTTATGGCATCTCAAATAGCTGAGCACCAGTTTGTTTGTTTGTTTGAGTGTTTGTTAGTGTGTGAATGTTTTTGCACTTGGTTTTGAGCATTATACATTTTGTAGATAAATGTTTTGTGAAAGCACTACCTCAACCTGAACAGACAAATGCATGCAAATATACTAGAAACTTTGAAATAGTTTTCCTGTAGTGTTGTTTAATAAGAAAAATTGTATTCATTTTAATAGGATACATTTGAGAAGTCCTAGTTTAAATATAGATTGTATATTGCAGAATATATGCACAATAAATACATTACTGAATAAATTACTACTTCAGTTAGATTGATCAAAAGTGACAGTAAAGACATTTATAATGTTCTAAAAGATTTCTGTTTCAAATAAGTCCTGTTATTTTTAACTTTCTATTTATCTATTTCCACAAAAAAAAATTAAGTGTATGGTGTTTTTAACATTGAATAAATGTTTCTTATTTCTGAACATGTGACACTGAAGACTTGAGTAATAGCTGCTAAAAATTCAGATTTTTCATCACAATATATTAGAATATTTTAAAATAAAAAAATACAAAAAAAAATTATTGTCATAATATTTCACGATATTACTGTTTTACTATATTTTTTATCAGATAAATGTGAGCACAAGAGACTTTTTTTCAAACAACATTTTAAGCAATCATACTAACCCCTAACTTTTGAATGATAGTGTACTTGTATAATTCAAAAAGTATAGAAAGTATATTTTGTAATTTTGTTAACTCTTAACACAACTTTTTATGATTAAAACAATGGTTTTTGTTTTTTATATACTTCCCTCACACACACATAAATGCAATCTTTGTCTCAGGCAACCATATTCTATGACTAATTGCTTTTGCATTGTTTCCAGGCTGAGGGGGTTCAGCAGAAATCTGAGGGAAGCCCATCTCCCCCTGCTGTCTCTCCACCTGTGCAGGCAGGCAATGGGGCAAAGGAGAATGGGCTGAAAGACAACTCTTCTGCTCCCGTACCTTCTTTGGGAGAGGGGCTCCGGGACTCCCAGGGCTTAGACAAGCGCATCCCTGGGACAAGTAAGTGCAAACTAGGCATATTTAGCCCTTGTAAATGACACCTTAAAGGCATAGTTCACCCAAAAATTTAAATTCTGTCATTATTTCCAAACCTGTAAGACCTTCGTTCATCATCGGAACACAAATTAAGAAAATATAAGAATTTTTTGACCCTCCATAGACAGCAAGGGTCCTGCTGTGGCCAAGGCACAGAACCATAGTAAGGACATAAGGACATTAAAATGGTCCATGTGAACTATTTCATTTTTGGATTGTCATATTTGATTTTTATTTTCAACGGTCGTGCAATTTTGGGATATTCTGAGACTTTAAACACTCTACCAGATTACCAGCAATGACCTCTACTGATGAACATGACTTTTGCAAAAAAAGCAATACTTTTAAACTGGAAATCTTTAGATCCTCCATGCTTCAAAGCCTGATTGCTTCGTGTCATACAGCTGGAGAGGATACATTCCTTGGAGCCTAAATCTCTTTGCCAATTTCCAACTGTATGGCAGCCCTTTGTGGATTTCCTGAATAGTGAATTACCATTGTTCTCACTGAATTTACTCTAATAACCGAATTGTATCTTATGATTATGCTTTGATTGCTAAACATCCCCCACCTTTTTTTTCTCCTTCTTGCTTTATATCCTGTACTGTTTTAATGGGGTGGTTATGGTTGTATAGTTTGGTTACGTAAAAAATGTAAAATAAAATATTAAAAACAAAACAAAAAAAATGGTCCATGTGACATCAGTGGTTCAACCATACATTTCTGAAGCTATGTGCAAAGAAAAGTAAAATAATGACTTTATCATTTAACAGCTGTTTATAGAAGGCCAGAGAGCTCTCGGATTTCATCTAAAATATCTTAATTTTGGATTTCTTTTTTGGGTTTGGAATGCATGAGGGTAATTAATGACAGAATTTTCATTTTTGCATGAATTATCTCTTTAATAAGAATAACCTAAAGAGATATATTATATCAGCATTCAATACTTGGAATTTAAATTAAATTGGCCACAGTCCACAGGAAGCTGAACTAAAATTTGACTTGGAATGACAAGAAAAGAATTTACAGAATTACAATTCAAAGAAATTTACTGGTTAATGCATTCTTGGACATTTCTTAAAACCCTGGTTCATTTATTAAATAGGACAAAATAAAACTGAACTATGAACTAATGAAATAAACTAAATTCAAATTTCAAACATATCTATAACGCATTCTGTCGTTCTCTAAGAACTAAAATGACTTTGTGCTATATTTAAAAACCTTTAAACATGGCTTTAAATTCTGCATCCTGTTTGCTACCCCAGTTCAAATTCAAGAACTAAATACTGAACAAACCTGGTTTATATTGAGTGCAGATTAGGTTCACTCTTTTTTTTTTATTATTTTTTTTAACTATTTTGGATTGCAATATACAAAATTTATGTTGTTTTCTAACAGTTTTTCCATTTCTTTGCCACCAGATTGAGTCCCCCAAGCTGAACTTCCGCGAGAACGCACGAGCTCGCACGGACCACGGCGCTAAATCATCTCCTGGTCCCCCCTGAGTGGCAGCCACCCCCACCCACATCGCAGCACCTCTCTCAGTGTTTCTCTGGGGTCCGCCATGTCCTTACACTCAACCCAGCTTGTCCCATTCACTCAGCCATGGGATGGGTGCAAACCAGTACACTAGCAGGAGAAGGACTCTGTTTTCAGCACAGCCTGCCCCTTTAAAATCTTCTCATTAGCAGTTGTCTTAGGTTTTTTTTTTTTTTTTTGCTGGGGGAGCACCTGTGAGATCCTGTTTTGGGAAAGATACAGGCGCTGGCACTTCTTTTCGAATGCAGGGTTTGGTTTGAGGATATATTTGAGGTGATGTCTCCAGAGGGTTGGAGAGTTATGGATGCTCCAGCCATGTAGCTTATATTAACATCTTTGTTAAAACCACAGCATTTTGACCATCAACACCAGAGTTTCCTTTAAGACTTCCTACGAGCCTGTGCTATCCCCTAAATTGAAACTTTTCTGTCTGTATCTATTTGGCAGTAGATGTTCTCCAATGGGAACCCCAGAACTCACTTGAGATGTAGCTTATTACATCATATTATGGCAGTTAAGCTCCCTGTATTGTTAGTATATGGGGCTGTCTTAAATCCCAGTCAAAAGGGACGAAACAGCCACCATCCATCCGTCTGCTTCCTTTGCTCCACTGACCCTGTCCACCTCACATGAATTATAAACCCTGGTCTCCCTCAGTATTTAAACGAGCACTTAATCATTTGAAACGTATAGGTTGTTCAAACAATAGCATATTTACATCTTCAGTGAGTTTGCTGTATCGTGTTTGCGTAAATTCCTGTAACAATGAGCTGTATCATTATTATGATGTCTAACCATCAGATTACATCTTCCACTTCCCATTTCTCTCAAAGCATCTTGTGAACTAATAGGACACACAAAAACACATGACACACATAACCTACAGCATGATACAGGAAGAGATAAAGAAAGTGGCACGCAAACTAAACAGACAGGATAGGAAGAAATATAGATGGATGAAGGAAAATGTCAGAAAGTTAAAGTTTACACTCCGTGTACAGGTCATGATTATTTGCTCAAAGGTCCAAATCATCCCCACTTTCAATTATTGTACCTCCAGAAAGTAAACAACCGGCATGTGCGAGGGCCCATTACATTAACAGTAAATGTATTCAAAGTAAGCATTGCAAAACAATCCATTTCCCAATTATTTATTCAGTGGCAACTGATAAATTGTTGTTTAGAAATTACTATTTAATCGAACATAGTAGTCAATGCTATTTGGTTTTCTTAAAGTGATGTATTATTCACAAAAGTAGTTGAATATCATAGTTTTAAACTCTCCAAACCTACTATTGTAGGGCTGCTTTTTGAAACTGTTGACTAGTGACACTGTTTAACAGTGAATTTGTGGGCACTTTATTGGTAGTAATATTACTCTAGATATATTTAGCTGCACAATGCCTGCAGAAAAAAAAATAAATAAATTTGCTGTTGTTAAGAGGTTATGTTTGTATACAGGGTTTGATTCACTACATGTTGTGAAATATTCCTGGTATTTTACTGTGAAGTCGTGGTAGATCATTGATGGCGGTGATATTGTAAAATCAAAGAAAATCCCACATAAAACTGACCAGGAAGTAATAAGTTATGCAAATATCCTATGAAATAATTAGCTGATGCGCATTTGAAATGCACTTTATGATGGACGTTTTATACTACAAAGAGAGCGATACGATTGATTGAGCACATTTTCCTAAATTTGATCCCCTCAAAGAGTCCCAGTTACTCCAAAATGCAAAACATGTACCTGTATCTCACAGAGCAGTCTGTAAATACAGTTTGTACGAGTGTGAGCAAGTGTGTTTAGTGTAGAGCAGCTGCGCTTGGCCAAACTGTCCTGTCTATAGTTCCTTTGTGATTAGTGTGTACTGTTGAGGGGCTGTGCCAGTAAACTTCAGTGTTGTACTCTTGATACAGTGATCATAACCTTTCATGCCTTCAGACAGCTCTATTTTGTCATTTCCATGATGAATGAACACTCTCACAGTGTTAGTACACTTCTCACATCCCCCGCACCAGTCCGTTCGACGCAGTTTTGTAAATACACGTTTCACACTTTATACCCCGCAGGGGGAAAACACTTCTTGATTGGGTTGTATAGAGAAGCAAAGTGAAGATTTTGCATCTATGAATATTTCTCCAGACAGTATTTTATTCTTAAGTGAGTCTGCCTTTTTTGTTAAAAAAAGGGCTGGCAAATAAGAATGTTTTTAAAATGTATTGTATTCAGGAAGCAAAGAATATATATTATGTGTGTAACTTTTTCTCTTTGTCATCACAGGTCACATACTAAATACAATGTAATCAATAGGAGGAGGAGTGTGATTGATTTTGCCTAAGGATGGAAAAACTCGAAGGATGTCCTTCTGTATAAAAAAGGCACAGCATTCTGGTAATGACTTGAGTAGCCTGACACAGGATGCAGAAAGTGGGTCGAGAGGTTAGAGGTAATCAGTAACCACAGGAACAATGATTCCTCCCACAAACTGCACCTGACACATAGACCTTGAATGTTGTTTGGATATCCATGCCGCACATCTGTATGAGACTAACTGTATCTGGTAGACTAATCGGCATGTTTAACAGTAGATAGAGCACTCGAATAAGGCAGCAAAAGAGCCCCCTAGTGTGTCTGTTAGGACTCACACGATGTGTGTACTTCCCATAGAACACACCAAAAGAGCATGCTGACAACAATGGACTACAGACATCAGTCCTAAATTGGATTTAATGTCTCCCCCTGATTTAAGATGTATTTTTTGGTATGAAAGAGGTCATTGTGATTAATTGTTAACTAGTGATGTGGATATTTAATCATGAATAAATAAAAAAGATACAAGCAAAACTGATGTGCATTTTTTTACAGCACTATTTAGTACAGTATAGTATTTACACAGGGGCTTTTTTAGAAATAAATTGTATTACTCCATGCAATAGATTAGGATGGTGATGCTATGCACAATACAAAGATAAAAAGATGGAAAATGTTGGAGCAATACAGTATAACTGTGGTTGCTTAAATGTACTGTTTTATAATTGTCTTAAATTTGACACTTATAATTGACACTGTACTAAGGGGTCGATAGGCGGGCAGAGAAGAATCGGGAATCAGGGAACATACAGGAACGGCAATGGGAAAGCAAACACGGGTAAATATGCTCGGAATTAGCGAGGGAAACTAACTCAAAACTTCGAAAAGAAACTGTGGAGAAACCGGTCTATTTATACTGTGAGTGAAATGAGCAAGATGGCTGACAGGGGTGAGAGGTGAGAGGTGACAGGAAGGGGTTATAGGAAATGTAGCGAATAATTGTCCATAGTCCAATGAAGGCTCCCTCTAGGGGTGAAAGGAGGGAGCCATAACGGCACAGTTCATGACAATTAGGAACATATCAAACCTCCGAAAAATAATTTTCCCACCTCAGACATTAAAACCTTTTTTTTTTTTTTTTTTTTTCAGATTTAGACACACAGCACACTTGTTTTTTTCAATCTTGTAATGGACAAAATTGGTCATAGGCGCCGATTTATGTTTCTGCCGGTGGGTGCTCAATTATTTAGTAACCAACACACATTCTTTCTATGAGGGCTGCACTTAACTAAATAAAATGATTTAATATATACCCGTTCACAATAACTTATTTGCGCGTATACAGGACACAGTTTGGTGAGTGCCCACAGGATTGGCACCCATGGGATTGGTTTAAATAGAACTTATAAAACAAAAAAAAAACTACCTACTGCTTGTGTACCTCATAGCAATTTAATGATAGTAAATGTAACATTTATCATAATTTTCACATTTTTATAGGACTGAAGCCAAAAATACACAAATTGTGTGTCTAGGGTCTCTCTATTTTTGTACAAATTATTTTTATTTTAGAAGTTTTACTAAAACCACAATTTTATTGTTTCAGTCATTAACATGTCAGATGGTAATCAGCAAGAAATGCTTTCATTCTTAATTGTCTTCCCCATTTTTTTTTCCCTCAAATATAGCTAATGTGACAAGGTGTGATTGGGTTGAAGACTGTAACACATTTGAAGGGTCACGTTGCCTACAATTAAAATTTTTGGTTTTGTTTTGATCTCATATTGTCCCCTTCTTACATCAAACATTGTTTATAACAAAAATATAAGATGTCATGATTTTGGTAAGTATATATTTACTAAAACCATTTTATATTTTTTATATTTTATTATTTTAATTAAAATTATTAATAAATTAAGTAAACAACTCTGTAACAATGAGAAATATATATTTGTGACAGGATTGTGGTTTTTCATGCAAAATGGCCATTGCTCCTCAAGTAGTATAGGAGTGTAGACCATATTTGGCAGCAATAAAATAAGTACACTGTATATGGATTGAAATAAAATATTAAAAAATAATATTTTTATTTGACAGGGTTGACTTAAGCTTAAGCTTGACAGTACTCTTCCTGACTATAATACGCCTCAAAAATATGAAGAAAAAGTATAATGCTGCTAACCATTTTCTGCACCACTATTAGGCTAAAGAGACCTGAATGATGTCATTTTTGGTAATTGACGTCACACATTATTATACACTAAATTGTTATGGGTGAAGAATGGTTAGTGTGAAGGAGTTGAGCTCAGGCTAAGGGACAGTGTTTTTTTGTTTGTTTTTGTTTTGCAGAATTTTAGCTTTTTTCACAAGAAAATAAACATTTTGTTAATAATTTTTCAAGTACAAACTCAGTTAGCCTGCCTCAGGTACATGGCAGAATGCTTGCTTTAAGATAGATTTAAGACATTGTTTTACCTAAAAAAAATAAAATAAAATAATAATAATAAAGCTGATATATATTCAAATGTAATTTATTCATTATAAAGGGCATACCAAAGTATTGTTAAAAGCTTCTTACAAATCATTTTTGTGAACCACTACTTTAAAAACTATTACCGAATCCCAAGAACGACCCATACGCGGAAATTCGCGTTCACTCACAATTCAAAAATTAAAGGTCTTTGAATTTTAACGTACATACTGATGATACTAATACCGTATCAGATGAAAGGCACATTACGTTTAATAGAACACAATGTCAAATAAGAATAATTTTTGTTTATTGGTAGATTAAAAATGGAGAAGAAGAGATGCCCCTACACGTTTGAAATGTACTGGTAAGTCCTAAAAACATTCGGTGTGTCAGCTCTGTTTACTACTTGGTCAACGTTTGCTTCCTGGAGCTTACTACAAAATAGGTATTGTCATGTGTTAAACAGTGTATCTCTTTAGTAAATTCATTCATTCAAAATTTAATGAAAGCGTCGACGACTTTTCCGTAAATCTTTATATTCCTCAGTAGCTCGAATGTAGCAGAATCATTGCAGTAGGATTTGCACGACGTCACTTTAACTGCTGAGTTCCCCAGTCTAGAATATGCTATAATTGCAGTGACTAGGCGTGAAGACGATGACTTACATGTGAAGACAGCCTATCGGCAAACTTTTTGTCGACAAAGATTTTAGGTCACAGCAAAATGAGGATACATTTTAAACATAATATTTTTGAAGAGCGTGAATGGAAAGAGCAAAAAAAAGTACTGTTAATCCTTTAAGTGGATTTCTAATGTGGACTTTCATATCTTCCAGCTATTATGATCTATTTAAATCGATGTTAACACATTGACAGAAATAGCTTTACCCTGGCTATGAATATGAAGAGACTTACAGTGAGTTGAGAAACAAAACTTAGGTCTACATGAATAGGCCATTCTACAGAATTGGTCCAAACTGCTGTACCACAACCAAAACATTTGAATCCAAAACAAGGATTCAAATCTTAGATGTTTACTAAGATCCTTCTATTATCTATTGAAACCCATAATAATATTTAAAATATCAGTAAGCTTAATATATATATAATCATAATTTATTGGGTACTGTTAATTGGTGGTCCCGAACCCTAACCTCTAAATATTATGAAAATTATATTTAAATAATTTTTGTATTTTTTTTTTTCCATTGTTGTTTTTAGTATCTTTTTGATTCTTAAAAAAAGTATAAATGATTATATTTATTTTATATTTTATTTGTAAATTATGAAACTTTATGCAAAAAAAAACCCGAAACAGTGTATGTTTTAGGTTCATTGCCTGAGACTGATTTTTAACTACACCCCTACATTTATGATCAGGAATTAGTCATGTGTGTGTCTCTCTCTCATAGCTGCATGGTGAGTAGATATGGCCCATCATTGTGAGGTAAATGTGTTCAAAAGTCAGAAAAATCTGTGTGTAACTTTTAGAAATGTCACTACCGAACACCTTTTTTCTCCAATTAATTAGTAACAAAAAGGAACAAATAATTCTCATATTTGTGGTTTTGAGATAAACTGGTATGACCTTATTTTACCCCTGAGGTATAATTCAAAAATATAATGAGCAATAGCTATTTAAAGACTTATTTTGTATAAGATTAAAAAATCTTACACTAATACAGTGGTTCCTAATCGTGGTCCCCAACACTGCATGTTTGAGATGTCTTTTTAAAAAAAGTACAGTGTTGGGAGTTTTCATTATTTTAATGAACAATTAGTTAGCATTTTTCCCGCAAAGTAGTGTTAATATATAATTTTAATGCAAAACTCAATCACGACACAGACTGAATGCAATTAAACTTTATTCTACTATGTGACGGACAAAGGGCTAAGTGAATAACTAATACAACAAATAGGAGACACGCAGAAGGTCCATTTGAGCTTTACTCTTCATCATGTCCCTTCTGTAAGGAAAAGAGAAAGGGAGAGATTATCACTTGCGATAAATTAGTATAATTACATATGAAGTTCAGATGCAAAACCAGCTAAAAGCCATCTCGTTTAAAAATGAATTAATGATACTGAGTGAATGCTCTTGACACATATTATACATCCATCAAATACTTTTACTTCAAACTTGCTAAAATCTCATCCTCAGCTCAATCAGAAGTTCCGGTACTAAAATGCATTTTTTAAAGAAAGATGTCAGATGGATTTAGAGGCTTTTGCATCTGAACTCTTCATATGTTCTCTAAAAATTAAATGCGAAGAAAATTCATTCTGCTTAATCACTGACCTTAGAACCGACATCACGACTTTTGGCACGCAGTTTGTTGACTTGTGACTCTGCAATGTCAGCTCTTTCTTCTGCTTCATCAAGTTCATGCTGGATTTTCCGTAATTTGCTAATATGTGTGTTGGATTGCTCCTCCTATGAAGCAGGATTAGCAGTTCTGAGATTAGAGCCTAAACTAAATAGTATGATTTATCAAAAAAAATTATTTAGGCTAATACTTACAGCTTCCTCTGCAGCCCTCTTGTAAGCCTTGACCTTTAGCTGAAGCTTATCAACCAGATCTTGCAGACGAGCCAGATTCTTGCGGTCCTCCTCAGTCTTTTAGGACAAATGACAACAAAGAGGTTTGAGAATTTATTGTATGAGAATGTTATTACATTTTCTATAGGGGTATTCAGGTTTTTTTATTACCTGGTAGGTCAGTTCTTTAATACGTCTCTCATATTTGCGAATTCCTTTCACTGCCTCGCTGCTCTTCTTCTGCTCTGATTCTACTTCATTCTCCAGCTCCCTCACCTGTTGGCACAGTATGAACGTGTTTACAGAGTACCACTTGCAATAGTCAAAGAAAACATTGTTGGGATTTATGGTCACTCACCCGAGCTTCTAGTTTCTGGACTTGTTTCTTGCCTCCCTTCATAGCAATTTGTTCTGCTTCATCCAGGCGGTGCTGCAGGTCCTTAATGGTCTGCTCCATGTTCTTTTTCATACGCTCCAGGTGAGCACTTGTGTCCTGCTCCTTCTTCAACTCTTCAGCCATCATGGCAGCATCAGTGATGGCCTTCTTGGCTTTTTCTTCAGCATTCCTGCATTCTTGCACTGCCTCTTCCACTTCTGTCTGAAGCTGGGATATGTCAGTATCAAGCTTCTTCTTCTGATTCAAGAGGCTTGTATTCTGGACAAAGAAGACATTTGCATTAAATTAGAAGCTGAATGGATCTGTTCAGAATGAAGAATAGCCAACCAATCGCATACCTGGGAGTGCAGTAGCTGCACTCTTTCACTGGTATCCAGCAGCTCTTGCTCTGCAAGCTTGCGGCCTCTCTCAGTTTGCTCAAGAGCTGCTCTCAGCTCCTCTAGTTCAGCCTGCAGAAGGTTGTTGCGTCTCTCTACAATCGCAATGTTCTCCTTGAGATCGTCATTTGTTCTCAGAGAGTCATCCAGCTGTAGCTGAGCATCCTAGAAGATGTGCAAACTAATTAGAACAAGGATTTCAACAACTCTCTAACCCTCCAAAAGCTGTCATTCTTTGCCTCTTTGATTTACAGTATTGTTTCAGAGTCTTACTTTCAGATGTGCTTGGACACTCTTGAGTTGTTTTTGAGCCTCTGCTGCTTGTCGGTTTGCCTGACTAAGCTGGATCTCCATCTCGTTTAGATCCCCTTCCATCTTCTTTTTTATTCTAAGGGCCTCATTCCTGCTTCGCGTTTCTGACTCCAAAGAACTCTGCAGAGTATCAATGGTTCTCTGCAAATTGCGTTTGCTCTGCTCCATCTCTTCATCTTTCTCAGCTAGTTTGCGCTCAATATCAGCCTTTGTTTGGTTGAATTCTAGCTGAGCTCGCAGAATCTTACCCTCCTCGTGCTCCAATGAGGCCTTTTAAAGAAGATTGTGATCTGTTACTTGGTTTGTTAGACAATTAACTTATAACAATAGTATTTAATATAATCATCTTGAAAATTAATTTTACACATAATTGCTTGAAATTCTGAAATCTGTGGGGTTTTTTCTCAAAAGTCAAGGAATAAAAAGCTGCTTCTGAAAACTTACTTCTGCCTCTTCCAAAGCAGACTGGATCTCACTTTTTTCTTGCTCCAACTGTTTTCTCATTTTTTCCAGTTCATGAATGTTCTTGCCTCCCTCACCAAGTTGCTCAGTGAGATCAGAAATCTCCTCTAGATGAAAAAATAACATATTGCTTTATTTTCTCCAGCATTAGTAATAATGTCTCTGTAAGGCTATAACTATACCCAGCAGGCACACAACTTCATAAGACATTGATATTTGGTTAAATTTCAGTTGCGAAGTCGGGTGACCAAAATTCGATGTCAATTCAACGTCTAATGTCATGTTTTTGATGTCCAATACCCACGTCAACTAATATTGATATTTTGTTATTTTTAGGTTGTGTAACCAAAATCCAATGTTATGTAAACATCAAATCATTTATTTTAAGATTCTTTACCTTGGAGATTTTTATTTTCTCTCTTCATGGTCTCCAGGTGATCCAAAGATTCTTCATAGGAATTTTTCAGCTTGAAAAGTTCAGTACTCAGACATCTGGCTTCCTTTTGAGAGCTCTCTAGCTCAACCTGTGACTCTTCAAATTTCTGCTTCCACTCAGCCAGGACCTAAAAGCATTTAATGTAAATAGATTTTAGGATCACAGGTAATCAAAAATATTTTTTCAAGAGTAATCCCAAAATAAGAGCCATGTTTGGTTACCTTATCAAAGTTTCTTTGCTTTTTGTCCAAGGCTGCTGCAGCTGCATTAGACCTCTCCAGATCCACCATAAGATCTTCAATCTCATTTTGGAGTCTGTGTTTAGTCTTTTCAAGAGATGAACATTTCGCATTTACTGCTTCAACAGCTTCTTCAGCCTCCTGCAAACGTTGAGCAAGTTTTTTCCTGTTTTAGAAAACAGAACAATATTAAGTATGATAATTTTGTTTTTACACCCTAAAATAAATGAATAAACATTTTATTATACTTTTACCTTATGTTTGGGGAAGCTTGGCCAACTAACAGAAAAACTTTTTGTTCGTCTTACATTTTAAAAGAAACATAACACAAACAAAAAGCTTATCTGTCAGTAGAGAAGTTAAAGAAAAGTCAAGTCAAGTCAGCTTTATTTATATAGCGCTTTTTACAATATAAATTGTGTCAAAGCAACTTTACAGTATCAAATGGGAAAGTAATATATCAATAATTCAAAAAGAAACTTTAAACAATTTTAATTTGAGGAAGTTAATCAATAGTTCCAAATTAATAAATTGTTTGTCCCCAATTTAGTTGTTGTCCCCATCTGAGCAAGTCATAGGCGACAGTGGCAAGGAACCAAAACTCCATCTGTGACACTGATAGAGAAAAAAAAAAAACCTTGGGAGAAACCAGGCTCAGTCGGGGGGTCAGTTCTCCTCTGACCAATAAACAAGTAGTTTGTACTCCCATACAGACCTGTAGAGGTGGTCTATATGTACTCTAAAAGTCCAAATATATATGATATTCTAAATAGAAACATATCTTACTTGGCTTCCTCCAGTTCTTCTGTTCTCTGGATGGCATCAGTTTCATACTTGGTTCTCCACTGAGCCACCTCAGAGTTAGCTTTGGACATGCCTCGCTGTAGCTCTGCTTTGGCCTCCTGCTCCTCCTCGTACTGCTCTCTGAGCAGATCTGTGTCATGGCGGGCTGACTGTACAGCATGGGCAAGAGCATTCTTCGCCTGGAGGAGGACACAGTGTTATTTAGCAGATCTTTTTTTTTTTTTTCAAAATATTAATTAGACAATATTCATACTCAGTTCACACCTTAGTTTCCTCCTCCAGTTGCCTTTTCAGATCTTCAATTTGCTGAGTATAAGACATCTTGCTTCTAGTTAGCTGAGAGACAAGAGAGTCCTTCTCCTCCAGCTGTCTTGAAAGTTCACCTGGGTATGTCATCATGTATTTTATTATTGTTAGAGTTCTGTCACTCATAATGTTTGAAAACGTTATTTGACAGCCTTACCATTTTCAGATTGTAGTTTAGACTTTTGCATTGTGAAGTCATTTATACAACGCTGGCCCTCTTCAAACTTTGTTCTGTATTCATTCATTTGATCTTCCAAAGACCTGCAGTTCTTCTCAAGATTTGCCTGAACAAGTACATAATTTGGCTAGAAACTTCCCAGCAAGAAAACAAATATAAATTTTAAATTCATGAATAGTTGTATTAACAATACCTTGGTCTTAACAACATGTTCCATGTTTGAGACCACATCATCCAGCTCAAGTCTGAGTTCACTTTTTTCCTTTTCCAGTTTTTGCTTGACTCTCTGCAGATTGTCTATTTGCTCTCCCAAATCTGCCACACTGTCAGATTGTTTCTTCCTCAGTGTAGCGGCAGTGGCCTCGTGCTGCAAAGTGGCCTCTTCAAGGTCTCTGCGAAGTTTCTGAAACTCAGTTTCTCGTTTCTTGTTCATCTCAATCTGAGCAGCTGTAGCTCCTCCAGCCTCCTCCAGTCTCTCGCTGATCTCCTCCAGCTCTCTGGCTAAATCTGCTCTCTGTTTCTCCACCTTGGCTCTGGCAGCTCTTTCTGCCTCAAGCTCTTCCTCCAGCTCCTCAATACGTGCCTTATTTTCATGAATATATCAGGGTTATCTCTCATATCTCTCATTTCATTTCTCATGTCAACATGCTCTTTTTTGTTACCTGAAGTTCCTTCAGTTTTTTCTGCAGCTGAATACAAATAGTTTGTTCATCCTCAATTTTCCCATTGAGCTGACTGATCTCAAAGTCCTTCCTATGATTGAAAAAGAGATGTTTACAGTCTCCGTCTTGAACATACAGATTGGACTATGAAAGAACGGAAGAATTTGACTTACTTTTTTAGACGCTCCTCTAACTGTTGTTTGTCATTCTCCAGGTCCATTAAACTTTCCTGGGTTAACTTCAAGTCTCCTTCTAGTTTCCTCTTGGCTCTTTCAAGATCCATACGGATCTTTTTTTCTTGCTCAAGAGATCCTTCCAACTGGTAAATAATAAATAATTCAACATGCCAGTTTGTTGCATGGTCATTTGCTTGTATTAACGATATCA
Source organism: Cirrhinus molitorella (assembly GCA_033026305.1). Taxonomy (NCBI): domain Eukaryota; kingdom Metazoa; phylum Chordata; class Actinopteri; order Cypriniformes; family Cyprinidae; genus Cirrhinus; species Cirrhinus molitorella. Next base: position 23,678,412 of record CM065124.1, on the reverse strand, counting down.
AACATAGATGTAAATTGTAATACTTACATCATCTACTTGCTGCTCTAGCTTTGCTTTGGCCTTGGTGAGGGTGTTGACTTTGTCCTCCTCACTTTGCAGGTCATCTAGTGCCTGCTGATGAGCTTCCTGCAAGGCCTTCTTCTCCTTGGTTAGCTTTGCAATGATGTCGTCCAAAGCTGCCATTTCCTCTGTCAGGTTCTTCACCTGCAAAAGAACAGGTTCTGAGTGTTTGTACAATATTACTATGTGTGTTTGTGTTTATTGTGTACAAAGACACCCCATACCTTGTTCTCAGTAGCATGTTTTTCTTTCTCCACTTTAGCCAGAGTCAGCTCCAGATCATCGATATCTTTCTTCAGTTCAGAGCACTCGTCCTCCAGCTTCCTCTTCTTAGCTGTCAGCTCTGCGTTCATCTCCTCCTCATCTTCAAGTCGTTCTGTGAGCTCTTTGGCTTTTGCCTCCATCTGGATCTTGTTTTTGATGAGCTGGTCGCATCGCTCTTCTGCGTCACAGAGATTGTCTTGTTCCTGTTTTTAATTGATGTTAAAACTATTCAGTAAGTGCTATACGGCAAAACACACTTCTACATTTTAAAATAGTAACTGACCGCTTGAACTTGAAGTTGTAGGTCATTCTTCTCTTGGAGAAGAGATACCATTTTTTCTTCTAGTTCTTTTCTTCGTGCTTCAGATTTAGCATACGCCTCTTTAAGCTTGGCAAATTCATCCTTCATATTTGCCATCTCTTTTTCTGCTTCTGCTGACTTCAGTAGAGGTTTGATCTTGAAGAATAGCTTCATCCAGGGCCAATTTTTCACCCCCATGAAGGCACGGACATTCCACTGGATAACCAGTAGAGCATCCCTATGAGGACATTCCATTTTTATGTCAGAAAATCTCAAAACAAGTTTTATACAGTGAGCAAATTGTTAAGGCAGCATGTAATATGTGGAATTCTTGCCTTCTTTCGACTATCTTCTGGAACTCAACCCTTGCAAGGAGTCCTCTGGATCTTGCTTGAATGCCAGTGATAATTAGAGACAGTCTGTCATCTCTCATTTCTTCCAACTGACCCAGTAAACCAGCCTTGAAGAACACCTAAGCAGAATTTGTTATAGAAACATGCATTTTACTCACAGTATTTACATGACCATTTTCATCTTTGCTCTCATTAAATAATAGATATAAAATCACTCTTCAGATTAATGTAAGTTTTCACCTTTGTGTGTCCAAATTTATATTGATTGTGATCAATATCCAGGGAACCCAAGAGTTTCTCAGCTCCTTTCCTGCTATCTATGAATTGACCTTCAGGTATGGCTGCAGGATTTAGGATTCGGTACCTGTAAATAAGTAAAGAACGTCTCTAATAATGGAAAGAGTTGTTGTGAATTTAGAGTTTGAAGGGATAGTTCACCCAAAAATGAAAATTCTGTCATTAATTACTCACCCTCATGTCGTTACAAACCCAGAAGGCCTTCGTTCATATTCGGAACACAAATTAAGATATTTTTTTTATGAAATCCGAGAGCTTTCTGACCTTCCATAGACAGCAAGGGTCCTACCATGTTCAATATTGACAAAATTGTCCATGTGACATCAGTGATTCAAATTTTTTTTTTTTTTTTAAATGTATCTTTATTTAACAATTCTTCTCCTCCACATCACTGTTGCGCCATTTTGGAGAGTACCACAATGCATGCAGTGTTCATGGTACCTTTCTAGACCTTGACCGTGGTAGGACCCTTGCTGTCTGTGTAGGGTCAGAGAGCTCTCGGATTTCATAAAAACATCTTGATTTGTGTTCTGATGATGGACGAAGGTCATACAGATTTGGAACGACATGATTGTGGGTAATTAATGACAGAATTTTCATTTTTGGGAGAACTAACCATTTAAATGTCACGGAATTATAATAACCTCTGTTTGAAATCTCCATAGAGGATTCTATTGGGGAAGCCCTTCCTGCAAATCCTGATGCCCTCCAGTACACCATTACAGCGTAGCTGGTGCATGACCAAAGGGTTCTCCATTGCACCAGGAGTCTTTGTTTCATTAGGTATGATGCAGCGCACAAAATGAGGGTGAGTTGATCTTAGGTTGGTCATTAACTTATTCAAGTTTTCCTGTAGGGAAAAATGTACACAGAATTTAAGACAGAGAGCCACTGGTATGATTATTTGGGTCTAAAATTCACTTACCCTGTGAAGCGCAGACACAGTTTGGAAGGAGGAACCTTTCTTCTTACTTCCTCCTCCTTTGCCTCCCTTACCATTCTCTTGAAACAAGGTACAGTAATTATTTTAAAGCAGTACTACTTACAACACTCATAAGTGAATATGAGATTCTATTGTGCATATATTATTCATACATACATACCAGACTCTGCCCCAGCATAATTAGCAAAGAGCATTGACAGGAGCTTGAGTGTTGACTTTTGAAAGAGTCCAACAACAGTCTCATTCAGTGGGTCTTTGTTCTTCACCAGCCAGTTATTGATATTATAGTCAACTGTACCAGCATAGTGAATCAAAGAAAAATGAGACTCGGGTTTTCCTTTGATTGCTCTTGGTTTCTGAAAGTTGTTTGATTTCCCAAGGTGGTTGTCATAAAGCTTTGCTTTAAAGGTTGCATCACTGGCTTTGGGAAACATGCACTCTTCTTCAAGGATAGACATAATGCCCATAGGCTGAATAAAGAAGTTGATAGATTGAGTTACTGACATAGCAAATAGCCTTGTTGAACAGTTAAAGCACCATTCATGTATGACAGCTTTATTGTTAGCACTACTTACTTTCTCAATAAGATCAATGCAGGCCTGTAAGTCCATGCCAAAGTCAATGAACTCCCATTCAATCCCTTCTTTCTTGTACTCCTCTTGTTCCAGTACAAACATGTGGTGGTTGAAAAACTGTTGCAGTTTCTCATTGGTAAAGTTGATGCAGAGTTGCTCAAAGGTGTTGAACTGTATTTTTTTTAGTTAATTGAAGGGAATTGAAAGTATAAGTTAGACAAAATGCATTTTAAACTTGACAACATTAGGATTTATTCACAAAAACTTACATCAAAGATCTCAAACCCAGCAATATCCAGCACTCCAATGAAGTATTGGCGAGGTTGTTTGGTGTCCAGTGACTGATTGATTCTTACAACCATCCAAAGGAACATCTTTTCATACACTGCCTTGGACAATGCACCAATAGCGTAGTACACCTAAGCACAGAGAAGCATTTGTATGGTTTGCCATTACATGGATAAATGGGTATCATTTTGTTACTGACATTTCAACTCACCTGCTGGACATTTTGCCCTTTGGTGACCCACTCATTGCCTACTTTCACTCTTGGGTGGCATAAACCTTTGATTAGGTCAGCAGAGTTGAGGCCCATCAGATATGCAACTTTGTCTGCATCTGTAAAAGTAATATGATTTGAATAAGTTTGCATTAAGTTTGCTACTTTCAAATGATATTCTACATACCTTCAGTCCCATCAGCTTCTGCTTGCTCCTCCCTTTGCTTTTGTTTGAACTTCATATTGCCATAGTGCATAATGGCTCCAATCAGTTTATAGATGCCATTTTTCTCCTCCTGAGTAAAGCCTAGTACATCAAACGCTTCCTAAAGTTTACAGAATTACAAGTGTCAGCTTTTCAATGACAGAAAAAAAATGTGATGCATGTAAATTGATTCATTCTTACATCAGTGGCAAGTAGTTCTTCGGCATCGTTAATTGAGGCTACAGTTGTTTCTCCTTGAGAGATGTAAGCGTAGTCATAGGGGTTATTGGTGATGAGCAGCATCTCTGTTATAAGAGAGGGAAAGAACCGTCAGTTTGTAGTGGTAAAACTGTAAAAGGCCTTTGATTACAGGATATGTATTCTGTCTTACCTAGCAGCTCAGGTTTCCTCTGAGAGAGGATTTGGTAGAAAATGTGATAGTCCCTTTCAGCTTTAAGCTGAAACGTCACCCTTGACTTCTCCAGGAGATCTGATATTTATATTAAAAAATGTAATGTTATTAGTCTTTGACCATCAGTGTTTTTGACACCAGATAATAAAAAAAAGAGTGGTTTCTTACATGTCTCAATGTCAGCAGAGGCCAGCTTTCCACTGGCACCAAAATGAATTCGGATAAATTTTCCCTAAAGAATTGAAAAATTTGGATATTATGACATTAAGCACATTGAATGCATTAATAATTGTATAAGCTACTGAAAATGAATCAGTATGGCTTATAAATACCTAATGCCTACAATGTGTTGAGAGACACTCAGTATTTGATGCATATAACTTCTTTTTTTTCTGATTTGAATGTTTTATACCGTAATTCTATAAATACTAAAGATATACTGTCACATTTATGATGGCTCAAATGCAGTCTGCAATCTGCCAAACCTTTTTTTTCTTTATATCATTTTGGTTTATCCAGCAGAGGGTGTTCTCACACTATATCTGTGATAGAGTTGTGACGTGTATGCTATACATTAGCCAAAATGTAAATTGGATAACTATTTACATGCTTACAAAAAGTTTTACATAAATGTTCAGTGCTGAAGCTTACAAATCTTGAGGAGTTGTCATTTCTGATGGTCTTTGCATTACCAAAAGCCTCCAAAGCAGGATTAGCCTGGATGATTTGATCCTCCAGGGTTCCCTGTAATGAAACAGTAAATGTTTTAGTATCTTTTCAGTCAATTAATGTAGGAACAGATGACTCTTATGAAAATGACACTTACCTTTTTTTCTGACCCATCTTTCTTTGCTGAGCCTCCAGCTGCAATGCTTGCAAAATATTGAATGACTCTCTTTGTGTTTACGGTCTTTCCTGCACCAGATTCTCCACTACAGTAACGTAGGACATAAAAAATAAATGGTTTAAATCTTTAAAATGACATGAGGTATTTAATTAACTTTATTACATTACATCAAAAGAAGTATATTAAAAGACAAGTAAATTTACTTACGTGATCAGAATTGACTGGTTTTCCCTGTCTGAAATGGAGAAGACTGTAATGTTACTAATTCTTATGGCTTCTATATTATCCAGAGATTTGTGATTGTTTAAACTGCTCAATACAAGTACTCTCAGATCTGCAGAGCAGATGTGTGGCTTTGTCCATACCTGTTAGCATGTACTGGTAGGCGTTATCAGAGATGGAAAAGATGTGGGGAGGAGCTTCACTCCTCTTTTTTCCTCTGTAGGCTATAACCACCTCCTGATTGTACACTGGTAGCCACTTGTAAGGGTTGACAGTGACACAGAACAGCCCTGAGTAGGTCTGTGGGAAAGGGACAAATAAAGTTCAGCAATTGAAGCTAATTAGGAAGTATTCTCAAATAACACTGAACTGGTCTGCTCTTACATAGATCATCCATGCTGCATAGCGCTCTTTGAGGTTGAACAGCACAGCTGGCTCATGAAGGAAGGTGAACATTGCCATGTCTTCAATTTTATCAAACTTTGGTGGGTTCTGGGGATGAATGTCAGCTTCCTTTATACTGACAGTCTGTTAAAATCAGAAAAATTTGAATTAGAACCATTGAAATAATATTTTCATGGTATCAAATTTCTATTGTGTGCAGGCTGTTTTGTAGCATTGCTCCAAAATCAAATCATCTGGAATCTAACATTTTAATTCATTTATTTTATTGCCAAATTATTTCAAAATGTTGCTCATAATGTTTCAATGACCACATATCTCTATCACTGAAAGTGTCCACCCTTTTTAAAATAGCTTTCTCTCAGAGTGCTCTTTCAGATAATGTTCATTCAAAATTTGTGCCTACCTTTCTTTTCTCAGTCACTACAGTGACTTTGTCACCTTCACGACTGACGATTGAAGCTTTCACATACTCTTCATCTGGATCAGGCACAAAACACTCCTTTTTCATATCAAATGGACGAGTTTGTGCTTCCAAACGCTCTCGATCCGACTTCCGCAGGTAAGGAGCCGCTGCTCCAAACTCTGCCATCAGAGCGTCCGCCATGATTGCCTTGTCTGGAGATGAGAAGGTATGTTAAGTCTCTTGTTTTAACAATATTAGACATGCTATGAACAAGCAGTGTTTGTGATAGTTGAACATTGCATTACAAGCTTTCTAGCTTTCAGCTTTTAAATATAAATATAGAAAATGTTCTTTAACAAAGAAAACAAGCATGACCCTTACCTGATATGCACCAGGTGTGGCGGCTGAAGAAGAACCTGTTAATGTCAATATTGTGTCATTGTTACTCCTTGCGGAACAGACATGTGGAATAATACATGTTTAATCCTTGTTGCATCACTAACAACCCAATACTTAAAAGATATAATCAGAAAAAAGCAACACATTAAGAAGTAAAACACAATAATTTGTGTATCATTTTCTATTAAATGTAACATCACCATGCCGTTTTAGTTCAAATCTTACCCTCAGATGAAACCTCTGGCTTGTCTGAAGACCAACCATGAGATCTCTTTATAAAGGAAGTCACCCTCCCAAATTTGGGGAAGCCATCCCACAAGGCAGGAATGCTATTGCGTCTGAGCACTGTTAGGGTTCAACAAGGGTAGTTGTGGGTATTAGGGAGAAACAAGAACCTGCTAGGTGAGTTAAGTCTTATCTTCGTTAGATTTGTTAGTGCTCCATATTAGGTTCTCGCTGATAGTGGAGCGCTAATTTAGGGCAGCTAAAAGAGTTAAGTGGTTTGCACTTAAATGAAATGTGAATGATTAAAGCCAGACGAAGTTCTACATTAAAGAATAAGCATCTTAGGTGAATATTACTGCAAAACGTGGTACAAAGGAGAAAGATATTTATAGAAAATTCCATTTGCGTGTTCTTGTGGTAAGCCATCACTGCATTACTTTAGTGCCTCATGAGGGTTTAACAGGCAACAAAGGGATTCAGATGCTGGATGTCTTAACAAACTTTAGATGGAATTCTATATTTGTCATCCAACATTGTTTAGAATACTCAGGAGGAGGTATCAGATTTCTGTAAAGTGATACGTTTGAACTGCATGCCATGTGGGCTCTCAATTACCCAGAGAGCTTAAGGGGAGTTAATATGCGACATTGTGTTTTTTTGTCAGTCTTTGCAGAGATGCAAACAACAATATCAGATGCCCTCTGAGTCTGCATCTAAATTAAGCATCTTAGTCTGCGAGATTACCCAGGCGACAAGTGTGAACAGGCGAACAGCACGCACAGTGGTCTATCACAGGTGTCATACCTTAGATTCAGTAAAAAAAGATAATGGTAATACAATAAAAAAGTAAAGAGAACGCTTAAGTCCCCTGGGTAGGGAACGGCGTAGGCCGAGGTTATTGCCATGCCATCCTTCATTATCATCCGCCAGCCAGCAAGTGTCTCCCCCAACAACCCAAGTTGTTGACAACCCATTGTTTCTTTGAGGACAAAGATAACCCTGTGAAATTCCTGCAGAGTGGATCTCACTGATTGAGGAGTGAAACCACATCATACTGTGAGCCTCCAGACCTTACTTTATGTCTCTGCCTGGGATCAACTATAGTCCATCACCTGGCCATTATAGGTGTCTTTCCTCATAAATCAAGCCAAGTGACAGGTAAACACAAAGACCCATCAGTATTTTATGGTATGCTAAAATTCTTGTAATGGTATAGAGTTTTGTACTCATATTAATTCCTTGTTTGAGAGTGCATGTGTCGTTGTTTCTAAGCCGATGTCCTTGGAATTTGCTGCAACTGTGAGTGATGAAAGGGTCACTAATCCATAGGCCTCATGGGTGGACATTCTGTAGTCATGTAGTACAAATGAAAGTGGACAGAAACATTGAAATGACATTTAAAAGGTAAGTACAAAAGACGTAATTATAATAATAATGTATTAATAATATTATAAGCTAATGTCATGTTTTTCCGTTTTTAGAATATTTGAGTAAGACTGAATTGGATTTGATACCTACAACTGGCAGGCATAACTGAAAGGTGAGTACTCTTGATAGTTACCACACAGAAAGGGTCAACAGATAAACAAGGAGTTAAGTGCCTATGACAAGTGATAAGACTGTTCTATTCTGACACCCAGCCACATCTTTTAAACGATGACTGGCGTCAAAGTGCAAAAGGAAGTGAGAAATGCCAAGCCATCGCTGAAGACTCAGTAAAGATAACGATGACCTCTCTAGTTTTCCAAAGTCAGAGCAACATTAGGAGCGTCATTCTGACACACAGGTATGTGCTTTAAAACTCATTTTGTTCTCACTGTTCATTAAATGAAACCACTACTATCAATCAATTTGTAACTATGACAGCTGGCGGCTTAATTACATATGTCATGGGATTACATGCATATCCTCAAACTGTACTGCTGCCAGTTTTATATTTTAATGTGACATGATTGCCCAGGCTATCAAGAATTAAACATATGCAACTTGCATATTTAATGTCTAAAACTAAATTCGAATGAGACTCTTACTTTTTGACACATTACAAAAGAAGTGGGAATACTATAGCCATGAAGCTACAAATACTATAGCCATTACAGGTATGATCAAAATAATTAAAGGACCCCTGTGTAATATTATATCACATACTCCTCATTAGTTTATAACTCTTTAACCCCTCATGGAGATGCGTGTCTCACCTACTCAGGAAGGCATAGGATGACATTGAGGCCTGTGAGAGATCTGCTGAGGTAAGTTACATCTAGACATCAAAGTAGGAACTTATTATGGTCTTATTATGTGCTTTTGCACCACAGTTCTAGGAAGGTGGTTCGTAGAGAACCAGTTTCTCCTTCAGGCCATTTTCCCGGTTGTAGTCGCCCTGGCAGCAGGAACTCTGAAGTGGCTGATGGCGACGTCTTTATTTGTGGCATTTACCAACATCAACAACCGCTGAATGGAGGACGCCATGATTGGAGCTATAACGAAGATGGAATGTAAATGCACAATTTACGTAATTAAAAGAGTACAAAAATCGGACTAAATCTCCTATTACAACTTGAAGTGTTAATATCATCGAGGCTAAGAAAAGAACACAATGCTGCAGACAACATGCAGACAAAATGCCCTTATCATATCATGGCTGTTTTCCATGTCCGTGAAGTAAATATTTTTTCATGCCTTTCTAAAAATGCTGGGTAGCCAGTGTTTCGTATGCATTTGGCCCCACCGGTAGTTCCTATAGGACTGTCTTATGCCACGTTCCAGACAAGGTCGGAAAAGGGAACATCCGAAGGTCAGATATCTGACTTCAAGTGGTGTTCCAGAAGTTAATTCCAAGTAGAAGGTGGGGAAAATCCTCATTTTGAGTTGTCTGGAATGTAGCATTAGACCCTAATCTGAAGTAGGAGCTAATTTAGTTCCCCCAAACTGAGTTCCTATAACTAAATATGTTTCTAGTTCTTGCGGTGTGAACATGCCAAAAAGCGTGAGCTTCCGCCCTTAGTTCTGGGAACTATGAAAAGATTCCTCCAGTGCAAAAGTCCTTACTGACAAAATAAAAGCTTATTTTAAAAATAACTGCATTTGTTAATGAACTGGGACTTATTTGTTTAAAACTATCATTTACACGTTATACAAAGCAGCTTTTGTGTTTGTGTTTTATAGCTTTATAATATCTGTACATAAAATGCATCTAAGTATAAATATAGTCTGGCACATTGAAGTATCAATGCAGCTGTCTGTGGTTATATGCATAAGTGCTTCAGAGTTCATTGCTTTCCCCTTTCTGTCTAATCTATTTTGAGAACCAAAGGCTTTGTTATATCTCTTTCCATTTTATACATATAGCACATCTCTGTCCGACACTTAAAACCCCCAGTCCCTGCTGTAATGTAGTATGTGCAGTAAAGTTTTACTAGGTACATTGAGTTCTGATGCTCACTGTTTACCTTAAAAATTACAACATATGAAAAAAAGTTACATTGCTACATTGCAGTTACATTGCTTCTTGATTTAAAATTCCATATATTTATATCTCTCATTGAGGCAATTTAAAAGGAACCCTGTGTATTATGATATGTATGGCTTAATATGATGTAAATGATGTCTATTACTGAAATATGTAGTAGAAAACCCCAAAAATCCAGATCGTTTTATACATATTTTGGACTATGGGGGGTACCAGTATGATGTAAAATGGTTGCGCTCGGTGAGCTACTGGTGCTCGGCATGTTTACATCCTGCCAGGATGGCTTCTAGCGTTTCTTGTCTCTGCCATTTGTAAGCTTTTTCAGTAGCTGTGGTCTATTAAAAGCCTCAAAGGCATCAGGGAACAAAGGGTCTTTAGTTTTATTTGTCCCATTCATTGCTCCTCTTCTTATCGCTAGGAAAAGCAATGAAAACTTACATCGCTTCTCTTGTTGCCCTTTGACTGAAATTTACAACCAAAATCCACACAATGTGGCATTGTATCAGTACTTTTTTTCCCAAGGTGTGTAGCAGCAGTAGCTCACTGAGTACGGCCATTTCACCTTATTGAAATAATGGTTCCCCTCTCCATAGTCCAAAATACTGTATGTGTAAAACAATTGGATTTTTTAAATAGCCTAAGTGTTTCATGTTTTTTTTTTGTTTTTTTTTTTTGCTACATATTTCAGTAAGAGACAAAATTTACATTATATTAAGCCATACAAGTCTTAATACCTGTGGTTTCCTTTAAAAACACATTGAAAACCAGGGGTTGTGATTTATTATTTACACTTCCCCCAGAGGATGTTCAGTTTTAGAGCTCAGAGTTCAATATGTTTGTGGCTATAAAAGAGCCTGAGAAACTCTCATATACACTGTGTACTTTTTGAAAGGAAAATCTCAGGGGATACAAATGTTTTTTTTGTTTGTTTGTTTTTTTGTTTGATAATGTGTGGTCAAATTATTAATATAGTAAATATATGTAGATGTTAATAAAATAAAAATAAAAGTAGCACAAGAATCTCTCTATACACACAAGACAACAGACTAGATGCAGTGACTTTATTTCATGAAAGTGGGGGAACACAATAGTGTACAGAGAGAAAAGCAGGCAAGCAAAGGTGATTTCAGGAGATTTCCAGGACTTCATTCTTCATCAAACCCTTTCTGTGAGAGAAAATGTTGGTAAGGGAAAATGTAGACTTCATTAGTTACCAAGGAAAGGTATTGTAATGTTAACAGAATCTCTTCTAATAAGCCAAATAAACTGATGCACTCAAAGGTTTGTGCCCAGTCATATACTTTTTAGAACGAAACTGTACCTTCCTGTAATAAATACCTACCACTGACTACAAGTAGCAAGTCATAGCTTTCTAAGAATATGTCTCATGCAAACTGAAATTAAGCAACTTTGTAAGTTTTTTATGTTTTTTGTCATTTTAATTATGTCCACTGTACCTTTGGCCCCACATCACGACTTTTGGCACGTAGTTTGTTCACTTGAGATTCAGCGATATCAGCCCTTTCCTCTGCTTCATCTAGTTCATGCTGCAGCTTACGGAATTTGCCAAGGTGAACGTTTGCCTGTTCTTCCTATTACAGGAGGCAAATATGACACATAAGAGATCAATATACTTCAGACAACACCATCCACACTGACTCTCTAGGGTATTTCTGAATTTCAAGAGCACTTACAGCTTCCTCTGCAGCTCTTTTGTAAGCTTTCACTTTTAGTTGCAGCTTGTCGACCAAATCCTGAAGACGGGCTATGTTTTTACGATCCTCTTCAGTCTAGGTTTATACAACAAAGGATGAATTCAGTGTACATCATTTATAAGACTTATACACTTGCTCGTGAAGTCTAAATCATTTGATCTCACCTGATACGTAAGTTCCTTAATGCGGCGTTCATATTTACGGATTCCCTTAATAGATTCACTACTTTTCTTCTGTTCACCTTCAACTTCACATTCCAGCTCTCTTACCTAGGATTGTACCGTAGTGCATTAGTCATTGCTTTATTTATGTAATCTTAAATGAGCAAGAAGTGGACTCTATAATTGTCTGTGAGCTCACCCTAGCCTCCAGTTTCTGGACTTGTTTCTTGCCTCCTTTCATAGCAATTTGTTCTGCTTCGTCCAGGCGGTGCTGCAGATCCTTAATGGTCTGCTCCATGTTTTTCTTCATACGCTCCAGGTGAGCACTTGTGTCTTGCTCCTTCTTCAACTCCTCAGCCATCATGGCAGCATCAGTGATGGCCTTCTTAGCCTTTTCTTCTGCATTCCTGCATTCTTGCACTGCCTCTTCCACCTCACTCTGAAGCTGGGATATGTCAGTCTCCAGCTTCTTCTTCTGGTTTATGAGACTGGTGTTCTATAAATGAAATTTTGTAAGTTTGTGTTACAGTGACTGTTTATAATGTAACTTTACAGCAAATGTTCATTAAGACTCTTACCTGAGAATGCAGAAGCTGTACTCTCTCAGTGACATCCAGCAACTCTTGCTCAGAAAGTTTACGTCCACGCTCTGTCTGTTCCAGAACAGCCCTAAGCTCCTCCAGTTCAGCCTGAAGCAAGGTATTACGTCGCTCTACAATGGCAATGTTCTCCTTAAAATCATCATTGGCCCGAAGAGAGTCATCCAGCTGAAGCTGGGAGTCCTACAAAAATTTCCATTAAGGTAAGTCTATATTTTTTTATCGACACACAAAGTGAATTATGAAATAGTACTACATTTGTTTTACCTTTAGATGGGCCTGAACTGACTTGAGTTGTTTTTGAGCCTCAGATGCCTGTCTGTTAGCCTGGCTCAGCTGGATCTCCATTTCATTTAGATCTCCTTCCATCTTCTTCTTTATCCTGAGAGCTTCATTCCTGCTACGAGTTTCAGACTCCAAAGCACTTTGCAAGGTGTCTATGGTCCTCTGTAGGTTTTTCTTTGATTGCTCCATTTCCTCATCTTTCTCAGTCATCTTGCGCTCAATGTCAGCCTTTATTTGGTTAAATTCTAGCTGGGCCCTCAGAATTTTGCCCTCCTCGTGCTCCAGAGAACCCTGTAATAAACAGAATAAGCTTAATCATGCCATCATTGTACTTGTTTTTCATCTAATATTTGTGGCCACCTTCCTACCTCAGCCTCCTCTAGAGCAGCTTGTATCTCAGCCTTTTCTTGTTCAAGTTGCTTGCGAACCTTCTCCAACTCATGGATTGTCTTCCCACCCTCACCAAGCTGCTCAGTCAGGTCAGAGATCTCCTCTATAAGGAAACGTGACATCACCATTTTGGAAATGACCATACATTATTGTAATTTTGTCCAAGTATGTACAAAATAGCAATGAAGAAACCTTGCAGAATCTTGTTCTCTCTCTTCATGGTCTCCAGGTGGTCCAGAGATTCCTCATAGGAGTTCTTCAGCTTGAACAGTTCTGTGCTCAAAGATCTGGCTTCCTTCTGAGAGCTCTCCAGTTCACACTGAGACTCCTCGTACTTCTGCTTCCATTCAGATAAGACCTGAAAAGGAAATTGTATTAAATTACATTTTTATAACAAATTACTTTTTTTTATTAATACTCAAATAATATTTGTGACCCTGGACCACAAATCCAGTCATAAGGGTCAAATGTTTGTGAAATATTTGTGAATCTAGAATCTGAGGGTGCAACAAAATCAAAATACTGAGAAAATCTCCTTTAAAGTTGTCCAAATGAATTTCTCTGACATTTTTGTTGGATTTTCTGCGTTTTTGGATTTTCTTAAGTCCCATAGATTAATTTTTTTCATAATTTTGATGATATTACTATTAATCTAAAAAGTGAAAAATACTAATAATAAATTAAGAGTAAGTATATCCAAACTTTTGACTGGAATATTATGTTTCTGAAAATCTCTTTCTTTCTCTTTATATATATATATATATATAATATATATTCATATATACAGATTAATTCATACAATTATCAATCTTGTCTAAATGTTGTCTTAGTCGCCTGTTTAAATACTACCTTGTCAAAGTTTCTTTGTTTCTTGTCTAAAGATGCAGCAGCAGTGTTTGCTCTCTCCACATCCACCATCAAATCTTCAATTTCATTCTGAAGTCTGTGTTTAGTCTTTTCAAGGGAAGAGCATTTAGCATTTACTGCCTCCACAGCCTCCTCAGCCTCCTGCAAACGCTGAGCCAGTTTCTTCCTGCATGGAAGTAATTAAAAGAACAGACTTTTGAAAAGTAGAACTTTAAAAAATTCTCAAAAACCTGGAAGAGCAGATCAAATGCGTCAAGCCTTCAATTCTTTCTATAGATTGACATAGAAAACCGAATTAGGATGGGGAAGTCAATGCTGGATTCATTTATGTCCTTAGAGATGTAATGGCTTCATATCTTACTTGGCTTCCTCCAACTCCTCAGTCCTCTGTATGGCATCAGTTTCATACTTTGTTCTCCACTGAGCCACCTCAGTATTAGCTTTAGACATGCTTCTCTGTAGCTCTGCTTTGGCCTCCTGCTCTTCCTCATACTGCTCTCTGAGCAGATCTGTATCATGACGAGCTGACTGCAGTGCATGGGCAAGAGCATTCTTTGCCTGGAAAAGATTTGTTTGATTACTTTGTTACATAAGATTACAAATTACAAGTACAAGCAGTAGTAGAAATAAAGAAGTGGACAAGTATACATTACCTTAATTTCCTCATCTAACTGCCTTTTCAGGTCCTCCAGTTGTTGACTAAAGGAGTTCTTACCCCTTGTCAGCTGAGAGATTAATGATTCCTTTTCTTCTAACTGTCTTGAATGTTCATCTAATGTATTGATAGAAAACTGTTAGTTATCATACAGTTGTCACCCTTTTATAATTACAACAGAATTGTTCATTTACCATTTTCTGCCTGAAGCTTTGCCTTCTGGGTTGTAAAGTCACTAAGGGCCCTTTGGTTTTCCTCACACCTGTTTCGGAATTCATTCAGTTGATCTTCCAGAGTTCTGTTAACTTTTTCCATGTTAGTCTATTTAAAATAAACTGCATTAGTACAGACATAAAACAATGATTTTAAAAAATAGACTCTTATGCTAATGCCATGCTCACTCCTGAATAAAAAAAATCCTGATAATTTACTCACCCCTATGTCATCCAAGATGTTCATGTCTTTCTTTCTTCAGTCGAAAAGAAATGAAAGTTTTTGAGAAAAATTTTTCAGGATTTTTTACCATGTAATGGACTTCAATGGGGATCAAGGTACAAATTGCAGTTTCAGTGCAGCTTCAAAGGGCTCTACACAATCACAGCTGAAGAATAAAGGTATAATCTAGCAAAACGATTGGTCATTTTCTAAAAAAATAAAAAATTCAGTACTTTTTAACCACACTCAACTTACACTAGCTCTGCAATGTGCATCCATGACTTTACATAATCATGGAAAGGTTACACATGGTTAGTTCTTCATCTGTGTACTTCCACAACTTCCTGCAATTTGGACCCTTAACCCGCTGATCCCCATCCCCACCACTATATGGTGAAAAATCTTGGAATGTTTTCCTCAAAAACCTTAAATTCTTTTCAACTGAAGAAAGAAAGACATGAACATCTCGTATGACATGGAGTAAATTATCAGGAAATTTTCATTCTGGAGTGATCCTATAAAGGCTGAATGGAATCTTGTTATCTTTCCAGAAAAAAAAACTTTCTTTGTATTGTATACACCTTGGACTTGACAATCTGCTCCATGCTGGAGATCACATCATCTAGCTCCAGCCTGAGTTCACTTTTTTCCTTTTCCAGTTTTTGTTTGACTCTCTGCAGATTGTCTATCTGCTCTCCAAGTTCAGCCACACTGTCAGCTTGTTTCTTCCTCAGTGTGGCGGCAGTGGCCTCATGCTGCAGAGTGGCCTCTTCAAGGTCCCTGCGAAGTTTCTGAAACTCTGCCTCTCGTTTCTTGTTCATCTCAATCTGAGCAGATGTAGCTCCTCCAGCCTCCTCCAGTCTCTCACTGATCTCCTCTAGCTCTCTGGCTAAATCTGCTCTCTGTTTCTCCACCTTGGCTCTGGCAGCTCTTTCTGCCTCAAGCTCTTCTTCCAACTCCTCAACTCGAGCCTAGAACAAAGCAGAAGTTGAGTTTTCTCCCTTCAAACTCCACAGTGCAATGATCAACAGAACAGGTCATATGGTATGGTTTTATAAAGTACCTGCAGCTCCTTGAGTTTCTTTTGTAGTTGTATAATTATGTTTTGGTCATCGTCAATTTTACTGTTAAGCTGACTGATTTCAAAGTCTTTTCTGAAAATCAAAATAATGGCCTTAATGTCATTAGGATATTCAAATATTTAAAACAACAGTAATAAACGAATAAAGTAGTTGCCGTTACTTCTTCAGTCGTTCTTCCAGTTGCTGTTTGTCATTCTCCAGGTCCATTATGCTCTCCTGGGTTAACTTCAAATCTCCTTCAAGTTTCCTCTTGGCTCTTTCTAGATCCATTCGGATTTTCTTTTCTTGCTCTAGAGATCCCTCAAGCTAAGAGATTTAAAAAACATTTTTTAAATCTGCTACAACAGCAACAACAAAATAATCTACACATCACACGTAAGGAGCTATGCTTACTTACATCATCCACCTGCTGCTCTAGCTTTACTTTGGCCTTGGTGAGGGTGTTGACTTTGTCCTCCTCACTCTGCAGGTCATCCAGTGTCTGCTGATGAGCTTCCTGCAAGGCCTTTTTCTCTTTTGTTAGCTTTGCAATGATGTCATCTAAAGCTGCCATTTCCTCTGTCAGGTTCTTCACCTGTGTATATAAAGCTAATATTAGTTGTGAGAGGACATATTAGGACACTCCTTTTTCACGGTTAATTACAGTTTGTATAAAACCTTGTTCTCAGTAGCATGCTTCTCTTTCTCCACTTTAGCCAGAGTCAGCTCTAAATCATCAATATCTTTCTTCAGCTCAGAGCACTCGTCCTCCAGCTTTCTCTTCTTAGCTGTCAGCTCTGCGTTCATCTCCTCCTCATCCTCAAGTCGCTCTGTGAGCTCTTTGTTTTTAGCCTCCATCTGAATCTTGTTCTTGATCAGACCTTCACACCTTTCTTCAGCGTCACAAAGATTATCTTGTTCCTGTTTGACATCCAAAAGATTCATGAATGAAAGTGCATATTACAGTTTATTCCAGCCTTTTATTTATAAAGTTTTACAAACATACCGCCTGCACTTGAAGTTGGAGGTCATTCTTTTCTTGAAGTAGAGTGACCATTTTTTCTTCAAGTTCTTTTCTACGAGCCTCAGACTTTGCATAGGCTTCCTTGAGCTTCAAGAACTCCTCTTTCATATTGGCCATCTCCTTTTCTGCTTCAGCAGATCTCAGTAATGGTTTAATTTTAAAGAAAAGCTTCATCCAAGGCCAATTTTTGACACTCATGAATGCACGTACATTCCACTGAATCACAAGCAAGGCATCCCTTTTTTATTTGTGGAGAATGCGTAAAAAATACAATCAAACACCATTTAAAATTCAACAGCATATATAAACACAGATTACTAGTTTAAGTATAAAGTACTGCATAGGATAATCATTACCTGCGTTCTACCATCTTTTGGTATTCAGCCCTTGAAAGAAGACCACGAGACCTGGCTTGAATTCCAGTGATAATTTTTGATAGACGCTCATCTCTCATCTCCTCCAGCAGGCCAAGAAGACCAGCTTTAAAAAATACCTGAAATAATAATAGACATTAAGTTCACAACCTTTTACTTTTACAGCATTTTGCATACTTCGAGAATTACAAGACTTACCTTAGTGTGTCCAAACCTGTACTGCTGGTGGTCTATATCAAGAGAACTCAGCAGTTTCTCTGCTCCTTTCTTGCTGTCTATGAACTGTCCCTCAGGGATAGCTGCAGGGTTTAAGATCCGATACCTGCAGAATCACAGAATGTAGTATTTAAAAATTAAACAAGCAAGTTTTGCAGTAACTTCTATTTTTTCTTCTCTTTTTTTCTCGGTACCTCTGTTTGAAGTCTCCATACAATATTCTATTGGGGAATCCTTTTCTGCAAATTCTGATACCCTCCAGTACACCGTTACAGCGCAGTTGATGCATGACCAAAGGGTTGTCCATTGCACCAGGAGTCTTAGTCTCATTGGGGATGATGCACCGTACAAAGTGAGGATGAGTTGATCTCAGGTTTGTCATTAGCTTATTGAGATTCTCCTGTAAGGAAACACTTGTTAGCACATTTTACTAGGATAGAACAAATAATGTTTTAGAGATTTTAGGTATTGGCGGGCTTTGACATACCCTGTGAAGTGCAGACACTGTCTGGAATGATGAACCTTTTTTTTTCTTTTCTTTTTTCCCACTCTCAGCCGTGGCTGGAAAAATATAAATCAAAGGTTTGAATTTTTGTAAAGTATGAGAACACTATTGTTTCATAGCTCGATTTTGACATCACATGACCTCACATTACTTCAGACTGATAGTGTCATTTTGTAAAGACATTACAAGCACACCTGAGTCTGCGCTTGCATAGTTGGCGAATAAATAAGACAAGAGCTTCAGTGAGGATTTCTGGTACAGTCCAACCACGGTTTCATTGAGGGGGTCCTTATTCTTCACTAGCCAGTTGTTGATGTTGTAGTCCACTATACCAGCGTAGTGAACCAGGGCGAAGTGAGCCTCTGGCTTCCCTTTTACAATCCTGGGTTTCTGGAAGTTGCTTGATTTCCCAAGGTGGTTGTCATAAAGCTTTGCTTTAAATGTTGCATCGCTGGCTTTGGGAAACATGCACTCCTCTTCAAGGATGGACATGATGCCCATAGGCTGAAGGAATCAGGAATATGGAGGAATGGTGAAGTCAAAGAAACGCATGTATAATTTAATTGTAGTCATTTTAGCTGACTCACTTTCTCAATGAGATCGATGCAGGCCTGCAAATCCATACCGAAGTCAATGAACACCCATTCAATCCCTTCTTTCTTGTACTCCTCTTGTTCCAGCACAAACATGTGGTGGTTGAAAAACTGTTGCAGTTTTTCATTGGTAAAGTTGATGCAGAGTTGCTCAAAGGTGTTGAACTGTAAATTCATTTGTAAAAGCATCAGTTTTATGTATGAAAAATATAAATACTTAAAATGCTGAGGTGTAATTTATTGCATGTTAAAGGATTAGTTCACTTTCAGAATAAAGGTTTCCTGATAATTTACTCACACCCATGTCATCCAAGATCATCATGTCTTTCTTTCTTCAGTCGAAAAGAAATGAAAGTTTTTGAGGAAAACATTCCAGGATTTTTCTCCATAGAGTGGACTTCAATGGAGATCAACAGGTTGATGGTCCAAACTTTCAGTGCAGCTTCAAAGGGCTCTACATGATCTCAGCCAAGGAATAAGAGTCTTACCTAGCAAAACGATCTGTACGTTTCTAAAAATTATAAATAAATATGTACTTTTTAACCACAAATGCTCGCCTCACACTAGCTCGAGTTAACACATTACTGTTTTTTTTTTTGTAGAAAATTACTGATTGTTTCACTAGAAAAGATCCTTGTTCCTCAGCTGGGAACATGTAGAGCCCTTTGACCTTCAACCCGCTGATCCCTATTGAAGTCCACTATATGGAGAGAAATCCTGGAATGTTTTCCTCAAACTTAATTTCTTTTCGAAATTAACATCTTGGGTGACATGAGTAAATTATCAGGAAGTTTTTACTCTGAAAGTGAACTAATTCTTTAAATTAAGCATTCAGTTCTCACTTCAAAGATCTCAAAGCCAGCAATGTCCAGCACTCCAATGAAGTATTGGCGAGGCTGCTTTGTCTCCAAAGTCTGATTGATTCTCACCACCATCCAGAGGAACATTTTCTCATACACAGCTTTCGATAAGGCACCAACGGCATAGTTTACCTGAAATAATCAACACATAAATGTTTTGTTTAATTGCATTTTCATTCTCGCATTGTTGTCAGCTTGCGTTACTTACTGATTGTCTACTTACCTGCTGGACATTTTGTCCCTTGGTGACCCACTCATTTCCAACTTTGACCCTTGGATGACATAGACCCTTGATGAGGTCAGCAGAATTCAGACACATTAGATATGCTGCTTTGTCAGCATCTGTAAATCAAGATTCCTTACATAAAGCATGACTGAAATGCAGGTATTCATGAAATTTGAATTTACTGCATTGTGCTGTTACCTTCAGTTCCATCAGCTTCTGCTTGTTCCTCTCGCTGTTTCTGCTTGAACTTCATGTTGCCGTAGTGCATAATGGCTCCAGTCAGCTTGTACACAGAGTTCTTTTCATCTTGTGTGAAGCCCAATATATCAAAGGCGCTCTGTCAAAGTAAAAAGCTAGTATTTGACTGGCTAATATGTGGCCAAAGATTATCATGGTTTTTACCAGCTACTCACATCGGTTGCCAATAACTCCTCAGTATCATCAATAGAAGCAACTGTGGTCTCTCCCTGAGATATGAATGCATAGTCATAGGGGTTTGCCGTCACTAGTAACATCTCTGTTTATGCAATTTCAGCAGAAGAGAGAGAGTAAAAGATTACAAGTCTAATTATGTATTGCATT
The DNA here is from genome assembly GCA_033026305.1 of Cirrhinus molitorella. Taxonomy (NCBI): domain Eukaryota; kingdom Metazoa; phylum Chordata; class Actinopteri; order Cypriniformes; family Cyprinidae; genus Cirrhinus; species Cirrhinus molitorella. The sequence goes on along the minus strand of CM065124.1, from coordinate 23,657,985 downwards.
TTTTGAGTTTCTGAGGTTGCTTAATTTGCTCACCAAGGATCTCAGGCTTTTTGTTGGATAAGATTTGATAGAAGATGTGATAGTCTCTTTCAGCCTTTAACTGAAAGATCACACGGGACTTCTCCAAGAGATCTATACAGATCATGCAGAACAGTTTTATGATGTACAAGTAGTACACTTTAATCTATGATTTACATTTTCACTTATTCACTTATTAAATAGTCATTTAAGACTGTTTGTGAAAAGAGAGAGAAGACATACATGTTTCAATATCAGCAGATGCCAGTTTCCCCCTTGTATCAAAGTGAATTCGAATAAATTTGCCCTAAGAAGATATGTAAAACAGCCATTTTACACCTTGTTGCAATAAATTGACTATGCTCTGCAATTTTGATTTAATACACATTCACTTACAAATCTTGAGGAGTTGTCATTTCTAATGGTCTTGGCATTACCAAAGGCCTCCAAGGCAGGGTTAGCCTGGATGATTTGATCCTCCAGGGTTCCCTAGATGAGAAGATCAAATGACAAAAGTAGATGACACATATTTAAAACAGGTTGCATTAAAAGCTTAGTCAACACATCTATATTTGTCTTCATTAACGTGGAACCTTGTTTTGAGCAGATGCGTCCTTCTTCCCCCCACTTGCTGCAATGCTGGCAAAGTACTGAATGACTCTTTTAGTGTTCACAGTCTTCCCTGCACCAGATTCTCCACTAAAGTCATAAAAACAATATCATTGTTAAAACACCTCCATTGTATGGACAACAGAAACCTAGACTTTCTACAAGTTGTCTTTGTAAGTTGTAGCCATAAGGGATTTAATGACAAGTAGGTGAGTATACTACACAATTTTTATTATTGGGTAAGCAATCCCTTAGTTACTCAGAAATACGTAAAACTTCTTGTACTCTAACAAAAGTAGTAAAATAGTGTTTGCATGCAGTGCGTTTTGTCACTTACGTGATAAGAATAGACTGGTTTTCTCTGTCTGAACAGAATAACAGAAATAAAGATTTAGTTTTATTGGTGCTAATTTCATTAATTTTGTAGTTTATGGTTATTTTTGTGAGTATCACCTGCCAACATGTACTGGTAGGCATTATCAGAGATGGAATAGATGTGCGGAGGAGCTTCACTCCTCTTCTTCCCTCTATAGGCTATAACCACCTCCTGATTGTAGACCGGCAGCCACTTGTAAGGGTTGACAGTGACACAGAACAGCCCGGAGTAGGTCTGTAGAACAGAAAAGTTAGTAGTTTTTAATGAAAAGTAAAATTTAGGTTTCAAAGAAGCAGCTGAGACTCTTGTATACTTACATAGATCATCCATGCTGCGTAGCGCTCTTTGAGGTTATACAGCACAGCTGGTTCATGGAGAAAGGTCAGCATTGCCATGTCTTCAATTTTATCAAATTTGGGGGGATTCTGTTGCAGAATATCACTCTCTTTGACAGTGACAGTCTGTACAAATAAAGGAAAAAGTTTAAAGCAGCTTTTCCAACTTAATACCTCAAGAGTATGGTGAAATTGTGGTGGGAATATCAATGTTCAAATTAAATTAAATAAAAATGTACAATTTTCAAAACATAAATGTATAAAATTAAAACATTAACGTGCAATTAAAACATTTTATGCTATAAAAATAATTCTTTTTTTTTTTTTCAAATAACATGATTTTAGCTAACAACAATGGTTGTCAAAAAATTAAAAATGCAACCATACACAGTTGAAGTTAAGTTTATATACACCTTGCAGAATCTGCAAATGTTATTTATTTTACCAAAATAAGAGGGATCATACAAAATGCATATCATTTTTATTTAGTACTGACCTGAATAAGATATTTCACATAAAATACATTTACATATAGTCCACAAGAGAAAATAATAGCTAAATTTATAAAAATTACCCCATTCAAAAGTTTACATACACTTGATTCTTAATACTGTGCTGTTACCTAATGATCCACAGCGGTGTTTTTGTCCTGAACAGCCCACTGTTCTTCAGATAAATCTTTCAGGTCCCACAAATTCTGTGGTTTTTCAGTATTTTCGTGTATTTGAACCCTTTCCAAGAAAGACTATATGATTTTTTTTTCATACTGAGGACAACTGAGGGACTCATATGCAACTATTATTTTCTCTTGTGGACTATATGTAAACCTTTAATGTGAAACGTCATATTCAGGTCAGTACTAAATAAAAAAACAACATGCATTTTGAATGAGCCCTCTAATTTTGGTAAAATAATTAACATTTTGCAGATTCTGCAAGGTGTATGTAAACATTTGACTTTAACTGTATGAAAAAGAAGTTCATAAGTTTATAACAGATGGAAAATTGTGTTCTTGTTGCACTGACCTTCCCCCCCTGTGTCTCCACAGTGACTTTATCACCTTCTCGACTTTGGATGGTGGCTTTAATAAACTCCTCCACTGGATCCGGCACAAAGCATTCCTTCTTTAAGTCAAAGGGTTTCGTTTGCGCCTCTAGACGCTCTCTTTCAGACTTGCGCAGGTAAGGGGCTGCGGCCCCAAAAACTGACATTTCAGCATCACCCATAGTTAACCTTCAATTGTAAACAACAAGAACTTGTTAGAAAGCAGTTCTTTTTCAATCTTACCCAGTGCTTGCATCACTAACATAAATTACCGATTAGGTTATTGACAGACAGCAGATGCCAATGGAGTCTCCAGGTGTTTGTGATTCCACCTAAAATATAGAGAAAAATATACCCATAAACTAAATATAGCATAAAAACATTACAACAATAGCACATAGATATAGAAATACACAATACACATAGTTCATAGAATGTACATGCAAAAAAACCCACTGGGACCAATGGACAGGATGCCGAGATTCAGCACAACAGCAGGGATGGGATTTATAACCTCAATTGCCCTAACCCTATAAGGCCAAGGACAGCTGACCTGTGAGCCGCCCTCCTAGTGTAAGCACATAGAACACACAAAAACAAGCCAATCTTTAGGTGCCCTGGCACTTAGAGGCGCAACATGGTGAGAGTTCGGGCTGATGGCCAGGAATGCTGAATATCTTTTATGTGAGTCACAGGAATACATATTCTCCATCTCTGATTGTTTGGCCCTTCACCTATCACTCACTCATTTATTTATCTAGGCCCCTCTCTTATCTGTAGTTTTGCAATGGTCCAGACCAGAACACTGTGTTTCAGAGGTGTGGGGGTCTGGCCTTTACTCAGGGCAGCGTCCACTATGCTGATACTGCAGTTAAATCAAGCCAAGTGCTTTAGTCCTATAGTTTCCATCATTCCCCTCTTGTGCCCCACCCTGTCAGCTGAACAGGCCAAGCATCAGCTGTAGACTGCTGTACTCCAGAGAACATAAGCTCACATGGACACATCCGAGCATGTGACAAAATATCCAAGGTCACATTTACTGCTCTATTTACAGTGCAGTGCAGCTAAAGCCATAATATTCCAAACTGCTTCAAAGGAATAGTTCACCCAAAAATGACAATTCTGTCATTAATTAATCACCCTGACGTTGTTCCAAACTTATAGGACCTTTGTTCAACTTTGGAACACAAATTAAGATATTTTTGATTAAATCCAAGAGCTTTCTGACCCTGCATAGACAGCAACTCAGCTGAAACTTTTATGGTCATGTCAAAGACTGACATCAGTGTTTCCCACAAACTTATACTCTGTGTGTCTGTACTTCCCCCGGGTTAATTTAGAAATATGTTTGGAACATTTTTTGTTTGTTAAATTTAAAAAGATTTTGTTTTATTAAAATATCCAAGTGGCCAGCAGCAGACAATGATCAATAGCCACCACTTGCCTAAAATAAAATCTTTAAATATAAAACATCACAATGTTAGTTTAAACGTTTAACCTTGATAAATGTGCGCTGTTAGACGCATATCCAATCATTTGTGAGAGTGGAAGCTAAAGCAGGCTTTGAACATGGAGGCACCAACGCAGTTGTTTTTGCTCAAAAAGAAAAGTGTAATACATCATTTGGAACTGTTAAGGGTCTACTTTTATTTGTGTGCATTTGTAATATCAACAAAATGTTGTACTTTTGTAAAATAAAGAAACTGGAATACTTGCCTCACAGACATGATAAATATATCTATGTCTAATTAAAAAAATTCAAAAAAATAAAAAATAAAATAAAATAAAAATAAATAAATAAAAACTTTCTTTGTGTAATCCATAACAATGCATTTCTCTCTAAAGGCGCGTCCAGTGAGGAGATGGCGAGTCATGATCGTCAACTTCATCTTTGCGACACTTACTCAGAAAACACTAGTTTATGAATAAATAATTCAGAATTATTCTATTAGAATATGCAACACTCCTCTCAGAAAATTGTTCCAATTGCAAATGTTTTGGTATTCACGTGCTTATTGTTTTTGTTTGCACTGGAACAACACAAAAAACAAAGAAGTAAAGTCAAATATGATACAATTTCATACGTAACTCAACAAATGACTGGACAAAATTATTGGCACCTTGTCAAAATTAGAAGAAATAATTGCTTTTCAAGCAAGTGATGCTCCTGTAATTTGTATTTAGCCACACCTGTGGCAAGTAACAGGTGTGGACAATATAGTAATCACACTTGCAACCAGGAAAAGTTGATTCAGCCTTTGTGTTGTGTGTCACACTGAGCATGGAGAAAAGAAAGAAGTGTAAAGAGTTGTCTGTGGATTTGAGGAAAAAAAATGTGGAAAAACATGGACAATCGGCTAAAAGGCTACAAGTCCATCTTCAGAGATCTTAATGTTCCTGTGTCCACTGTGCGCAATATCAACAAGAGGTGTACAGCCCATGGCACTGTAGCTAACCCCCCTGAAAGTGATTGAAAGAGCAAAATGAATGGAATTGTGTGGAATTGTACCAGATTTGACTTTGTTTTTTGTGTTGTTCCCATGCAAACAAAAAAAATAAACGTGAGTAACAAAACATTTGCAACTGCAACAATTTTCTGAGAGAAGGATTGCATTTTCTGACAGAATTGCAAGTGTGCCGATATTTTTGGCCATGACTGTATATTGAAACGTGCAAAGCTGGTGTTTTTTCAACAAAGTCAAAGCCTTTTGTAAAAACAGTTTTTGGCGGTTCGATTTGATATTGTGGCAGGCCGGCACAAACAAATCAATGTACAGGAAACACTGGACATGGAAAAGAAGAAAATTATGAATAAAGTCATTATTTTTGTTTTCTTTGCGCACAAAAATATTCTCATAGCTTCATAAAAATAAGGTTGAATGACTAATGTCACAAGAACTATTTCAACAAAGTCCTTACTACCTTTCTGGACTATAAAACATTTCAGTTGTGTTGCTGTCTATGGAAGGTCAGAAAGCTGAAATAATTTTTTTTTTTTTTTCATTTTTGCTTTTTTCTTCATTGGACAGTGGAGATCTGACAGAAAGTGAGTGGGAGAGAGAGGGGAAGATGGGATCGGGAAAGGTACACAAACCAGGATTTGAACTCGGGACATCCAAAGTGCAATTGCGCCATGTGTTGGCTATCGGTCATCGGCTATCGAAGCTATTGGCGCCAAACTAGGGTGAGTAATTAATGACAGCATTTTCACTTTTTGGGTGAACTACCCCAAACTTGAATAACAGTGCAGGCACCCAGTTTCTTTAAGATGGTCTACAAGCATGACTAAGATTCTCTTTTGACATGATGAAATCCGGCATCCTAAATAAGTGTAAATGTTATTGCTATTTAGGATGCTGAATTTCATGCCTTTGCATTGTTTTGTTCTGATACTAGATTAAATGTCAATTTTGAAATAGAAAGGCTTCATCAGAGGCTGTAGTATAGTGTCCAGGGATATGGTGGCAGGCTGGGGTGCTGATGGTTCTTGTTAGCAGAGATTATCAGGAGACGTCACTAATGCAGCAGATTCCCAGCCAACTTGGTATGTTCACCACAGAGACTTTTCAACACCTTGTCATGTTCCTGTCACTGCATGTTCCTGACATTTATTATGGCTAAACTCATATCAGCAAACTGTGGGTGGGATCTGTCGACTGTAAGATATATTTTGTATACAGCTTTTTAACCTATACTGGACATCCTTCTGAATTGACTCTTAAACAGTTAATGTTTTAATATTAATCTTTAAACATTTAAAAACTGAGTAACACTTCACAATAGGATTAAGGCATTGCAGAACTAACAGTGATTAGTTTACAGCATTCGTCTATCTTGGTTAATGTTTATAAAAGATTTTTTAAAACCTTTTTTTTTTATACAAATGCTATACGTGTAGTATATGTAGAAATGAAGACATTAACCAAGAAAAACAATACATTTAATATCTCATAATAAATAATCATAAAACTTTAAAATGCTGAAAAGTATTAGTTATATTACGTTACCTATTTTATTAACTAATGTTAATCTATACAACGTTACATTTTATTAAACCAAGGTAGGAAAAAAAAACAAGGCCTACCTATGTTTTCTTAAAAGAAATCACAACATAAGCATATCCATCATTCTGGCTTTAACAAAAGACAGCTGTGATAAAAGTAGTTATTGAAAGGTTTCTGACAGCATTAAGCAGGGGATAACTAGGTGCTAGATCTAACATACATTTGGTGGCTATTAGCCATAGGAGTATTGTGCATTCCTCATTCCTGAGAGGTCTCACAGTCACACCATTCCTCGAACAGTACTCAGACACAATAGACTACTAATATATGGCCTAATGTTTATTTCCAAACAAAAAGTAACAGGATAACAGGTTGTCATAACAATGTTGACCCCCCATTTAATAAACAGGATGTCTGAGAGCACAAAGAGCAGCACTCGAATAGTGCGAATGTCTCATATTAGCACATTGCCTGAAGTTATTTTAATGAAAATGGCATCTGAGGTCAAGAACTTTTAACAGTGAGGTAGGCACACTATATACAGTATATACTGATTTGTTTAACTCTTTTAAATATATACTAATATACTAAGTGGCCTTTTAGTTTTGATTCAGGATCGTCAATACTATTTTAATGAATCAAATTCAAATACAGTTCTCATTTTAATTAGGCCCTTTCATCTCGAAATGATAGTATTTGAGACAGTGCCTTTAAGTGCCTCATGACTGATTGTGTGATGCTGGGCATGACGCATATCATTGCGTCTGTATCATTTCTATACTGGATGGATTTAGCAGTTATTTCAGCCCAGTGACGGGACGAAGCACACCCAGTCGTGCAGCTGCCCTGGATGTCAGTCAAAGCTTTAGCAGAGGATTAATGATAAGTGCCAGGGATAACTGCGCTCTTCAGTCAAGAGAACAGAAAGCATATTTTATCTGGGTATCAAAAGAACCTATTAAAAGGTTAGATGTAGTTATGAAGCAAAATGGCCTCCAATCATTCTGTTAATGATTTGAGCCTCGGGATTTGCAACATAAGTAGTGATCAACAGTGAAGCGTTTACTATAAAAACAGGCCAGTTATAGTAGGACTATTATTGTGATGATGCCTATATTGATTATAAAATATACAAAAGACAAAGGCAATAAAGGTAATTCATTTTTAATATGTCTATAAATTGTAATTTATGAGCATTAGAAAATGTGATGGGTTGTTTCATATTGTAGAACTATAGGAAGTTTTAAAGGTACTATTGTGTGGCTATTTAAAAACATAAAGACAGCTGATAAACCACATACATGCTGTTCATTCTATGAGAATGACACAATGACTCCAGTCATTCCCAAGAGCACATTTTAAGAGTCAGTGAATGCCTGGGACATATTCCTATCAGTATGATTACTTGTACTTGGGTCATTCTACCAGAAACGTACATTATCTGTCCTTAACTTGTTACAGTGCATAAAAAGTATTTCATCCAAAACATTTCAAAAACTGACTGATGGTTGGTTTCTGTGAGTTGTTCTGTAAAGGTCATTCATTAGGTTCTCAGATTTTTTTTTCTTTATTAAAAACACTTTTGAAAATGACAAGTCCTGTCCTTGTCCTTGTCCCCAGCAAAACTGAATCTACAGCTTTCATCGTTTTTTTATGCTAAAAACTGTTACTAAGGGGAAAAAAACTCCATCAATAACAAGCTTAAGTTGTTATCATTCACATCAATTGATGAAAAACATGAAATTATACATAAATTCCACAAAATACTATTTTACAACTGCCCCCATGTTTTTGATCAGTCCTGTCATGTTTACATAAAACTCAACATCAAACATCCCTGTGTGACAGGGCCTGACAGCCCTGTGATACAGCCTTACAAATGAATGGCATTGTTCTTCTTTATTACCTTTATTGCATATATGTATTTACCACATGCCATAGTAAAACATTATTTGAATAAAAAAGACATTACACTGTAATTTTGAAGCTTTTTATGCTCTTTGACAAACTTTTACCTAGGCCTGTGTAGCACTGCTTTTGAGGACGCACTTTATATATTTATGATATTGCAATACATATATAGATATAATTGTCATTTATATTAGCTTTAAGCAATAATGACTGTAATTATTCCAATTCATACAGGTTGCATTTAGATGGGTCCAGTTAGTGCAGCTGAGAGACATAGGTAATGTCAGGCACAACTAAATGCAGACTCTGAGACAAAAGAGAAACATCTTCAGAAAGAAAGGGATAGATGGAGGCAGGAAAAGGAAAGAGGAAAAAGTATTCACGAGTTGAATAAGCGAGACCATAGACATATGTGCAAATAAAGGAGAGAGCAATAGAAAAAAATCTAGGCTTTAGAGAAAGGCCGGAGTTCCAGGGCCAGGGCCTTCAAGGTTAGAAAGGGCTACCATCACAGTACCACTTCATATTACAGCTTGGTGATAACAGGGTGTTACTATGCTAATATCTACATTATTACCCAGAAAATTACATGCAATTTCTGTTATTACCATGTAATTTCCTAAGTAACAATGCAGATATTGCCATAGTATTACCCTTTTATTACTGAGCTGTAATATGATGTGGAACCACGGTTACTGTACATTACACTATTCAGTTAAGTGCCTATTGATTACATTTAAATTAAATATGTTTTTATACTGAAATAAAATGAAATTAGTTTATTGAATTAAAAAGATGTTTGGACTATATCAGTTGTCAGTCATATTCCAATGAATTAGGTCCTTATTACTATACATGTCTTTGGTTGAACTTTACCGTAGTCAAATATTACATGAACATTAAAATTATAAAAATAGTTTAAAATAGGACTGTTTATCAAAACCATAAAGACCACAAAACATAACTTTTCCTACTTCAACATCAATAAAGTCAGGCCCTATCACAGTACCGTCAGTCCCGTCCCGTCACGCCATGCCATGCCACGGTCAGTCCTGTCACACAGGAAATTATGATATAAAAATGCACTATTTGAGGAAATATTGATGAATTAATATCTTTAACTGTGTAGATGAAGGTGGGGGTGTATATCCAATACTATGTTTTTGTAAAAATCTCGTATGTAAAGGTATATGAGTGCCTGGATGAATATTCTGTGATTTTGTGTACTACAGTTGACCGAAAAGTTTTACAAAACCATGTTAGATGCAATCAGGGACATGTTACCAATAAGAAAATGATATTTGTATCAAAGAAATTCATTTCAAGGAAACCATTCTAACATATACAAATTTGTCTGACATTTTAGGGGTGAAATACATATAAAAATGTATTTTATTCAATCATAAAAAATGCTGAGATGGCATTATATGTGTTTCTCATAGTTTAACATTTAATGTTCAGATTTAATAATTCGATTTTTTTTCCCCAAGATTTTTTAAGTGGAAATGTACGTTTGGTATAATGTCCCATATAGCATTTCCAGTTCTAGCTCACTATACCCTTTTGGTTTTTATATTTTGGTGTAATTTAAAAGAAATAAGGCATGCAGTTAAATGCTGAAAGTGATTAATCTGATCAATTAGACTATCCTGTTGTTCATCCTGTGCAAGCATGAAATGTCTGATAAATGAACATATTATATACAGATGAAGAATCCATAAACAAGTAAAAGTACAGTTATGTTGACTTATGAAAAAGCATAAAAGATATTCTGCCTTTATACAGAGCAAATTGAAATTTATAAATCCTCAACTCAAGGACCAGGGGGCGTCATTGGATAAGATACCAAAGCAGTTGCTCCTTGGTTGAAGAGAGCAATTTTTTAACCACTTTAAAGCACCCCCTTCTGGTAAACAGTCGAACACAAGCAGTACTGGCTAGCCATGACAGCTTCTTACAAAAACACATGAATCAGTAAAATTTTGAATGTTTTTTAAAGACGTTTCTTGTGCTCATCAAGGCTGCATTATTTGATTAAAAAAATACAGGAAAAAATGTAATATTGAATTTTTTTTTTTTTTTTTTTTTATGGATTAAAATCAAATTTATTCCTGTGATCAAAGCTGAATTTTCATCAAGCAATTACTCCAGTCTTCAGTGTCAACTGATCCCTCAGAAATTCTAATATGCTGAATTATTATCAGTGCTGCAAACAGTTGTGCTGCTTAATGTTTTTTTGTTTTGGGAACCTGTGATACTTTTTTCAAGATACTTTGATGAATAAAAAGTTTAAAAATAACAGCATTTATTTCAATATACTCTACCATTTAAAAGTTAGGAGTCAGTAAATCACGTTCCAAGAAATACTTAACAGTTTCAAACATTGATAATAAATCAGAATATTAGAATGATTTATGAGGGATCATGTGACACAGATATCAGTAACCTACGTTATGATGTCAATTTGATCATCAGGTTGAAGTTTTTAAAATGTTTTGTAGTCAGCATTATTAAAGAGGTAAAATTTCTTCCTAAACATGTTCGTATTTATATGGACATAAAACTTACACCATAATAGTGTGAGCTTTAAATAGCCTAAGAGCCTCTTTTCTTTCTTTGGACATTTTTTTGGACAGAAAGAAAAAAATTCATCCTTACACTCCATATTTTTATGAATGGTGCAAAACTTATATCAGAGTTTGTAAAAACGTAGTAAATTTGTGTCGTGAGTGACTGCCTTCGTATGATTTTCAGATAAACTCAATCTTGACATGTGCGAGGCTCACGACGTTCCGACCTTCAGAATCGCACTGAGTACTGCCTGCCTAGTAGTGAGCTGTTAAAATTACATGTGATATAAGAATTTCATACAGTATATACTATTGTAAAAACTGCAAATCTATCCCTCACTAAGGGTCTGACTAAGGTCTAGGCCTATCCACCTTATTTTTCATTGCGGAAGTAAGCTGTTTTCCAGTAATGTGTTAGTCTTCTAGTTCATAAGCCGCTTTTTGCAATATTACGCAGCAAAACGAGCTATTTTGTTTATTTTGTTTTTGCTTAAAACAGCTGGAAGCAAATAAGTCTGGACATAGACACATTCAATTTACAAATGGCCGCACCAAATCTTACGGGAAAAATAAGGTGGATAGGTTGGTTTTCATTTTAATACAATCTTAAACTGTGACCAAAAACATGACCAAAAAAATACTACATGATAACATGAAACCTTTTAAGTGAGGATATGTCTTAAATTTTATGACAAGAACAATAGGACAGGGATTTATTTGCAGGAATAAACCACAGTGTATACACATACATGCTCATATAACACATACCAAAGACACTATATTTATCTCAAAACAGAGCTAAATAAAGACAGCAGGGAGAAAGAGCAGACGGCTGTTTGTCAGAGCCAGAAAAGATAATGTAGCTGGTGCAGACAGTGGAGACCATAGAGGGACTCGGTGATTGACAGAGACAGGCAGCAGCGACAGCTGAATCTAAGAATGGAGAAAGCAGCAAAGAGGAATGAAGATACAGTACAAAGGTTAGAGCTAAATACGGCTGAATTGAAAAGCACCCCAGTAACTGTACACAGCAGCATTTACTGACATTTATACAGCAGTGAACTACTGGCATTTTCAGATTGCTGCTTTCTGCTCATCCACTGAAAAGAGCCTAAATGTGTCCTTATCAAGAGGTTTAAGAGTTAATAATATTTATACTAGCTGAACATTGATTCACATTTGTCATTTTTGTCAATTTTTTTAAATAGCGATCATTTGGTCCATCAGTGACAATACAGTTACAAGGCGGTTTTGCACACAACCGTCTAATTGCAACGTGACACCCACCAACACTAACATACAGAAGGCGACAACATTTCTTTTTCTGTTCTGAGGGGGTGGGGAGCAAATGGGCCATCTGAAAGGTGCAAGAGACCCTCTGTTAGAGCAGTTGTGCTGCTAGAGAAATGAGAAAAGAGACCCACGGATACAAACACCATGGAAATCAGGAATGAACAGGATTTTCTTTCTGGATGCGAGGAGTAAACGGAAGTTGTTGGCTGCGAGAACATAAGGGGGAGTGCAGATCCCGGAAATACAGAGATCAGAGGAAAGCTAGGCCCTGAAAATCTCTCGAAGGTTAAAGGACACAGAGTGTAAGAAGAGGAAACTACTAAAGTAGCACATGCCATTTTTATACCTGGATTAAATGCAACAATATATGTGACTGTAATTACAGAAGCATATCTACAACATACATTGCCAGATGAATGACAACGTCCGTTTTTAAGCTGAAAACATTTGCATTGATCATTGGACAAGCTTACATAAATTCTGCATTTTTTTAAATTTACATCAGGGGTATTTTACAACACCAATACACCAGTCACTGAGGAAGATTTTGTTGGTTTCTGAAAGAAACTGGACTTTAACGACAACCTATCCATATCATCTGTAATTTGCTGGTATGGTTAAGGAAGCAATACAAATGTTTCTGAACTCTATCCTTGTGGTCATTACTGACCTGGCAGCTGGACTTCTCGGCAACGCATCATTTCGACGTCATTTTCATTTGTTGCTGTCAGCATTGCTTTTGTTTGGGCCCCTCCTGAATTTTTGGGTTTCCCATTATAGTGTCTTTGCAAAGAGGACTCACTTTCTCTACAGGTAAGACATGACAGTGCTTTTATACAACAGTCCAATAAGTTTTAATTTACATTTTTGACACAATATAGAAGGTTTGCGCAGCCATATTGGAGGTATTCAGAAGTAAGCAACAGCATGGATTGCACAGTTAATGTACTATGCATACCTGCTAATTTATGTTGTCTAAACCATGGACAAAAAACGTGAAAGCTGTTAAATATTATAATAAAGAACTTAGTAAGCAGGAAAGGGCGTAATATTTTGACAAACTAAAGTTAATACATGGTAAAGATACATATGAGCAGTATTCATTCAAGATATTAGCCTAATATTTCACCTACCTGACCGGAAATGTTAAGAACAAACACAAATGTTGTCAAGATTCTTGCCCTGGAAATCCTGGTTCAGTTTGGCCAACCACAAATGCCTTTTGTTCCTCAATTTTTTGCACTCTTCTCCTTGATTTATCACTTTTGGCAGTTTATGATGCTCTAAATGTTTTTCCCGGTCCGACTAATTAGTACAGCCCAAAACATGACAATCACTGACCATTTTCAGCAGCAGTAATCAGCAAAATATGCAAGTTTCGTTCTGTTTAGCAGCATTGTTTACATTCAGTGCCGCCAATATGGCGTGTCGTGAGCACGCTGTTGACAGTACTTTTGTCTAATTTGCTCCACCAACAAAAATATTTACAAACAAACTCAAAGCTGAATCAAACCTTCGCATCTCTGTGCAACACAGTAATACACCTTAAGGCCTGTTCACATCATGAACGTTGACTATTAAAGACAACTATTAGCATCCACACCAGCGGTTGATACGTGTCTGTTTATTCTAAGCGCATGCGTGTCTGCCACTGTTGTTTCTCTGTACGTTTATTATAGCTGTAGTGTGGACTGACCATTTAAAGGTCTATGATATGATATAGAGAACGGCTTTTAGAACTATATTGCTAACTTTTTAGTTATCCTGCACATTCAATTTTTATATTTAATTCTTGACAAAAATGGAAACAAAACTGTGAGGTATAGTCATACAGTGCATTCAGTGGATTGTACTGTTGTTTAACAATATAGCAATTGTTCAGCTGACAAAACGTTTTTCTGGAATAAACTTAGTAAGCAAAAACTCCATAAACCAGTTTTGAAAGTTGTGAAAATTACACAATCTAGTGCATGCCATTATAAACATTTTAAGTCTATCAGTGTCGTTTTAATCTACGTTAAAGGGTTAGTTCACCCAAAAATGAACATTTTGTCATTAATACTCACTCTCATGTCATTCCAAACCTGTAAGACCTTCGTTCATCTTCAGAACACAAATTCAGATATTTTTGATGAAATCCAAGAGCTTTCTGAACCTGTATTGACACCAACGCAACTACAATGTCCTTTCTGGGCTTTGATAAAATAGTCCATGTGACAAGTGGTTCAACTGTAATTGTATTAAGCTGAGAGAATACTTTTTTTGCTCAAAGAAAACAAAAATAACAACTTTATTCAACAATTTCTTCTCTTCTGTGTCAGTCTATGGTGTGTGTTCATGTTAGTACCACAACGCATCAATGTCTTTACTATCTATCCGAGTCTTGATTGTGTCAAATGCATTGCTGTTTATGGAGGGTCAGAAAGCTCTTGGATTTCATTAAAAATATCTTAATTTGTGTTCTCAAAATGAAGGAAAGTCTTACTGTTTTGGAACAACATGAAAGTGAAGAATTAATGACACAGTTTAAATTCAAAATGGAGTCTAACCTGATTCAGTTCTATAGCATTTCTGAATAAATCAGTGTTTTTGAACTAATCAGTTGAGTGAATAGTTCAATGACTCACTCGTAAAGATTATGGCCGCATCCAAATGTGCCTTCTTTTCTACTAGGTGAAAAATAGAATGTGACAACAGTATGAATTAAATGTTGAGTAATTACTCAAAAAGTATATTCATAAAAAGTATATTCTATAGGGTATTAGGACTTTTCTCACAGATTAGATCAGTGCAGTGCTGAGGGGCCTCCAAGACAGGCTTGATAACCCCTGGGTTAGATCAGTATTGATTCACATGGTTTGTGCCCAAAAAAAAAAAGGCGAAGCCAGGAGTATGAATGTATCTTAATAGTAAAGTGTCCATTGATTGTGCACTTCAGAATCTCGCCAGGAGTAGTAGGTCATCTGGATATTTTTCGCCTAGTACTGTAAAATTAGACATACTACTTGTTTCACATACTGCTTTTTGTCTCTATATAGTAAGGAAAGCATGCATATTTGGATGCAACCAAATTATTCTTGCAAATGAGTGCAAAAAATATGTATGTGACCCTGGACCACAAAACCACTCTAAAGTAGCTTGGGTATATTTTTAGCAGTAGCCAAAAATACATTGTATGTTTCAAAATGATCTATTTTTCTTTTTATGGCAAAAAATCATTGGGATATTAAGTATATGTATATAGATATTAAGATCATGTTACATTAAGATATTTTGTGAATTTTCTACCATAAATATATCAAAACTTAATTTTTGATTAGTAATATGCATTGTAGGAACTTCATTTGGACAACTTTAAAGGCTGATTGATTTTTATTGCACCCTCAGATTCTAGATTTTTAAATACTGTTATATCCTAACAAACCGTACATCAATGAAATGCTTATTTAGCTTTCATATTATGTATAAATCTTGATTTTAAAAATAATTGACCCTTATGACTGGTTTTATGGTCCAGGGTTCATATAAGATACAAAACACTGTGCTCAATATTAATGCAGTAATATGTCATTCACAATTCATTTGTAGGGTGTTCCTGCGCTCAGGTTGGGGCTGGACCTGCATCTTTGTTGGCTCTTTTGTCTTCCTCCTGTCTTTCTCAGTTCGTCGCTCACTCACGCTTTCCTTGCGACATCTTTCTCGACTAGCTGTGGCAGGTGGACTGTGGCTGGGCTTCCGCAAACTGCTTTGTCTGTTGGAAAATGCCACCGGGAGCTGCTATGAGCCCCTCAGCTCCTCTCTTGAGTTGGCTTCAGGGACCAATGGAGATCAGCCTTTGCTGCTTTTACATGAAGGTGAAACAAAGGAGGCCTGTGTCCGCTCTGGCATGTTGTGGCGTGGCTATGAAGTTTCTGAAGATGCCCTTCTGCTGTGTTTGTGCTGCCTGCTTCTAGCTGAGGAGACTGCAGTGTTCGGGCCCTACCTGAGCTTGGGTGGACCCTCTGGAGCCCCGCTGCGCATCCTCTTCCTGTTCTGCGTCCTGCTGTTGAGTCTCTGGGTGTTCCTGCTTCTCTGCCTGCTGGCTTACTTCCCACGGTTTCCTACTCAGCTTTTGGGAGGTGCCCTGGGTTGTTTGAGCTGGAGAGTGTTGTATCAGGGCTGGTACCGACTTGGACCTAGTTGGTACTGCCCTGGGAGGCCAGGGGTGGGACTTTTGTCTACACAGAGCAAACAGGATGAGATATCTGAGACACTGTGTGAAAGTAATGACACAGAGATCAACTAGAGAATCTTGAGCAAGTAAAGCTTTTTTAAAAAAATTGGACTAATTATATGTAGTGCTGCCGCAATATACAAGTGAAACTCACAAAATATCCAGCCAAATTCTGCCAGTACAAGATGAATGTATATTTGATAAATTATGTATCAAAATTGCTGGTCTTTATAAATTTCATTTATGCATGCTTACTAATTCTTACAGAAACTGGAAATTTAAAGTTGAATAACATGGTCGAGAAGACATTAAGAAAGGGTTAGTTCACCCAGAAATAAAACACTTAAGAACACAAATAAGGATACTTTTTAATCTAACTCAAGAGCTTTCTGGCCCTGGATAGACAGCAACGCAACGATTTTTTCCTTTTCTTTGACGCATACGTTGTGGTACTCTCATGAATGCACGGCAGAAAGAAAGAAATTGATCATTTCTGTTTTCTTTGCGCACAAAAATAATTCTCGTAGCGCCATAACATTACGGAAACCGCTGATGTCACATGCGCTATAGTTTTAACGACGTCCTTACCTTTTCCTGGGCTGTTTGAACATTTCAGTTGTGTTGCTGTCCATCCAGGGTCAGAACGCTCTCGGATTTCATCAAAAATATCTTAATTTGTGTGCCGAAAAATAAATGAGGGTAAGCAATTCATGACAGAATTTTAATTTTCAGGTGAATTTAACCATTTAAAGGTAAAGTTCCTCTTAAAAAATTAATTCAATCCTTAAGACATTTGGTATGATTTTCAATTGCATGTCATTGGCTTTCTAATTATTTTTTATTGTTTGCATTTCAGAGTAAAGAAACTCATACAGGTTTCAAACATTGGATAAAGGGTATCAAAATTTGCTTTCTAGGTTGAACTACATCTTTAATGACTACAAAATGATCACATTCAAATTAATATCTTTGGTAATAGTTTTAGCATTACTACAGAACTGGTTCCACACATTGTTACAGAACAAATGAAGACACATATGAGACATCATATTGATTTATTAGGTTCATCCTTGACAATCTCAATTTGTTTTTATTACAAAAATATTCACAGAATTTCCGGAAAGCTCAGCCTTAAATAAGAAACTTGTGATTCATTTATGCCCAAATGCACATGTAATTTAAAGACAGACAGAAATTATTTCTGGGTCATTGCGGTATAAATTGTTATGCAGTTGTGTCATTTTGCAAACATCTCTAAACACGAACCATATCTTAAACAAAGCTTCCACAAATGAAAACCCATCAGTGGCCTCACAACAGACGAAAAAAAAAAGGGCTGTATATAAGAGATGCTTATTTGGAACACACAAGATTTGTACCTACAAAAAAGCATGCTTCAAAATTCTAATGGAAAAGTTTAATAAGGCAAGAATAGGAATAGCTCCTGGTTAAAAATGGCAATAGTACTGTAGAAGATTCTTTCTATCCATCCATCTTTAAAAAACCTGTTCAACAAAACCAAAACTTCCTAACTCAGAAAAAAGGTAATGGACACACATGAAGAACACGTCTTGCCTGCTCAAAATAACGCTCCAAATAAAAGGCTGAAAAGGAGAAAAACATTCTCTGAAAAACTTGCTCAGAGTATTATAAAAAAAGGCATTTTCCTTCACAAAGTATAATAATCCCAGACAGTGTTTGGTTCAGACAGTCAAGAACCGTTCATCATAGGAATTTCAGATGTGATACTGTCCAATGGCTGCCAGTGGCAATCCATGAGCGAATCATAGAGCTCCTCACTGCGCTCCATGTATTGCTTATTTAATGCCTCCACATCCACCTGTGGGTTTGGGTCTGAGAGAGAGGAAAAACAGTGAGTAACTACAAATGTGTGATCTTGCTTCAATCAAAAATGAAGACAATCAAATGAAATGTTACGAAATATTACCTTCGGCAGGGTCCTCCTCAACGTCCTCAGTGCCATCATGTGACTGGTGAAGCAATATAAAGAAACGGTCAATTGCAGAACTGAAGTGTTTTGGATTTATATATAAAAACACTATTCTACCTAATCTTCTAAAACTATTAAAAATACCTCTGTGGATCCCTGCATGTCAGGGGGCATGGGGGGCATCCCCATGGGTGGGGGCGGTCCCATCATCCCGTGTGGAACTGGAGGCGGGGTGGCATATGGGTTATAGCCGTAGTTATAGCCACTGTACTGATCATAACCCCACTGTGGATAGTAATTGTTGTAAGGCTGTTGATAGTACTGCTGCTGATAGCTGGTGTTGTAGCTGTTATTCTGGTTGTGGTAACTGCTTGGTTTATTGCTAAAATGAAAAAAGAAAAAATATGGTTGAGATTTCATGTGGATTTGAGAGGGCAAAGTTTAAATATCAGAACTAAGTCTAGTAGGATTAGTTCACTTCCAGAATAAAAAGTTCCTGATAATTTACTCACTCCTATGTTATCCAAGATGTTTGTGCCTTTTCTTTAGTCGAAAAGGAATTTAGGTTTTTGAGGAAAATATTCCAAGATTCTATTTCTCCATATAGTGGATTTATATGGTTCCCAAACGGGTTGAAGGTCCAAATTGCAGTTTCAAAGGGTTCTACATGATCCCAGCCAAAGATAAAAATAAATCAATTTTATATGCTTTTTAATCACAAACGCTTGTCTTGCACTAGCTCTGTGAGGCGCGCCAACTAGCGAGGCACGAGATCTCGCGAGATCTGTCTGGTCTCACGAGAACGTGATAGTACTTGCAGTGTTTACATTAGAGCTGCACGATTAATCCTAAAAAGATTGCAATCTCTGTTCGAAAGCCAATGCAATCTTATTCATGCCTTTCAATCACATAATGATCATTATTTCTGTGTTACAGACATTTAAATAACACAAGTACTAGAATAAAAGTTTATAGTTTGGGGATAAACACTAATTGTCTGTAACAGTGATCAAAATGAAAGCATCTTAACACGTGTATGCATTGTAATGTTTATCTTCTTCCACCAGGAGGTGGCCACAACTGCATGTTTAAAAACACATTTATCAATGAATCATTCATTCAGGAGATTCCAACAGTAAATTAAGTCTTTATTAATTAATTTGATCGAATATATTTAAAAAAAAAAAAAAAAAAAAAAAAAGACTTAAGCAATGAATGTTGCGTCAGAATCACTAGCAAATTGTTATTTTGTTTAGATTTCTAATCTAATCCTTTTTTCTTCAGAATCATGAGAATCGTGATCTCCAAATTTAAAAAAAAAAAAAAGTTTATTTAATTTATCCAGAATCATGTAGCGTAAGTTTACATTTTTATTAATGCATATAATTAATTAAAAAGTTTAATTTCATAAAGTTCATATCAAAATGCACCTATATTTTTTGTTTTTCAGTTTAAAAAAAATACTATTTTTATATATTTCATTAAGGATTTCTTTTAAAAATCTCGTCTCATCTTGTTCTCGTGAACCCAGTCTCGTCTCGTGGGATAAGTGTCTCGTCACACCCCTAGTAATTACTTATTCCTCAGCTGGGATCATGTAGAGCCCTTTAAAGGTGCACTGAATCTGAAATTTTGACATTCAACCCATTGATCCCCATTCAAGTCCTCTATATGGAGAAAAATCCTGGAATGTTTTCTTCCAAAAAAAAAAAAAAAAAACAATTCTTAGTGACTGAAGAAAGACATGAACATCTTGGATGACATGGGGGTGAGTAAATTAGGACTTTTTATTCTGTAAGTGAACTAATCCTTTAAATAACATTGATAAGTTTAAAAGAAAGGTACCCTTTGTTGACTGCGATGCTTATCCTGATTGCTTTTCCTCCCAGGCCTGATGCGTTCTGAAACTCCTCAAGGGCTTTCTTCTGTTCGTTCTCGTCGCTAAACTTCACGAAGCCATAACCCCTGTACATGTGAAAACTAGATCATCAGCACCCGCTCCTTCACTCTTCACGCGCCTCATCATGCAGTATATGCGTATTTCAATATGTATTCAGAAAGTAATTAATTTGATGGTAGAACTGAAACTTCTCTTTTACTTTTAACATGAAGTAGCATCACTTCAATTGTGAGTTGCTCTTGCTTACCCTATATGGGGAAAACAATAGTTTTAGCAGATTTGTAACACGGTAAATCACATCCATGTATTGACTGGCCCTTTTTAGGAGAGGGAGGGTAAAGAGTATCGACTGAAAATAAGTTTTTAAGAAGTACATCAAATAAAAGGTAAAGGAGACCTCTAGTTGAACTACCTCATCTGTAGGTCAAACTGTCAGAGAAAGCCAAGTAAGGTTATGCAGTACAGAGTTTGTGGCAGAAACATTTTATACCTGGAGTTCCCATAGGGATCAGTGACAACTTTGCCTCCTTTGCAGGAAGGGAATTTTTTCAGAAAGAACTGATGAAGCTGGTAGTCATCCACATCTGATGTGAGATCTCCAACAAAGACAGAAAACTCTGGCCTGAGGAAGAAGGTGAAAAGAAACCTCCTCAGTTTGTACAGTTCTTTCTGCTTCCTCAATTAAAATGTTTGTAAAATGTACATGGTGTGCTTACCCTGGCTCTGGCCTTTTCCCATATGTTGCATAGTTTAGCTTGAACTTCCTCGGCTGAAATGCAAACAAAATACAACCATTGAGCAAACCAAATGGCACTTTGCCTGCAGTATGGAGACAATTCGCTGACAAATAGAGTTAAATTATTTGAGTAAGGAAGCTCTTATTTCCACATACCTCCACCAATCAGAACTGGCTTTATCCCATTCGTCAGCTAGTTCCTAACAGAGTTTATTCACCAGCTTCAAACAAAGTCATTTTAAAAACAGCCTCAACCACCTTCCTTAGGGAAGAAATTGAGCTCTGTAACTCTCCCATCACTAGTAATATATGGAGTAATAACTGAAATGTTTCATATCAGGTGGGGGCCATGCTGGTTATGCCTTCCTATAATAATCTCTATATATATGAATGTATTGAAATAAAATATAGATGCCAAAACTATACAATTTAATGGGTGCAAGTTTGGCATCTTACCGGATTCGATCCTGGAACCAGCTTCCCATTAAGCCTCTGCACACAACGGTCGACACTGGCCTCATCTGCCAGCTCCACAAAACAGTATCCAGCTGAGCCTCTGAGGCAAACACAGATAAGAATATTTAATGATATTGGTCAACACACACACATAAGACAAAATCTTACAACTATAAGACACATGTTCAGTGAGTATGGATATTATTAACCCAAAATAATTAGCTGTAGACCTAAAATGTTGCTTAGATACTATTAACGAGTCTATAAAGCGCAATTGTGCTCACCCATGTTTTCAGTGGCTTTGGTTCTGGAACTATTATTCATCATTCATTTTTTCCATAGGGATTCTTTTTTAGGAGTAACAAGCCATGAACCAAACCAACCAGCTACGAGATTAATCAATACATGACAAGATTTGATTTGAAGCAAAAATGTGTGTTTGAAAATCAGATGAAAAGACAAAAGTACAAGACTGTGTAATTACGTAACGACTTCAATGAGGGAAAGAACTACAATGCCACAAAGAATTGTGAAGGACAATGAAATTAAAACTAATGGAGAAATATAGGACTACAGATTTAATGATGTTAATTGCGACTGCAATCGCAAGTTCTAAGTCAGAATTGTGAGTTTGCATCATGCCATTCTGAGGAAAAAAATTACAGATGTAATTTCACAATTGTGAGAAAAAGTCAGAATTGTAAGATAAAAAGTAGGTAATGTAGTTGAGTTATAAAGTCAAAAATACAATGTTTTAGAAACTCACAATTCTTTGTTTTTAGTTTCTCACAAAACTTGCAATTGCGTGTTATAGTCAGAATTGCGAGATATAAACTCGCAATTTTGAGAAAAAAAGTCAGAATTGTGGGTTTGTCTCTCAATTGCAAGTTCATATCACACAATTCTGAGAAAAAAAATGCCCAAACTGTGAGATGTAAACTCAGAATTGTGAGATAAAAAGTAGGTAATGTAGCTTTTCACTGAAATTCTGCATGTGAAAGGTCTGTCTCTAAATGGTATAGAAGCCTGTTTCCGCCACTGAATAAAAAAAAATAAAAAAGATAATTGGGTAATTCCACGCAAATGTCAAACTTGCAATGAAAATAAAAAGGTTTTACCAAAGGTTTTTAGCACGGATGTCAAAATTTGGTGGTTCAAATACCCATGTGATGTCTCTCTTAAAAGTTTTGAAAGCATTTTCTTAAATTTTTAGTGCATGACTTTCTATAGTCTGGTAAGTGCTATTTTCAAGCTTGTCACATCCATAACAGTACAAATTCCTCATAAATAGATCAAAATTAAAGTAACAATTATATGTTCTGTGAAGAGCCATCGCTTCTCTATTTGTTGGGTATTATTGTGTCTGGTTTGTGCATTTTAATTACATAACAAGTATGTAGTCTCTCTAAAACGGTGTTATACGCATAATTATTTCCCTTTTTTAACATAGAAAACTTGTGCATAGATGGATATTTTTCTGATGTTTAGACGATCAACAAAGGTTTATTAAAATACAAACAGACAGTTCAGTATATTTGTAACACATACATTAAGTATTTACATGTCACATCCACAATTCATTTACATTTCGCAAACTCGTGATACAAACTTGCACTTCAGAATTGTGAGATATTGCAAGATAAAAACGAAAAAAAACAATTCTCAACACAATTGCGAGTTTGTATCTCACAATTGAATGTTTTTTTTCTCAGAATTGTGAGATACAAACTCACAATTGTGAGTCATAAAGTCCAATTTTGAGGAAAAGAAGACCAATATGTTTTCAGAATTGCGAGTTTATATATAAATTCTGACTTAACTCGAAATTGCATTATAAAGTCAGACTGCGAGATCTATATAAACTCGCAATTCTGAGAAAAAGAGTCAGAAGTAAGTTTATATGTTGTAATTCTGACTTTATAACTTGCAACTGTGAGTTTATATCACAATTCTGACTAAATTTGACTAAATCTGACTAAAAAAAAATGTCAGAAAGGTGAGATGTAAACAATTGCAAAGGGGAATTGTGAGAAAGCAAGTAGAAATTAATTTCAGTTTTTTTTTATTCAGTGGCAGAAACGGGTTTCCATACAAAAAATGTATAGGCTATCATTAAAAATAAAAGTATATACTTGATGGGCTTTTACTTCTGGAAACCCAACTGTTGCACTTTATTTAGCGATGTAATCTTACCCGGTAACTCGATGTGTAATAATTTTAACACCGTAGGCAGTCTCTCCCATATTGCTGAAAGCTTGCTTAATGAAGTTTTCATCCATGTATGGGTCTAACTGTAAAACAAATCATGGGATTAATGGCCTGTCAGCACATCTTAAACACACAACATATTAATGATTTACAGACGGAAGCAGACAACTGGAAAAGTTCAGAGTTCTACGTCACGTGCCCGTTTACAGCGCGGGCGTCGGTGACGCAGACAAGTTGACTTAACTTAGTTTATCGCCGTTTAGTATGCTAAACCCTGTTGTTTAGTTGCTGAGTCAACTAGAAATCATAATCCGGACATTTAGCTCGTCTAATTATTTTCACTACGACACAAAACGCTTATGCAAATATAAGAGGCCTACCGTGAATAAACATGAGAAAACACAAATTGGCGTCATATTTACAAATGTGCTCAAATATTACTTTAATTCGGTGTACATTCAGATTTTTTCTGTAGTTTGGAGTATTTGAGTGGCCTGTTAGCTGTGTTTGCATAACATCGAGCTAAACCCACATGCTGCTGATTTCTAATCTAACGTTACATACTCGCAGAGTTGTCGAAGAAAAGCAAACAAAAACACAATACTTACATCGCCCATCCATAAACTTGTCATTCTGTTAAACATCTTGGCGGCTGAAATTGTTGCACCTCAGAGGTTTGTGAAATTAAGTTGACTGCAGAATTTGCGTGGTGGTTCGTGAAGCTAGCAAAACGTTTCCTGAACACACACACTTCCGCTTCCGGCAGGACAACGATCAGATCCAGATCCAGTTAACTCGAGTTCACTCGACTGGCAGTCTGTCTGTTAGGTTTACTCAGGGTCCAGGACACCAAATTTCTACAAAGAGTCCATGCATGGGTACATTTCCAACAGTCTTTATTTTTTATAAAATAAATTAAGTAAATAAAACTCTCTGCTACACATTCTGAGTTTGATTTCCAGGGGGCAGTAGTGAGTGTTGAAAACTCGAGACAGACTTCCAGTAGAGGAAGAGACGCAAAGCATGTGATGACTTTGGTATGATATTGATGTAAGGAAGCTTAAGCCGAAATGAACACGTTACGAACATTTTTGCGTTTTTCGGGCGCACAGAGTTTGTGTTGGTATGTAAAACCACTCTTATTTTAATGTAAATTAAGTGATGTGTCTTTTTTTATTTTAAATTTAATCACTAACGTTAGCGACAACCCCACATCACTAACAGTTACGTTAATAGCTTTGCAGTAACCCAATGAAATATTAATGGTATTAATCTATTCAGAATATACTGCAAGACCACAGCGAAACATAAAAGACACAAAAATGCAGTTAAAAGTATTACAAGAGTGTAATAGTTACAGTACATTTGTGTACAATTTTTGTACAGTTTTTAGTGTTTTTAGTATTTTAGTCTGTTTTAGTAGTTTTAGTATGCAAGTTAAAATTCTGTAATGTGATGTGGTCACTACCAAATCATTACTGTCCCCACCGAAAACGTGCTGTCTGTAATGTACTGAAACATGGGATGCTTTGTCAGAAATAAAGGATGCTAAATTATCAACTAAGATGTTATGATAGTGTTAGGTTTAATGTGTAATCAAACTAATGAATCCTTAAGTTTGAAATCAGTATGATCAACTTTTTTGCCTTTTATAAAGAAAAAAAAAACAGATTAAAAATAGAATAAATCTTATAAATTACTCTTGAAATATTGTTACAAATGTAGATGTAAGCAAAATATTAATAGGTCAATTTAACCTACTTACTAATGTGTTTTGGTAGAAACCAATTTGGGGAGAGGACAAATATTTCAAAACTTTCTGAAAATACAATATGAGAATTAACTGCACAATTACTATATATGTATACCTTGGATGTTATGCAACATGCATACTTTTTTTTTTTTTTTGGAAAAAGACACTTTCAAGACATTTCCAACTCTGTAGAATTCATTTCTGTAGAATAGCCCATATATTGTCAACTTATCTGCAACTGAGGTTTGAGGAAGACTGCAGTATTCAGGACTCACGTACAATACATCCATGCATTTGTAAATATTTTCTAATTATGTTCTAATTCACTTTCAGGAGTAATGGCGCTCACTCTACCTTATTCAGCTGCAGTCAACTACGCACTATCAGTTCCTTGGTTGTGTCAAGGACAGGAACTGAGCAGAAACCTGTCCTTCAAGGAACCCTAAACACCAAAGCAGAGGGAGCTTGTGTTTTCCAGCAGCCACTCTGGCACTATCAACAAGTCCGCACGGTCAAACGTGGGACAGAATATCAGCCGAAGAACATCAAACGAAAGAGGACCCATGGGTGGATCAAAAGAATTAGCACTCCAGGTGGGATCGAAGTAATCCTGCGCCGAATGCTCAAAGGACGAAAATCCCTCACGCATTGAGACTCTGACCGGACAGTTGCTTTGATAGACCTTTGAAGTGATTCTCAGTTGAATGTCAGCTGTGCAGTAGAGCTTTTGGGTTTCTATTTAAAATGGACGTCAAATTAAAGAAATTATTGCACAATGGCACCAATAGACTTCATTGGATGTTATTTTTTATTTGATGGATCTTATAATCTTCATACTTCCAGTTGAGTGTATTCATGGTTCTGCTGTATGCACCATGCAGTCAGATCAGAAAATTTATTTGTTTGATTTTTAAAATAACATCAACATACATATAAGTGATCAGTTTGGCATAGGATGTATAGGTGACAAGGAAAAAAATATATACAAATTTGTCATGATCAGATTATGTTCTGATTATTCTGAGTGGTTTAAAAAAATGTAAAAATAAAGACAAATATAGCTGCAAGCAGCGACTACTGTGGTTTAAAAGGTTTAAAAACACTCCACTTTTTTAATAAATAGACTCATTTTCCAACTCCCTTAGAGTTAAACAGATGAGTTTTCCCGTTTTCGAATCCATTCAGCCGATCTCCAGGTCTGGCGGTAGCATTTTTAGCATAGCTTAGCATAAATCATTGAATCAGATTAGACCGTTAGCATCTCGCTCAAAAATGACCAAAGAGTTTTCATATTTTTCTTGTTTAAAACTTGACTCTTCTGTAGTGTAGAGAAAATATAAAAAAGTTGCGATTTTCTAGAATGATATGGATAAGAACTACAGTCTTATTCTGGCATAATAATCAAGGAACTTTGATGTGGTACCATGGCTGCAGCAGGCACATTGATATTACGCAGCGCCTGAAAATAGTTCCCAGCTAGGTAACTTCCAACGTGACTGGCACTAAGCTAATAGTAAAATAGCTGGGGACTATATTCATGCACTGTGTAATATCATTGCGCCTGCTGCACCCGTGGTACGACAACAAAGTTCCCTGATTATCAGCCTTGAAAATCACAACTTTTCATTTTCTGTCGGTCTTAGTACACAATGTAACTACAGAAGAGTCAAGTTTTAAATAGGAAAAATATTGAAACTCTTTGGTCATTTTTGAGCGAGATGCTAACGGTCTAATCAGATTCAATGATTTATGCTAAGCTATGCTAAAAGTGCTACCTCCAGACCCGGAGATCGGCTCATCTGTTTAACTCTAGGGGAGTTAGAAAATGAGCCTATTTTCAAAAAAAGTGGAATGTTCCTTTTAGTGATTTAAGACATTTGTCAAAAAAAAGCATTATTTAGCAAGCTTGTAACCACCTAAATCAATTCTTTTAAAAAGCATTTTTGACAAATCCAGGTAATTTACAATGAAAATATTGTTTTTTTAACAGTTATGACTGTTATAGTATAGTAGCTTATATAGAAACACCTGTCACATGTGCTTACCAGATTTTATGAAGTTTTGAGTTTTCCTTTAGGCTTTATAGGATTTTGGGTAAATTCAGACAGGCCCCTTTTCTAAATAACATTGTCTAATAGGTGCTCAAACTTCATCAGCTAATGGCGGCTATGTTTTTTTGATACGCAAACGTCCTTATAAACACTTGTCGCACTTTGAACCAAGACTGTGCACAATGATTTTCATGTTTTTTACCCTCTTGTAGCGCCACCAAGTGGTCAAACTACACTTTTTTTTTTACAGTTTACAGTTTACATGTTCTGAGTTTGGCACAGAAATCTCATTTTGTTCAGGAGTTCTAGGCAGTTTACTAAAAGCTGCCCTGTCCCTTTTGGCCTTCCTTTGCGACGGTGAGTCGAAAGTTTAACATCTTTTTTTTTTGATAATTATTGATATTCGCTCTCCAGAGAATCTTCCTGAACTGGTTTGGTTCCGATTGGGAACCTAGAAAACCTAGGACTAGTTTGCAAAAGTAGGTTTTTCAAAAAATCCAAAATACCTGAATATTTCAATCAAATCTGAGCCATACGTTTTGTAAGACACTTGAGCCTGTTTAGGATTTATGAGCGATTTCGTACTTTTGATCGCTATGGTGCCCCGTCAGGCCGATTGGGATGAGCCTTGGTGAAGTTTTACATGGAGATTGCTGATCCTTGGCTGTTCTAACAACTGAAATAGGAATTCAGCACTACTTGGACCCCTAAAAAAATAAAAAATGCATTTTCATAGTGTATCACATTTTATTGTAAGTATTATAGTTCATTTTTATAAGCAATTGTAGATGTATTTAATTTGTACTACGATAATAGTATAAAAGTAAAAAAAAAAATACAGGGCTTGAATAACTTGGTGTGTACTGTGTCTGATATACCATTTCTAAAATTTCTTTTCACAGTAATTCCTTTTTATTGCATTATGGGTTCACACTCATTATAAGATCAAAATCAGCAAGGACAATACATTATTTTTAGATTGTCATATTAACTGTTTCATATAAGAAAAATAATAATGCGTAGAAAAATAGAAAATCTATACATTTTTACGTTTACAGTGCTCATTCAAATGTCCTTTCTTGCTTGGCCATGCCTAAACGGATTTTTATCATGCAGGTGATTTAGCATGCCGCCGTCAGTGAGTAAACTATATGGAGATCTCAGATTAATATATTGTATTAAAATGACTTTGACATGCAGTTCCACTCACTACATGGTTGCTTTAGCACATTTAAGCAAATGTTAAGCGTTACAATCAGTGCTATATATTAACTGAGTAGTATCACCATTTTATTCACTGTCTTTTAGTACCAAAGTCCGAGCTTTCGCTCTTTTCAATCTCAGATGGAAGCTCTTCTGATGAAGGATTTTGGTCATTATTGGTGTGTTGTGCATTAGTGGCCCTTGAGGCGTCTTCTGGTTTCGTTTGCTGTTCAGAACCAGCACCAGTACACTGACTTTCTTTCCCAAAGTTGAAGAGTTTGCCTGGATTGAAGGACTTGCTGGGAGACTGTGATTTCTCGTGGCTCCCATGTGTAGCTGCTTGTGCGACTGCTGCAGCGGCTTCCTTTTTTAACTCTTGGGATTTGAGGAACTTCAGAAAGCCTGGAAGTTTGGCCTCACCACTTGTGGGAGAAGTGGTAGAGGTGAATTTACCCTGAAGTGGGATTATCTGTTTAAGTTTCATTACATTATTGTTGCCTAAAAGGGAGCTGGGTCTCTTAAGTTTATCTCCTCCAAAGCTGAACTTGGTGCCTGGGCTTTTTTCATGGTGATGGTCTTCACCACTCAGATCAGACTTGTCTTGCTCACTGTCTTGTCGTGCCAATTCCTCTGCCAATTTTTGATGCTCTTCTTCTTCTTCAGACTTCCTCCGTTGCTGCTGCTGGTGCTGCTGAGCGAGGCGTTCATGTTTCTGATGCACAAACACACATAACACAGCCTTTTAACTCAACAAACTAAGATTTTTTTTCTTCTTAATGTGATGGTAAACAATGACATGAAATATTAAAGGGATAGATCAGCCAAAAATGAAAATTCACATCGTTCCAAACCCGCAATAATTCATATTCAGAACACGATGAAATCCAAGAGCTTTCTTACCCTGCATAGGTATTAAGGACATCGATAAAATAGTCCATGTGACATCAGTGGTTCAACCTTGATTTTATGAAGCTATGAGAGTACTTTTTGTGTGCAAAGAAAACCAAAATTACGACTTTAATTATAACAACTATTTTTTTTTATTAATTTGTGTTCTGAAGATGAACGAAGGTCTTACGGGTTTGGAACAACATGAGTGTGAGTAATTAATGACAGAATATTAATTATTGGGTGAACTTTCCCTTATAGTACATCTATACATTATAATTCTTTAGATTTTGTTAGTCGATGGTCATCATGTGCTGTGCTACCTTGAGAGCTTCTCTCCGTTGGTATTCAAGTTTGGCCATCTCATCCGCCACCCAATTTGGAATATCAGGAATTGCAACATGAATTATATATTTGAGCAGAATGGCAAAGTGCTGAAAACCATATGAGAAAGAGTTACATTCAATTTACTACACTTCAGTCATAATTTGGCCAAGCTTTAGATTTGTTATACACAATGTATAAACAGTTGAGGTCAAAAGTTTACATTTACCTTGAGGAAAGTGTTAATTATTTTAACAAAATAAGACAAACCATACAAAATGTTTTGGTTTTTCAGCGTTTTTGTGTATTTGAACCCTTTCCAACCATGACTGTATGATTTTGAGATCCATCTTTTCACACTGAGGACAACTGAGGGACTCATATGGAACTATTACAGAAGGTTCAAATGCTTACTGATGCTCCAGAAAGAAAACAATGCATTAAAAACTCAAACTCAGGGTAAATGTAACTTATTTTGTCTTCTGGGAAACATGTATCTTCCGTAGATTCTGAAGAGCAGTAATAAAAAAAAAAGATATTTAGGCTATATAAGAAAAATGTACGCCCCTGGCTCCTAATGGATTGTTCTTCCTTCTGGACAATCAGTAAGCATTTTAACCTCCGTATAATAGTTGCATATGAGTCCCTCAGTTGTCCTCAGTGTGAAAAGATGCATCTCAAAATCATAAAGTCATTGTTGGATAGGGTTCAAATACACAAAAATTCTGAAAAACCAAAGAATTTGTGGGGCCTGAAGATTTTTTTTCTGATGAACAGCAGGCAGTTTAACTGTTCAGGAAAGATTAGAAACTCATAAACTATCACTAAACAAAAACACTGTGGACCATTCAGGTAACAACACAGTATTAAGCATCAAGCGTCTGTAAACTTTTGAACAGGGTAATTTTTATAAATTAAACTATTATTTTCTCTTGTGGACTATAAACAGCTTTTATGTGAAATATCTTATTCAGGTCAGTAATAAATAAAAAATAGCATGCATTTTGTATGACCCCTCTTATTTTGGTAAAATAAAAACATTTTTCAAAGACTATTTAAAGACATTCCTTCTGTCTTACCTCTAGCACTACAACAGAGATGATGGCCATCTCTGGGCTCAACCAGGGGAAAAGTCGTTGCAGCTGTCCACACTGGCCAATAAGGTAACAGTTCACAATTATTGCAATCAGACCCATTGCCTCCATTGCGGTCTGTTCAAATTTGAAATACAAACAAAAGCGACAGAACAAAAACAAGGTTTTAACAAACAAGAAATACAATCTGCTTTGAATTATTTATCAAGCAATTAGTCTGAATGGATCTCCTGACCTGCCATTGTCCAATGTTTTCAACCCTTTGCCCAAAGGGTCTCTGGAGGCCTGTGCAAAGTTTTAAGGCATCGCTTCGGATTTCTACAATGTTGTTTATGAGGGCACACATGGCTGCCAGAGGAAATGCAGAGGAGAAGAGCACGACGTAGCCAAACTGTATAAACATCTCCTGGTAATCTTGAAGAGTATCCTGCAAGTTAAAAAAAAAAAAGCGTCAAAGTGTCAAAATATAGCACAAAAAATGTGTCCCTGGACCACAAAACCAGCCATAAGTGTAATTTAAAAAAAAAGTTTTTCATTGATGTATGGTTTGTTAGGATAGGACAATATTTGGACGAGATACAATTATTTGAAAATCTAAAACCTGAGGGTGCAAAAAAAATCTAAATAATTATAAAATCGCCTTTAAAGTTGTCCAAATTAAGTTCTTAGCGATGCATATTACTAATCAAAAATTGTTAAGGTAGGAAATTTGCTAAATATCTTCATGGAACATGATCTTTACTTAATATCGTAATGATTTTCAGCAAAAAATAAAAATTTATAATTTTTACCCATACAATGTATTGTTAGCTATTGCTACAATTATGCTTTTGCTACTTAAGACTGGTTTTGTGCTCCAGGGTCACACATAGCATTTGTAAGCCTGTATTATTAACAACGACGTCAGCTGGTCAGACTGATGTTCTAGGTGGAGGAGCACAGACCTCATAAGTTAGCATGCAACTTTCAATCTCTGGTTGGGTCAAAACAGTAGATTCAATCTCCTCTGGAGGATCCATCCAAGACATTTTCTTTTCCATGCTGTTGTTTTCCCCAGCAGATTTAGTCTTTCTTCTCAAAGAATCATCCATTTCTCTGCCATCATCATCGTCATCATCACGTATATCAAATATTAAGGAAGGATCCATTCCTTCCTCCACAAGGGTAGGACTGCCATCATCCTGTAAGTTGGTTTGTGTCGGCGCTTCCACAATTTTGTCTTTGTATTCCACCTTCTCCGTGAAGCTGACCTTCCTTTGCTTTAGTCCACCGTCATCATCCCCTTCCTCCATTTTGGGAACTCTGTAGCTGGCGATTAAACTCCTCCTTTCTCTCTTCTCTGATTGCTCTGGAGGTGTGCCACTTTTATTCACATCCACACTGGCTTGGCAAGTCAGTCGTATCCTTCGCACTATCAAATGACTATAGTTCAGGAGCATGGTTTGAATCAAGTCCCATAATGTCCTCAGAGCACCCAATTTATGGTGCTCGTAGAGATACGGCTGTAACACTTCTTTGATGTTTTGTAGAAATTGGCGGAAGATCAACAATGTGGCCAGCATCTGTAAATTAAAGAGAGTCTTTTTTGTCTGGGGTGCAGAATGTTAATTCATGACACTTTAACATTATTGTGTCGTGTGTGTATTACCTCTTTTAGCCGCTCCATGTCTTTGAGATAAAATCCGATGTAGAAAAGGCTGAGGTAAGAATTTATGAACTGAAACTTTAAAATGCAGAACATGATATTTAACAATTACAAATATACACAATACTTCATGAATACAGTGTTTTTACAGTATGCTGATACGATAGTACACTAAACATCTCCTGGTATATAAAAATACATGAAATAAAGCAATAAACTTACAAAAACAGTCTTGAGGATAAGATTATTGTCATAAGTGCTTTGAAGTCTGTAATTTTCTGTTAAAATTGAAAAAATGACAAACACGTGTCAGTAAGGGGAAAAAAAATTAACAAACAAGCTGGGAAATAACCAAAAATGCAAGTTTGCTGCTAATTTAAATGATTTGTTCACTTTCAGAA
This sequence comes from Cirrhinus molitorella, assembly GCA_033026305.1. NCBI lineage: Eukaryota > Metazoa > Chordata > Actinopteri > Cypriniformes > Cyprinidae > Cirrhinus > Cirrhinus molitorella. The sequence continues at coordinate 23,625,002 of CM065124.1, read as the reverse complement.
TAAAGTTTTCCTGATAATTTACTCTCCCCCATGTCATCCAAGATGTTCATGTCTTTCTTTCTTCAGTCGAAAAGAAATTAAGGTTTTTGCGAAAAACATTCCAGGTTCTAGATTTTTCTCCATGTAGTGGACTTCAATGAGAGCCAATGGGTTGAAGGTCCAAATTTTAGTTTCAATGCAGCTTCAAAGGGCTCTACACGATCCCAGCCAATGAATAAGTGTCTTATCTAGTGAAATGAACAGTCATTTTCTAAAAATGAAAAAAAAATGTATATACTTTTTAACCACAAACTCGTCTTACACCAGCACGACTTCACGCATTACGTAATCATGTTGGAAACGTCACATGTGATGTAGACGGAAGTATTGACCCAGTGTTTACAAAGTGACTGATGAAAATGACCAATCATCATTTAAGACCCTTATATATCAGCTGGGAGCGTGTAGAGCCCTTTGAAGCTGCAATGAAACTGCAATTTGGACCTTCAACCTGTTGGCCACCATTGAAGTCCACTATCTGGAGAAAAATCCTGGAATGTTTTCCTTAAAACATGAGTAAATTATCTGGAAATTTTAATTCTGGAGGTGAACTAATCCTTTAATTACCCAGTTTATGTCCCAATCTGCCTAAATTCATTAACCAAATATATACTTAATGTTGTAAATGTTATAAGCAAATTTAAGTCTTACCCATATCATTGAGCCAGAGAGCTATTTTCTTGTACACTTCATCACATACAGTAACAGTTACAGCCAGAATCATTTTTGGAATAAATCTACATATGCTTGGCAACTCCTTTGTTTCCATGACAAATTCCTGTAAGAGAAAAAATCATGAATCTTGAATTATCTTAGAATCAATGTTCAGCTGAATATGGAAAACAAACATATGTTTGAAACTTCATTGCAGATTTTATTTGAAATAACTACTTGTAGCAAGTTTTGTAACAAATTTTATAGAGTATCCTTACTTGAAGCTCCAGGCAGATAAACATAGCCAAGCAGACGAAGCAGAGACAGAGGATGCAGATGGGAAAGCTGACAAACCAGCGAAACATTCTCCTCTTCCAGGGTGGGTAGAAAAACTCTTCACAGCCTGTCACCGGACTGCGTCGCCTAATTCCCTAATATACATGTAGCAAAAATTACAATTACAGGTCAGGCCAGAAGTTGATGTAAACACTTGTGAGAAGTATACACTAATCACTACTGTTCAGAATTTTGGCGTCAGTATTCTTTCAAAGGGACACTGGATGCAAAATTCACTTTTACATGGTGTTTGCATATAAATGCTTATAAATCTTAGCACTGTGTGGACACAACCACCCTACAATAATTAAAATCCATTTGCTTCTTTTGTTTTAATCCCCAAAAAACCTAAACAGTGTCAATTATCAAGCCGTTTTGATTTTCTGAGTTAAGGCTCCGCCCCATGACCGCTGACAGACTGTCCTGTATTAGCATATTTCCGCCCTCAGCCAATTATATGCTGTCCGCCTTTTTCTCAACGCTCAAGCAGCTGTAGCGACAACAATGCTTGTGTTTTGTATTTGGATGTAAAAGTGAGCATAAGAGTCTTCATTTTCCCCCCGACATCAGCGCCACTGAGGACGCAGTGGATTAGTTTGGTTTTTGATGGCTATGCACCATTGAATAAACAAAAAAATGTAAGATGGGGTGGAGTGAGCAGTAGCTCATTGTCATTTAAAGAGACATGCACCAAAACAGGTCGCTGTGAACAGAGCTGTTTTTGACAAAGTAAAAATGTGTTGTTTTAACCAAAGTTGCAAACATTTCATGCAGACCCTAAAAGAATCATACCAATCATAACGAGCATCCAATGTCCACTTTAAGAAAGTAAGGGTCAGTTTTACTAAACAGGGCAAATTAACATTGCTGATGGGAGGGGAAAATTCATGTATGATTTACTTACACTGTGCACATTAAAGAACACAGATGGAGCCAGATCATTTCGCAATCTATCAAGAGCAGCACGAATTACCGCCTGCTTAAAGGGTTACTCCACCCCAAAATGAAACTTTTGTTTTTAATCACCTACCCCCATGTCGTTCCAAACCCATAAAGCTTTGTTCATCTTTGGAATACAATTTAAGATATTTTGGATGAAAATTGGGAGCTTTGTGACTGTCCCATTGACTGCCAAGTAAATAACACTGAAAAAGAAAACAAAAATAGCGACTTGGTGTCACCGTAACACTATTTTGGAGAGAATCCACTGGAAGCAAACAGCGTACGCTAAAGTTGTTATTTTTGTTTTCTTTGCGTACAAAAAGTATGCTCGTAGCTTTGTAAAATTATGGTTGAATCACTGATGGCAGATGGACTATTTTGATGACGTCTTTCATACTTTTCTGGGCCTTGACAGTGTTATTTACTTAGCAGTCAATAGGACAGCCACAAAGCTATCGGTTTTCATCCAAAATATTTTAAACTGTGTTCCAAAGACAAACAAAGCTTTTACAGGTTTGAAAAGACATGGGGGTAAGTGATAAATGATAAAATTTTAATTTTGGGGTGAAGTAACCCTTTAAGACATGCTTTTTTGGGGGTGTTAAATAATGGCGCAAATACCAGTAATTTAACGAGCGCAAACATTAGTAAAACAGGTTGTGTGATTCAATTTAATACTCTCCTCCCATTTATACAAAACTATTATCCGCACACACATGAAATAGTTTTCTCTTTTCGTTTTGTTATACATTTATCACAAAGAGGACAAGGACACTCCCCTCCCATAAATTTTGCATCTGAAAGGGAAACACCTACAAATGCACATTCAATAATGTCAGGTGCAAAAATAAGTAGTAAATCCTGACAATACTATTTTAATTCCAAAAGATTGTTTGTGCTGGCACAAGCTGCTGGTAAAATTGGCCCTAACATGTAGACATTCTATTTTAAATAAATGCTGTTCTTTTAAACATTCTATTTATCATAAGCCCCTTTCATACAGTGTGTTGATTACGGAAAATTGCCAGAGTGCGCTCTGTGTAAACGCAAACACGTCCCGGGAATGACATTGCCGGGATCAGTCCCAGAACGAGTGCTGTGTGAACAAAAGCTAGAACCAATGCCGTAAAAGGCTGTGTCGTAGTGATGACACACATTATAGTGTGACTCTTTTACCAGGGATTTTGAAATCAACATTCACAACAAAAAAGATGTGTTCAAACTGGAATGAAGCAGCGATCAGGGAGCTCACTATGATCTGAAGCTAAGATCATTAGCCAGTTTAATGGAACGGTATGCGACACATTGCCCATCACATCCAAATGTTACGTGTCTTTACGAGATCTATATTGGTTGTTTGTGAACGCACGCACAGATTCCGGAAAATGAACCAAAATCAAATGATTCCGGGACAAATCATGGGACACATTACCTATGTATTTTCCGGAATCGCTGTGTGAAAGAGGCTAAACAGTCTTGACCTCCAAATCAGCATATCAGAATGATTTATATATAAATAGTGAGGGGATGCTATCATCATATATTTTGTGTCTAATAATAATATAAGGTTTTGTAAAAAGATTGTCAGCATACCCGAAACTGTGGACGGGGCTCCTCTAGTGACTCTGCTGGGGTGTCTAGCGTTCCCCACCTATATGCCAGTTCTGCTTCCCGTCGCTTCCATCTCTCCAGGAACAGTGTTGCCCACACCACATTGAAAATGGCAAACACTACACAGCAGATATCCTGACTTGTCTGCAAAAAAGATTTTTGATAAAAATCATGCCATCTAACCAAATACTTTTTATACTTCTACTCTAAAGCTATTGTGATATCAGGGAAAACAACCTGCCTGATCAGACTCAGCAAAGATCCAGAGCAGAAAGCCAATCACTGCTGGATACAGCATAGAGTTGGTGTAAAAGCCCAACCAAGCAAAGTACATGCCGATCTTCACACCAAAATAATCACACACGTCATCTGTCAGGAACAGGACAACAAAACAATAAGGATTAATCTGCTTTTGAAATACACTACCAGTCAAAAGATTTTTAATGTTTAAAAAGAAGTCATGTTTGCTCACCAAACCTGCATTTATTTGATGCAAAGTACAGCAAAAAAAAAAAAAACTCAAAACTCATGTACAAATCAGCATATTAGAATATTTTCTGAAGGATCATGTGACAATGAAGACTGGAGAAATGATGCTATCACAGGAATAAATTACATTTGAAAATATATTGAAATAAAAAACAATTATTTTAAATAGTAAAAAAAGTCAAAATTTGACTGTTTTTACTGTACTTTGGATTAAATAAATGCAGGCTTGGTAAGCAGAAGAGACATTTATATAATCATAAGGGTAAAATATGGCTACCTGTTTTGTTACCCCAAGATAAAAGGCCCTGTTGAATTATTTTTTCCTAAAACATGTTAGATGTCTGGACTACAATACAGTGAAATATGTCTAAATTAACATCAGAGTTCCAAGATGAATCACAAGAGGGGCTCTTTCTTAGGGATCTAATTACACATAACAAGACATGTAGCGACTCGTAGTTTGCATTCAGAATTCATACTCTAGCACTTCATATTTGCTCAGAGCAAATCGGTCTGTACTGAAGAAAGCAGGAAGGTACACATGAGATTGTTTGCTAAAGGAAGAGCCTTGGCCTGGAATCTCTTTACACATCCATTGAAAAGCACCAACCATCTCATAATAACTAAAAGGTAGTTGGCTCCTGTGCATATTGGCAAAAACACAGGGGTTCTCACCTAGAGGTTGTCTCTCACAGACTGCCTGAACCCAAGACGTCATCAGCTGATTCAGGATTCTCTGCTCATGAAGAGGAAACATTTGAAGAATCACACCCCTGGCTATAAGCTCAGGTACTGCCAAGGACACAAAACATTTTGATAAGATTTAGGGGAAAAAACTACAAACAAAACATTTTAGAAGAAATGTTAAAATATCTACTGATTGGTTGGCCCTCCAGGAAGTGAATATTATGAAGGGCCTCGCCATGTTTCGCCCGCAGATTATCCAACCAATATTTGATAATACTCTGACGCTCCTAAAGTCAAAGAACAGAAAAAAACCAACCTGTTATTTGTGATGTATGACTGAGATTGTACGAATTCATACAAATACTAGTTTTCCAAAACATAAAATATTTATGAACTGTCATGAGATTGTGTTTGAAAAAACCTTTATGATATTAGACATGTTAATGATTTCATATGAGAAAACAGTAAATGAGAGATTAAAGGCAGACCTGTGATGTGAAGAAACACAGCTCACTCTCTATGTTTTCATAGATGTCATCCTCCTCACATGAAAACCTGCGAGTGCCGCCTCCATAGCGTGGCTTCACTGCCTTTTGCATCCCCATCTGTTCGGCTCCACGCAACAAGCTTCAGACAAAGAACAACAACGATTCTAATGCTGTATTTATTCAGAACCTAGTGACCATCTGTCAAACATTTCAGACATTTTATATGTAAAAATACGATACAATAACTGTGATGAGGTACGGCTAGAGTCTGTGTCTTACTTCTCAAAGTTTGAGGTAATGAAGAATGCATAGGTGTGCGTGTATTTATGCTGCCGGATCTGGATTCTGATTTGTGGAATTCCCAACCGGATTTGGTTCAGTAACCATAACAGTGTATGGTCATCTGTGGAGTCTGTGGTAAAGACAATGACATGCTGAAATATGTTCACATTCTGTTCACAATTCAATAAATATATTGCAAAATAGATTATATGTACAAAATGAACAATTACATTTATACTGTAAGGTAGCATATGTAACATTTGTGTTGTGAATCTCAGAAAATACATCGGCATTGTTCAAAAACTGTATTGGTGCAAACTAGCGAATCTGAAAGACATAACCTCCGCACCTGGAAATGTCATAAGAACATCACAGTTTTCAGTGGGAGCCATTGTGATCGTAGATTTATGCTTCATGAGGTACTGTCTGGCATGAAAGAGACGACCTCTGAGCAATTTCTCTGTTTGCAAGAGAAAAAAATAGAAAGAAATGATTTTTGTAACGTTATAATCATTATGGTTTGTGATGCGTTTACAGATGTTTTAGATGTCATACAGTTGAAGTCATAAGTATACATTCAGAATGTTAATTATTTTACCAAAATAGATCTTTTTTTTATTTAGTACTGACCTGAGTAAGTAACATAAAAGGCATTTACATATAGTCCACAAGAGAAAATAATAGTTGAATTCATAGAAATTACCCCTTTCAAAAGTTTACATACAATTGATTTTTAATACTGTGTTGTTACCTGAATAATTCACAGCTGTGTTTTTTGGTTTAGTGATAGTCCCTTGTTTGTCCTGAACAGTTAAACTGCTCACTGTTCTTCAGAAAAATCCTTCAGGTCCCATATAGTATTTGGTTTTTCAGCATTTTTGTGTATTTGAACCCTTTCAAACAATGACTGCATGATTTTGAAATCCATCTTTTCACACTGAGGACAACTGAGGGACTATTACTATGATGAAACTATTACAGAAGGTTCAAATGCTCACTGACGCTCCAGAAGGAAACACAGTGCATGAAGAGCCGTGGGGGGGGGTGGGGGGGGGTGGGGGGGGGGCTTCTGAAGGGCAGTACTAAATGAAAAAATATGATATTTATGCAAAATAAGATAAAAACATACATCTTAATGCAGCGCTTTTCCTTCTGAAGCATCAGTGAACGTTTGAACCTTCTGTAATAGTTGCATATTAGGGATGCAACGGATCGCAGTTGATCCGTGCGGACGGCACACACGTGACCCACGGATTAACAACAAATTTTTTACATTTGTAGATAATCCTAAATTTAATCCTAAATTTAATCAAAAATTTTTCAAAATGCTGTAAATTTTTTACAAAAAAAGACAGTTTTTCTGCCAATATTGTTTTTTAAGTAATTAATTACACAGAGAAGTCGTGTTCACGTGAACAGGGCATGTTAATCAGTCAACAATGGCATTGGCTAGCGGAGGAACAGAAGAACTCGAAAAGCCTCCAGTGTCATTCAAATCGCATGTATGGGAGCATTTTGACTTCCCTGTAAACTATAATGATGATGGAAGAACGAAGGGTGGTGGACAAAACTGTTACAGTGTGTAGGCATTGTGGCACGAGAAAGTGAAGAAAGCACTGTGGCACAGAAAGCTTTCTCAGTTCAGTGTGTTCAGTGTGTGTGTGTGTGTGTGTGTGTGTGTGTGTGTGTGTGTTTACAAAAGAAACCCAAAAAAGTAATTAACTGCATCATTAAGGGCCTGAATGATTTTTTGTGTGGTTATATGACCACTAAACGTCTGCACACACATCACAAACCACTCAGCTGTCCATTTGAGCTGTCATCCTATTAAGGTCAAACCAAACAGACATTTCAACAGTCGTTGTCCACATCCACAGAAACCAAGCCTCTTTTTACACATACCCAAATCCTTTAAGCTCATCATTATGCCCAGAAATATGGTGAAACGCAAAGCTGATGGCAATATTGCCGCTCTATACATTGTTGTGGAAAGTGTTTCTTCAACGTGATAAGAGGGCTATTGCTAATGTGCCAAATTCAGTCAAGATGCACTTTATGTACCATAACAAATACATTAAACACACATGGAAGCGTTCATTCTTAAGCATTTTTTGGAGGAAACAAAGTCATGGTGTTAGAGATGTTATCAATTTTCCTACCACTGTGTCACTAGCTGTGCTCTTTTTTAGTGACGGTTACATGCAGTGTGAAGAAAAAGAGAAGTGAAGTTGTAACATTATTCACTGTGGCAGCCTATACAAAAACAAACTGTATGCCTGAGTTTATTGAAGAACAAAAAAAATGCATACAAAGCTGTGTGATATTACCTGATTGCTAGCTAAAAAGAGGTAAAAAGAGTGTTCAGTCCCATTTATGGCAAATATCACAGAATTGCATTAAACAGTGTGACATTATTATGCATTTCAGCTGCTGAGCAGCTCTAGTGGTCTTTAAGTTACACAATTATGGCTGAGTGACTGCACTCAAACATAATGAACATCAAGGGAGGATTTGTGGCATAACAAGCAGGATCAGTGCACATATGGTGGAGAATAATTGTGCCTTAGGAAATATGTGGTGTTACGAAGTACAAATATTTAAATGACATAATGGTAATAATCTGAATGAGCACCTTTACAGATATTTTAATCAATGTTTTGTGTATTATAGGTGCTTATGTGTCCACCACATACAGTTGCAGCGCCTATACAATTTAACACTTACAATGTCAACAGACGATAAAGAAACAGGCAAATATGGTTTACTAGACAAATATTACATCTTCAGATAGCAACCTTTAGTACTGTATTCTGCCCCTAATAGCTATCAATCTCGTCATACACTAGAGAAAATAGACAGCGAAATATAAACACACATATTTTTGGTTTGAACTCACCTACGACAGCTGGATAACAGCATGCAAGCGTCTGCATGACGGGTGTCTGAGTGTCACTCACCTAATACCGCCGAGGACATCGCGTCAGATCTTCGCTTTGCTCTGCTTTACGAATACGTCAGCTGTGGTGACGCCGTTGTCGGCACTGGTGCTGAAACTGCACGGCCAGGTCCAGCAAGGCTTCCCCAGCGGCGAGAGCCTTTTCCTGATGCAAACAGGTGCAGAGAGTCCATTGACCGCTGAATAAATCGTCAATCACATGCTGGCATCGATCATCCATGGCGCTGTCAACACTCAGCGAATTTCCTCATCATTTTAGAAGAGCTGTTTTAAGCTTCAGTGCATTCATAAACTACGTTTGGCCGCGTAGCTGTATTATTTACCCTGTATTTCTCTGTTTTGTTTGCCTGTAAGTTGTTGTCAGCAAGTTCTATGCGCCATCTGTCTCTTCTTTACTGGAAAATTACGCAACGTGAGGTGCATAATTCATAGATGTACCGAAACGAGCCAATCAGATTGAATGCGCAAAGATCTCGTGCAAAGAGTTGGAAATTCAGTACAGGTGAGACCAAAGACTGGATTTCGTAGATAATGACTGTCTTACTGGGGTGGTTTTGTACTTAGCTGTATTTCAGCCTATATGAATTACTTTTTATAGGATCACGCCTTGAAATGGGATATTTTGTGTCCCTTATGAATTTGTGTAGGCTAAACACTAACAGAAACAAACAAACTAACAGAAAGCTGACTCTTTAACTATGCGTTATTATAGGCATTTTTTCCCAACACATTAACAAAATTAAATATATTGGTAACATAAACTAATAGTGAACAATACTTCTACAGCATTTATTAATCTTAGATAATGTTATTTTCAGCATTTACTAATGCATTATTAATCAAAAAATCACTAACATGAATCAACAATAAACGACTCGATTTTTATTAACTAACATTAACAAATATTAATAAATGGTGTAATAATTGCATTGTTCATTCATGTTAGTTAATACATTAACAAATGACATATTGTAAAGTATTACCAATGTATTTTATAGCTATTTATTATTTATATTTCTTTCTCAGCAAAGATGCCGTTTTGACCCCATGAGTTACCGAACTCTTCTTTCTGTACTAGAAAATAATCATTTTAATGAAAAAAGCAAGTCTTCGTAGATATACATGTTTCAAGTTTATGCACCCGGTTACGATCATGACATTTAATTGAAACGTATTCAAAAATAATAATAATAGCTATAAAAAAATTAAGAACTGTACAATCAACATTACGGACCATAAATGTCACTTTATCATATATGTTACTACTTTCGGCAGTAGGGGGCAATCTTTTTGAGTCTTGACTTGCTTGTTTGTTTTTAATATAAAAAAGTACTATTTTTGGAAAATGTAAAAGTCCTTTCACACCAAAAGTAAAATAAATAGGCTATGCCTCAGGCTGAAGGAAATGTAAATTCACGTCTGTACGGTAGAACCCAAGAGAAGAATGGTTAAGACTCTTTATATATATATATATATATGTGTGTGTGTGTGTGTGTGTGTGTGTGCAGAGCTGGGTAGATTACTTACAAATTGTAATCCGTTACTGACTCCAGATTACATGACAAAAGTTGTAGTCAGTAAAGAAATCCGTTACATTACTCATTTTAGGTAATACAATCAGACTATTTTTAAATTATTTTAAGATTGCTTTCGAATTAACTCGTTTATCTCATTGATTTAAATAGGATTATCTTGTATCATAATGATGTAAAAAATTAGTCCACAAAACTGGACTTTCTGAGTGTGTATAACCGTTGGCTATTTTAGAAAGGAAAATGTAAAAGATTAAAAAGAGAAATTAGGGAGAATCAGTGAATTACATATACATTTTACATTTATTAATTTAGCAGACGCTTTTATCCAAAGCGATTTACAATTGGGAATACATAAAGCGATTCATCTTGAAGAGGAAAACGGACACAGGGAGTGCTCATAATACCAAGTATAATACCAAGTTCAAGCATTGTTCCAAAGCGTTTTTTTTTTTTTGTTTTTTTTTTACATTTACATTTACATTTAGGCATTTGGCAGACGCTTTTGTCCAAAGCGACATACAGTTGGGAGAACATAGAGCGATTCTTCTTAAGGAGACAAACAGACACAGGCAGTGCTATAATACCAGATTTCAAGTGGTGCTTCAGACAAGTACAAGCTAGAAAGGGAAGGAATAAAGAGATTTTTTTTTTTTTTTTTTTTTTATGGTAACAGCAAATATAGTTGAAAGAGATGAGTTTTAAGCTGTCGCTTGAAGCTTGTCAGGGAATCAGCATTCCAGATAGGGGTAGGAAGATCGTTCCACCAGCCCGGAACAGTAAAAGAAAATGTTCTGGATAGTGATTTCGCACCTCTCTGTGATGGTACCACAAGGCGTCGCTCACTAGCAGATCTCAGAGTTCTGGAGGGGGTGTAGATTTGCAATAGCGAGTGCAGATAAGCAGGTGCAGTAGCTGTGGTTGTCCTATATGCAAGCATCAGAGTCTTGAACTTGATACGAGCCGCAATTGGGAGCCAGTGCAAGGAGATAAAGAGAGGTGTAACATGGGCTCTTTTGGGCTCGTTGAAGACCAGCCGTGCTGCTGCATTCTGAATCATTTGTAGAGGTTTGACTGTGCATGATGGAAGACCAGTCAAAAGAGCATTGCAGTAGTCCAGTCTGGAGATGACAAGGGCCTGGACAAGAAGTTGTGTAGCCTGCACTGTTAGAAAGGGCCTGATCTTTCTGATGTTGTGCAAAGCAAACCTGCAAGATCGAGTAGTCTTTGCAATATGATTTTTGAAAGACAACTGGTCATCAAAGATGACACCCAGATTCCTGATTGAGTTTGAAGAAGTGATTGTGGAAGAGTCCAGCTGGATGGTGAACCCATGCTGTAAGTTTGGAGTTTTAATGATGAAACCAAATAGTGTAGAAAGAGATTAGTTTTCAGCTGTCGCTTGAAGCTTGTCAGGGAATCAGCATTCTGAATAGGGGTAGGAAGATCGTTCCACCAGCCAGGAACAGTGAATGAAAATGTTCTGGAAAGTGATTTTGCACCTCTCTGTGATGGTACCACAAGGCATTGCTCACTAGCAGCTCTCTGACTTCAGGAGGGGATGTAGATTCGTAATAGTGAGTGGAAATACACGGGTGCAGAGGCTGTGGTTGTTCTATATGCAAACATCAATGTCTTGAACTTGATGTGAGCTGCAATCAGTAGCCAGTCAAGGAAATAAGTAGAGGTGTAACATGGGCTCTTTTGGGCTTGTTGAGGACCAGTCGTGCCGCTGCATTCTGAATCATTTGTAGAGGTTTTATTGTGCATGATGGAAGACCAGCCAGAAGAGCATTGGAGTAGTCCAGCCTGGAAATAACAAGGACCTGGACAAGAAGTTGTGTAGCCTGCTCTGTTAGAAAGGGCCTGATATTTCTGATGTTGTGCAATGCAAACCTGCAAGATCGAGCAGTCTTTGCAATGTGGTCTTTAAATGACAATTGGTCATCAAAGATAAAACCCAGATTTCAATTTATTGCTATTGTGTGAATATGTAATCAAGTAATCCATAAAAAAGTAACTGTAGTCGGATTACGAGTATTTTAAAATGTAATTTACTCAAAATACAAGTACTTATTTTTTGGAATCTGATTACGTAATCCAGATTACATGTAATTACTACCCAGCTCTATGTATGTGCCATTTTATATTACATAGCCTCTGTTGCTACTTTTGCCAGTAGGGGGCGATCTTAAATCGTTAACCCTGCTACTATGCTTTGGTCACTAAACAACTGATAACTGAAAACGTAATGAAAAATAAAATGCTGTAAAATTAGCATTTGATTATCTGTCTAGTGACTTGTAGTTGCATGACATAAGCACGAAGCCAGTATAAAATTAACTATAAAACTGTAACTACAAGACACAGCTGTATAAAAACATTAACATTTTTAAATGTAGCTTGAGATAACATTGAATTTGTTCATCGTTTTTTCTAATAGAATATTTCAAATCTTAGAAATCTGTATTTTATTCTAAGAATTACCTTTTCAAAACATAAGAGGCACCCATTTTACGGAATGACTTTCAAACGGTCACTGTCACTTAGAACATATAAAGACTAAATTCGAATTGGTTTATGGGCGTCTGTTCATCTTGACAAGCACGTAGGTCTATAATTATAACCAGGGTGCGATTTGCTGGGGGGGGTGGTGGGGATTTCCCCCCTTCTGATCTATGCATCACTGCCTCTGCTGAATTATTATTATCCCCGGGATAAAAACATCCCGCGAACCCGCTCCTTAGTCCGGTTCTGAATCACATGGTTCGCCATACGCACATTGAAGTCCCCTTTTGAGTCAAATGATTCGCGATACGCGCTTTAAAGTCAGGTTATGAATCAAATGATTCGCCATAAGTGCTTTGAAGTCCATTTTTGAGTCAAATGATTCGCGATACGCGCTTTAAAGTCCGGTTCTGAATCAAATGATTCGTCATAAGTGCTTTGAAATCCCCTTTTGAGTCAAATGATTCGCGATACGCACTTTAAAGTCAGGTTATGAATCAAATGATTCGCCATAAGTGCTTTGAAGTCCATTTTTGAGTCAAATGATTCGCGATACGCGCTTTAAAGTCCGGTTCTGAATCAAATGATTCGTCATAAGTGCTTTGAAATCCCCTTTTGAGTCAAATGATTCGCGATACGCGCTTTAAAGTCAGGTTATGAATCAAATGATTCGCCATAAGTGCTTTGAAGTCCATTTTTGAGTCAAATGATTCGCGATACGCGCTTTAAAGTCCGGTTCTGAATCAAATGATTCGTCATAAGTGCTTTGAAATCCCCTTTTGAGTCAAATGATTCGCGATACGCGCTTTAAAGTCAGGTTATGAATCAAATGATTCGCCATAAGTGCTTTGAAGTCCATTTTTGAGTCAAATGATTCGCGATACGCGCTTTAAAGTCCGGTTCTGAATCAAATGATTCGCGATACGCACTTTAAAGTCCGGCTCTGAACCAAATTATTCGCCATACGCGCTTTGATATCCCGTTCTGAATCAAATGATTCGGGATCTGATTGGAGCGCTTCGAAACGCAGTGGTTGATCTTTGCTCACTTTATATAATGTATTCGTTGTTTGAAATGAAATCGTTACATTTAATAGGACTAACTAATGTTTTTATGAAATTGTGATCACATTTCATGACATGACACTCATTATCTGGTACTTGTCTAAAAAGATGTATATAATGTGCAATGTTAACAGATTACACTAACCTTAGTTTTCAAAAGCATCCCCCCTCTGCTTTTTTCACAAATCGGACCCTGATTATAACACAGATTGATAATTACATTGTCAGTCTCCATCAGGACCCTATACCACTTTCTGTTTTATTAGGTACATATGGCTTTATAAAGTATGAATATTAAACTTATAATTATTTATAATGAATATTAATTGATACCTAACAAGCTTGTTTATATAGTCATAAACTCCTAATTCAGCACTCGTGACATTATTAATAAATGTTAAGATTTCATTTAAAAACCCTGCTGGAAAAGCAAAACTAAAACCAATCTAAGCTGGTTAGCTGGGCTCAAGATTAAGGTGGAAGTAGCAGTGTGATTATGGTCTCCCAACCTGACAAGCTGGTTGTTCCAGCCTGACCAGCTAAAACCAGAGTGCTGACAGCTATGACCAGGCTGGATGACCAGCTAAAACCAGCCAACTTTTACGATTTTAGATTATTTATATAGATGGTCACTTACTTAATGATCTCTCTGGAATCACACAATGGCACGAAAACAAATAAATATATTAGGTTTAGACATTGCATTGAGCAAATAGAGGTCATTTAGTCAAATGGATGAAGCCAGAGTGATTAATTCGCTTGGCTTCACAGGGAGGAGTTTAAAAAAAGGTTTTTCTTCAGAGTTGGCCTTCTAACCCTTCCACTGTACTGAAATGATAGCACCACCTGGTGTTCAACACGTGTGTTGTTGGAGTGCATGAGTAGTGGAGGAATTTGAAGCTAAACCACCAAGTTTGAGATCTCTGACACATTTCGGCAAGAAAACCCCATCAGTGCTTGGACTCCTAATGCATTTTAAGCTAATATAAAATGACTATAGAAACATATGTTTTTTTAATATTTAATATTATGTACACTGATGCTGCATTTAATTTGTAATCTTAGACAAATCAGTCCTCAAAGTATGGCATGCAAATATTATTTTGCATTATTTTTTTACGTTAACATTTTGTATGTGTTTATATTTATGTCTGTATCATATCAGCATGAAGCAGATTCAGCTAAAATTATTATAAATCATTGTAAAGGTTGATCATTTAAATGAAAGGCTTTTTTCTACTCACAAAAAAAAAGACTTGAATGTATTTTGACACTTGTCTATTGCATTAATTCGCAGTACTGTACAGTGTTAATAAGAAAGTTCCATGTAGTTTAAGGATATTTTTAGCACACGTCTTAATTAAATAAATAACGCATTTTAAACATCATGTGCTATTTTCATCTCCTAGAAAAGTCTCCAGACCCTCAAGAGACCATGTGTAGAGGTCAACAAGAGAAGGCTTTGGCCCTTAATGTCTTTACCAGAATGGTGGGCACAGAAGGGCCAAGCAAATAGGAAATGCAATTAGTGCTTTAGGGGAACAAAGACCATTAGCTTCTAGAGACAAAAGGTGATGAGTTCTGTGACCTAGGTAGGAAGGAGGTAATAATAATACACACCTATGCGTTTCCTGAAGGAGGGTGGAGAAGGGATATTTACCTCGAGATACAGAACTCCATGCTTATTTTTAAAAGACCCCAAAGAAAAATTCATCATGACTTAGTGTTGTTACAACAGAGCATGCCAGAAATAATAATAATAATAAAAAAAGCCCAGGTGGACCATTCAGTCTCGGCTTTTTCAGAACTATCATCAGGAGAATAACATCAGATTGTTTATATAAAGTTCAGAGACACTGGCACTAAACACTCCACATCCACAGACAATAATTGCATTGTTTTCTGTATATGTCTCTGTGTCTTTACAAAGATAGTTCAAAGACGTTTCTGTCAACGTCCCAGACGTCACAGCCACCAAAACCTGTCTACCCTCTTTGAGAGCTTTACTGTCTTAAGTGGAAAATCAAGTATGTCAAACAAAGGATATCCTTTAAACTGGGTAGCAGGCTCCTTCTATATATTAATTGGCGCCCTGTTTCTTGGCTTTTGTCTGATTCACCTTTTTGGCATTCTTGGTGACAGGATGCTTGTTGACATGGGAAATCATTTTAATTGTTTTACATTATGTCTACATGGTGCAGGTTGCCACTACTTCATTCACAATACGCACAGGCTGCATATTTAATGTTAATCATATTTCATATCGATTCTATATTTATCGTCCGAATGCATTCATGCGATCACTTTACTGACTTCAACCTTCCTGCATGTTGGTTGAGTGATGACTCGGTATGACACTTAAATGGGTTTGCTTTGGTTGGAGAGCGGCTATGTTTTAAATAGTGCTTCCCATTGACGCAAAACAATGACAATAGCCTGATGGTTAGCCAGAGCTATTTTAAGCTTATGTGAAGTGGTCCTATTGAAAATTTCATTGATGGTTCTTCTTGTACGTATGTCCACTTTACTGCATTGGTGTCATACACCTGTGGCCTGGAGTCATTGTATTTTTCTGTAAACACATTTGTTCTATTCATTTCCGGCTTATTAAGAGACTGAAAGAATGCAAAAACATTTTAGGGCTTTATACTTTAGGCCAATTATGAGTGAAGCATATACAGTTTTAGTATATTTTAACATTGTAGCCATATTTGCCCCTTTTTTTAAATATGTTCACTACCAGTCAAAAGTTTTTGAACAGTAAGATTAATGTTTTAATGTTTTATAAAGAAGTCTCACCAAGGCTCACCAAGCCTGCATTTATTTGATCCAAAGTACAGCAAAAACATTTTACTATTTTACTATGAAATAATTTTACTATTTGAAATAACTGTTTTCTATTTGAGTATATTTTAAAATGTAGTTTATTTCTGTGATAAAGCTAAATTTGTAGCATCATTACTTCAGTCTTCAGAGTCACATGATCCTTCATAAATCATTCTGATATTATGATTTGCTGCTCAAGAAACATTTTATTATTATTATTATTACTATTATTATTATTATTATTATTATCATCATCATCATTAATGTGTAAAACAGTTGAGTACATTTTTTAAGGATTCTTTGATGAATAGAAAGATCCAAAGATTAGCATTTATCTGAAATAAAAAGCTTTTGTAACATTATACACTGTACTATTCAAAATCTTGGAGTTAGTATAATTCTATTTTATTTATTTTTGGGGAAATAAATTATAGAAATTGATAATTTTATTCAGCAAGGATGCCTTAAGTTGATCAAAGGTAATGAAGACATTTACTATTTTAGATAAATACTGTTTTCTGAACTTTCTATTCATCAAAGAAAGATGAAAAATTCTGCTGTTTTCAACATAATAACACTAAAAAAAAAAAAAAAGAACAGCAATTCAGAATATTAGAATGATTTCTGAAGGATCATGTAACTGGAGTAATGATGCTAAATCAGCTTTGAAATCACAGGAATAAATTACATTTTAAAATATATTTGAATAGAAAACAGTTAATTTAAATAGTAAAAATATAATGCAAATATTTAAAAATGTTACTGTTGTACTTTGGATCAAATAAATGCAGGCTTGGTGAGCAGAAGAGACTTCTTTAAAAAACATTAAAAATCTTACTGTTCAAAAACTTTTGACTGGTAGTGTATTTAACATAAGATAACAAGCTTTACTAGTGTGACTTGTATTCTGTATAAACTATTTCAGCAATTATTTAAAATAAAACACAAAAATAAAATGAATAAGATGAATAAAACATGTTTTCATTAACTTTTTTATTCCATGTAGCAAATAAAAATAACTTTACAAAAATACTATCTATGAAAGACAACTGTAGTGATAGATATATACAAGATATGCATTTTTTTAATAAGATATATACAAGCATAAATGATTTTAATGCACACAAGACATCAACTTCATTCCACAAAATGTAATTAATATTCGTGTTAATAATTAGTACTCACATTACAAACTTGCAGAGTCAATACTTTTAGGTTTTCTATGTTCAAATCATTATAGACAGCTCTGGCTAGGCTTTCACCTGGGATTTTGCCAGGACTTGTTCACTTCCTCAAGTTGGGACTGAATAACGATGCAGCTCCTTCAGATGCAGATTTATCTGTGCTGTAAATCAAACATAAAAGGTTAGGCATTATGGAAATAAGCAGAAAAAAGATTCAGAAGTGCAGAGTAATACCACTTCTGCTTGGCTTGGCTTACCTTGGCTTAATTCACTCCCACCCACAGGTGTTCTTGTCCCTCCAAGACCTGCTCCAAATCCAAGTGTGTTAGACCCGAGTGAGCCAACACCTGCACCAGGTATCACTGGTTTTCCCATTCCTACTCCGATTGATCCTGCACTGCCGAATGTTCCGCTTAGTCCTATACTGCCAGTTCCAGCAGGGCTTGATCCAGCACTGCCAAATGCTGTCAACCCTGGTCCTACTCCACCCAAACCACTTGTCCCAGTCTGGGCTAGACCTGTTCTAGTTAATCCTGACCCACCTATTCCTGTGCTGCCCAGTCCACCTGAAAGGCTCCCTGTTCCCCCTACAGCTGTATTTAATGATCCTGTGCCGCCCCATCTTGTTCCTGATCCTACACTGTTAGAACTGGGAAATGCTTGTCCAGTGGAGCCAGTAGCGGGCCATGGCATGTTTGGCTTGCTCAGTCCTGTTGAACCCAGACCGGTTCCACCAGTATTTGGTATGTTTGGCAAACCAAAGGTGTTCGGCATGAATGGGCTTCCTCGCATTTGTAGCTGAAAATTAATTAAAGTTCATTATAAACACATTTAATTTATAAATGCAAACATAATTATATGGTTAAAGATCATATTAATCTCACCTTACAGTTGACAAGTGAAGTATTGAGGCTCTCAACAGTGCTTGTGAGCATTTTGATTTCTTTTTCTTTCACAGAGAGCAGGTTATCCTTCAGGTCGTTATCTCCTTTTAGTTTTCTATTCTCCAGCAGAAATTTTTCACTGCCTTGGTCGTACTTGAGCTGAAGTTGGTCAAGAGTTTTGCGATTCTCTCGAATCATCACACTGCGATTCTGATTGCACCAAGTCGTGTCCTCTTTCAGGCGTTTGTTCTCTATCATATATTTGGCATTTTCCCCATTAATTTTTGTCAGCTGGTTCCCCACTATGTCCAGATATGACTGGAGCTTGTTCTCAACTTCTCTTGAAAGACTGCTGCAGTTATCCCGAATGTCTTCGAGCTGATGTTTTTGTTTGTCACACGTTAGCTGAAACGAAATGTGTTTTGAGAAGAGGTCATCGATCCTTTTGAGGAATTCTTTGGTGACGTCGGGGATTCCTCGCAAAGAAGCGACAAAATCATCTTTGCACTTCTGTTGGTACAACAGGAGCTCTTCCTCAAGGTAAGCCTTGTCTCGCCTTAGCCTAATTGTTTCCAAGTGAAACCCATCCTTTTCTTTGTTTGAGTTGTCCAGCTCAGTTCTCATAATGGTCACCACCTGAGTAAAATTCGCTTTCACCAGCTTTAGCATTTCCTCTGACTGCTGGAGCATGCTTTGCAAACGTCTGTTGTTGTCTTTAAAAAAAAAACAATATGGGTGAAAAAGCTGATCTCAGCTGAATTCTACATTACTGATTATTGATTAGCTAACTTTATGCAGGAGTTAAGACCCATTCACACCAAGAACGATAATGATAACTTTAAATACAATGATAACTATATTTGCATCACCACCAGAGAATGATAACTGTCTGTTTTTGTTGTATTTACCAGACTTCAACCAGTGGAATTTCTGGGACATTCTAAAACGCTTAACGTGGAAAACACTTAATGTGATATTATTCACTTTTGTTTATTACAAGGAATTGTTACAATGTTTCCCTGGTCAGTGTTTAGGTACGTTAAGCCACGTTAAGCGTTTTAGATTGTCCCAAAGTCGTCAATGCGCACGTTTCAAGCGCATCTAAACAGTGAATCTAGAGTAAACTATCTGATCTATAACGTAATCAATGTAGTGGAATAAAAATAATACAGACTCTTTTCTACTGCTGCACCTTCAAAAGAGGCAAGACAATGTTGTCCAACCCTGCGCAATTTCAAATGCGCAAGCCCTTTAAATTTAAATGAAGTCTGATTAGCTGACAGTGTTTTATCGTTCATCAGCCATAAAAAAAAAAAAAATAGTTCTGAAAGTGATCACAATCATATCATTGCCTTGATTTTTATGGCGGGACCCACCTCGAAATGCTTTGTGCTAATTTTGAGTAGCAATTGAGTGGGTTTTGTTGAGAAAACCTGGCAACCCTGCACTCGTCTGCCGCTTTAAATTCTCTAGCTCATTATATCAGGATTGATTCTGATTGGCTGTCAGGTTTTTAGCGTTCTTCAGCTGGAAAAAAATTGTGATCAAAGTGACTCCAACGATACTGTTTCTCTTTGCCTTTATTGCTAGCTGTGGCGTGGACTCTATGGTTCTTTAATATTGAGAACGATTTCCCCTGCTTAAATAAAAACAATAGAAACCATCACCGAATTTGTAATGGTTTTACTGGTTACAATGGTACTTGTATTGGTTTAAAATGGAAACTGTAATGGAGCCTGTGGGTTTATACTGGTAATTGGTCACCTTCTATTGGTGGCTTGTTAAAACCACTAAATCCTAATGGAATATGCCCCAAAACACACTACAGAAAACCATTTTTTTCTATTAATCTAATGATTAAAAGTAATGGTATTTCTGGACCACAAAACCAGTCTTAAGTAGCCAAAAATCATTAGGATATTAAGATCATGTTTCATGAATATATTTTGTAAACAAATATTTTGCAAATATTGTCCTATCTTAACAAAGCCATGCATCAGTGGAAAGCTTATTTAAAATTGTGTGGTTCAGGGTCACATTTGTAGTGGAAACTATTTGAATTTATGTAGTGGTTTCTATTTTTCCTTTTTTTTTTTTCCAGCAGGGTCTAGAACTATGTCTTTATTGTTTTCTTTATAGTTATCATCCTTGGAGTAAAACAGGTCTTTAAGAATTTTTTTGAAGAACCATCTCACCATTTGGATCCGGACAGTTCGTAGGAGGACATATGCGAGATGCAGCTATTCTTTTTTCCATCTCACATCGAGACTAAAGAAAAGAGCAGAAAAGAAGTGATGAATTTTTAACTTTTAGGAATTATTGTTTTATAACCTAGTGGAAAAATGAATGAAACATTCTAAGCATGCAATTAAATGCACCTTTACAACTTACCTTCTTAAAGCACTAGACCATTGAAACAAATAATGTGCAACAAATAATTAATGGAATATTTCAATTTTGCCCAAAATCTCACCATTGTTGTTTGCATGCTCCTTATTGCAAAAGATGAGGTGTTCGTCAGTTTGCGAATGTCAGCCAGAGCTTTGTCATTGTTCATCTTTGCAGTGAGAGTCACATTCAGAACTTTGGTGAGGTTCTTTTCCTTCCCACGGAGAATGAAGTTTTCCATTGTGAGTTTGCTGACACTTTGATCCAACTCTTGCAGCCTCTTCTCCTCCACCGTGTGCTCAGGCTGTCCGTACACCAGAAAGAGCACCAGACTTGCGATGATCAGAGACTGGATGAGCGAGGAGAAAAAGAACACAATCTTCATATAGTAGCCACAGCTCTTGCCTTTTGACTTATGCATCTTCTTAGCAGCCAAGCCAAAATTGGCCTGAGAGTAACTACTGTTGTACATCTCTGCCCCAGCTCCTTCACTAAAATGTTTTCCTAAAACATCAAAGGCAAATTAAGAAGCTAAATATGTTAACGCTGCCATCTTATATTGTTTTCCTGCACCTCCCATTTAATGACGCTTCCCTGGTCCACCCTGTGGTCTTGATTCCAGAGATTAGAACAACATCACGCACTGACCAGGAGGTGGCCCGAACCCGGAGTGTACATTGTTCCAATGCAGATGTCCTGCCAAAACAGATCCTTTTGTTTGACAGCATGTTGGCACTGGAGAAAGCACATGGTTGATGGCTTGCCTACGTGCTGTTTTGAACAGATATTCAGAGATTATTTTAATCTACCTAGGTTAATGACCACAACATTATACAGTTTAGCATTACATACCAGATGCTCTAAAATACTTCTGATTCGCATAAGAATTGTAAAACACATTCCTACATGTCTAAAAATCTTCTTGACGTAGGTAGGATGAGGATGTGGTTTGTATATTGTGCTTTACTAAAACATTACCTTTGACCAGAGCATTTCAATCCATGGCCAGTTTGAGTTTAAACATAATACTAAATACAAACCGTAGCTTTGTGCTTTTATATAATATTCTGTAGTTGCTGAGCCATATGTTTCTAAACATCATGGTCATTTTATTCTGATATCTTACATATCTTAAGGGCCAGAGGATAGGAATATTATGAAAGCATGTGGCTTTCCTGCCAGGAACTGTTGATGTGCCACCCCGATTCCAAGAGGAAGCAGTAATTCATAGCTGTGTCTCAGAGTGACAAACGCAAAAGGCACTGTCTGGACACGTCTTAGGTAAACTACTGAACAAATGAAGGAAATCAGTAATAAACACAGATGTATACACATCTGCTGACATTATCAAGAATTAATCGTCCTGTTTATCTGTTTCTAAAATACGGCTGACGTTAAAATTATCATCATCTAAGATTCACTCGCACACTGTTGTTTCAAATGTTTCCAAATTCCGTAAACTTGCTAAAGCACACAATACCTCATTAACGTTAAAGCATTTGTGCTTGTTTTATGTAATTGTTCTGACGAGACTTACATAGCAAGAGGTATAAAAAAGAAACTAGATCAACATAATTTTAAAGCAATGAAGTCTGTGACAGCAAAAAAAAAACCTTAACCCAGTAGAGTAAAATGTGACCCTGGACCACAAACCAGTCATAAGGGTAAATTTTTTGAATTTGAGATTAATACATTATCTGAAAGCTGAATAAATAAGCTTTCCATTGATGTATGCTGTATTTGTTAGGATAGGACAATATTTGACTCAGATACAACTATTTAACAACAATCTGGAATATAAAATGTAAAAAAAAAAATACAAAAATGTAAATACTGAGAAAATCGCCTATAAAATTTTAGAAATTAAGTTCTTAGTTATGCATATTACTAATTGAAAATTAAGCTTTGATATATTTACAGTAAGAAATTTACTAAATATCTTCATGGAACATGATCTTTACTTAATATCCTAATGATTTTGGATCATTTTGACCCATACAATGTAATGTTTGATAGTTAGCTACCTAAACGTAACTGCCATTGAGATGCTATATTAGTTCTCCACAGGTATAGTAAACATTCTTTGGATGCTGCCAGCTAACACAAATAAGTTGTACACTCTAAAAAATGCTGGGATAAATACAACCCAGTGCTGGGTGAAATATGGTTGTTTTGACCCAGTGGTTGGGTTAAATATTTACACTGGGTCAAAACAACCCAATCGCTGGGTTTGTCCATTTATATTATACTCAGTGCTGGATTGTATTTAACCCAGCATTTTTTAGATTAAAATGAACCTAAAATAAATGACTACGCGCTAAAAAAGGATTCAGCATGTTGGGTGTATTTATTGGGTTGTTTTTAATGTTTTTATCCAGGTAGTTTTTCTGCACTCTAAAAAATGCTGGGCTATTTTTTAACCCAAATGCTCATTTTATTGGGTTATTTTTAATGTCTGTTTGTTTGTTTGTTTTTTACCCAGGTGCTGAGTAGTTTTTCTGTAACTAAGCTGCAAATCATTTTTAATAATGGGTGTTTTTTTCTATCCAACCATCGT
The DNA here is from genome assembly GCA_033026305.1 of Cirrhinus molitorella. Taxonomy (NCBI): domain Eukaryota; kingdom Metazoa; phylum Chordata; class Actinopteri; order Cypriniformes; family Cyprinidae; genus Cirrhinus; species Cirrhinus molitorella. The sequence goes on along the minus strand of CM065124.1, from coordinate 23,601,575 downwards.
GTTAAGCCTGTCTCTAACAAAACAACTCAGCTGTTGAGTTACAGTCAGAGCTAGTGTTGCCAAGTCTGCAGTTTTCCCGCGGAATTGGGCTACTTTCATACTATTGCCGCAGGCTGTTTTTCATGTCTGTGGGTTGAAGTGACCCCAATACCGTAATATTTAGACCCTGGAATGCTAACTTTACCAGAGGAACCCCACTACAAAACGTGTATTTAACCCCCTGGAATGCGGGAATTATAGAGGGACCCCCCTCGAAACGCTACTTTTGGGCTAGTTTTGAGTAGCAATTGGGCAAGTTTTGTTGTGAAAACCTGGTAACCCTGGTCAGAGCATCGGGTTTTTGGGTCCTTAAGGTTTATATACATTTAATTTTATTTATAAAGTCTTTACTGTGCTGTAAATTATATTATTTTAAGCAATGCAACATACAAGGATGAGATGTAAGTCAGCTGCATCAGCAGCAGTTGTTGCGCATGATGGAAACGCCTTTTGCCTTGCATAACATAAACTGATTTTATTATAATACTGAATTTTATAAAATTTTATATGTTCTCTAATGTCAGTACTGTTTGTTTATGGGCAGGTTATCACAGCATCTTTCAGCTACGAGCAAAACACAAGGCGGTGGTCTAAGGTTCCTCAGGTGAAAAGCAGCCCATCACCGGCTCAAATTTTGGCAACACACTGGCATGAGAAAAGTAATTACAGAGAATGTACAATGTTGAATACACATAAATTAAAATGCTACTTTTAAATATTAAGTTTTTTTTAAATGATTGTATTGTAAACTATGCTGTATAGCCTATTTACTACCCAGATAGCACACTTTATCTAGATCACTTTATCTGGAAAGCATCTACAAACATCTGACAGATGTCTGTAAGATGTCAGTTTTACATACATTCTAAATCATACACATCTTAAAGACATCTATAGATGTCTATTTGACATTCTACAGGTATTGCAGAAAAACAACCAATCTAATAAATAGGTTTGGCAGATGTAATGTAGACATAAAATAGACGTCTCCGAGATGTAAGCATGCTATCGGGGTAGGGGTGTAAGAAAATATCTAAAGTATCCCGATATTTTGTTTGGCAATACTGTAGTGATTTTTTTTAAAAACTCTGAACTTAACCTCTTAAACAGTGACAAGAAATACTAACATAAAGGCACGAGATGTTAGCGTTAATATAGTTTGCACTAGTAATTGAACATGAAAGAGTAGTTCCTGCTCCTGCCTTGGTGTACACAGCTTAAGTATGGCGTCATTTCGGCTTTTGTGGTAACATCCGCCCCGAGACCGCGGCGCGGGCGCTACCTCGCTGCGTGGAGGGGTGTGATGCTTGCCGCGTCCCGTGTGAAAGGGCCTTCACGCCGGGCTCGGCGGCCGGTGTGGTCGCTTTCTCTCGTGGTGGGGGCGTTTTGTGCAGTTGGAGCGGTGCTCGCGTGAAGGTCTAGGCAATTCCCCGCGAAACATAAATACAAACTGAAAAAATTGCGAATCCAAAACTTGTGAAATTCTCAGAACAAAAAGGTTCAGACTGTCTTAGCAGTTTGAAGTAAAAAAGCTTGCAGTGACCGATCTTACAACATACTAATACCTTTCAGTCATTCTTGAGAAGTGGGACAAAACATGTCCACCAGTTATAACTGCAATTAGTTTTAAAAATAAAAATATTTTCAAATTATAAATGTTATGGGGATTAATAATAGAATGTATTTAACACAATTATACCCTTCAGTTTAATTTTAACATTATTATGTGAAATCTATGACAGTTCTTGTCTTCTCACTACATCTAAAACAGTGTGTCCACAGAGAAGGGTTCATTCATTCATATGCTATAAAATGGATAAAAATGTGAAAAAGAGCTTTGTTTTATCAAAAACAACACTTAAAATATCATATCAAAGCAAGGTTGTTTTTCAATGACACATGTATGTTTAATAAGGTTTCAAAATTGTGTCCTCACTTTTTGTCAACACCGTCAGATATGAATTAAAATGTAATAAAATCAGGAATATCATGGGCAGCTGTCACTCTAAAGTACCCCACTGCCACAGTGCTCCTCTGCAGAGTACATCAGTGTCAGACAGACTGTGCTAAGTTTTATAGTTTTAGAATATTTTAAATTCTAATGTTAATATGTGTCACAACCGTAATATGTCAATACCATCTTCCAATTTCTGAGGAAATTATTTGAAATATTTAGATCATTTCATTTTCCAGAAGCAGGTTCCATTAGCCTCTAGCATCAACAGAAAAAAAACAAAATGGCTACTACATGAACTCCATTTGTTTTGTGAAAGAAATGCAAATTTGTCAGCACCGTCAGATGTCACCACCATAAGATTTTGTGTTTCAATGATATATCAAAATACTTAAATGTGACTCCTGAATAGAAGCTTCAAAAACAATAACATACTCACTGTTTGTTGTGTTTGTTTTAATACAGTAATTGATTGATTCAATGCATTTGTTACTTAAAATGATTACAAATTCAGGTTTTGGTCACCACCGTCAGATGTGTCAACTCCGTCAGATTTGTCACCTCCGTCAGATGAATATTTTGACAATATTTCGTAATGATATGTAATAATTGTTGTTAAATTGTTGGTCACATGTATTAGTGTAATCTGTCTGCTAACTTGAGAATGTGTTTTGAAATGTTAAATACATCTAGAATGCTGTTAAAGATAAAGATAAAATTATATTACACAGTACAAGTTAAAAAGCACATTTTGTTAAAAAAACAGAAAGGTTGGGAGGTTGTATCAAAGCATAGTTCAGTATCTTAGTGCATATAAGATACATAAATGTGGTTTCATTTGTCTGAGTACATGGTTTTATTTTTTCAATTTTGCACCCTGTTTTGTCCCACTTCTCAAGAATGACTGCTTTGTATGTTACAACTGTAAAACTTTAAAGCAGGGTCTAAAAATATGTATGCTCTGTTAAAAGCTTACATTTTATACATTTAATATATAAAATAATAATAAAAAATAATAATGTTTTCATGCTACAGTTTTGAGGACATTATGAAAGACTTTGAACTGTTAACATTACTGGAATAATGTTACCAGAACGTTCCCTGTTAACTAGGTTCAAACGGAGCAATGTTTTGTAGAGCCACAGTCAGCATTTACACTTTTCAAATATATTAGTCTCTGCTACTAAAATGGAATAGAAATATTTTAACATATATATATATATATATATATTCACCTTTGAAGTCTGTGAACTTAGCCTCTGAATCTCACCACTAGATGGGGATATTTCCAAATAACACTGGGAATAACACTGTTTTACAGTAATATTATAAAATATTTTTATCTTATCGCAAAATAAAATAAAACAATATGTACAAAATACAATTATTTTGCTGCATAATAATATAAAACGTCTTTGAAGCCTATGTATATTCCAGCATGCTTTCAGGGCTCAGTAAAGTCAGCGCAAGTAGAGTTGCAATGCTACCCTATATCCTAAAAGAGATCAATCACATTCCTGAACCCTGGGGTCAAAGGCCAAATAAACACCCAGCTTGTACAATGCACATAACTCAAGCATGCACTCTCAGACTTACACTCCACTTTTCTTTTGTGTGCTCTCTCTCTCTCTCTCTCTCTCACACACACACACACACACACACACACACATCCTCAAGTAAACACAGTATTTGTGAAGGGAAAGAAATTCTAAATGCCCAAAGAGTTTATATAATTGACGATGCCAAATCAGTGTGCTGCTAGTTTCATTGCGAAACCAGGCTATGTTTTTTTTTCTGTTGTTTCTAAGAATGTGATTTCACAGAAACCGTTGAGACGGAAGCCAAGGTTGATGGGGGGCAGCAAATGCAATGTTTTTCTCGTGAGTTTGACCCTTGAATAATTATGTGAACTGGTGGCCAAGATCTAAATCTCAAAACAAGAGACAGCTGTCTCCTGAATCAACAACAAGATGTACAGCTTGGGTGGCTTTCTCATTGTTTGAAAGTAATAAAAAAATGGTAAATTAAAGAATTACATTCCTCTGCATACAGGAAACAGCACTGAACCAAAATCTTTGGCTAAACCTGTGACCCTGTAAAGCTCACCTGCATTGTTATATTATTATTACACAAACTATGCCTTTCCTACTACCTTCTAACCTCTTGTGACGTAAATTGGATAAAATTCAAGCTTTAACTTATTTGTAGATTACTTTGTGTTATTACTCAAACCTGATCTGGTAACTGCTATTAACAGTTACTTTTTAATCACTGTGATCATAAAGCATCTCTGGGCGTTTTAATGTTTATTCCTTAAAACTATTGTCTTATTTTTAGAAAACCAGTATTTTGTTTTTAAATACTACACTCTAAAAAATGCTTATATGGACAAACCCAACTGATGGGTTAAAAATGTAATTTAAAATTTGAATCCAACTGCTGGGTTTGTCCATATTTTACCCATGTTTGTGTTGAAACAAAACTCAGTACTTTCAAGAGTGTAGTAAGTAATCTGTTTGTGACTAAATACCTAATCCATTGTAACTGAAAACAAATTGCACATATTTTGAATTCCATTTGGGATCTAGTTCAGATGTCAACTAGTCACTTCCAACTAGTATGTATACTAGTTTTAGTTTTACCAGTATTCTGGTTGTTGCTGGTACTAGTTTCTAGCTTTACCAGTATCACTATTCATTTAGTTACTACTAATTTCTAATCCTATTTGCTATATATTATTACCGTTAAGACACAACTGTAGCATTTTTATTCTTACTAGTAAAACTTTTAACTGAAGTATAAAGTAACCATTCTGAGTCATTAGTAAAAAGACTAGTGAGATTAAAAAAAGTGTTACTGTTATCAACTGGGAATGATATTATATAGCCTCTTATAAATAGACACTAATATACACTTCCGTTCAAAAGTTTGGGATCAGTACGTTTTTCAAAAAGACTTTTCTGTTCATCAAGGCTGTTTATTTGATTAAAAATACAGAAAAAACAGCAATATTGTCAAATATTAATGCAATTCAAAAAAGTGGTTTTCTATTTTAATAAACTTTAAAGTAGAATTTATTCCTGTGATGCAAAGCTGAATTTTCAGCATCATTACTTCAGTCTTCAGTGTCACATGATACTTCGGAAAACATTATATGCTGATTTATTATAAATGTTGGAAACAGTTGTGCTGCCTTATATTTTTTTGGAAGCTGTGATACTTTTTTTTAGGATTATTTGATGAATAAAAATGAAAAAGAACATCATTTATTTGAAAGAAAAATCTTTTGCAATAATATACACTACTGTTCAAAGTTTGGGGGCAGTAAATTGTTTCTTTCTGTCTTTGTTTAATATAAATAATAATTTTATTCAGCAAGGTTAATTTAATAAAAAGTGATAGTAAAGACTTATATTGTTAGAAAAGATTTTTATTTTAAATAGATGCTGTACTTTTTATTTATAAAAGAATCCTAAAAAAAATATCACAGGTTCTGAAAATTATTAAGCAGCACAATTTGTAATAACTTGTAATAAATGAGCATATTAGAATGAAGACTGAAGTAATGGCTAATGAAAATTCAGCTTTGCATCACATAAATAAATTATATTTTAAAGTATATTAAAATAGAAAACTGTTATTTAAATAAATTGCAATAATATTTCATAATTTTACACTTTTTTCCCTGTATTTTTGATCAAATAAATGCAACTTTGATGAGCATAAGAATCTTACTAATCCCAGATGTTTGAATGGCAGTGATATAAACATTTAAAATTAAATACTGTAATAAGTATTAGCATAGTATTTAATCATTTAATCAAGTAAATCATTACTTATGAAAATTAAAAAGATGATTGACATTTAACATCACATTAGCTAGTTTAAATACTTCCTATATGTTCTGACCGATTTAAAACCATTAAAGCCACTACTAATATTATGGAGCATTATACATCTAGCCTGTGCATGGCATCCGACTAAACGTTCTCTTACGGTATTTACTGCTTCGGCGTCCTGTAGGCATATTTGCAGTCCTTTGAAGCACGCCTGAGGTCACTGATCTCTCAGGAGCAAAACACCACATTCTTTTTTTGTGTGCCCAGCAGAGCTGCTCTTTGACTTCTTTGCCCTTATAAGGCATGAGATACCATGGCAACCGTGAGCTTGAATAGCTGTGTCAAATCCCTCCGCACCCCCCTCACACACACACACACACACACACACACACACTCCCTCGCAGGCACGCGGCGCGCGCACTCTACTGGACACTGGCTCGCGCTATCTCGTGTCCTCTTCAAGCCAGCGCGACTTTTGCACTTCCAAAAGCAGGTAGGAATATTGAAACATTCCCGGGGGTTCGCCGCCGTTATCGGTACGCTAGCTTATCATTCGGGGCGTCAAAGGTAAGCGAAAATATATACAGTTTTCGCCGAAGTCAGGAGTGAGGTATGTCGCTAAAGCTATGGCTCCACCCCTCCCCCTGCTCGAAGATCGCTGGAGGTTAGGCCGCATGTCCGTTACTGGCTCTCGTAAAAAACAAGAAAGGGGATATTTAGCTCCGGATCACGGCGAAACCATTAACACAGGCTTACGTTATGGTTTCACCCGTTTCGGTTTTGATTTACCAGTTTTCATTCAGCGCCACAGTAACTGTTAGGGGGACTCCAAAAGTCTGCCCTCATTTCACAACAAACAAGCGCAGCACTTCCTTGAACAATCAGTATACTGTAGGAAGGCGCTGCTTTTTATACCGAGACGTTTTGATTGTTATGTGATTATTGTTTATTGTGGTATGCTTTAAGACGTTTATGTATTGAAATATCAGTGTTTGTGTTTCTGTTTTGTTCTTCATTAATGGACCTTAGCGAGGAATTTTGAACGATTATACATATTAGTAAAAATCTTTGGTAGTCTCTGGCTCATGGGCTGCAGTGAAATTATATAAAAATCACTTATTCATTTATTATGTATACATATTGTAACTGCCACACTATGTAGATCAAAACTTGTTGAACTGACAGGATTCCTGCTATCTTAGTAAATAAAGAATATTTCATGCCAGGAAAAGTCATGGACATTTCTAAAGGTGACATATTCACTGCCATTCAAAAGTTTGGGATTAGTAAAATGTTTATATTTTCTTATGCTCATCAAGGCTGCGTTTATTTGATTAAAAAACTGAAATGTATTTTAATGTACTATAAAATCTAATTTATTCCTGTGATTTATTTATTTTTTAGGATCATTATTCCAGTTTTCAGTGTCACATGATTCTTTAGAAACCATTATAATATACTGATTTATTATCAGTGTTGGAAACAAATATTTTTTTATAAGCTGTGATACTTTTTCAGGATTTTTTGATAAATAAAAAAATTAAAAGAACAGCATTTATTTAAAATAGAAATATTTTCTAACAATATACACTACCGTTCTAAAGTTTGGGGTCAGTACATTTTTATTCTTTCTTTTTGTGAAAGCAATGATTAGTTTTATTCAGTAAGGATGTGTTAAATTGATAAAAAGTGATAACAGACTTATATTGTTAGAAAAGATGTATATTTTCAATAAATGCTGTTCTTTTAAACTTTTTATTCTTTAAATAATCACAGATTCCGAATAAATATTAAGCAGCACAAATGTTTCCAACACTGATAATAAATCAGCATTTTAGAATGATTTCTGAAGGATTGTGTGACACTGAAGACTGGAGAAATGGCTGATGAAAATTCAGCTTTGCATCATAGAAATAAATGATAATTCAAAGTATATTAAAATAGAAGACTGTTTAAATTGCAATAATATTTCATAATATTACTTTTTTTTCTGTATTTTTGATCATATAAATTTTAGATGAGCATGAGGCTTCTTTAAAACTGATCTGAAACTTTTTTTATTAGTTATGCTTATTAGGCTAAAAATTACTTTTTTAATGATAATTGCATTCAAATAAGACCGAAATCCTGTGGTCAGAAAGTGTAGAAACACTGAACTGTGTCTATTGCTTGATAATAACAAGTATATAATCATTCTTTGATTTTGAGTTACTTTATTTTTCTTTTGCAGGTCCTGGATTGGAAACTGACATCTAAACGACACGTTATTCAAAGCGTGACTAAAGAAGCAGAAAGTGAATATGCCCAGGCAAGGAGGCAAAACAACATGCACAGCCCACTTCCCGAAGACCAAAGTTGACTGACTCAGACGAGTGACTCGGGACTCGTGTCTGAGCCTAAATGTGTGAGACGAGGCTGTGGACAATTACCAGATATAGAGGCCGTCATATCTTCTCATTTTAGAACACACAGCTGTCAAAAAAAGGGGGTCAGCTGAAACTGTGTGCCAGCAGCACGTTTGGGAGTGTTTTTCTTCCTCGGTTGTGCTGAGAACTAAGCGATGGCCATGGTGAGAGGGGGGTGGGGAGATCCCAATGGGGAGACTAATGGACTTGGTGACAAGGGGTACCTGAGGGGAGATGAGGACGACGGGTCGCCGCAAGGAGGCGGCAGCGACATGGAGGCCGGGGAGGATGATAAAGGTTGTGTAGTGGACTGTGTGGTCTGCGGTGACAAGTCCAGTGGAAAACACTATGGCGTGTTTACCTGTGAGGGCTGCAAGAGCTTCTTCAAACGGAGCGTCCGACGAAACCTTAACTATACCTGCAGGTAATGGAGGGAACAATACTTTATAATTTTTAATTTTAGTCTCACCATTAAGCCATTTTTGGTGCTTTTCAGATCAAACCGAGACTGCCAGATTGACCAACATCACCGCAACCAGTGTCAGTACTGCCGTTTAAAGAAGTGTTTCAGAGTGGGAATGCGCAAAGAAGGTAACTGTCTATCTAGCTTATCATAAAATCAGTTTCAACGGCTTTCTGTTATAGTTTAATCCACACACTCAGTCAGCTGATCCGCTGATTTGTCAATGTTATAGATATATAGTAAGCAAAAGGGCTGTGTCTCTCATGGACATATTTAGGATACATAAATAAAGCATTCAAAGTTTTTGAAAGGAGATAATTATGCTCACCAGAGTTACATTTATGTGACTAAAAATACAGTGAAAATACAGTAATATTGTGTCATATTGTTGCAATTAAAAAAACTAGTTTTTATTTAAATACATTTTAAATTGTAATTTATTCCTATGATGGCAAAGCTGAATTTTCAGCAGCCATTACTCCAGTCTTCAATCTCACATGATCCTTCCGAAATCATTCTAATTCTCTGATTTGCTGCTTACAAAACATTTTTTACTATTAGCAATGCTGAAAACACTTAACTGTTTAATTTTGAGGAAACCATCATCCATTTTTAGTTCAAAAAAGTTCAACAGAACATTGATTTATACTGAAATCTTTTGTAACTTTGTAAATTGCTTCACTGTCAGTGAATGAAATCTTTACTGAGAAATAAGAGTATTATTTTCTTTGAAAACTTGTTTTAAAGCTACTAAATCTACAGTGTCATGGGAAAGAAGTAACATTTTTTTAAATGTGACTGGTAGGGATGCTCATTTCGGTTAATTTTCCTGACCGACAACCGCTGCATGTCAACCAAACATTAACCGTTAACTGATCAAATTAGAATAATAAATTAAATTAGTATAAAATAAAAATATATGATACATAAAAATTACAAACAAATATTTTATTTTAACTCGCAAACAGCAGCATAGACAGCAGCAGAGCAACAACAAAAATTCATGTATCAAAATTATCACGCACCAGAAGAGAATAGTGTCGCAAAGACACCAATCTCCTTTTTGAACGCACCTTTAGAAAGAAATGTATCTTTACAGATTACATAGCCTAATAAAATAGATTTTTTCAGATTTGTTTTGTTTTGTTAAGTAGCCTAATCATTTAAAGCTTTCTATTAAATATTCACTGAAAAAAATGCAAATGATCGCGTTGGCGCCTCAATGTCCTGCAAAGCGGTCCAGCTTCCACTCTCCAAAAATGATATGCACCTAGCGCACATTTATCTAGGTTAGCTACTTTAACTGTTTTAGATCTATAGACTTTTTTCATGCAAGTCGTAATGATTTGAGAAGGCAGATTGATCAGACTATGAACAGTCTTCTGCTGGCCGCTGTTCGTTACTTTAAAAAAACAAAAACTTATAGCCTATTTAAAGAGCAAAAAAAAAAAAGCTCCAAAGTTTTTCTAAATTAACTTAATAAAAAAAAAAAAAAACGAAATATAATCACTTTGCCATTACATACAAAATATAACTATTTTAATAGCTGAAGGAGATGTGCATGGAGACATGCTATATGGACAGACTGGAGCGCTGCTGTTAACTGTTAGACCCGCAGCAAAAACAACATCACAAATATCTGCGGTTCGGGGCTTCTCGTCCAATGGACATATATTTCTATTCATAGCGTGTTTTTGCAGCGTAGAGCAATATAGCCAAACTGTTGATTTTATGAATGCAGTGGCCAGTCGGAGGCGGTTAAGTTACAATCCTCTCAGCACACAAAATGCCGGTAGTGTTCTGTTCAGTTCTGCTATACACATTCGCGAACTATTATTAAAACAGAAAATGTAGACATGATGTAGCCTAAATAAGAGATTAATTGCGCAGTGTAAAGGTTCTTTTATTACTCTTTATTAACTTTGAGATAGCGATGAACTACATTAAGATGTGTGACAGCTTTTTCAAGTGATTGTAAGGGAGCGCCGCGCCCATTGCGCACTTTCTAGGCTATTATCCTTTCAGAAACCATTCACTCACGGATTCACTCTCTGACAGCCATTTATCCAATATTGCCGCTTGCCACTGTGTTGCGTATACGCTGCATCAGTTAAGTGAAGGCGAAGCAGGTGCTTGCTCTGCGAAATATGTCTGTATAGCCTAAGCATGCTGCACGTGTCGACATTCGCTTGTGAGTAAACAAATTCTTATGTACAGCATTGTTCTTTCACCGTGCAGCAAACGTAAAAAAAAATACTTGTAGAAAAAAAAAAATTTAAACCGTTTTACTGATATCATTAATCGGTTAAAATTCTTACTGGCGGTTAACGGTTAAACGGTCAATGTGAGCATCCCTAGTGACTGGGTACCACAAAATTGCAACGAGAACATAACTTTTAAAATGCATTGTTTGCACCGACTACATGCAAAAACAATCATGCAACACAATCAGTGTAGTCCGATTCACAAGCATAAAGGCCCATTCACACCAAGAACGATAACTGTAAAGATAACTATATTAGGCTATGTGCAGACTGTGAGCCTTAATGCTTAATTTCCGATTTTCTGCTCAAATCTTTTTGTTTGCCTGTTCACATTGTTATTTAAAAATGTGGCCCATATCCGATTCCTGCCACTTTAAGCCATCATCAAAGATAATGGCCCCTAAGATGTCACGCGTATCACGCTGTTGTAAGAAGTAAACATGAAGGCCACAGAAGTCGGTGTGTACACGTTAGCGCACAATTGTAATGCGCTTCGATCTCGAATGACCTAAAAGTCGCATGAATTCCGATCTGACTGTTCAGACTGAGGTTGCATTGCGAAACATCCAACCTGTATCGGATTTAGAAGCACATATTGAAGTGGCTCAGATCTGACTGTAAAAGATCAGATTGCTTGCGGTTTGTGTTGTTCACACTGTCATGCAAAAAACACACCTGGGTCACATTAAATGAAAAAATCTGATTGTTTTGGCAGTGTGAACATAGCCTTAGCGTCCACACCAGCAGATGATATTGTCTGTTTATTCTAAGCGCATGTGCATCTGATACTTGAAATTCTCAAGCTTATGCCAAGATTGATTCTAATTAGGGGGTCAGTGTTTTTAATCGTATAAAAAAACGTGCTAAAAGGACTCTGCTATTGTTTAATATTGAGAACGATTTTTAGAACTATATCGTTATCTTTATAGTTATCGTCCTTGGTGTGAACAGACCATTAGACTGCATTTATAAGCATAAACTACTGTTCAAAAGTTTGTCAATAAATAGCAGTAAAGTTTACTGCTGTTTAAAAGTATTAATTTCTTTTTGAAAAATCTTACAGCTTTATGCTACTGAAGGGAAATAAATACTACAAAATTACAGTCCAAAAAGACATTTTGTATTTATTTATTTATTTATTTATTTATTTATTTATTTATTTTTACTCTATTTTTAATGCAATCAGTGTAGTCCAATTCACTAACACAACCCTTAGAAACAAGTTATTTTAATGACTTGGTCAAAAATACCTTACACGTTACTGTACTTTTGATACTTTAAATAATACACTTGCCTACCGCTTTAAATTCTCAAGCTTGGATTGATTCTGATTGGGTGTCAGTGTTTTTATCATTCATCAGCTGGAAAAAAGTCTGAAAGTGATTCCAACGATATTGTTTCTCTTTGCCATTATTGTTATACGTGTGGTGAGGACTCTGCTATTCTTTAATAGTGAGAATGTTTTTTAGAACTTTATCTTTATTGTTATCTTTATAGTTATCGACCTTTAGACTGCATTTTCATATTATCTACTGTTCAAAAGTTTGGGGTCGGTATAATTTTAAAAATGTTTTTAAACTGAGTTACTTATTCTTTCCAGAGCTCCATTTATTCAACAAAAAATACAGTAAAAACAGTAATAATTGTTTAGTTGTTGCAATGTTTTTTTTCTATTCAAATGTATTTGAAAATGTAATGTTTTTTTTTTTTTTTGTGAAAAATATTTGAAACCGAAATCTTTTGTGACATTATAAATGTCTTTATTGTCAGTAAATAGCAGTAAAATTTACTGTCGTTTAAAAGTATTAATTTCTTTAATAAAAAATCAGTAACACTGCTGTCTGTATCTGAGCAGCTGTGACTCAGCTGGAGTTTACTGTTTATTCTTAACGCAGTCTAATCCGTTTAAAAGTATTAATTTCTTTAATAAAAAAAAGCAACGCTTTACAATAAGGTGTCATTTGTTAACATTAGTGAATGTAATAACTAACATGAACAATACCTTTATTACAGTATTTATTAATCTTCATTAATGTTATTTAATAAAAATACAGGCGTTCATTGTTGAAGCTAGTTAACAGTGCATTAATGTTAACAAGCACAACTTATAAAAACGATTTTAATAATGCGTTAGTAAATGCTGAAATTAACATTAAGGTTATTAAATACTGTAGAAGTATTGTTTATTCTTAGTTCATGTTAACTAATGTAGTTAACTAATGTTAACTAATGATACCTTATTGTAAAGTGTTACCCACTTTACAATGAGGTTCATTAGTTAACATTAGCTGACATTAACTAACATAAAAGAACAATGAGCATTACATTTATTACAGTATTTATTAATCTTTGTTAATGTTAGTTATTGAATACAGTCATTCATTGTTAGTTCATGTAAGTTCACAGTGCATTAACTAATGCTAAAACACAACTTGTGATTTTAATAATGCATTAGTAAATGTTAAAATTAACATTAAGATTATTAGATGCGGTAGAAGTATTGTTCATTTTTAGTTCATGATAACTAATGTAGTTAACTAATGAACCTTATTGTAAAGTGTTACCGTAAAGAGTTACAAAAAGTTACTGTTTTAATACTACTGAATCTACAGCATCATGGAAAATAAATAATATTTTGCACAAATTGTGAGTTTGCACTCTGAATTGACTGGGTACCACAAAAAAAAGACACAAAGACTATAATTTTTTTTAAATTGAATTTTGACTTTGACTTTGACTGCATGCAAAAACACAATCTGTCCAATTCACAAACGTAACTCTTAGAATCAGGTTATTTTAGTACCTCACTTTACTGGTTTGAAGCAGTCTGACAAACGCAGAGTTGCTAAAGCTGAATGCTGTAGGGATCACTGTTTTATATTTGATAGTTAGAGTGACGAGAGTCTAAGAGCTGTATTTTATTTTAAGCCGACCCAGATGGTGTTTGTTTACCACAATTGCCAGTGCACATGATGAAACTTACATTAGGGCGTGATGACCTATATATTTCAGGTCCTCAACAGAATTGCTTTTTAAAACAGAGTGATGATTATAATGTTTAGCTTTTTATTAAACATTTCCATTCATTTATAAAGTCTTGACGAGGTTTGACAAGAACAGTGTTTGAAGGTTCCTCTTTTCATTTTTTTGAGTTGAATGCTTGTGTAATCAGGAATTAGATGTTTCTAATCCCTTAGGCCAGTCCTCTGACTCTCTACCAGATGTTGCATGATAGAAAAAGAAAGGAGCGTTGAAACTTAATGCCATTCGTCAAGCGTTTCAACTCAATCACGACTCTCCCTTTCTCTTCCCTTTCCCCCTTTAGCAGTTCAGCGTGGACGCATCCCACCTTCGCATTCAAGCCTCAGCCCATCCACGACTCCAGTGGGCGGCAATGCCGGCAGCGGTGTGAGCGAGTTCTACAACGGGCAGCCGGTGTCTGAGCTCATCTCCCAGCTCCTACGGGCAGAGCCTTACCCTAACAGCCGCTTCAGCCATCAGTACAACCAGCAGATGCAGGGGAGCGGTGGATCCATGGGCATCGACAGCATCTGCGAGCTAGCCGCCAGACTCCTGTTTAGCATCATTGAATGGGCCCGAAACATTCCTTACTTCCCTGAGCTGCCTGTATCTGAACAGGTGGCCTTGCTGCGGCTCAGCTGGAGCGAACTGTTTATTCTTAACGCAGCCCAATCCGCCCTGCCCCTGCACATGGCTCCGCTGCTAGCCGCCGCAGGCTTTCACTCCTCTCCCATGTCTGCCGAGAGAGTGGTGTCCTTCATGGACCAGGTGCGTGTCTTCCAGGACCAAGTGGAGAAGCTGACCCGCCTGCAAGTGGATTCAGCAGAGTACAGCTGTCTGAAGGCCATAGCGCTCTTCTCACCAGGTGCGCCAGACACATTACTCAGATTAAAATGCATTTAACCAAACATAAGCGGATCTAAAATGAATATTGTACTCACTGTTGCCAACTCTTGTGAGACAAATAAGCAACCGCAGCTTCAGAAACAAGCCCAAAATTATTATAGCACACACTATTCATATAAATGTACATAAATGTAAAGAAACAAAGTTTCTTGTCAGATGTTCCTAAAAACCAACCATATTTTTTAAAAGCAAGCTAAAAAAAATGCAACCTGTGACTCAGGATTTTTTCACGCAAGTTCACTTTCAGAATAAACATTCCCTGATCATTTACTCAACCCCATGTGATCCAAGGTATTCATGGCTTTCTTTCTTCAGTCAAAAAGAAATTAAGGTTTTTGAGGAAAACATTCCATGATTTTTCTCTATATACTGGAATTGAATCAGGATCAATGGGTTGAAGGTCCAAATTACAAAGAAATTATATACTTTTTAACCACTGCAGTTTGGGCCTTCATCCTGTTGGCCACCAATGAAGTCAATAAGGCCAATGAAAATCTGTTGTTTTCCTCAAAAACCTAATTTCTTTGCTACTGAAGACAGAAGGATATGAACATCTTGAATGATATGGGGTTGAGTAAATTATCAGGAATTTTTTATTCTGGAAGTGAACCTCTCCTTTAACAACAACAACAACAACAACAAAAAAAAAAAGCTCTGCTTATTATAAGTGGACTTGGCAACTCTGATTGTGCTGGAAGTCAGCTTTGTATTGTAATACTAGCACCCTCTACTGGTTTTTCTCAATGATTCGTAAGTGCATTATGAAGGACCTTTATATTTGACAATATATTGTTGGGAATAAGGCAAATTATAGACTAAATACCTAAAGGGTGCAAATATTCGGTCCTGTAGCAGAATATTTAAGCACGTTTTTAGTTTGAGTTTGCATTTCTACATTTGGGACTTGTATCCAAATGATCTAAAGTGCATTTAAACATTTTCGGTATGTATGTATGTTCCCCAGAAACTGAACCCATGATGGATCAATTTGTTTGTTTTTTTTTTTTGTTTAATTTTCTTAGTCTAAAATGTTTTTTTTTATTTCGATTTATCAGAATTTAGGTATATTCCATAATTTTAATGTCACCATAAAATGTAATAATAACAATCAACATTAAACATACATTTTTTTTAAATCATTCAAATGCATTATTTTATGTGTTTATTTTACAAAAAAAACTTGCATTTGCTGTAAAAATAATTTCTGGTAATTTTACTGTTATAGTTTAAGCCAATAATTTCTAAAATCTTGACGTGCTGGCTAAGCGTTACTAATTAGTTTTTATTTAATTTGTAAAGCATTCTTGCAATTAAAAAAAAATTGATAGTCTGCTTGATAATTTTATCATCGTGACAAGTTAAAATTAGTATAATGTGCAACAAAAGTTACCAAGCTTTAATTCGCTTGCTACATGGTGTAATGCATCCAACGAATGGATCAACTAATGCTGTTTCCAGGTCCAAGCCTCAACTCATTTCACATCATCTCAGCAGCTGTTTATAAGCACTGTTTATTCACATTAAACATTTAAGCTACGGTGTACACTACAGTCTCCATGCTCACATCTTAGCAAACACAAATTTTTTATATTTAGTTTCTTATATTTTTTTATTTTTATTGTCTGGCTATCTGGTGTTTCGATGTGGAGTTAAAGGGTAGGGTTGTAATTTTTTTGTTTTGTTTTATTATATCACATTGTGAGTGTATAATTAGCACCATTTGTTGCTTACCATGTCATTTGATAGAGCATTTGGACCTGGAATTCACAGAAGAGGTGATGCGTGACGTCAGACTTAAAGGGATACTCCACCCCAAAATGAAAATTTGTTGAGTAAACACCTACCCCATGTCGTTCCAAACCCATGAAAGCTTCATTGGTCCTTGGAACACAATTTAAGATATTTAGATGAAAACCGGGACCCTTCTAACTGTTCCATTAAAAACATTGTCAGAATACTCCATCTGCCATCAGATGTGCAATCGGGGTTATTTGAAGCGACGAGAACCGTTTTTGTGCAAAAAAAAAACAAAAAACAAAATGTTGACTTTATTCAACTTTTCCTTCTCCTCCGTGACACTTCCTACAAGCGCATTCATAAGTTCACTAGTTCACTAGCAGAGCATGGCACAAGCACGCCTCGGATGACGCACGATTTGATAACTCTGATTTGACTATTGTTAAGAAAGGTTAAGATTAGGAAATCCTAGTTTTAGTATTAAAATGCGTCATTTCCATAGCAAGACTACAAATTTTACAGTCACCACCATTATGCAGATCAATTATAAACCGCTAAAAAGCATCCTATCCTAATGCAAAATGTTTCAATACAAGCATTTCAGTAATAATGGAATTTATGCAATATTTCAAACTTTTAACCCACAGGAGAAAGTCAACCCGCCGCAACAGTTTAAAATCAGCCTAATTCCATGGAAAAAATGCAGATTTGGCAACCCCGCATCTAACATGAGCTGCATCCAAAGCGATTTACTGATATTCAGTATTAGAATGTTTGCAGGAGCGGGATTAAGAAAACAGTCCTGTGCAAGGCTTTAATACAAAACACAATGAATGGCGACTGTGGAAAGCAAAAGCCGAATCCCGTCCATTTTGATTTAGTGATTTAGGAATCCCAGCCGGATGCAAAAAGAGGATGTATGGTCACCCTGTC
This sequence comes from Cirrhinus molitorella, assembly GCA_033026305.1. NCBI lineage: Eukaryota > Metazoa > Chordata > Actinopteri > Cypriniformes > Cyprinidae > Cirrhinus > Cirrhinus molitorella. Next base: position 23,584,014 of record CM065124.1, on the reverse strand, counting down.
TTACCATATTATTTTAATGTATTATCTTAATTATGAACACACTGGTGCAAACCGTTTTACACATAGGCTTACTTCCGCATTAAAGAATAAGGTGATAGTTATGAAAATGTTGTAGTGGACTATCAAAAAGTGTTAGCGTAAGTATTAATTACCACCTATCTTGCAGAAATAGTTTTTAGTGATGAATGGTTTAGTCCAAAAATTGTCAGTTCTCGCCTCACAATCCTAGTTATGATTAGATTTGATTTTCAACGTACCCAGAATTGTAAAATTCCACATAACTCCATGTACTCTCATACTACTTTCCATTGGAAATGAATGACTTTGGGTCTGGCAGCTTTACTTGGGTCATCCTTATTGTTGAGCCCTACCATGACTTGGGCATCGATAGCATCATGCTTTACCAGTTAGAGTGTTTTTTAATTTCATACCTGTAATGAATATCTGGTGTTTTTGTGTTCAGATGCGTGTGGGCTGACAGACCCGGCTCATGTGGAAAGCCTGCAGGAAAAAGCTCAGGTGGCCCTGACCGAGTACGAGCGCATGCAGTACCCCACACAACCCCAGCGCTTCGGACGGCTCCTACTGCGACTGCCCGCTCTGAGGGCCGTGCCTGCCAGCCTCATCTCTCAGCTCTTCTTCATGCGCCTCGTGGGCAAAACGCCCATCGAGACGCTCATCCGTGACATGCAGCTGTCTGGCAGCTCCATCAGTTGGCCGTATGCTCCTGGACAATAACCATCACCAGATGTGACCACAAAACCAGTCTGAACTGCAAACTAGTGAGGATCTCAGTGTGATTTTGTTTTGCTCAACCACACATTTGATATTCACCTAATGCATACAGGGTCATGGTGAATTCAGTAGTACGTGGCAGAAGGCTTGATCTATGCTCTGTGAACTGTTTTACAAGGCCCTGAAGCGTTTTTAAAAAATGACTTGAGAAATATTGGTTGTCTGCTAGCCAAAGGTAAGATGTTCGGTACAGTTTCATAGCGAGTTATTAAGTGGAAATTGGTTAAAACCTTCAACAACAAGCTCTGTCAGTTGGGTGTGAACATGAAAGTCACTTTGGACTGTCCCTGGAGGCAGCAGGAAATCAAGTCCCCCCTCATATTCTGCTCTGCCCTGTCCTTGTGTACCACAAAGCCTGAAGGAGGAGGAAGTAGACATGATGACATCCAAAAACCCAAACAAACCAAACTGAAACAGTCAGAATTAGGACTTAGGCATTTGTTTTTGCCAATGCTAACTACTTGGCTTGTATTTTTAGCTCTTTTTTCCCCTAATGCTAATGCATTTCTATGAGGAGAGATTGAAATTTGCAAAAGTAGTGGATCATGTTTTCTGAAATAACCTTTTTGACAAATTAATTGCGGAGTGTATTTGTACTTTGAGTTAAGGTACAGTCTCTTCAAGAATGATTCATTTTTAATGCACACTGCATTTGAGATAGATGACAAATGAAGTAGTCATGCTTTTTTTTCTTCTTTAAGTTGTGTTATTCTACTGGTTTCGATTCTGCTTTTCGTGCTTTTTTTCATACTTACCAGTTAATGCTAAACTGGTGGTAAAGTCACATTATGTATGTCGACCAAAAGAAATACCTCTACAGTCTATTCAGACTCACGACTTTCAGTCATTCATGGCTGGGTCAATGTTTTTAAATTTATCAGCACACTTGAGCTGCTCACTTTACACTAAAGAGGAGTGATTGGATCTATCTGTCTGTTATGTTTGGCCATTTTTGCTAAGAAACTGGCACTGCCTGTTTTGTCTTTCGTGGAGCAGTGCTCTGGTGTGGTGTTTCACAGGTGACAGCATGTTGTATTTGGCTCTTGTTGTGAGATGTATGTTTTCTAGCCTTATCATACATGTGAATGACTAATATTACCTCATATTTAGGCCTCAAAAAGGATCAGGTGGTCTAATATACATAAACGCATCAAAACGGCGACATGTACAGTTTTCATTTTAATATCTTTGTCTTTTTAAATACTTGTGTATGACAGCTTGATTAAACAAAAGTATCATACATTGAATTGTGTACACTTGAGAGCTTTTTTTGCTGGTTACCTTACAAAGGAAATGTTTTCTTTTGGAGTTTTTTTTATACAAACTGTAAATGGGAAAATCGTTTATTTACAAATATTTGAAACAACTCTTGGAACTTTACACTTCAGCACAGCTTGTAAAAGTCTAGACAAATAGCGATGTTTACATGTGTATAGTTTTAGACGAAGAAATCCTGAGGATCAGCAATATTCGTTTTCTCTCTCCTTGCAAATCTTCTGTCATAATTTTTCACCAGTTGCTTGATATAACTCAACTCCTGTCTGAGTTTTTTATAGCGGATCTTCTTAGCCTGGTATTCTGGAGACTGGAGAAAGAAAATGGGCATTAGGGATTGACAGACAAAAATATGAAATGACTAAAGTGACTAAATTAGACCTTTAAGGCTAATACTGATTGATAAAAATCAATCTCTGTCAAAACTTATTTTCTTACCCGCTTTAGATCCTTGAGTCGATTATATTCATCAGCTACAGCCTGTAATGCAATAAATAAATATACATATATGGGTTGCACTAAATGGTTCACTCAAAAATGACAATTCTGGCATTAATTACTCACCCTCATGTCGTTCCAAACTCATAAGACCTTTGTTCATCTTTGGGGCACAAACTAAGATATTTTTAATGAAATCTGAGAGCTTTCTGACCCTGCATAGACAGCAACGCAACTGATTCATGTTCCAGAAAGGTAGTAAGGACATTGTTAAAATAGGCCATGTGACATCAGTTTTTTAACCTTAATTTTTTGAAGCTACGAGAATAATTTTTTTTGTGCGCAAAGAATACAAAAATTATGACTTTATTCAACACTTTTTTTTCTCTTCGGTGTCAATCTCCGCCGCGTGTTCACAAGAGTACCACGATGCGTCAAAAGCCCCTTTCGCACCGCATAGTCTAGGAACTAAGTTCTAGGAACTAGCCGGTCAGGGTAGTTCCTCGGGAACTTTAGTTTCCCCCGGGCCGTTTTCCTGGTTGCATTCGCACCGCCAACAGGAACTCAGAAATGACGTAAGCCAACGGAAAGCTACGTCATTTAAGCGCTGCATTCAACAATCTATACAACGAAAGGATGGCGGACATTGTGATCGGAGCTGTGTTTTTAATGTATATACTGGGTTTTGTGATAATGGAAATAGAATGTAGAGTTGCCTGCATTTGCGCACATGCGTTCGACCAATCAGCATACACTTACATAACTGGTAGTCCCTATAGAACTGGTTTAGACCCTACTCTGAAGTAGGAGCTAATTTAGTTCCCGTAAAAGGAGTTCCTAGAACTAAAATCGTTCCTAGTTCCTGCGGTGCGAACATCCGGGTACTTCCGCAAATAGTTCTAGGAACTATGAAAAGGTTCCTCCGGTGCGAAAGACTGACACGGAAGAGAAGAAATTGTTGAATAAAGTCGTTAGTTAATGTTCATGTCTTTATTTCTTCAGTCGAAAAGAAATACAATATTTTAAGAAAAACATTTCTGAAGTTAGTGGAGAAAATGAGAGTTTTTCACCCTAAAAAGTATTCATCTTTTGGATGAAAGCATGACCTTTACAACAGGGCCCTGCATTTCAGCCCTAGCCCGATGGCCCTGAATTATTTACGCATCTAGGGCCGAGCTTCCGCCGCTGTCAAGAGACGGCAGAAAGCGCATTGTGTTTGTTTTCTTTCTTTTATAAAAGAACGTTTTGTTGATATTGTGAATGCACACAAATAAATGTAGACCCTTCACAGTTCCGAATGATGTACTACTCTTACAAGTAACTCTTAGAGCATTTTAAATTGTTTCCACAGGGTTCCCACTCTAAGCCAAATGTCAAATTCCCTGACTTTCACTGACTAAAAAGCTGAATTTCCATGATCTATAATGAACGGATCCATCCATTTGGAAGCTTTATTTAATTGTTTACAAACGTTAGTACAAAACTATGGAAGCCCATTTCTGCCACTAAATAAAAAAAAAGCTAAAGATAAAACTCGCAATTCTGACTTTTCTTGTAGTTGCGAGTTTGTATCTTGCAATTCTGACTTTTTTTTTCTCAGAATTGTGAGATATAAGCTTATTTCTGAGGAGCAAAAAAAATACTGATATATTCACAGAATTGCGAGTTTATATCACATAATTTTGAATTAACTCTCAATTGTGAATTTATATCATGCAATTCTGACTTAACTCACAATTGCGACTTTTTATCTCACAATTCTAAGAAAAAAGTCAGAATTGTGAGTTTGTATCACGCAATTGTGAGAAAAGTCAGAATTGTGAGATCAGTCGCAATAACCTTTTTTTAATTTTTTATTTAGTAGTGGAAACTGGCTTTTTCCTGTACTACAGAAATTAATTTATGTTTTTTATGATTTCAGGGGTTAAACACTCTGAAGGATTTTCTCTTTGTAGTCAAGTTCATCATTCATTCACATTTAGTTTTGCTTCTCTATCATCTACTTTTCATGCCCAGTCTTTGAAGTAGTTATCAGGTACAGCCTGGTGCCTGTATTTGATGTAAGTGATTGCTAGTTGACGTGGTGGAAGCGAATAAAATGGCGCTGAAAAACAGCCTAACCATAAAAATAGGCAAAACGTGTAAAAGACAAATAGAAAATTTACATTTTGCTAAATGGAAACTAAAATTTAAAGCAACAAACAAAAATCCCTGATATTCCATGACTTGGCCCAAAAAAATTTTAAATTCCCTGACTTTCAATGACTGGAATAGACCTTTTAAAATTCCATGGTTTTCCATGTTTCCAATGCAAGCGATCGGGCCAGGGCCAGGCTTAAGTCTATATTTGAGGCCTGTGCAGGGCTCTACTTTCCAACATGATTACGTAATGTGTGCAGGCAGGCTTGTGCAAGATGAGCATTTGTGGTTAAAAAGTATATACATTTTATATATCTTTAGAAAATGACAGTTTTGCTATAGATAAGATCCTTGACTGGGATCGCTTAGAGCCCTTTGAAACTGCAATTTGGAGCTTCAACCCTTTGACTCCCACTGAAATCCACTATATGGAGAAAAGAAAGATATGTCATCTTGGATGACATTAGACAAGGTAAGTAATTTCTCTGGAAACTGAACTAATCTTTTAAAGCTGAAGCACTGATGTCACAGACTATTTTAACAATGTCCTTTATGGGCTATGAACTTGGATGCAGGTTCAGAAACCTCTTCGATTTCATCAAAAATATCTTAATTTGTGTTCTGAAGATGAACAAAAGTCTTACGTGTTTGGAACAACATGAAGGTGAGTAATTAAGACATTTTCATTTTTGAGTAATCTAATCCTTTAAGTTTGTAAAATGAATGTTGTAATAGATGTCAGGTAAACCTCCTTAGCTTTATTACTGTACTTTTTTGACACCTACCTGGAATTTGGTGGAGTCCTCATGGAGCGTGTCCAGTTCTCGGCTCAGTTCATTCATTTGATCACCGATATCATCCATTTCTGCACAGAGGTTCTTGTATTCAGCGAGGGAGATATCAAACTGTTTCTTGTACTGCCTGCGCTGTTCATCAGTTGTAATTTCTGAATAAGAGCTGTAGCAAGGGAAAAAAACAAGTAACTATCTTGCAAAATGTTCTGCTACTAGAACACAGTAATAGAAAAAAAGAAGAGAACAACATTTAAGGAGCAGGTCATATGGGTCATATGAGATTTTTGCAGGAACTGCATTCTTTTATTGTCAACAGTCTGCAAAGTTGTTTATCAAAAAACTGCATTATACAGTGTGCCCTCACATTTTTGCTGCGGTTTAGACAATAATGGTTGTAGGGACAGCAAATTTACACTGTTATACAAGCTGTACACTCACTACTTTACATTGTAGCAAAGTGTCATTTCTTCAGTTTTGTCACAAGAAAGGATATGTATTTACAAAATTGTGAGGGGTGTACATAAAGATATTGTCTCTCAAAAGAACTCAGAATCTCCTTAATGAGTCGTCATATTTTGAATCGTCTCCTGTTACCGATATGCATCACTAGCTAACACATTAGTATAATCCCTGTCTGCCCAAGAACTGCAAACACTCTGACCTGCCCACCTACACTTCTGCTAGTTAGTGTGTTTACATCATGTTGAGAAGGTGCTGTTTTCTGCGCTGTGAAAGCAAGTTTCATTGCCGAAAGACGATGATGTGAAGAATCAGTGGTTAAAATTTACTTTTTTCATGACACCACAGCAATACAATTCAAGCCTTTTGTTGTGTGCTCGTCATTTTAAAGAGGACTGCTTCTCTAATCTTGGCTTTTATCTTCTTTGGCTTCTAATTTTCTTTATTTGGACTAAAAAGCATCTCCCAACCACAACCTGTAAGTACCATTGATACATTATGTGTACATTTTCAAGTGAGTGCTCAAAATTTTTTTTTTTTGTGCTAATATGTGATGTATACCTAGTGCAGCTTTAGGTTTCCAGGGAAACCATGATATTACTGTTTTACTGAAATAGTTTTGATAATTCTCTGTCAACCCACTATTTCCTAAGAATGTGTAGATTGATTGTAGACTGCCGTTCTTACATGTATTTAGTAATTTTTTAGCGCTTGCTTAATGTATCCACCATTATTGTTTAAGTGTTTACAGTTTAGCAGCTAAACTTTAGCTGTAGGCATGATTTGCTTGAATAAGTGTTAAAATGTTTGTCATTATTTTAAGAACAGATATAGTGGAGCACTATATTATTGTTTTATGTAAAGGTGAATGGTCAGGGTTGCCAGGTTTTACAACAAAACACACCCAATTGCTGGGTGTTTTGAGGCGTTTCGAGGGGGATACCCCGTTAAAAATCACCTTCTAGAGTCTAAAATACACACTTTTTGTTACTTTTTTTGTCACACTTTTTGACGTTACTGGGGTCGCTTCAACCCGTGACATCAAAAACAGCCGTGGATTTGGCAACACAGATGGTAGCGCTCACTAACTTGCTCAAGTACTCCTCTCTGTGCCAATCACAACAGGCTTGGCCAACTGACCAATCAGAGCAGAGTAGGCCTATGGAAGGGGAGGGCTTTCAAAACATTATGCTCAAAACTGATTTAAACTGATTCAAAATCAATGACAAATGACTACGTATAAATGTATATTCTGAGGAAATTACAATGTTTTCTGACCTTAGAAGGGGACTCCAACACAATATTAGGAAAAAAACATACGACCTGCCCTTTAAGAAGTATTCATGATTGAAACTCACTCCTCAAACTCATATATGTCTAATTCAATGGCCGAATCTCCAGCAGTGATGTATCCCGTCTCACAGAGCACTTCTTCAATCTCGTACGTTACAGGTTTCTCCTGCACCGAGCTGCTTTGCACTTCAACTTCCTCCACAGGGCTGGAGCTCATCCACCGATTCTCTGGAGAGCAACTGTTTACGTTCTCAGAATACCTTTAAAACAAAGTGCAATGAAAAGGCTAGTGTGCTTTTGTGCTTCTAAGAATTTCTTGTCCTGAACATGCTTAGAAAGACATACTCACACGTTGCTTTTGTATGCACCCTCGCTGTACACACTCACTGTTCCCTCAGTGTAGGAGGTGAAGCTGTTCTCTGCTTTCAGATGAGGGGTAGCCTTTTCTGATAAAACCACAGTGGGGGTGTATTGAGTGCTTCGCTGGAACAGACCGTGTACAAGTGTTAATGGAACCGGACAACCACAGAACAACACATTATGAATCAATTTGAGTCTGACACTAAAACTACCACAGAATGACCTGATGGGAAAGTAGACCAGACCGAAGGACAATCAGAGATACCATCACAGATTTCTCTGAACAATACTGTATCTGAAGAGACCACTTGAGCTGCTTTATATCCCAGAATACACCAAGACGCTGTAAATCCATCACAACACAATTATCCCAGCCTCATGCACATGCATAACTTCCTCTAATGAAGCGTAATTATTTTAGCTTTCAGGAAGCACATTGATGAGAGCTGCACATGGCACTGCCTGTTCAGGAATGCCTGTGTATTGTCTTAACAACAACAAACAACATCTTGAGTCACTTCCAGGAAAGTCACTGCGTGGTCCAAGAATTCAGAATGACCCATTTTGAAGTGTCACGTTACAGTAAACCAAATAAAATAAACTTCTAAAAAAAATAGTTTAAGCTTAAAAAAAAACTTTTATTTTTTTTACTTTGTATATTATAGCTATTTATTTCTGATAATTACACCTGGCACTATTATTTACAAACTGTAACAAGCAGAAACTTGGCTAAAGCAAATTTACATTTTGATATGAAATGGATATGAAAATGTCAGTTATTGCATAAGCTGTTGTCCATATCTATAAAAATATCATGATAAAATCATCTATATAGTAACTTCAGTGGAAGTTATCTGTGACTGTTGAGACTGACCTTTATTCAGTATCGATCATTATGAAGTGAGCAATTCACTTCAGAATCATTGTAAATCGATGAATGATTAACCCAAAAACAGTTCCGATCATACGACTGATTTGTACTGTACTGGTGTTAGGTTAGGCTACGCTAAATGTAAATAACGTGGCCCCTAGTTTCATTTCGCAAAACCTCCTCAAAACACATTGCCACAGACATATTGAAAACAAAAATATAAAAAAAAATAGGTATTATTTTAACACTGATTTTTTTAACACTTTTTTCCCCCTTTTTGGTGCAGTTTTCATAAGCAAGTTGTACATTTTCAAAATTCGTGATACTAAATTCACAACAAATCCATCAAAATGCACTTTCAACCATTTTTCAAATATTTTAGCATTTTCATTTGCATTAGTACAAAACACAAACTTTTAGTTTTTTTAGTACAAAATCCGTTGACATTTCTTTTGCTTCTCGTTTTCGCCTTTCAATTTTTGTTACAAAAACCCATGGATCTGCTTCAAAAGACATGTGTTAACCCCCTGGAGGCGTATGAGTTATATATATGCACTCTTTGGTAGCTTCAAAATAATAGCCACATTCAACCACCATTATAAAGCTTGGAAGAGCCAGGATAAATTTTAAAACAACTCCGACTGTGTTTGTCTGAAAGAAGAAAGTCATATACACCTAGGATGGCTTGAAGGCGAGTAAAAATTTTCATTTTTTGGTGAACTATTCCTTTAAAGGGATTTTCTTCTCAAAAAAGAACATTTCGTCAATAATTGCTCACCCTTTTGTCAATCCAAACTCGTAAGACCTTGGTTCATTTTCAGAACACAAATTAAGATATTTTTGATTAAATCTGAGAGCTTTCAAGGCCAGGAAAAATAGTAAGGACACTGATAAAATAGTCCATGTGACATCAGTGGTTCAAACCTAATTTTATGAAGCTACTAGAATACTTTTTGTGCGCAAAGGAAACAAACATAACTACTTTATTCAATGATTTCTTCTCTTCCCTGTCAGTCTTCGACGTGTGTTCAAGAGACAACATGCTGCCAGAGTACATGACAACTAATGTTATTTTTGTCTTCTTTGTGCACAAAAAGTATTCTCAGAGCTTCATTAAATTATGGTTCAACCACTGATGTCACATGGACTATTTTAACAATGTTAAACTTACTACCCTTTTGAACCTTGAATGTGTAAGTTGCATTGCTGTCTATGCAGGGTCAGAGAGCTCTGGGATTTCATCAAAAATATTTAAATTTGTGTTCCGAAGATGAACGAAGGTCTTAAGGGTTTAGAACAACAAGAGGGTGAGTAATTAATGACAGAATTTGCATCCCTTTAATGATTAATTAGTGAATCATTTCGTAAATCTGTACATTTCTATACATATAGATTGTGTAGAAATTCATGGTTTGCAATTTCCCAAATGGATAAGTACAATGAATTATTGTTACAGTACAACACCTAAACCTAAACAAGGCCTTACCGTGGTAAAGGCTAGTAAATTACAGTAAATCACCCTGAAAGGGCAAAACTACAATACAGGCTCGGTACAGTGAGTGCAATTCATGTACTGGCAGGTAAACGCGTCACTATACTCATAATATTACAATACAGTAACCTGTATAACTCTACATTTTTAAATTCAGCAACATGGCTGATTGTAAACATGTATCTTGCATTATTTGCTGTTGAATTAACTGACCGCTAAAAGTACTAAACTGAAAGAATATCATACTGTTGCGTTTCAGTGATTAAACCAAATGTTCTCATTACATATTACAAAAATCATGTTTTGAAACAATGATTATGTGGACTGAAAATATATATAACTGTAATGAAATCATGCAATCTGGTTTTAAAAGACTGACTAGAAATGGTACAGTGTGATTAGTTTGGATTTTTGCACTGAAAGTTTTGAAACTGTACACCTTTGATGTGAAAACTGCACTAAGAAATGTTTCTTGAGCAGCAATTCAGGATATTAGTATGATTTCTAAAGGATCATGTTACACTGAGGACTGGAGTAATGATGCTGTGCCACCACAAGAATAAATGACTTTTTAAAATATATTAGAAATCCTTTTTCACTGCTTTTCATATATATCCTTTTGAAATAAATGTAGCCTCTGTCCTTGGTGAGCATATAAATGTATATGGCAGAAAATGTGAATCTCAATAGCAATGACCTCAATAATTCTGAATTAACACTTACAAACTCACCCAGTTTTGTGAAGTTTGGCTCCGGTCTATTCTGAGGATAGGTGGTTCCTCCCAGTAGATATTAGGTTTGCCATGACGCCATATTTTGCTTCGAGTCTTATAGGCGAAATACGCTGCAACAACCAGGGCAATCATGACAAACAGCCCACATACCAGAGCTACAGCCTAAAATTAAGAAGGAAACATTTTAAACAATTAATGTTACAGTGAAACTACAGGTATAGAGCAAGTAAGAAGTGAGAATTACACTACCAGTCAAGTTTTTGAACTGTAAGATTTTTAATGTTTATTAAAGAAGTCTCATCTGCTCACCAAACCTGCATTTATTTGACCCAAAGACCTGCAAAAACAAAAAAAAGTTAAATAGTTTTACTATTTAAAATAACTGTTTTCTATTTGAATATATTTTAAAATGTTATTTATTCCTGTGATCAAAGCTACATTTTCAGCATCATTAATCTAGTTTTCAGCAATCCTTCAGAAATCATTCTAATACGCTGTTTTGCTGTTCAAGAAACATTTATTATTATTATCAATATTTAAAACAGTTGAGTACATTTTTTTCAGGATTCTTTGATGAACTGAAAGAGCCAAAGATCAGCATTTATCTTAAATAATACGCTTTTGTAACATTATACACTATACAGTTCAAAAGCTTGGTGGTGGGGTTACAAAAGAATTCTATTTCTGAAAAATGCTGTTCTTCTGAACTTTATTCATCAAAGAAACCTGACAAAATTCTACTCAGCTGTTTTTAACATAAAAAATACTACATTTTTTGGAGCAGCAAATCAGAATATTAGAAGAATTTCTGAAAGATTGTGTGACTTGAGTAATGATGCTAAAAATTCAGCTTTAAAATCACAGGAATATATTAAATTTTAAATAGAAAACCGTTATTTTAAATAGTAAAAATATTTTTAAAAAATTACTGTTTATACTTTACTTTGGATCAAATAAATGCAGGCTTGGTGAGCAGAAGAGACTCCTTAAAAAAACCCAAAATCATTAAAATCTATGATCTTACAGTTCAAAGACGTTTGAATGGTAGTGTACACTCTTAAACATAGGTTCCAAAAGGAGGTTTTCACAACAAAGAACCTTTCGGTCATGTTTTTCTTAGTCTAAAGCACATTTTAATAATCCTTTGAATCTTTTGTCACTATAAAGAACAATTTGTGCAATGTAAAGGTTCTATATGGAACCACTAAACCCAATTTATTTTAAAGAGTGCATGTTTTGCCATACTGACCTCCTCAGGATCCATGAAGCAGTAGTGATAGAGATATCGATTCAAGGTCGGAAATGCACCCGGGAAGCCTGTGCCGGCTCCAGCGCTGATGCTGGGAGTCCCTAATGAGGTCTGACACATCATCAGGATGGGGTTGTACATGATGCTTTGTGAACTCTGGGCCATGGGATTCACCCCAATGACAAATATGATGTTTATCACACACTGAAGAATCGCCAGAACCACATCCACCACCAAAACAGTGAGGTAAAACGTTTTTCCACGCACACACCAAGTCTTAGAGAAACTCATCACTAGGATGGCCAAAGATACTGCAAAATTAAGGGCTGCCATGGAGATCATGACTGACTTTGCTGAGTAGGGTGTCATGTAAGAGCTCTGATAACCGTAGGTTCCTCCATAGTACCCGGACCCCATCCCATATCCCCCAGATCCAGCAACGTAGGCTCCGATGCTGCTCTCATAGCCGTGCATATCCCAAACTAGAGTGGAAGCGACACAGGCGAAAATAACGAAACAAAGCACAGCAGTCAGTCCCTCCATAGTTTTCATGATGCCAGGTGGCGAGAACCATCTGTAGAAGTGCTGAGGGTTTCCCTCCGTTTGAGGAGCATCAGGCACTGAAGAGTATAAGCCATACTCGCTTCTCTGAGAGTAGAAACTTCGGGATGTGTACATATTTGATGGGGCAGTGTAGTGTGCACTGTACTGTGGTGGACTGTCATACTGCTGTGTTTCATACATGATTCATGAGGGAATCTGAAAAAAGAAATGAGATCAAATTTAGATCATGAGATCATCTGGGAACATATATAGCTTTCTGAAACAAGAACCATATTTCATTTTCAGACAAAGAGCTGCTGACATTTATTTTTAAGTTTTAACCGTTAAAAAACGATATGGACAAGTAGCTCTCTTATAATAGTGGTAAGAAGACCATTTATTGTTATTGTAAACAAAAATCATAATGAACTGAAATATATCTATCTATCTATGGAACTTAATGAACTCAAATTATCATTTAATAAAACATTCTAATATGCTGATTTAGTATCAATGTTGGAAACAATTGTGCTTCTGAATAATTATTTTTTTGGAACCTGTGATACTTTATTCAGGATTCTTTGATGAATAAAGAGTTAAAAAGAACACTGTGCATTTAATATAGAAATCTTTTCTAACAATATAAGTCTTTACTCTCACTTTTTATCAATTTAACACATCCATGTTGAATAAAAGTATTAATTGCTTTCAAAAAAAGAAAGACAGACAAAATATTCTAACCCCAAAATTTAAATGCTAATGTATATTGTTAGAAAATATAATGTTATATTTTTAAAAAATGCTGTTTTTTTAATGTTTTATTCATCAAAGAATCCTGAAAAAGTATCACTGCTTCCCAAAAAAATATTCAGCAGCACAATTGTTTCCAACATTGATAATAAATCAGCATATTAGAATGTTTTCTGAATGATAATTTGACACTGAAGACTGGAGTAATGATGCTGCAAATGCAGCTTTGCTTCACAGGAATAAATTCTGTTTTAAAGTATATTAAAATAGAAAACCACGATTTTAAATTGCAAGAATATTTCATAATATTACCGTTTTATCTGTATTTTTAATCACATAAATGCAGCTTAAATGAGCAGAAAAAAAATCTTACTGATCCCAAACTTTTGAACGACACTCGCTTCTGAATGGTCAATACAGCGTTCCAATAAAATCCACAATATAATAAGACTGGCACAACTGCAAAATGATATTGCTTTTATATAACTTTTTGTCCATTTTTATATGTGGATGAAACTATTTCACAACAAGACAAAGAATAATTAATCTTTGTGTCTACAGAGCAATACACAGCCTTCCTGAATCAGTCAGTTTCTAAATGAATCAGTTCAGTGACTGATTCAATGACTCACTCATAAAAACAACTGCGTGTTTTGTCCCTGAACAAATTATTGAGCTTAAATGAATGATCTGATGACTTACTCATAAAGACAGTCACTTGTCCAATTACCAGTGAAACCTGCAGAAATGTAACATCCGAATGCACAAACTCGCATGATTGAAACAGTGAAAAGTCACAGTGCTGTTAGACTGTATATCAGCACTGATGGATAATCAAATTTCAAATAGTGCATTCAAACTATACATATTATCACTGCATTTGTTCCCTGGGATTTCAAATGTACAACTGTTAGCGCACATCTCTACACATAGATCTACAAGAGTTCTGATCTAACTGTATAATTAAGACACAACACACCCCTTTATAGCACAAACAGTATTCTCACTCTGGTAGAGTCCAGCCTTAAACATGATTCCCTTCATGAGGCTACTGCAATTCAGACGAGATGCTCTGAATAATTCAGAGAAACATGAGCAGATGCAGTCATTGGGGCTTTCCATGCTGTAAGTTTTCTTCCTCACATTTCTATTTCCCCAAAGTACAATATACAGCCATTATATATGAATAAAAGAGGTGAAGAGATGCACCGCTAACAGGAATATTTCTAATACTGTATCCTCTTAGTTAATTATGCTTGAGAGAGAGGGTGAGCTGCACACCTGTGGTAACTTGAAAAGAGTGAATAAATAATTCAAGAGCTGAAAAACAACCTAGCAAGCTTCATACAGCCTCACAGGTGCATGTTGATGGGACAGCTATTCAAGAATAAAGAAAAAAAAAAATGTCAAGTATTTTTTGGGGGTTTTCATGAATATATATAATTTTACAACTTTCCTCTTTAAAAAACAGCTCTTATTTTAGATCTAAGCATATAACTATCACAATATCTCATGGTATCTGACAGCTACAATCACATGAATCATTGTCACTAATATGATATGACATAGAAAGATTCAAAAAGTAGTGATATGTCAGTGTTTTGCACTTTTGCGTTGACTACAGTTCATTCTAAAAAGGTCTATCATTTTAAGGTAAATAAATGTTACATAAAACATTATGTAACTTACCGTAACACAACAGCCAGTGGGCTTTTCCTTGTTTGCCTGGGTCCCGCTTTTCTAAGCTTGACAGTTTTCTGTCAAGTGTTGTTTAGTGTTTGAGTTTATCCGTTTGATGTGAATACCTGTGACAGCTGCTGCTCACGGTGACCATGTGAAAGACCTGGGCCTGAAACTGTAAACCCGATCCAACTGTTGCTCTTGACACAGTCAGCCTTATTGGCTCTTTAGTAGGTTGAAAGTTAAGATGAACAGTAGGCTGAGTTAATGATTGTTAGTGTTTTAAAGTGCTTTAAAGCTACAGTCCAAGTCTGATTTCACTTTGTTTTAGTAAAAGCAGGGACATTTTGTAATCTGTAAAATAAGATTTAACACTCTCTCTTTTAAAAAATGTAATTATAATTTTAAATTCATAGATTAATTTAAGGCAAACTGCCATCATTTCTTTTTTACAGTAATGTGTAATAAAAAAACAAAACAGAGAAACCATAATAATTATACAATAAAAAAATATGTATGTGTTAGTATTAGTACTATGTGTTTTAGTAATTGCTGTCCTTTGCAGTGAAATTTTGATCAAAATCACGAATCCTCATCTTAATGTGGCTTAGTTTTCCTTTCAGATATTCACATCGTTCCTTCTTCTCCAGAAAGTATGGGTCCTAGAGAAAGCACATATGAAGTTAAAATGAACAGCATTAAAAAAAAAAAACAATCTCTTATATCTTAAATGTGTCATGACATGGACATGACATGTTTTTATTATTTTAATATGTTCTTGAGGTTTACTTATAATGTTAATAAAATAATAAATATGTGTAACAAGAATTATTTTAACCCTCATTCTGACCCTCTCTCTAAAACAACCTGTTTTTAAGGGGTGTGCCCTTTAAGATTTTAGTCATCAATGCCACCGTTATGATTGGCTAACGTAAGGCTTAGGAAACAGTATTAAAGCCCCGCTCCCTCGCTACTGCATGTGTTTTGACAACATAATCAAAATATAATGGTCATTTCCTGACAAAGCATTATGAAATAATTTACAGTTTGTGATGCAGCTGCAGTTGGATAGAGTATCTGTATTATTAGGGCTGCATGATAAATCAAAGGCGATTGTCACATGCATTTTGTCAGTAAAGCCAGTTCTGTAATCAGTAGTAAATCTCCAGCACATGCTTTCAGATGGAGCAGCATTTACAACACAAAGCGGTAGTTCACCGACAAGCTACGCAATATCACATTCATTATCACAGACGATTTATTCACACGAATTGAAAGTGAAGCTATCGTTCTGAAATAATTACAGGTGTTTGTGTAGCTTCTAGGGCTGCCCCCCAAATAGTCGACTAATCGTTAGTTGACCAGAAAAGGCTTGGACGTTTGTTAGTCGTAGAAATAAATAAATAAATAAATCCCACGAAGAGATTGTTAACGGTACGTCTGTGTGGTAATACTAATACAGTAGGTTACATCGGGCAGTACATTTGCATTCGTATCATTCATCAACCTCAAATATGGGTTATTATCCGAAATGTAAGTAGTAGCAACTTTACATGGCCGCTCAATGTTATGTTAACCTAGAGAAATGTGCGCTGTCTGTGTGAAAGCTGAACAGACATGTGCTTACTGCAGGACAGATGGATGCGCCGGTGCGGTAATTTGCTCTTAGAATAGCTCACTCCCTCCCTCATGGGCATGCAGGTAAGAGTAAAACATCTTTCAAATCTGTAAAGATGTGTATTCGTGTACACTCACAATAAAAACTAAACATTACGCTTTTGTAAAATAATGAAAGCAAACAGGATGTGCTTTCTGTCGTCTCTTTTCTGTGAACTTGAGTGCGGAACTCAGTGTATACTCAGTGCCTTACAGACATTAAAATATATAGACAGTAAAATTTCTACTTTCTCAGATTATGTAATACATTTGAAACATGGATTCAGGCGCATCATAAATGCCGAGATGAGTCACAGTCGCCGACTTCATCTCTTAAGCCAAAAAACAAAGAAAGCACTAGTTTATCAATAAATTATTAAAATGTTAATGCAGTCTACTTACTGTTTTTCCCTGACACATTTCTAATCATAACATCTGCGGTGTGCTGTGGCAAGCTTTATGCGTGTGCTTGAGCGCTATGTAGGCAATTAAAGGCTCATTATAATGATTTAAATGTTTTATTAGTAAACGTACGTTTTAGGGATGTAACGGTATGAAATTTTCTTATCACGATTACAGTGACAAAAATGATCACGGTTATCATTATTATCACGGTATTGTTAAGATATGCTGGAAATGTTTAAAAAGTACTAACACATAAATTGTTTCACCAAGTTTTATATTTAAAATCAACAAACAACATATAAAATGACTGTTGTTTGCACAAACACTAAAACAATAACATTACCAATGAGATTTTATATTACAACATGACAGACAACAGTTCTCTTCAACAGTTATCTAATAACATGTTGGAAATGTTCGAATAAAGCTTTGAAAAGGTTTTATAAATCAAATCAATAAATGTTTATATGTATTTTATCTAAATAATTCTAGATGTATTATGTGAATTGTTTAAATTTGTAGAATCCTTGTTGTTAATCTTTTTGAGTCAGATGACAGCAGGGCATGCAAATTCGGTCCGTTTTAGCTAGACAAAAACTGCAAACAGGCTGAACATAATTGTAAGTCAATGTAAATCCACTCTCTGCCACTAGGCGGCACTTGTGGAACAGCAAAGTTACAGCTGTTTCCGTAAACTCCGTGGACAAAGCAGAATTGCGATTAAGAACAATACTTTATTAGGTATTACATGGAAAGAAGATCAAAACACAATGCCATCGAATCTTTTCTGAAGACAGTCAGAACCATCAGAGGTACATTCATATAATTCATTCATTTGTATATTCCCTCAGCACCCTTTTAAAACCTCCCATCTTTCCATCATGCTTTCATTCAAAACGAAACTAACTGTTACTCTGCGTGCTCTGCGCACTTGAGACTGTTAAACTTTGCTTTACGCTGGACAGTATATGTTTATCATAAGTTGTTCAAATTGTGGTAATCAAATACGGATTTAATGATAATTAAAAGATGAAATGGTAATACTAACCGTGGAGAATTTTATCATGATTTATCGTCAAACCGGTTATCGTTACATCTCTAGTACGTTTAGTCGACTAATGCTTAAAATGAACGACTACTAGTCGACCAGAGAAATTCTTAGTCGAGGGCAGCCCTAGTAGCTTCTCAGTGAACTAAGGCTCTGTGTAGTAAATGCTGCTACATCTGAAAGCATGTGAAAATACCACATTTAATAACATAAGTGTTTGAGATAAATCCTTCTGTGAGATGATGTGGCTTCTTACACAGAATATTTGCGTATTTCAGTCATTAAATACCTGTTGTTTGTGTATATTTGACACGCTGACTTTTCATGTGTAAACAATGCGTATATAATGCGTGAATGCATGTACAATACGTTAAATAGGCCTATACATATTTCACGTGTTGTTGACGTGATAATATTCACAAGTTTTTAACCATTTGGCCTTCCATACACACCACTTGATAAAATCACCAACAAAATGTATAATCTAATTCATAAATAATAAACCTCTCTAACATTATTAAAAGTACATACTGAGTGACGGATAAAATCTTTGTTATGTCAGTTTGTTTTGATAATCTTTATTTTTATTGGTAATCTATGAAACTTCCAGGATGTTTTAATAGAACAAAGATCTCTTATATACCAAAAGACCAAGGCAAATTTGATTCCTCATGTCATGACCCCTTTAAGGTGGTTAAGTTAAAGACGTGACTTACATTCTTTTTTTCTTCATATGTTTTCAGTAAGTCGTTGACTCTCTTACTCTAAACAAAACAACCAAAAATTGAAACAACTTGTTTGAATAGTCTAATAAAAGGTAATACAGATGTAATATAAATGACTCCAATATCACGTCTCACCTCAGGGTTTCTCCTGTTATTGATGAGTTGGCTCATCATGCTGTCTAATTCCTGAAACTTCATTAAAGTAGCTGTGATCTCCCTGTGCAGTTCCTTGTACTCCTGGTATTGGTCATTAAAGACTGCTTTGTACTGCTCTCTGTCCTCAACTGAATGAATTTCAGGATACTTTCTGCAAAGAATTAATAAAAAAATATTTTAATATTGTGGCACTTCATGTTTTTTCTTTAGTAATGACACCTATTCAATTTATCCACCTTTTCTTCAACATGGAACTAAGCTTATGGGTGAGACCTGCTGTTCATTAGCTGCTATAGGAAAATAACGGGAATAATAACAACGTGCAGTAAACTGTAACACTGTTTGCACTACAATCCATTGTTTTCATAATTAAGATAACACATTAAATGATATGAGAACACAAACCAATTTGCAATATTAAGCAGCAAAACAAGCCATTTTGTACAGCTAAAAATAGCTGGAAGTAGATCAGACCGGAAGCCGAACCCATAAAATTTACAAATGACCATGCACACTCTTCCATGAAAAAAGGTGGATATTATTCCTAATCTGATCTTATTTCTTATCTCATGTTTATCATTTTTAACTCATTAACATCCATCTTTTTGCAATTTGGTATTTTCTATAGACCTACTGTGTGGTTCTTTTGTAATTTTAACTGTATTTTTCAAGTAAAGATGATCAAGAATTGAGATAATAATGGGTCACCAGTCAGGTGCATTTCAAAGGAAACATCCAAAAATAGCAGCATGAATGAAAAAACACCACATGACATATTATCCATATTATCCCCTTCTAAGGTTGTTGATATGTAGACCAGTTGGTTTTAAACCATCTATAGTCATATAAATATTTACAGATTGAAAAAGTGGAAATAAACCATAAAGTATACTAACATAATATAATCAGCGACCACTCTGGGTTTAGGAATGTGTCCTATTGGAATAGCTCCAGTTAAAATCTTTCGTTCTCCAGCTCTCTCTGAGACATAAGCCAGTCTCCTCTCATTCACAGAGCTTTGATCCATTTCATCTCTGAATGAAATTTTCTTGGATCTAGTCGACGAGCTGCCCATATTGGATGTGGATTCCAGAGTCTGCTGCTGTAACTGAAAGATAACAGCCAATACAATTAGTACGACTTGATAGCAATAGTAAGAATTTTGTGCAAATTGGGAATTTCATTAGTCTCGTTTGTAGTGAAAAATGAAGCAAGATCACTATTATAATTTTTTATAAAGTTAAGAACAAATGACATTTATATTCTAATTAATTACATATACACTACTTTCAAAAGTTTGGGGGCATTTTTGAAAGTCTCTTATGCTTACCCAGGCTGGAATATTAAACTTGTTTCCCAACCAGATGCAGCGCGACAAGCAATTTAGGCGGCCACACCTATGGAAGGCCATATGGTTCAAAAACATGCATTTTAACACGTCAACAGCATATATTATACGTATATATGTATTTTATGTATTAAATATGTGTTTACGCATGGAAAACATATATAATACTTGTTAAATACGTATATTTTGCGTGTTGTTGACGCATTAACATTTTTGGACCATTTGGCTTTCCATACACACCACAGACGACATGACAGCAAAAATTTTTACATTTACAAATATTTTTTAGATCTAAGGAGAACTTCTGCTGTAATGCAAAATGATATTCAAACTATTAGACACTTTTAAAGTCCTCATGAAATCAAAATGTAGGCCATTTACTTTGTTAGCGCACATTGCTGTTTTTGAGGTGAACAATTAATCTGTGCAAGTTTTAATTTTCAGAGTTTGTATGCTGTCATTCCAGCCATGACTTTGCAGAAATAGAAACCGTTTTTAAAATAAAAATTTAATGTGACGTGGCAACGCGTTCCGTGTAGTTAGGAAATGGTGTTAGCAGTATTAGTAGTAGTAATAGTAATATTGCTAAATATTATTAAAATATAAAATAGCCTATCAATTTTAATTTATTCTTATGATGGCAAATATTTTTCATTGTCTCTAGCATCACATGATCCTTTAGAAATCAGTCTAGTAATATGCTGATTTGGTGCTCAAAAAGTATCTTATCAATGTTGAAAACAATGGTGCTGCTTGATATTTTTGTTGAACCCATGATAGTTTTTTGTCAGGATGAACAGAAAGTTCAAAAGAGCAGCACTGATTTGCAACAGAATTATTTTGTAACATTAGAAATGTCTACAAACATTCTGACCCCAAACTTTTGTGAGGTAATGTAAAATGCACAATTACCTGGCTGTTCAGTGGGCTCCTCATGGCCTCCCTCTGACGTCGGGCAGCTTCATGCCTCCACATTTTAAGGCACACCGGGAAGCTTATGAAGTACATAACCATGTTAATGAATATAAACGCAGTCCCAGCGATCTGTCCCCCCTCGACACGACACAGACTAGACACGACTGGGTTGATGCCGATTGTCATGAAGCAAAGCCCACCACGATTCAGATCATTCACATACACGATACCCGCTGCCATGTAAAGCAGCGACAGGACCAGATTCGTAATGGCCTCGGTAAGAGGCCACCATTTGGAATCCAGCAGGATCGTTCTGTAATACATTGTTAATCCCAAAACCATTAGGATAACAGTCAGTATCCATGAGAGTCCAACAATGACCAACACAAAGACTGTCAAGGGGCCATTGTAATGGTATCCTTGCACACCAGCGAATCCATAATTTGGCCTGTAATAGTTGGACCACTCACTGTCTCTTTGAATATAAGCACATACACAGGCAAAAACCATCCCGCCGAATAGAAGTTGAATGCCACCGAGAAGTCTTAAAAGCCCGGGCCAAGACTTCAAGTAGGAGTATTTTAACTTGTACACCTCTAACTTCTCAGCATAGTACTCTGCCGGATGGATACTGGTCAGTTCGGATTCAAGCGTGTCATACTTGAACCCTGCTGAACCAGGGGGGGAGTTTGGCTTGAGGTCATCAGCAAGCGCTTCCCAATATTTTCTGTCCAGCAATGGAGATACAGGCGGACTACATCTCGTGCCATTGGGTAGTATTTTAATTCCCCCTGAGGATGTGGAATGTGATTCAGTATCAGTTTCCCTCTGTTTCTTAAACAGACCAGTCCAGGGTTTCAGAAAGGCACCTTTTTTTGTCTTCCCAGCTTCCTTATTGTCCTTCTGCTTGGCTGAATGGCTCTGTTCATGAAGGGAGTAGTTTGAGCCCTCAGAATTGCCATCATTGTGAATTTCTGAAGGATCCTCCTCTGCATGTGCTCTGTTGAAATCTTCACTTTGTGTGAATGAGACGTCATCCGAATACGTTCTGCCGATGTCTGTCATTTTGCCGTAGCGTGAGGAAATCAAGGTCTAGTAGCTGTACACAGTCATCTTAAAGAACAATATCAGACAAATTAAGAATAAAACATAAGAAGATGTTTTAAATGTCACTGCCTGTTTCTCAAAAGTTTTTAAATTTCATAAGAATTGCTAAAGGAGAAGTTCATGTCTTTCTTTCTTCAGTCGCAAAGAACTTTTTTGAGGAAAACATTCCAGGATTTTTCTCCATATAGTGGACTTAATGGTGGCCAACAGGCTGAAGATCCAAATTGCAGTTTCAATGCAGCTTCAAAGGGCTCTACAATCCCAGCCAAAAAATAAGGGTCTTATCTAGCAAAACGATCGGCCATTTAAAAAAAAATTAAAAAGTATATACTTTTTAACAAATGGTCTTCTTGCACTAGCTCTGCGATGCACATGCATGTTTTTATGCATTGCGTAATCACGGAAAAGTCAAGCGTGGTTAGTTCTTCATCTGTGTGCTTTGGTTAAAAAGGGTAGGGTAGGGCGAAAAACTCCATGACATTTTCTCCTCCAACTTCAAAATCATTCAGCATCGTCAGTGTTGCCAAGTCTGCGGTTTTCCCGCATAATTGGGCTACTTTAAAACTGTTGCCATGGGTTGTTTTTAACGTCCGCGGAGTGGATCAACCCCAATATCGTCACATTTAGCCCCTGAAATGTAAATTTACCAGGAGAACCCGAAAAAAAACGTGTATTTTATCCCCCAGAATAACCTGGAAACCCTGAGCATCGTTGTTTTACCTGTTTTGTAGTATTTGTTTTAGAAAATGAGCAAATTTTTTTATATAATATATTTTTATATTAAATAAGACTTTTATTCCTCAGCTTGGATCATGTAGAGCCCTCTGAAGCTGCAATTGGACCTTCAACACCATTGTCCACTATATGGTGAAAAATCCTGAAATGTTTTCCTCAAAAACCTTTATTTCTTTTCGACTGAAGAAAGTAAGACATGGACATCTTGGATGACATGGGGGTAGTAAATTATCAGAAAATGTTCATTCTGGAAGTGAACTTCTCCATTAATAAAAACAAATCATAATTTGGTATCCCTGCTAAAAAGGTCAACATAGTTGGTTGCCAGCCTGTGTTGTTTTGGAAGCTGGTTACTCAGCAAAATGCCATTGGTTTAACAGACAACTAAATGTGGTACAGACTTTACAGCAGGTATTGTTCAAAGTTGTATTTGTTTTTAAAGTGCATCAAGTACAGTCATAAACATACTCATGTATGCACAACAGTTTCCGTTCATCAACGAAGGAAGCTGAACTTTGCTCCTCTTAGCGTTTGTTCTATAAACCATATCATAATAATCAGCCCTGAATACATACCACCATGACAAACATAAAAACACTCACCTTGTTGTCTGAATAAACTGGTTTGCTGTTAGCGAGTATGGCTGAGCTAAAATGGCTTCAGAAAGTAAACACAAGACTGATAAAGGTTGCAGCAGGAAGCCGGAGCAGAGATTAAACATTAAACCTCCAGAGGCTGAGTCTGGTGACAGGCACAGGCTGGCATTCAACTGTTACCTGCTGCCAATATTTCCCGACAGAAACTAGGCTTGATAACATTCCTGAAACCCTCAAAGGAAATTACCCGAAACTGCTCATTTTATTTCACTGGCATCATATAACGACTTCAGAATTCATTAACTAGAAGTTCTTTACTGTCAGTTGCAGCCATACAGCCTCGTTCCGTTACTCGGCACCTAATCACTAGAGGGCAGTACAGGAGTATTGAGTAGCACAGCTCCTCTGACATAAGATCCAACCAAGCTACTGACTGAAATGGATATATTTTGCTACTTGTGTAGCGTGTAAAATAATTTCACTCCTCTCAGATAAAGAGATGCATAAGCTGTGCTAGTAAGCAAGAAAATACAGCACAGCTATTTCATGTAAACAAGCACTTCATTTACTGTGGATGTTGCTTTGCATTTAGATATTACAAAGTAATCAATTTTGAAGGAATTTTAAGAGCTGTACGAACACTCTTATCACTGTGGAGATGATTCATCAGTGTTTTTTAGCAAAAGATATCATTAGGCCAGTAAACAATTAGGTCAAAAATAAAGTGGACAAATATTTGAATAGAAGTGTGTGATTTCACACCTCAAAATATTTAGATGAAGACCTTACTGAAGAGAAATACTCTTTAACATTTGATTAAACATTTTGTATTATACATTAATTGACACTGCATGCTTGAATTGGTAAAATGAAAAAATAGCCTACTCCATTTAGGTTCCTCAAATTGCCACACTCATTAAATCCATGTGGAGAACCTCTATAGGCTGTCTTAAATGTCCTATTATGTGCTCAGTGAACTCCAATACATCTTGAAATGTCTCAATACGTTTTCTTTGTTATGGAGCAATTGGGGGACGTCTGTTGACAGTCTTTTTACTTATTGAAGGAACTTATGGACACCTGCCTGTGTGGCGATCTGAGAAACTGCAAATTACCAAAACACTTTATATGGTATTCAGCTGTGATTACATTAATCTGTGATGAATTTCAGTGGCCATCATGTGTCTGAATTCACCTTGGAAAATGTTTTGAGGCCTGCCTGTGGTGTATCTTCATTGCTCTTCAATTAAATGTTCATGAGGTCCGCTCGACTGTTATTGGGCATATGTCTTACTCTCACATGCTGTCATTACCAGCTTGATGTGGCCCATTTTCTTCACTCTTCTGGGATTGCTTCAGAGATGTCCCTCTGCAACGTTCTCACTCTTAAGGATCTAGGTCTTCCTCCTTCAACAGCACATCAAACACATCAAGAATATATATTTATTTTTAAAAGGAACGATGCATTGCATATTGGACTTAATTGCTAGAACAAGACGTTCACACATTTGTCCCAGTTAATTAAAAACTATTATACTGAAAGTGTTTTTATATCACATATCCACAGAAAGGAGGTTCTGATACTCAAAGGAATTCCCCATGTGAACACATGCTCATCCAATATCACAGTGCCACAGTGTATTCTCAAGAATTTGATATTTATTATCTGAAACATGGGCAGATTTTGTCCATACTGTAGCTTCTTGGGCTATCTCTATGTAAACAAAATAAGAGGATCTCAACATACGAGACCATGATAACCCATGCCTTTATGTACAGTCAACCTGGGAGGATACAAAATGCAAGATCATCTCTCTGTTTAATCATTCACAGGTATTTCACAAAGAAAGGCAATTAGAAAAAAATCTGAAAGAAAATAAAATCATGTAGTCCAATAAAATACGTTCTAGTGATTTGGTGTCCCATCTACTCGTGTATGCAGTTTGACATCAGAAGGCATCTGAGTCTCACTTTATAATTGGCACGTTACAACATTTAGACTGTGCTGACAGTGAAAGAGAGAGAAAGGCATGAACAAGGGTCATGGTCATGTTGTTTAAAACCATGCAATCGTACATCCAATTATTTTTAAACCAGGATCTAAATTGCACTTGATTTTGGTCATCAATAGCAGCTTAAATAGCAAAGCAGCTCCTTCTTCTATTTTTGTCTACTTTAGGAATTGAAAGTTATGACCGGCTTTCTCAGTTTATCTTTGATCTCTGTTTTATCAAAATGTGCTAGAAGTGTCAAGTATATTTCAACAATGAAAGCTGTGAAAATTCTCTAAGTTTTCAGTTTAAATAGAGTCATTATTGTTTGGCAAGGTTGCTAATTTTAGGCATCGTTTGTACACAAGAACAGAGGACTGGAAATACGTAATACCTAAACACAGTATTGACAAGACTGAACAGAGTTGGATAGAAGTTGTGATTAAGCCGCCAAATGGTAAATTAGGAAAATGTTTTTCTAATTTAATAATAATTTAACAAATGCTTTACGAGCAAATCAGAAAAAACAAACATGCATTTTTAAAAAGTGTTTTGGAGGGAATTTGGAACTTCAATCTCCCATGAAATGTGCACAAACTTTGTGTCTTTGAGTAAGTGTGCAGCTTAATTTCTATGTGGTCATAAGCTGGATAAAACATACAGTTGAAGTCAAAAGTACATACATCTTGCAGAATCTTTTTATTTAGTACTGACTGGACTGATTTCACATAAGATGTTTGCTTATAGTCCACAAGAAAAAACTATTAAATTTATAAAAATGACTCCATTCAAAAATTTACATACACTTGATTCTTATTACTGTTACCTGAATGATCCACATTTGTTTTTTGTTTTGTTTTGTTTTTTTGCGATAGTTGTTCTTAAGTCCCTTGTTTGTCCTGAAAAGTTAAGCTGTTCACTGTGCTTTAGAAAAATCCTTGAAGTCCTACAAATTTTTTGTTTTTTCAGTATTTTTGTGTATTTAAACTCTTCCAACTATGACTCTATGATTTTGAGATCCATCTTTTAACACTGAGGACAACTGAGAGACCATTACAGAAGGTTCAAATGCTCACTGATGCTTCAGAAGAAAAAACTTTTTAAATGTAACTTATTTTGTCTTCTGCGGAACATGTAAGTATTTTCTGTAGGATCTGAATGGCAGTACTAAATGAAAAAAAAAGAAAAGATATTTAGGCAAAATAAGAAAAAACACATCTTCATTCTGTTCAAAAGTTTACACTCCGGCTCTTAATGCATAATTTTTCCATCTGGAGCATCAGTGAGCATTTGAACGTTCTATAATAGTTGCATATTAGTCCCTCAGTTGTCCTCAGTGTGAAAAAATGAATCTCAAAACCATACAGTAATTATTGGAAGGGGTTCAAATGCAAAATGCTGAAAAAACAAAGAATCTACGGGACACAAAGGATTTTTCTGAAGAACAGCAGGCAGTTTAACTGTTCAGGTCAAACAAGGGACTCATGAACAAATATCACTAAACAAAACAACAACAAACACACATACGCACACACAGCTGTGGATCATTCAGGTAAGACAGTATTAAGACTGAAGTGTACAAACTTTTGAACAGGGTCATTTTTATAAATTCAACTATTATTTTCTCTTGTGGACTATATGTAAACATATTTTATGTGAAATATTTTATTCAGGTCAGTACTAAATAAACAGTACCATGCATTTTGTATGATCTTTAGAACTTTTGACTTCGATTGTGTTACTTTTTGAAGCTTTGGTTAAGAATCCAGTGTCTTGCTAAATAAAATACAAAAAAAATCAAATCATTTATAAATATTAAATCAAGAAGAAATAATTACTACTACATTTTTGTCTGATCTTCTCCAAAAAGTAAAACAAACAAAAAAAAAATGATTGAAATAATGTGTCAGATATAGGAAAACTAAGTCAAATTAATAATAAAACAACGTTTCTAAAGCAAGTTGCAATGAGATGGTTTGCAGTCATTTACCACTGGTTCTAAATCTGTGACAATTACATCATCAAACACATAACATTGTCAGTTGCTTTAAGGTTATGCTATTGTTCCAAACCATAAATGTCAGTAAAATACATGTGAACAGGAGAGACCGATTTTAGCTCTAAGCTGCCTTAACCGTATGTTCTGAAAAGTGCAAATGTGAGCCACAATAATGTCTTCCATAAGCATCTCCTTCCGCTCAATCTCAAAGCAGGTCTTCTCATGATTACAGAATGCTTCGTTTAGCGTTAATCCTACTTTTCACCGTTTCGTAAATCTCTTGGTCGAGGAATTCATTTATAGGTAGAACAAGGAATGCATTAAACATACATTACCACATTACTGCACCGCTATATTTGCAACTCTAAAAATACTATCCAACGTTTTAAAAAGGAATCTCTGTGTAAAAAATAAACGAAATAAAACAAAAGAGCACACACACACACGTTTGAAAAACCATCCATAATCCATTCGTCACAATTGCACTGAAACATGCAAGGTTTAAATCTCAGTCCTGTCATACATTTGTGCCTACCACAGCATTTAGCACTCTGTGCTGTCATTTCAGACTCTCAGTATAATGTGAAGACTTCTGGAAGCTCAGATTTCGTTAAAATGAAAGTGTTACCAGCTTGAGTAGAAGCTATTTCCTTTCTTTCCATCTTTTTCCTTCCTTCCCTAACTGGTGGAAGTATTGAAAGGCTTTGGAAAATAAGAAGAAGACTGCGACAGAGTTAATGGTATTTGTTAAGACAGACGAGTTAAATGTCTTCAAGAGGAATGTATCTGAAAAAGGAATGCAATGCTTGTGTTAACATTGTACAAAAACTCGCTCCAAAATTTGTAAATGGACAACCCTCCACAATCTATACATTCAGGCACTGAAAAAAATAACATGCCAATATGTAACTAAAAAAGGTAAGTTGCACCCAATTTCCCTTGAAGGAGCAAGGGAACTGAATCCTTAAGGTTGGCATTCCTGCATTATTCTACTCAGTAGTAAGGTCATGTGCTCCTGCGTCTCCAGCTGAATGCTGAAGCCATCGCAGAGCACCCAGACGCGTCCTCGGTGCTCATCCTGGCACAGATGTCTTACAGGACCAGTGAATCTCTCCTACGTGGGTGTGTCGCTCCTTTGTGGTCTGCGTTGGTTCGCTCCGGCAGGCGTTGCTTGGGCCCGTCACCTTCCTGTGGACCCCGTGATCTCGCAGTTTGAAGGACCAGTTTCCTGGACTCACTCCAGCTTCCTGAACTCAGTCTTGTAAATATATGAGGGCTTTACAAAAAAGCTAACTTGAACAGCCATACAATGGCTAAACATAAACCATATATCTACTATTTTGATAATTCTTCTCTACTTATTAACACGAGTCCTCAATCTCGGCTTGCTCATCTTACGTGAATAAGTCTGAGACCTTTGGAAGCGGCGAGCAGGTCCAGGCCCACGTTAGCCGCTGTCGGAGGAAGTGTGCGGGGCAGTGGAGGGCGAGCGCCGCCGTCTGGAGGGAGTCCAGGAGCGTTCCGAGCCCAGAGAAGCAGGGCAGAAGCGGTGCACAAAGCCGTCCAGGAGGTCCTGCTGCTGCTGAGTTATGGCTTGGGAGATCAGACAGGGCAGAGCCTGCAGGCTGCCGGTGACTGCGTCCAGCTTGTCCTCCAACGTGCCAATACGCTTGTCCAGCTCCTCACTGCGTTCCTGCAGCTCCGACACCAGGTCATACATCACATTCTGAGTCTAGAAGAGAACAGAGAAAAAAACTGTGAGGTCGAATGAATGAATCTTATTTTGTTTAAAGATCATATCTGATACAGCATGGGTCAACATTATCGATTTTTATTTTATGCCAAAAATCATTAGGATATTAAGTAAAGATCATGTTCCATGAAAATATTTTGTACCTTTCCTACCATAAATATATCAAAACTTAATTTTTGATTAGTAATATGCATTGCTAAGAACTTCATTTGGTTTACACCATCAGATTCCAGATTTTCAAATAGTTGTCAACTAAATATTGTCCTATCCTAACAAACCATACATCAACGGAAAGCTTATTTATTCTTTTGACTGATCTAAATTGAACCAAAACAGACATTTATGACTGGGTTTGTGGTTCTGGGTCACACTGCCCTTCAGATGTTTTTCCAGAATAAGTACAATTTACCCTGATGATCATGTTCAAAAAGTTTTCTCCCCCCAACTCTTCATGCATTCTGCTGCCTTCTTTAACATCAATAAAGTTTACACCTTAGTTGTTCATGAGTCCCTTGTTTGTCCTAGCAGTTAAACTGCCCGCTGTTCTTCGGAAATATCCTTCAGGTCCCACAAATTTTTTGGTTTTCCAACATTTTTGTGTGTTGGAAACCTTTCCAACAATGACTGTATGATTTTGAGATCCATCTTTTCACACTGAGTACAACTGAGAGACTCATGCAACTATTACAGAAGGTTCAAATGCTCAATGATGCTCCAGAAGAAAAAATCATGCATTAAGAGCCGGGGACCTAAATATCATATTTTTTTCATTTAGTACTGCCCTTCAGAAGCTACAGAAGATAGTTACATGTTTTCCAGAAGACAAAATAAGTTAAATTTACCCCGATCTTCAAATTCATTTGCTCAGTTGTCCTGAGTGTGAAAAGATTATCTCAAAATCATACAGTCATTGCTGGAAAGCGTTCAAATACACAAAAATGCTGGAAAACTAAAGAATTTGTGTGACCTGAAGGGTTTTTCTGAAGAAAAGCAGGCAGTTTAACTGTTCAAGACAAACAAGGGACTCATGAACATCTATCACTAAACAAAAAAAAAAACCACAGCTGTGGATCAGTATTAAGTAATATACAGTAAGGTTCAAGTGGATGTAAACTTTTGAACGGGGTCATTTTTATAAATTCAGCTATTATTTTTTCTTGTGGACGATATTCAGGTCAATAATAAATAATAACAATAACATTCATTTTGTATGATCCCTCTTATTTTAGTAAAATAATTAACATTTTGCAGATTCTGAAAGGGGGATGTAAACTTTTGACCTCAACTGTACATTTAACATGAAAAAGCCATTACACAGAAACAACACTGGACTATGCCTTGAAGTTTAACACCATTAAACATTTTTAAATGATGGCAGTTAGCATGTTGGGATCTCTAAAATACAATAAGTATATACAGGGGTTGGACGATGAAACTGAAACACTAGCCAATATGCACAAGGTTCAGACATTGTACCCTAATGGTGGTGCCATGTATAAGGATAATAATGCACTAATACACACAGCAAGACTGGTGACAGAGAGGTTTGATGAACATGAAAGTAAAGTTGAACATCTCCCATGGCCTGCATTTTCAGGAAACGTTTTCCTACACCAGAATCACATAGTGACCTGGCTACTGTTCTATAAAAGGAATGGCTCAAAATCCCTCTGGCTACTGTGCATGACATGTATTTGTCAATCCCAAGACGAAAAGATGCTGTTATTGGCCACAAAAGGAGGCCCAACACCATACTAATTGTGGTCTAAAACCAAGTGTTTCAGTTTCATTGTCCAACCCCTGTATTTCTCATTTACCAGATTATAATCTTATTCCACTGAAGTTAAAATGATTCTGTTGAAGATACAGATGGTTATATGCACAATAACGTACCTTCGCCAAGTCCACCAGAGTGTTGGCCTGGTCATTGAGTTTCCTCTGCTCCATCTTCACACTGCGGAGCCTGGGAGGAGGCAGGGTTATGGAAGGACGGGGGGGTTGGGAGGAGGGGGACGTTAGGGAAGAGTAACAAATTCCTGTCAGGAAGACTTGATAAGGATGAGGGATAGAGAGAGAGTGGCCTGCATGCAAGCATTCACAGTCCTGTTTGCCATACCAGACATGCAAACCCAATCTATGAAATGTAAAGAAGAGAAAACTCTTAACTTAACGTTCAAACATGACACATCTCCTTTTGCCCCTGCAGGCACGCGTCAACCATTCACAAAAAAAGCCATCCGAGAGCCTCGTTTGTGGATGAGGTCAAAGGAAGTGGCAAACAGCTGAGGTAGAGGTATATGTGACACCGCTGAAAATGCTTGTGAGAATGGCATTGCTTGCTGTGGGCTTGGTTCTGAACAAAATTTTAAAAGAATGTGTTAATGAATTTTTTTTTATTTGTGCCATAGCAACTATGAAAGAGTACAGGGATGACTCTGACCATGAGGAGACATTGTAAGAAAGGCTGCCTTAATATCCTGCCCGTTAAGTGTCGTAATTAAAAGAATGCGAGTCCTCCGCTCCGATTTGTCATTTGTTAGCAAATGCCAAGATGTTTTTTTTTTTTACGTTTTTTTTTTGGATTTATTTTGAAGTATCCAAAAATATCTGGAGATGCAGGACATGGTCAGCATTCTTTCTAATGCAAAAACTCCATATCATCTTGCATCAAAGCCCTGGATGACCCTGTCGACGGCATCAACTGAATGTGTTTTATAGACTTAATTACAAGACTACTTAATGAAAGCCAAGTGTGTTTCTGAATGTCCTGAACATCTTGTCCAACATACTGAGCTTATTTTTCCTCTGGACACACAAGGTGGGGCTATCAATGCAAGTTAATACAGAGATTTACTTTTGAATAATGGATTCGGTGCGAATGAACAAATCAACAGTTCCAAAGATGCTTCTCCTTCAGAAGGTTACAGAAAACCATACAGCATTAAGTAATGTTGCATCTTTTTCATTCTAGACTTAGAATGGAGAGAAGCAATATAGGTAACCAAAATCGGCATTCAGCTTCCAACTCCATGCATATGAAACAGAGACATGGGGATGTGGGGAGAAAAACACAGAGGACAAAACTTACTTCTGAGCTCTGCAGTGATAGAGCAGAACGAAGACAAAACACAGTTCAAGTTTAGAAACCACAACATATACACAACATGTGAGCCATTACACTGCACTAACCATAACCACAGGGTAAGGGTTTGGGAAGGAGAGGGGAGAAGGACAATCATCACATTACAAAGAATAACATGCTGACTGATTCTCCTGAAACGTTTAGAACTCGTTGCTAATCTCTTCAACACTTACGATACAAAATGTGAATCAGTGATTGGGCGAACTGGATTATTAAATACCTGCCCCTTCTAATTCAACATGACTTTAGAAAATATAAAACGTTCCTCAAAAAAAGAGACAAAACCAAAACCTTCAAAACATGAAACAGTAGTTTCTCAAATTAGCAAAAACATACAAAACATACAGTTGAACATCCATATTTTAAGCTTTAATTGTAATCTTTCAATTAGACAAACTTTACTGATTGTTCAAAGGATGGTTAATCATAACTGTAGCTCACTATCATTAATAAATAACATGCAAAAATGCTGAAGTGTGGAAACATTGTGCTTACTGGTGAATGGCCTGCAAGAACTTGCGCTGATGTTTGCGCACTTTGGCATGATCTATCTTCTTCACTAACTTTGTGTGTTTGTAGATGAGCCATGTTTCCCTGAGTACATTGGCAGCTGTGTTCTTTACCTGGGAGAAAAGCATGAAAATCAAACATTACTGACAGATGAAAACAATGAAGCATTCAGGAAAAACAACTACAAAACTGTTGGACAGAAGCAATGTATTTTCCAGAGAAAATATATTTTTTAAAAGTTCAAAACATCACGATTGGTCAAAAATTACATTATCTTTTCTAATAAATACTGTACTTAAAGGGATAGTTCATACAAAAATGAAAATTCTGTCATTAATTACTCACCTTCATATCGTTCCAAACCTATAAGACCTTCGTTCATCTTCAAAACACGAATTAAGATATTTTTGATGAAATCCGAGAGCTTTCTGACCCTGCATAGACAGCAACGCAACTACCACTTTCAAGGCCCAGAAAGGTAGTAAGGACATCGTTAAAATAGTCCATGTGACATCAGTTGTTCAAACATAATTGAATGAAGCTACAAAAATACTTTTTGTGCGCAAAGAAAACATAATTTCTTCTCCTCCGTGTCAGTCTTTGACGTCACGGTATTCTTGTAAACATGCACAAAGCGTATTCCCGTAGCTTCGTAAATGACCAATGTCACATGGACTATTTTAACAATGTCCTTACTACCTTTCTGGGCCTTGAACATGGCAGTCGCGTTGCTGTATATGCAGTGTCAGAAAGTTCTTGGATTTTATCAAAAATATCTTAATTTGTATTCCAAAGATGATCGAATGCTTTAACATGAGGCTGAGTAATTAATGACAGAATCTTCAACACAAATGGGTTTCCCAAGTTTGCAAAAATAAAGTCCAGTCACTTACTCGTTTACAAAGTTGGGTGTCCATCATGAAATTGTGGACGTGTTTCTCGGCTTTTGTCAATTCTAACTTTCTGGCTACCACCGCAACTACAAGTGCAGTGCAACCAGCTCCCTACAAGAAGAGATGGTAAATAGTATCTATTCTCAACTTAAATATAATTTCACAAATGTAACATAAATTCTATTTTAAAAACTATATTTAATTAGAATTTCCTTGTAAAGACATACCATGATTCCTGTGAGCAGACAGACCCCTTTCCCACAGTATGTATGAGGAACCATATCTCCATAGCCAATTGATAGGAAAGTTATGGAAATTAGCCACATAGCTCCAAGAAAGTTACTAGTGACTTCCTGTTTGTCATGATACCTAGAATAGTAAGAACAGAATAAGCAGAGAACACTGATCAGGCTGTGCAAAACAAGGGTTTAATTATGCACTATTCGGTCCTACTGGCAAAACATTTTCAAACATTTTGGTATAACATATGTAGAATACATGTAGAATGTGGTCTTTGATTTTTTTTTTTTTTTGCTTCCCAGTAAAGATAATAATAAAAAAGTGACAGAAAAACTAACAAAACGGTAAATACCACACAACATTTAGTATAATGTCAAATATGTACATGCTAATGTGTTTTGTTCATACAACTTACTCTGTATCTTCATGAACATGAAACAAAACACTGTTCTTTTTTGTCTGTTCTGCTATGTAACCCTGGACCACAAAACCAGTCATTTATACATCATCTGAAAGCTGAATAAATAAACTTTCCGATGATGTTTGAATGGATGATCAATTGTACTTAAATTGTACTTCTTCTGTCTAAATATTTTATGTAACTTCCGAAGGGCAGTGCTAAATTTAAAAAAAAAAACATGTGACCCTGGACTACAAAACCAGTCATAAGGGTCAATTTTGGTTAAATTTAGATGTAAAAAATAGGCTTTTCATTGATGTATGGTTTGTTAGGATAGGACAATATTTGGTCGAGATACAACTATTTGAAAATCTATATCAGATACCAGAATCTGAGGGTGCCAAAAAAAAAAATCAAAATACTGAGAAAATCACCTTTAAAGTCCAAATGAAGTTCTTAGCATGCATATTACTAATCAAAAATTAAGTTTTGATATATTTATGGTGGGAAATGTACAAAATATCTTCATGGGACATGGTCTTTACTTAATATCCTAATGATTTTTGGCATAAAAGAAAAATCTATAATTTTGACCCATGTATTTTTGGCTATTGCTACAATTATACCCTAACGACTTATGACTGGTTTTGTGGTCCAGGGTCACATATAGTAATATCTTTAAAGTGAAAATAATAACAAAATAAATACAATTTTAAGTTATTAAAAATTTATAAAAAGCTAAATGGATTTGATATCTGTTCAAATGTTAATTATTGTGTATTTTCAATAGGAAATTAAACTATTAACATTATTAACACACAAGTGATCAAATGCAGTGTCTGTTTTTACTTTGCACATCAACAATGCTCGACTGTGAAATCCAGTCCACAAGTCACTGAAAAGATGATCCAAATCAGCTAAAAAAAGTAGTTTAAAACTCCTTAGAGACAAATACAAATGACCTAAATCATGGTCCCCAGACTAGACTATTGCTAGCAGCTCATTCACATATCTGCAGGAGGTTGACCTTTTCAGCAGCCTGTCAAGGAAGAGCTAAGCACAGGTCAGAAGACATTTATCTGCATTTAATACAATACACTTTTGATGAGGAATAACAGAACAAGACCCAGGCTCTTTAACAGTCATACTGAGAAGCCGGACTGAACGCAAATGATTCAGTATTAACGCTGAATTGACACTTATTGCATTGAAAAAGCTAAACGTTCCTAAACGTCCCCTCTAAGAAAGCATACTCAAAACACAAGAGAGGTCATGCTACAATCACTTGCGCCTGTCTATAGCACAATTCAACTCTGCAGTCATGCTCTAAGAGCAGGAGCATTGGAATTAGTTTTTATTATTTAATGTAATGGGGGAGCCCCATTTTCACATGCGAAAAGCATAGTTACCATGCAGGCATTTTTAAGGAGAAATCCACATCCTGCATGCTGTTTAAGCCAGTATATTGAGAGCAAAGATACAAACCCTATAATAAAACTGACCAACATATGAAATGAGGACAAAAAACATCAGCTTTTAGTTTACACTTGATCTTTTTGTTTTCATTTAAGTATATGCTAGTTTTAGTGAGGGATGATTCTCATAAAATTAGGATATTTGCCCATGTGCTACATCATCATTGTGAAACAACACACAGTGTTGAAACAAACCATTCTAATATAGCTTCAGTCATTTTCAACTGATCTTTTTTGAAGCTGGTGTCAGATCTCAGAGGTAGAACAAGTCCTCGGCATACCAGATTTTACTCTCGAAGAACTCTGGTAAGAACCCTTTTACATCAGACTTGCATTCTGCAATTATCTCAACCATACTCTCGCTCTTAGAAGCCCATTAGACTCAATGTTTGGAAGAGGTTGTATCCTGTGAGGTCTGTCTGTTTGCACACATGAACATGAATATGCAATGCAGGTCTGATCATGACTATGCACACTGTCTTCATCATTAGCTTGCCTTTGCTTTGACAGTGCAAAAGTGCATTAACATTTCCCTCAATCGAAAGTAAAAAGCTACATACTGGCCTTCTAAAGCTCTCAATATACTGTATGCAATACTGGCATAAAATGGAGAAGAGCTGGCACCACCTTCAACTTAGATCAAGAAGTCTATCTGAAAAAAGTGTTTCCCCACATACCCCAGTCATATCCCAATTTCCCATAAAACCTCTACAGATGGTTGTTTAGTAGCAAAACTTACAGAACCCTGCAACCTCATTTATTTAATGACTCAAACCCTGACAGCATGGTTAGAGGATGCAATGATGGAGCAAATATAAAGCCATTTAACCTCATTCACCCATGTTAACTAGGGATGCACAAAATTCTGGTCATTAATGATAAGTGAATAATTATTATTTGTATGTTATGGCCAGTAAAAACTTTTTTTTAGTAATTAAATATATATATATATATATCTCTTACATCAGTTAATAACAGTTATTCCACTGATATATTGTGCAAAATCTAAAATTTCAAATAGCAAAAATTTATATGCACAACTAAATATTCAAAATAGCCTTATACAAATCAATTTATAAAGCCATAATATCGGTTAATAACCAATAGGGTACCGAAAAATTGTGTGAAATCTAGAAATACAAATAGAGTAAATGAATATGCACTAGTAAATATTCAATGTAGCCTTATACAAATACATTTAAAAAGCACTAATATTGGTTAATAACCGATATGGTACTGATGTATTGTGCAAAATCTAAAAATACAAGGGGGAAATCAATATGCACAACTAAATATTTAATATAGCCTTATATAAATACATTTAAAAAGCTCTGATATCAGTTAATAACCTTTATGGCACTGTTACATTGTGCAAAATCTGAAAATACAAATAGGAAATGAATTTACACAACTAAATATTCAATATAGCCTTATACAAATACATTTAAAAAGCACTAATATTGGTTAATAAAAAATACAAACAGGGGAAATCAATATGCACAACTAAATATTCAATATAGTCCTATACAAATAAATTTAAAAAGCACTAATATTGGTTAATAACCGATATGTTACTGATGTATTGTGCAAAATCTAAAAATACAAATAGGAAATGAATATACACAACTAAATATTCAATATAGCCTTATACAAGTAAATTTAAAAGGCTCTAATATCAGTTAATAACCGATATGATAGCAATATATTGTGCAAAATCTACAAATACAAATATGGGAAATGAATATGCACAACTAAAAATTCAATACAGCGCTATACAACTTCATTAATATGCACTATTATCGGTTAATAACCGATATGGTACCGATATATTGTGCAAAATCTAAACAAAAAAACGAATAGGTGAATATGCACAATTAATTATTCAATACCAATAAATAAAAAAAGACTAATATCGGTTAATAGCCTTATGTTATGGTGTATTATGCAAAATCTAAATATACAAATTGGGAAGTAAGTATGCATAGTAAATAGTAATTAGTAAATAATCAGTACATCTACAATCACTAGTGTTCAAAAATACACTAACATCTGTTGAGAGCTGATGTTGTAATGCTTTATTGTGCATCCCTAATGTCAACTAAAAGTGTTAAACAGTGGCAATGCCACCACATTTATTCCCATAGTTTATCCCCCCATATTTTCTTACATTGTTGACTTCATTTTCAGCTCACACTGAATGTTAGAGGCTTCAGTGTGAAAGTAAAACCAGACAAGGTTCAGACACAATATTCCAGTTCTCAGAAGGAAGGTAACATGCAGTCATTAGGACCCGTTTTGTAGAAACAGTCCTTCTAGCAGGTCTGTAATTGAGCAAATGCTGTTAAGCGAGCATGGTGTTTATTCATCTTCTGATTTCCGTCCTTAAAACAACACTCCAGTAACTGTGTGCACCAAAGACGGCATACGAGGAGATACTGTGAAGCATCTTGACAAAATGGAAGGTACTGTACTATAACGTACCTTCTCGATAGCCTGCAAATGCTCTATTCCTATCTATTCATATCTTGCGTTTCTGTTATCGAACCTTCAGCTACATGAAAACGTGTTTGAGAAGGAGATAAAGATGGAATGATGCATGGAATCGTACGTACATTTGGGGAAAGGGCCTAAGAGAAGGAAACTGCCTGAGTCATGCAAAATATTCAGGGAAAAGTGGGCAGGGAGGGGGCGGAAACAGGACCAAGAGATGTGAAGCGATGAACAGGAGGTACATGAACTCAAGTGTGAATGATAAGCCAACGTTGCAAATAGCAGCAATGTTCCTCCAATGTCCCAGCCCTTCCTTCTTTTTCCCGTCCCTCCCATTCCAGACGGACTCCGTGCTCGTCCAGTCTCACACCGTTCTGCCCTTTGGGCTGGCCAGTGTGCTTAGAGAAAAGAAAATAGTGCAGTAAAAGGCCCAATTTAGCAGCACTTTGGAGAAACGAGCGCCTCTTTTGAATGACGACAAAGCAGTAAACATGAAGACTACCATGCTGTTTCATAGTTTACCAGAAGTGGGCACCCAGTAATCTAGCATCCTAAAACCTCGCTTTCTCTCGCCTCGAAGGAGACTGTGCTAGAATGGACAGCAACGTTTCACCTTTTTTGTGCTCAAATTGTCATCTAAAAGCAGCCTATGTGATAAGGTTTACGTTACGTTGCAAACAAACGTGACCTGACCGTACAGCAACCTACATTTGAATACTACAAAGATGCAAGGAAAGCACATGTATCGGGTAAAATATAAAGGTTTGTTTCTGTAGCTCTTTCTCTTTTGTGCTGGGGCGTATTACAGTTCAATAACAGCTGCTGAAGGAATAATCGGGAAAAAAAAGAGTTGCCCTCAGGCCTGTTTGTAAAGGTGATTTGAAGGAGCTGCTCCATTTTAACACAAACTCCCTCCTCCTCCTCCCTCCCTCCTACTCCTGAGCACTTTAGAAAGAGACGCTTGATTCACAGTGCTGCACAAATCATAGCTTTCGAAACCGTTAGTGCATTTGCTATCAACAAACTTCTCTTTTGCGGATGGTGCCACATTCACACATGTTTTTTTTCCTTAGTTTTTATGAATAAATTATTCTATTGGAGTTGGTATTTTTCGGTCAGAGCTGCCAAATCCCACCCCCTCCCCCCTCTTAGAGCAGCAGTGGCACCAGCTCAATGAACAATGATAGGTTTTCCACGGCTAGAGAACGAGGACTCACATGGCATCCCTATGGAGCAGCATAGAGGGGAAATAGAAAGTACAACAGTGAATTATAGTCACACACACGCACTCGAAACCTCCTCCCATACGTTCATACAGGCACGCATACGCAACGCAAATTACTCACGCAAGAAAAAACCAGAGTGTGGGCAGCATCGTGTCGTGCATTGCAGCCGATGAAACTGGGGTGCAGAGTGCTGGGTAGTGGTATGGTGTAACATCGAAACCTTCCCCTCGTTTACCACTCCAAACGCTTCATTATTGCCTGTTCAGTCTCTTATAAAACCACAAAACATTGCCAGAGACTGCTGCTTTTGTCAACAACCTTTCAGAAGTGAATCGTCTTTCTGCCACAGAGATGAGAGTTACTGAAACCTCTTCTTGTCATATCTTTTCTTTGGTAAAGCACTTCTTTTGTTTGCCTTACACTCTTTAAAATAATAGTTCTTTACTGGCAATGATGGCTCCATGCAGAACATTTAACATTCATGGAATCTTTCCATTGCACAAAAGGTTGTTATAGTGGAAAAATGTCTTTAGATTATTCAAATATTTTTCACACTAATAAAAAATGGTAAGAACTGTTCCCAAAACAGTTATTCTATGGCATCTCTGTGAAAACCATTTTTGGGATCTTTATTTTAAAGAGTGTAGGTGGAAAGAGACAACTGTTACATATTAGAGCTGGGTGTCAATACATATTTCCCAATTCAGTTAGAATGTCAAGCACTCAATTCATGTCAGTTTTTGTATTCTGATTCATTTGGAAATATATCAGTTATAATTATAATATGAAAGATATTTATCTGTAAGCAAAGAGTATGAAAACATTTGTTTGTGAATCAGATTTTACCAGTAATGCTTATGTTTTTGATCCACTAAAAATAAAAGAATCATTTGTAGTATTTTAGACTTCACTGTTCATGCTGTATATTATTGCAGTCCAAATAATGATACATACTAGGGCTGGGTTTTGACACAAATTTCACGATTCGATATTGATTATTTTGGATATACATCAGTTACGTTACATGCCTAATTTCTGAAGGGAAAAAATAAAATTCTCAACAAATGCTATAAAATATACATAATTCTATGGTGCCCGCGAGTTTGAACTTCCAAAATGCAGTTTCAGTGCAGCTTCAAAGGGCTCTAAACAATTCCAGCCGAGGAAGAAGGGTCTTATCTAGCTAAACAATCGGTTATTTGATAATTGATCATTTATTTTTAACCTCAAATGCTTGTCTTGTCTAGCTCTGCGTGAACTCTGTATTGTGGTACAAGTAAATCAAAAACTCCCATCTTATTTTCTCCTTCAAAATCGCTGTAGAAATACTGACCCAGTGTTTACAAAGTGAACGTGCAAAGAAGATCAAATGGCCTTTACAAAAAAAGGTAAAACAGCAATGTAGAGTGATTTTGAAGTTGGAGGAGAAAATGAGATAGGAGTTTGTTGACATACCCTAACTGTTTTGAACCAGAATACATGACAAGACAACTAGACAAGACAAGCATTCGGTTATAAAGTAGATAAATTGTTTTTTTTTGTTGTTGTTGTTGTTTTAGAAAATACTGATGGTTTCGCTAGATAAGACCCTTCTTCCTCGGCAGGGATCATTTACAGCCCTTTGAAGCTGCATTTAAACTGCATTTTGGAAGTTCAAACTCGCAGGCACCATAGAAGCCCACTATATGGAGAGAAATCCTGAAACGTTTTCCTCAAAAAACATAACTTTTACAACTGAAGAAAGAAAGACATGACCAAGTTTTTGTAATAATAAAGTTACAATGACATAATTATATTGGTATTCCAATTCATTTTTTAAAATATTAACATTTAAATGGCAGCTGTCATAAAAACTATTCAAACATGATCATTGAAGAATAGTAAACATTTTAATAAGTAATGTATGGTGCATATATTCAGCAAAATGCTCGTCTCTACAGTTAATTTTTCTAGCTGACTAAATAATTTGTGGTCACCGATTATGTTTTATTCTGAGGTAAATGTGGTGTTACGTGACAAATAGTTCACAAGCTGTTATACTGACATCTTTTTGTGGATGAAACACTAATTGAGCGATTACATGAGACAGGATACCGATTTCGGTAAATTGTACTCTTTCTTTGGATGTTTATTCATGTTTATTTGGTGCTGAAACTGGTAGTGGAGGAGATGATCAGTTCACGTGCCGCGTCTCTTGAACTGATGTGCTACAGCAATCTGTTTCTCTACATTAAAAAGCGCCAAAATGGCATTTATTGTTTGAATACTGTAATAGAATGGACAACTTTGTTTCATATCAAAAGTAGCAAAGCACAAAGCTTATTGCGATTTATTGGAATGGGAAGTGCTCTACAATTTTCCGTTCATTAACTGAAAACAGGATAGATTAATCGATTCTTGGGATTTAAGATTCAATATCACTTCGTAAAAATGTGAATGGTTTAAAATCAAGAAATCAATATTTTTTACCCAGCCCTAACCCATATCTTTTTAATGTATTAAATTCTGAGCAAACTCCAGTTAAATATAACTTCCTTTGTTGTAGCTTAGAGTCAGAATCAATCATTTTTAGGAATTTGTTTGAAATGAAGATCTAAATGAATTAAAAATGTAACTCTTTTTACCCAGCCCTATTATAAATGCATACAAATTTTCTACTTCCCCGTTCACACTGACAACATTTTATACTGTTTGTCACTAATATTCGCTGTGATATATATTTTTAATGGGCTGCATAACTGGCCATAGCTTTTGAAAATCTCATCAACAAATTAAATGTATAGCCAATAACTTGGTTTGGTATTGAGAATCGCCGGCAGTGTGAATGGGGCTTGAAGTTTCTTCACAGCCCTATTTTTGCAGATATGTTTAATTCTGATAAAACTGATTCTGATATGAGGCATGTGTTGGAGAGGTAAAGGTAAGGAGAAGCAGGTAACGCAGGCAGGAATGGCAAAGACAGAGTACAGATAAAACAGTTAATGATCACTGTCTTTTGAATCTAACCTATTCATCACAGTGCTGCTTCAGCCCAACAAGGCTGTGTATGTCCATTTCCTAATGTGCCTTAATATGTCGAAATCTACACTGCCTCATGGGATGAGATCATGATGATGCGGTTTTTGAAGTGGGTATCCTCGGGGCTCCTCAAGATTACCAAAACAAACCATTCCGCAAACAAACAATTAGGCAGTCATGAATTATTTAACAATCGCTAATACAGCTTACAAAACATGGACTGGGATTTGTGGTGCAATCGCAGAGCTGATGGGAGAAAAGCTCTTCATACAGGCAGCGTGAGGCTGTTGGAGATGCTCCTGGAGGGAATGAGTGAGTGGGAGATGCAGAGAGAAGGAGAGCGAAAGACAGAAAAAGAGAGCGAGAGAGAGAAAACGAGTGGAGGGGAGGGGTATAGCTGTGTAGCTCGGGATCACAGTCGCTGTGGTGCCATACCTCTCACAGACCCGAACGGTCCAGGCCGCGATGATCCAGGAGGAGATGCTGAAGACCAGCAGCACGGTGCCCGGGCAGA
The DNA here is from genome assembly GCA_033026305.1 of Cirrhinus molitorella. Taxonomy (NCBI): domain Eukaryota; kingdom Metazoa; phylum Chordata; class Actinopteri; order Cypriniformes; family Cyprinidae; genus Cirrhinus; species Cirrhinus molitorella. Next base: position 23,540,800 of record CM065124.1, on the reverse strand, counting down.
TGGTCATGAGGGTCTTCATGACGAAGCGCGTGTTGAAGTTGATCTTGTTGAGGGCACCTATACTGCGTGACGATGCGTCGGTGAAGAGCTTGCTATGAAGGAGCATGACCCGGCCAATCAGGTAGAGGCGGAGGAACATGGGGATGGAAAGGATGATGTCTACGTCGGCGTCGGCCACAGAGGGCACGTAGGTGAAAGCCAGCCGGGCCGTCCACGTGAACACGTACTGACCCGGGATCGGGTGAATGGCACACACCAGCAGCTCCAGGACAATGAAGAAGATGCGCTCATACGTCATGGCTATCCTCCAGTCATCCGCCCCATTGTCCACCATGAACAGCTGTGGGGAGCAGAGTGTATTTAGCAGAGCAGTTAAGAGGAACTCAGAGTTCTTCTGGAAAACATGTATGAGCGGAAGTAATGTGAGGTGGTGCCTTAAAGTTGAAGTGTCTAAATTTTTTGAAAGTAAAAACCATCTTAGTACATAAAGAAAACTATAAAACCAGGTTGACCTGGAACACAGATTAAGATATTTTAGGATAAAATTTGAGAGATTTCTGATGTTGCATAGACAGCAATGCAACTGACATGTTCAAGGCCCAGAAAGGTAGTAAGGACATTGTTAAAATAGTCCATGTGGTTCAACCTTAATTTTACAAAGCTACATATTTGTGTGGGTTTTATGCTGTCACTAAGGCATAGTGCACATACAGGCCTTTCCTCCTCACCAACGCAGTTAACACCATTTCTACACCAGACGCATGTGGCAAAATACAGTAGAACCCATTATAATCAGCACCCATTATAAACTTCAATCACCGTGTCTACACCAGATGCACAACACAACAACTCCACACTGGGGATGACAAAACGACCACTGCAAATCATTAACTTTGTGTCAGTACGTCATAAATAGAACAAGGCATCACATTAATGTTGGGGATTTGTCGCCGCTCCACATCCAGTATAGACAGCATGTTTGCAATGGTAGCTTTGTTGCGTCCCGTGTAGAGCTGCTGCGGCACGACGCAACAACTATACCATCCGGTGTAGACATGGTGAGTGAAGCTGAGAGCAAGATATGCCTCCTCATATTTTCTGCATTTAGCTTTTGAATGACAAGCACCTGCCTGGGTCTGTGCGACTTCATTTATGGCCTTTTCCCTTTCCTTTCACATACCGATATGTCTCCCATTCTAAGTTACGTCTTTTGGCTGTTTACTGTTTTTTTTTGCTTTTATTTCTCTGCTGATGGCCCATGCCTCCCCTGCAATACTCGTCCGCTACCCCCCCTGGTGGAAGCGTCCCACACTTAGAGAACCACTGTGGTAATGCTAAAGGCTGACACGAAAGAGAAGAAATAGTTTTTTTCCTTTGCGCACAAAAAGTATTCTCGTAGCTTCATTAAGATTACGGTTGAGCCACTGATGACACATGGATTATTTTAATGATGTCTTTACTACCTTTCTGGGCCTTGAACATAGGGCTGTGCTTGATTCATTAATGTTTATTTGATGTTGTGTTTTTAAAAGCATGAAAGAGAATTTGCGCTGTTCTGTGTATGCATTCAGAGACGGAACAGAACACAAGCTTAAGATGTTACCTAAACGGTCAAATACATGCAAATATGTCAAAATGCAGCGTTTGGTGATTATTCATGTAATCCTTTGTTAGTTATGTCTCAAATTAACATAAACAGTTGAGAATGAAAATATGCGTCCAACAGTATGTTGGAGAGTGCAGCTCTTAAAGTGGCCACAAGTAATATACCTTCTGCCGTCTCTGTAGTTATTGTTAATCAAACAACAAAAGACAAAGACAAAATCACTCACTGCTCTTGGCTGAGGGACTTTTGTAGTTTTTATAAGAAACAAAGCATGTTTAATTCTTACAGTGAAGGCTATGCTGTTTTATTTTACATTCAATTAATTACATTAAATTTCCAAAGGAAAAAAAAATCATTTGGATCTTTTTTTTCTATTGTATTGCTATCTTTAAATTAATCAATCATATAAAGTTTCGAACCCACTCATAATCGAGCAGCCCTACTTGAACGTATAGTTGCGTTGCTATCTGTGCAAGATTTCATCAAAAATATCGTAATTTGTGCTCCAAAGATGAACAAAGGTCTTGCACGCTTGGAACGACATAAAGGTGAGTAATTAATGACAGAATTTTTATTTTTGGGTGAACTATACCTTTAAGATTTTCAAGTTGTGTCTACTTCATTTTGCCAAATTGACCTGCATTGTTTCGCTAAATACAACAATCTTATTTAGCCAATAAACTAGTCAAGACCAGAGGTTATTATAGCTAACTAAATCCAAAATATCATTACTTGAAATAAATTTAACCTTAACTAAAATAAAATAAAATATTTGTTAAAAAAAAAAAAAGTATGTATTTGATTTCAGCTAGTTGCCAAGACAATATGTTTAACTTTATGTACTAAAATAACTAAAACTGAAATAAAATAAAATTAATATATTTATAAATACTGAGAAAAAAAAACATAATGAAAATTAAAACAAAAAACACACAACAAAATTAATAAAGCTGAAAATATAGCCTAAAAATAAAAACATATGTGTTCCTGGACCATAAAACCATATATTTTTAGCAGTAGCCAACAAAATTATCGATTTTACTTTTATGCCAAAAATCATTAGGATATTAAGTAAAGATCATGTTCCATGAAGATATTTTGTGAATTTCCTACCATAATATATCAAAACGTAATTTCTGATTAGTAATATGCATGCTAAGAATTTCATTTGGACAACTTCCAGATTTTCAAATAGTTGTATCTTGGAAAAATATCCTATAAATGTCAAATGTCCTATCCTAACAAACCATATATCAACAAAAAGCTTTGATATATGGATATATGGTCATTCATTCTTTCAGAGTATTCAGATGATGTATAAATCTTTCAGAAAAAAATTAAATGGACCCTTATGACTGGTTTTGTGGTCCAGGGTCACATATGATAATAATAAAATAACATTGGTCAAGTCAACAGTGCATTTCAGCTTCAACCAAAGTTAAAGCAGCAAAACTAAAGATATTTTTAGTTTTCATTTTAAGTCAGTAATAGTTTTTATATATTACCTTTATGCATGTATAAGCACATAGATCTCAGCACTTCACATATAAACCTCAATAATGACAAAATCAACAACAGCACAAAAACCACAAGCAAACATCAAAACAATACTTATATAACAGTAACAGCCATGCTGCAATGCATGCTGGGAATGGGCAAACCACTAACAAACCAGCAATGCTGATCAAAATAAAACTGTTGGAGTGGGAGTGCTTAGAAAAACCTACATGGAAATGTTGTCTATTTGTTAATATTCATGACACATAAATGACACATTTCGCCTTAACATTAGCATTAATAGATAATTCAAATCTAAAACAATTAACTAACCTGTATTTCCCGAGCGTGGTACATTATTATAAGACCAAGCAAAATAACAGTGGAAAGGCTGATAAGGCATTTCAGTGCAAATGAATATGAAGATTCCTGCAACAAGAGAAACGAAACAGCATTAGAATGAACAAACACACCACACAGTCTTGCAGCTTCTGCTAAAGTTAGAAAACCATGCTTACTAAATGAAACATTTTTGTATGAATAGACGCTGTCTAAACCATCTGCGTCACAATACACTGCAGTGCTTCACCCTGGAGGAGTTAATCCCCACTGTGTCGGGAAAAAACAAAAAATTCACTTTCCATAATATTCCCCATGGCAACAAATGAACCTCACGCATTTGGGAACCAAAACATCTGATTTGGTTTGATATTAGGTTTACTCTCTGTATAAACTCCCTATGACATACATGCACGATCATGCTACGTGGGTGTATTTGATGATGTGAATACTTGAACATGTTTTTCGGCACTGTCCTGTCATCTCAGCTTAAATGTGTTGGTGGGAGTAAGGGACTTGTTGGTTGAAATGTTAGTGTTGTACAACAGAATTACAGGATTACAGATCAGCATGTTTCTTACAGACTGGAGAGAGAATTAATCAACGGTAAGCTAAAATATAGTTCAGGGCATAAAATGCTCATTTAAGCCATCAGTCAATAGTCAGTAACTCTGTATTTATGGTGTTACACTTAAAATTTAGCCTTACCTTATTTTTTGTTTTCGTTTTCTGCCATAAAAACTAATTATATTCTAGATGTGCTAAAAGTGTGATTGAAATGACTTTCTGAAAGCTGTATGCAAAGATTCCCAAATCAAAATTTCATGTTCTGCCAGTATGAGAACCTGAGCAAAGTGTGCATAATTCATATAACCACAGAAAAGCAATTAAAACATTTAATTTTAACAGTGAAATTAGACTCCCTTCTCCCTTACCCCTTCTAATTTAACCCCAGGTCCCAACGGCCCGCTACGGAAAAATTAGGTCTGAAATTGTTATAAATTTCCCGTGTGACAAATTACACAGTAAACTAATTAATGTACCTGTTGGTCACCGGAAGGTTTTTTCTTAAAGGTCAGATTCCTAACAAACACATCTGGAGTGGCTTTTTTTCCTGCTGACATTCACATGCCATTGTTCCGTGCTTTTCTTTTTTCCGTTTTCCATGCAAGATCAAGCCATGTGATAATACGGTTAATTCAGCTGAATGTGACAGTAGCGGTGTAGCAGTTCTCTCCCACAGGGCTAGAAATAGCACAACCATTACAAAATCCACATCTCAAGGGAACTGAGTGGTCACAGTACCAAACACCTCATTTTGTGGACCCTGCATTAAGAATTGCTTTGGGAGTTGTCTGTAACACAGGCCTAACTCAAAGTTTAAAGTATTTAAGCTCTCTAGGACCACCAGTACTGCTTGTAAAATGACTACAAAACAGTAAGGAGATGAGAAGAGCTCATCCCAAAGTAGATCAAGGCCAACCTGATCTCATGACGAAAACGTACCTGTGGGAACTTTTTCGCAAGGCGCGAAATACGTACCGCCATGTATGTTTCGTGACATATTCGATGTAAAATGTCAAATAGAGTGTACGTTTTTTTCCCCGGAACAGATGAATGTACATATTGTACGTTTTATGTGACGTTGGTTTTGTACGTGTCACCGCAGTTCTGATTTGAAATGTCCATTGAGTGGCGCTATAACTCTAATGCTCCATGACATTTTAAAATAAGGTACCATCTAAAAATCTAAACCTACCCGATAACATGAACAAAAGCAAATGTGACATAAAAACAATCGCAAACAAGCAGTTTCAGCTTGTTTCTCTTTCATCACAAGTCATGTTTTTGATGGGATTCGTACTCAAGGATTCTGCATCCTAAGTCCATTTCCGTGCCAGCTGAGCTACCAAGCAAGCTTGTTATGCCCGGAAAGTGAAACATATGGAGCTGTAATCATAACTGTGTAAGAAAATGATTACAAGTGCTTGCTGTTTTACCGCATCTATTGTACTTTCCCATTGCAAACAGCAGTGATATGTACTTATAGGTACATATTTTGCGTCTTGTTCCCACAGGTATGTTATCGTCATGAGATAAGGTAGATTAAGGCAGTTAAGAGGGCAAGTATTAATGTGATATCTGTATGTGCTTTGACAGGCACATGCACACATAGACATCAAAGGGGGCTTGAGCACTTGCTCTTTTTCTTCCTCGAGAGAAAGTGCTCTTTTTTCTTGGGAGTTTATTTTTTTTTAGTAAATGAATATATGTATATATGTGCATTTCTGTTTGCACACAGCTTTCCCTGATCAAAAATCAAAATATCAGGTGGGGTCGGGAAATATTAAAACGAGTCAAGTTGAGTTCCGATGGCTTTCTCTCCTCTGTGTAGGTGTACATTGTGCGCAGCACAATGTGCGATCGGTACATCACAGAGACAGAGAGTCGCAGAAGTAAAGCCCTACCTCCCTTGAGTGGTGATGAACAAAAGACTAAGCTACCTGTGCCTCGAATTTACAGCTTATTATCCAAAAAACAAAACGCAAAGATAGTTAATTTGAGGTCACATTTTTCATGTTCAAAAATAAAATTTGTTGTCTGAATGACTAATTTGCTGTTTAAAACTCCTCATATGAGGGTCTACATAACAAAATTTGGCCAGTTTCCAAGAATGATCGCTGTGACGCTAGCGGAGTGAATGAGGCTTTTTCAGCCTGTATTGCCAGATCCAGTTATTTTAAGCATCTTTGGATTTGTCTTTTCCACTTAATTTGACAGTTTAGAGAGTTAATAAAGTGGGAAGTTGAAGTTTTGGGATAGCGATATATTTATTTTATATTCTTTCCAGAAGATTTTGCCTAATTTTTCTTTATGTTTTATGTATTTTTTTATTTGTTTTCATAAAATATCTGGCAACACTGCATCGCCGGCACTTAAACTGACAGTAACCCAAAAAACCCAAGGACTGGTGATTCCTGACAGGGTACCACATTCGGTTATTGTGTGTTAGAAACGTTATGAACGCTGTCAAAAACAGTGTATATTGTGAGTTGTATTTGTAGGGGTTATTATAGCACAATTCTTAATCTCAGACTTCACTAATTTTCAAACCCTGGTTAACATCCATGACTCATAAGCTACTATATAATAACGTAGCTAGTTTAGCTAAGCCAATATATCATGGGAATACAGGCTAACTTAATGAAACGACATCTGAATACAGTAAAATTTATAACGTCATCAGAATTATTGCATTTAAATTGAAACTAGTAGCGTAGAAAACATGCACATTGTGGCTTAGTTTCTTTTGTTGTTGCCTGTTTTTGTGATAAATTCTTGTGAACTGATTATTTTGTAGACATCTGTTGAAAATTAAACAACGTGAAACAATTGAGCTATCGGTAAGCCACGCCCCTTAAATGCAGATGAGCTAATGGCAGTTGAGTATCAGCTGCACGGAGACTGGAACTCGGACATCTTTAGATCCGAAGCTTTCGTCATTTTGATTTTGTTTATGCTACAAAAATAATAAAACATTTTGCCTGGGGTACTTGTAACACTGATTTCAGGTATCCTGAGAGGATTGGCAATGGAATTTGGAATTTATTTTATTATTCAATGTTCATTTTCTGTTTGTCATACTGTCATTAAGGTACAGTTTTCATCCGCTCAAGCAGTTATTGTCTGTTAATATCATTAATATCTCTGGCTAAAACTAGCTAATGTTAAAGTTATTGAGTCCATGCTAACGTCATGTATGGGGTAGGTCAAAAAAATACATAAACAAAGGTTTACATTTCAGTGCCTCTCCATATTAAACTGATTAAATGTATTTTGATTAATCTTACACTGTGGTAGACGAACAGTGTTGATCCTGAATGTTGTTATTGCGATTGTGACGACCATAACACGAGATTTCTCCCCCGTTTGCATTGCAATCTGTAAACCCTTTCTTTCAAATGAATTGTTACTCACCATATTTATTTTAAAATCATATTTAAGCCCTACTTTAATGCTCCTTAATGAGAGGTGGTCCTTCTGTGTTCAAAATTTATCAAAAACATCTTCGTACAAGGTTTCACACTGGCAGCTGTCATTGTAAGAAAGGGGGCAACTTTGTTTGTTTGTCCAAGGCAGCAACAGTAACTAAGAGGAATTAAAATAAATTGGTAAGTAAGTCAGAGCTGTGTTAATATATTTAACATTTAGTTTAGACTAAAAAAATAGAGTGCCCTTTTTCCACTTGAACCCCTGCCCCTCAAAATGTCTGTGCACGTCCCTGTGCTTTGATGCAGCCTACATATGCCAAAGGATATGAAACAGTTTATGAAGAAAAGCAGGGTCTAAAAGACAGACTACTAGTGAAAATGCTACTATTTTTCATTAATATTAAGATTCCTTTATTACAAATTATATTATCAGTATAATAATTTGAGTGGAAAGTTAAACTGAAAAACGATCATGAACGATCAGTTTTTCTGTTTGTTCCTTTTTATTTATTGACAGCAGCATTCAAGAAGTGTCACACATTTATTTAGTTTTTTTGTTTGTTTTTTTAAATTACTAATGTATTAGTTAGCTATTTTGTGCTGTCTTTGTTAAAGTGCAACTGTTAATTAACAACATGTACAGTCAAACCAAAAATTATTTAGAAACCAGATATTATTTTTCATTATTAGATTTTTTTTTTTTACTAGTGGGTGCAGGACACTATAGTTCATTTATGTAAGTGAAGATAGCAAAATAAAGTAAACTGTGAAATACTATACCCAAAAATTTGTCATACAGTGGACTACAGGAAAAATAAAACTAAAACTTTGATTTGACACTGACCTGACATTTTGTTACATACCTTTCTATCAAAGTTATCTGATATTATCAAGATGAATTTGTTCTGACATAGTTATATTTTATTACCATTTTCTAAACTATAGTGAATAAACTGTGATAATGTGAGAAAAAAAAAAAAAAAAAAAAGGTTTGACTGTAGCGTTAAGAATAGGGCTTGGTTTAGGGTTATTGCATGTAATTATGCATAATTTACTGTTCTTACTATAGCAAGTACATGTAACATGCGTAACAAGGACACTGTAAAGTGTTACCAGATAAAGTATAACCAAGATTTTAAACCAAGAATTAATATTAAAATTCCAAACTTTTGGATCGCACTGCTTATCGTGAGCATATTTAATGTATTTATATATATATATATAAAATGCAAAAAAAGGAAGCACCTACCTTAGTGTAAACCCCCCAGGACAGTTCAGTCTCTGTTACCATGACAACGATCCCAAACATACCGAATATCAGGGCATAGTCACTAAGCCGCTTGCGCTTCTCGAAAAGTGCCCTCCTGTGGCCCAACTTGTAGCCAATATCTTTATTTTTTTTCTGTGGTGCGTTGCCACTTTCTCGGACCAGGCTCTCATTGGACGCCTTGCTGGGGTCCTCGCCACCGCCCTTAGAGACGACCACTTCCAGGCCGGAGCTGTGAAGAGTCTGGAGCGGCTGGGTCTCAGAGTCATGCTCTGCTAGGTTGCGTCGTGACGCCGCCAGGCTGCCCAGTGGTCTTACCACTCCTCCATTGTACTTGCAGCTGTTCATGGCTATCTGAGGGAGTGAGTGACTGCTCTCGGAGAGGGAGGGCTTGGATCCAGCATGGCTCAGCTTTGTTCGCTCAGCATGTGCCTGTCAGCAAAAATCAAATACAGACAAACAGGTGTCAGCAGCATATACACTGAAACCCAGCATTAATCTACTCTGTTGGCTCTGCTCCATGACCCGAGTGTCCCAAGGCACATTTCATCAGAAAACCTACCGTAGCATCTTCACACCACAGTTTAGCAATGACTACATCTCAATTGGACAGTAAACAATAATCTTATATGTATTTTATTATATTAATTATCTACTTTTGTAATGACCAAATTGTGAGGTCTGCTAAACATTCGGAAAAGAAAGAATAATAGTAAAAAAAGACTAATATTTCCTTCTAGTTATTACTCTGAAAGAATGCGATGGCAGAAATTACCCACACAAAACAGATGTGCAACAATCGTGACTGTTCGCGGCTAAATATCCCGATATGGGGAGGTATAATGACGTTTGGATGTTTCACTGTTTGCCTGGGGTGAGGTGTGGGCTTTCTGAAAGTCGTGGTGCTCCTGTTCCGTCACGCTCCTGAATCAGGGTATCTCTCACAGGTGAGCAAGCAGTGAAAAACGGAAACCTAGAGTGGAACTAAAAGGTTTGGAATACTCCCAATTAGGCCTGATAAGATCATGAATTTGCGCTGATGATTAATTGTCGTACAGATAGTTGTGATTAACAATGTAATTGTCTATTTTGTTGATGTCACTCATAGTGTAGTTACAAAGCCTTATACATTATATTTTTATATTTTAGGCTACTTGGAATCATATAATTAAAAAAGGCAATTCGTATCAATTACAGCACAGTGTTTTTCATGTTTTTTTTAAAAAGTCTCTTCTGCTCACCAAGCCTGCATTTATTTGATCCAAAGTACAGCAAAAACAGTAATATTTTGAAATATTTTTACTATTGAAATAACTACTTTCTATATACATTTTATATACATTTTAAAATGTAATTTATTCCTGTGATCAAAGCTAAATTTTCAGCATCATTATCATTACTGCAGTCTTCAGTGTCACATGATCCTTCAGAAATCATTCTAATATTCTGATTTGCTGTTCAAGAAACATTTTATTATTATTATTATTATTATTATTATTATTATTATAATTATCAAAATTTAAAACATTTGAGTAAATTTTTTCCAGCATTCTTTGACGAATAGAATGATCCAAAGATCAGCATTTATTTGAAAAAAAATGATTTTGTAACATTATACATTATATCATTCAATAGCTCGGACTCTGTTGTTGTTGTTTTTTGGGGAAAGAAATTAATACTATTATTTAGAAAGGATGCCTTAAATTGATCAAAAATGATGATAAAGACATTTATAATGTTACAAAAGATTTCTATTTCAGATAAATGCTGTTTTTCTGAACTTTCTATCCATCAAAGAAACCTGAAAATATTCTACAGCAAATCAGAATATTATGATTTCTGAAGGATCATGTGACTGGAGTAACGATACTATGATATTCAGCTTTGAAATTACAGGAATGAAATAAAATTTTAAAATATTTCAAAATTTAGTTTTTGCTGTACTTTGGATCAAATAAATACAGGCGTGGTGAGCAGAAGAGACTTCTTTTAAAAACATCAAAAATCTTACACATTAAAAACATTACAAATCTGGTAGTGTATATTCTTCATTTTGTTTCCACAGAAATAAAATAAGCAACTCATCTCCTCACCTAGTGACAGCAAGTCATTAAAAAAAAGACAAATGATTGCATTCCTTTACATGCTTAAACTACCCAGAAATATAAACTGAAAATCTAAAATAATTGTGCTTAGATTAAATAATATCAAAAAGATGATTAATATTGAAAGAATATTGAAAGAAACTCCTAAATACTGAATTAGGGGTGCGGGAGGAACTGACTGTATTTCCTTTTCATTTTACCTCCGTATAATGCATATTAATTTAGTATTTACATTTTTTGGCTTTTAGTATGAATATGTTATCCTTAAAGCTACAGTGCTCCAAAATAATGACAAAATTTGCATTTATAAGATATAATCATTCAAATCTTACAGTCTCTAACTTCCGCCAATATGGATCAATGATTTGATGACATCACCTTGCACTTCTCAGCTTCTCATCAAACTTTCTGTCCAATCAAATGCTCTCTAGAATTTGAAGCATCCCGTTCCCTACACTATCGATGCTGAAGCTGCAGCTGAAATCGGTCACTTGAAATTTTTTGTATGGTGAATGGCACATAGCGCACTATATAGGGGGTAGGGAACGATTCAGAAAGTGTAAATATGCTTTCCGATCTAATTCTACATTGAATACTATATTTTATAGCAATAGGAATAAGATTGTGTTTGTCATACGCTATCAAATGTGGCTTTACCGAGCTCAAAGGCTCTGGACCAAGCTGTGATATAAACGAAACGCTATTGGCCATTTAAAAATTCCTGTTTCAGTTAAAATTACATCAACACAGAATAACGCTGCGTGTTTTAAAGCACTTCAGTGGACCTTTAAAAAACAAAGCGCTGCTCTGTTTACAGCGGTAACCAAGGAAACATTGCATTGCTGCTATTCCATAAGCTCCACCTGCTGTCAGAGAGTGCATTTGCATTTCATTCAGCCTGTCCGCTGCTTTAAATCTTGAAATTATACAATTTAATTTATATCAAAAACTACATCTAGCATGTATCTAGCATTTAGGAGGTACTAGGAAGTTTGTACTGTTCATCAGTTAGACTGATGAACAGTACAAAATTAAACATCACAGACACACAGTTAGACTGACTAGAAACAGTGGCTTTTAAGTCTAACAACTTGGTCTTAGTTACAACTGCCATTTCATATCACTTCTTTCCTGAATGTTCTGAACTTAATACAACACCATATTCCAAACAGCCCATCAGCTAATGCAAGTTTGAGTGTGTCAAATTTTTAATGTCAGTACTATTAATAGTAGGCTCTGAACACAGAAGAGGCCACTTTGAAATTGATGGTATTAAAATCACTGCAACCGCCGCAGCGTTACTGACAGGAGAATATGCCAACAGAATCATCTACCTTTGTATGAAAGCTATAATGCAAAAACACATCACTAGTAGGCACGTCTTCAAAAGGGATACATTTTGTACTGGAGGATGAGGAGAGGGTACTTGCAGTGCATTATACAAATTCACACCGTTCTCTTTGCTTACATGTGTTACGCAACCTTTCAGGGTTTCTTTCTAAAGCAACTAGCACTGACCTGGCAAGGTCACATTCAAAAATGTATTGTTTAAAAAAAATCCAGTTTGTAATACAAATCTTCATAATTTTGTAACATTACACATTCAGGTTTAAAGGGATAGTTCATCCAAAAATTCTAATTTCGTCATTAATTACTCACCCTCATGTCATTCCAAACCTGTAAGACTTCATCTTCAGAACACAAATAAAGATATTTTTGACGAAATCCGAGCGCTTTCTTGACCCTGCATAGACAGCAATTCAACTACGACGTTCAAGGCCCAGAAAGGTAGCACGGACATTGTTAAAACAGTCCATGTGACATCAGTGGTTCAATCATAATGTTATGAAGCTACAAAAAAAGAAAAACAAAAGCTAAAAGCTATGTCCTCAAACTATAAGAATACTTTTTGTACACAAAGAAAACACAACTAAAGTCTTTATTCAACAATTTGATGCCGGCCTGACATAAAATAAAGTCGTTATTTTTGTTTTCTTTGTGCACAAAAAGTATTCTCATAGCTTTGTGGGTAAATGAGGGTGGGTAATTAATGACAGAGTTTTCATTTTTGGGGGAACTATTCTGTATTTAGATGTACTATTTAAGACATCCTCATATCTTGATATTTGCATATTTTAGGGGGTGTTTACACAACACCATTTTCATCTAAAAATGGAAAACTTTATACACAACAATGGTGTTTTGGGGGCATGAAATGGGAAACCTTTGTAAACAGGTTTCAAGGGCAAGTTTTTAAAAATAATACCGTTATCATCTCTGTGTAAACTACAAAACAAAATTATGTAAGCTGTCATCATGCGGCTTACACAGGTGAGTAGTGTTTCTTTACAAAACAACATCGTTCAGACAACATTGTTGTCTGTACAAGAAGCTTTCTAAAAATACGCAAAGGGATAAGTTTGTACAAATGCTGCACAAATGCTGTCAAATGCGACTTTACCGAGCTCAAAGGCTCTGGCCCAAGTTGTGATATAAACAAAACGCTATTGGCTATTTAAAAAAGGGGGTGAACTGCTTGATAAGTCCCACCCTGTATTCCTGTTTTAGATAGGTCAACACAGAATAATGCTGCGTGTTTCAAAGCACTTGTTTGTCTACAGCGGTAACCAAGGAAACACTGTATTGCTGCTATTCCATAAGCGCCACCTGCTGTCAAAATCTTTTCCAATTTTAGTACACTGTTACCAAGACCTTTGTTCATATTCAGAATACAAATTAAGATATTTTTTATTAAATCCGAGAGCATTCTGACCCTGCATAGACTGAAACGCAACTACCACGTTCAAGGCCCAGAAATGTCGAAAAAAGTTAAAACAGTTAATGAAATTACGGTATTTACTTGTAAATTTAACTGAAAACCGTAAACTGTAAAACGTTGCTACAGTATCTTTTACGGTACAATTCTGGCAACCACAGCTGCCGGTTTTCTACCGTAAATTTCACTAATTTTTTTTTACAGTGTACAAGAATACTTTTTACGCACAAAGAAAACAAAAATGATGACTTTATTCAACTATTTCTTCTCTTCTGTGTCGTATTGCATCAAAATACCTTAGTGCTCTGAAGATGTATACTAGTAAGTGAAAAGTAATAATTCAGTGTTCACCAGGCTCATTCATATGTTTTTTTTTTTTTTGCAGTCGCCTGTGGGGTCAGCTAAGATAAAACTACACATTTCCTGACATGATTCTCTGATGCTGGACATTATTACATCACACAAAGAAACAAAACAGAGAATGGCTGTTGTGGCTGAATGTCCTTCATGAAACCTTTAAAGCAAACTGATCCCATTTAAATGGACCTTTTAAGTCAGAGAGGAAATGAGGTGGCTTGGAAGATAAAGGAAGAAAGAAAGACTTTAATAGAAGAAGGGACCTTTAAAGGGTTAAAGATAGCCTTCCTTCTTACAAATGTCTTCCTGAAGCAGACGTTAAAGCGTTTTGAACAACAGCATTAAACCCTGAGGTGGTATGACCCTTAATAAACAGGAGAACCTCTGTGAGCAATACTGCAGCTCTCTAATATATCAAAGACACATGCTACTATAATGAGATTATTCATTAAAAAATTCTTCTGATATCTTTCTCTCTCACCCTTTCTTTTTGTTTTTTATATATGTGACCCTAGACCACAAAACCAGTCTTAGGTAGCATGGGTATATAGCAATAGCCAAAAAATACATTGTATGGGTCAAAATTATCCATTATCTAAGATATTAAGATAAGATCATGTTCTATGAAGATATTTTGTACATTTCCTACCGAAAAATATATAAAAACGTATATATGAACTTTATTTGGACAACTTTAAAGGCAATTTTCTTAATATTTAGATTTTTTTCTCCTATCCTAACAAACCACGCAGCAATGGAAAGCTTATTTATTCAGCTTTCAGATTATGTATAATAATCAATTGTGGTCCAGGGTCACATATACTAAAGATGTCACAAATGCAGAGAGCCGCACAACATGGTGGTAATACAGGTTTAGACATTGGTGCTTAATCAAATCAAACACTGCTTCTAGACTTCAGTTTGATAACAGCAACATTGTCTTAATACGGAGATAGGACTGATACGGCACTAAATTGCTGATTGTTTTCTTTCAAGTCTTTAATTTTTCATCATACAATCTATTAATTAATTATATTAGAGAGGTTTATCAGATGTTTCGCATGACATTTCTTCAACACCAGAGTAAGGATCACTGAGCAAGCAAAGAGAGGCCAGCCAAAAGGAAACTCTAAACACTGACAACAAGGGATAATGAAAAAGTATTTACAAGCAAAGCGCAGTAGTATATATGTTAAGCCTTTCGGAGCACAATTCCTGTGCTTGTTGAAATGTGGATCACACAGGCCACAATAGCAAACTACTATTAAGTTTCAGCTTGTGTCACAGGATATTGTAACTGATCTCTCCCTTTCAGGCAAAACAGTTTTTAAGCCATTAGCCAGAACAGAGTGCTTAAACAAAATGTTACAAATGCATGGTTAAGGATACCAGCCTACACGAGTAAACAGTTATTTATTTTTATTAAAAAACAAGCACCACAGTGCATCACAGCCAAAATGTTATGCATTTTGGTTCAAAGTTCTGTATGAGAAAAACAATAGCTTTTGTATGCAACTTAATAAGCACTAAGTCTAAAGGTCTGATTTAAAAAAAAGGACTGTACATAATGTCTTCCCTCTTTTTTTCTGTTGGGAAAACTGCCAGTGTGTCTGCAGAGTACAGCTGGACACATCTTGAGTGGAGCGATCATGATCTAAGGATCAAAGCTTCATTTAATGATACAATTAAATGAAATGGAGCATAAATAAATGGACGTGTGGGACAGATATTGAAGGTTATTTGTTGCAGTTCCTCAGATGAAAAGTAATGGATAGTTTATGTATTCCAAAACTCCTTTAATGTTACCAGAGCAACGTGTCTCCCATTAACAAAGCTTGTACACAATAGAGCACAGTATTCAGAAGTACTAAAGGTCTCTGACTCCACCCTGCCCACTATATTCTGGCCAACTGATAAGACTCTCTGTCTAAATGAATTTCCTTTGACTGTATGCTCTCATTAGTATCCTTCCTTTCAACTATCTCGCATCAGATATCAAGAGTTTTTTTTTCTTTGAAAAGGTCAGTTTATTTTTCTTCCTTTGTTAGCTTTTGTCCTGCCGTACCGTACACTTGGGTTCAATCCAACCTTGAAAGTCTGGAAACAGCTTAAAAAACAGTGTTTGAGATGGTTATACTAAACCATAATACTAAAACCTTTCTGTATTATTTTTATCATTTACAAATCTCTTTAAGGTCAGTTATTAACCACAATGTAAGAAAAGAATCTAAACAAGGAAAGCTGATTTGCATTAGAGATATCCGTGATATGGTGTGTTTTACTGAGGGGACATTATGTTTCTTGATAAACAACATCGATAAAGTCAAGTACTACTGCAGGAAATGGATTTGTGCTGATTTTGATCTTATCCGCATTTTAATCACCATTATTTGTCTATATATTCTGTCTATATGTATAAGCCCTTACTGTGTGAGGCTTGGCTACTACCACCCAATGAGATAAGCCACTGCGATCGACCTAATAAAAGGTATTTCAGGACCTGAGAGAGAGAGCATGAAGGAGAATAGAGACATGAATGGAGCCTCAGTGAGTGGCATCAGATAACAGGGTCAGAAAAATAAATGGAGCCCTGGGAGCTGTTCGAGTCTTTTGAATGATCTGCAGATGAAGGCACTGGTGCAAAAAATAATGAGGGCATCGTTCGGGCACACTGTAAAAGTGGCACAGATATGCAACACAGCTATCTGCGGTGCACTGTAAAATTATTTTTTGGAGTTAAAGATCACTGGAGTACATTTTAATATTTAAAATTAATTCAATGTGTTACTGTTTCTTTAATTAACTTTGAAATTACCTAGTAATTTCTGAGTGAAAACTGTTTCTACAGCACAATTTTCGCTTTGTTCAGAAAAGATTCAAGTATGTTTTTTAGTGCAAAAGCAAAAATGAAGTCACTGAGTATGATAGCATAACTGAGTTATGAGCGAAACTGGATCTCATTTTAGACAATGTTCAGTCCTGTGACAGACAGGTGCTCAGAGGAAAGAAAGAGTGAAAATTGATATCAAATCCATCAAAACTCAATCAAAAACCTTTAAGTCCTTCTTCTATAGTTTCAATACTGGATTACTTACTGCAGCTCTTTGCCTTTTTATGGCTGTATGGATTAGCTGAAATGTATTTTAAGACTTTAAGACCTACACCAGTCAAAAGTTTTTAAACAGTAGGATTTTTAATCTTTTGTAAAAAAGTACCTTCTGCTCACCAAGCCTGAATTTATTTGATCCAAAGTACAGCAAAAACAGTACAATTTTCCTGTGATCAAAGCAAAATGTTCAGTACTATCACATAATCCTTCAGAATTAGAATCCTTATTGCTGTTCAAAAACATTTTTTACTAATATCAATATTTAAAATAGTAAAATCAGCATTTATCTGAAGCAAAAAGCTTTTGTAACATTATACACTATACCATTCAAAAGCTTGGATTTGGGAAAGAAATTATAGAAATTAATACTGTTATTTAGCAAAGATGCTTTCAATTGATCAAAAGATGACAATGCTACAAAAGATTTCTATTCCTGATAAATGCTGTTCTTCTGAACTATTCAAGAAACCTGAAAAAAATCTACTCTATTAATAAATGTTTTTGAGCAGCAAATCAGAAAATTAGAATGATTTCTGAAGGATCATGTGCCTGGAGTAATGATGCTAAAAATTCAAATTCGATTGCTTTGAAATAGCAGGAATAAGTTACATTTTAAAACAGAAAGCAGTTATTTTAAATAGTACAACGGATCAAATAAACGCAGGCTTGGTGAGCAGAAGAGACTTCTTTAAAAGCATTACAAATCTTACTGTTCAAAAACTTTTGACTGGTAGTGTATATTAAATTGTTACATTTCCGAATAGCAGTATGATGTCCAACCTTTTTATAGTTCCACGTTTAACTATATTTTAATAGATATTTGTGTATAGTCGTAAGTCCCTTCATACGAAGAGAAATATCAAGTTTTGATATGAACTATGTTGTCAAATTAAATGGCTGTGTGTCTCTCTGTGTATGAGAGAGAGCTGTGAAAGGCACAGTGGGTTTTTATGTCGGCGTGAGTGTATGCATGAGATGCAGTGTGCTTGATGTCATCGTATTGATAGGCTGCTTTCGAAAACATTTCGTTTTAGCAAATCAAATGAGCCGACTCAAACGCTTAACATGACGATTATTCATTTAAGGGCAGCAAAACAACAACAACAACAACATACGACAGGCGTGGTCGCATATAACGCAGTGTATATTGTATATGAGTGGCATATAGAAAGCTGCGCTGGTGCCCATAAATAAATAACCTACCTTATGTTTGCCTGCGCGATTTTTCCTGTCCTCCTTGTCGTGGGGCTCTGGCCACAGTTGACTGCTGGAGCCGTAAGGGGGGCTGCTGGTTTCACTACTAGACACCGACGAGTTTCTCTCTAGCGCCCGCTCGCATTGATACGGCTGACAGAGCGCGATTTTCCCCTCTTGGTACCTGCTGCTGCCGTCTCGGTCACTCTGCTGCCGCTGGAGGCTGTGTTCCTGCGCGCCAGCCTGCTGATGCTGATGCTGCAACAGCGGCGCCTGCTTGCTTCTGCACACTTGCCCCGATCCGCCGATGCAGTAATTGACGGGCAAGCTGCTGCCCAGCAGTAACTGAGCCTGAGGCTCAATTAATTGCCTCTCCTTTTCGGCTTCCTCGCGTGCATTTATCTGTCCTTGAGCAGAGTTTGGCAAGTGTAGCTCAAAGGAGGGGTCCCTTTGTTGATTATAACAAGGTTGCTGCAGCAACTGGTTTTGGTCTTGACGCCCCCCCTCCCCGACGCGACGCTGTACGATGTCTTGTTTGTAATTAGCACTCTTTTGGCGCGTATCCCGCGTATTAGAAATGTGCGAAGGCAGAGGCGGCGGCAGCAGATCAGATGGGGAGGGCTGCGGGGAAACGGAAGATTTGCGCTGAGGAGAATGGCTGCTCTGCGAGAGCCCCTCAAAATGACACCGATAGGCAGATGAGGCCCCTGGAAACCGCTGCGGCTGGTTGTCGTAAGGCTGGCGGTCACTGTACGGGAGGCTGCAGTGGCCGGTCAAAGGCAGGCACTCGCCGTTCGTGGTGCCGCTGCGGTCCGGACAAGACTGTACATGTCGGCTGTGATGTGAGGAGGTGGATCGCTCCTTTATCGATGGCGGTGGGGGCGGCAGACTAAAGAGCGGGGCGACTGGACGAGATTCTTCCTTCTGACTGTCACGAGCGTCCGTGTCGTTGCTGTGCTGCTGGTGGACAGCTCCCGCGTGCCGATGCCGCATCCCCTCAATATCCGCGTCTTGTTGTGGTTGCTCCTTTGCCTTGTAAAGCATCGACACCCATTCATTGCGATGTGCCCCAAAAGAACCAAGCTGACGCGTCTCATTGGTGGGCTCGAGAGAGACCTGCCTCGTGACGTCATCGCCGAGATGAACACCGCCCTCGTGTGAAAACCGCTTTATGTTTACAGTTGATAAGATTAAACCTGAGATGTGAATCGGGTATTAGCAAGGTCATGTCTTGGCGGGATTGACGTTTTCATGCCTGTGCCATTGCATGACTATTAAAAAGAACGAGCATCAAACAGGGGACAGGTGCGCCTCTTTTATCACCTGCTTAATCTTGTTATTACGGCGTATTGTGTGTCCAAACCTGCGCGTACACACAATGCTAACCGAGTGGAAGATAGGGTGACCACCTGGCAATAGTTCTGTTGCGGGACATATTTGTGATTTTGCGGGACAATGTGGGATACATGCAAGACAGATACATTTTCCATTGTTATGCTATATAAATACTGATATACATCCGTTGTCATATGCGCTTATTTCTGTTTCTGAGCGTGCACATGTAACCGAGAGAAAACACGTCCGTTTTATGTGAGAGTGAAAGAATCCACCTGCGAGAGAATTGTGCCCTGGCATTACAATAATGCGCGCTTGACATTTGTCATTACAATAACTCCACAGAACCGCCTCAAATGAACTATTAAAATAAGAAGAAAGTAACATCTGACAGTTGCATCGATTTTTTTTTTTTATTTGTTAAAATTGACAAAGAATATCATGTTTTATGCGCTCGACCATTTCTGTCGGTGGTGCTAGATCACATGAGGTCTGTACATCTTTTGCGTGGAAACTACGCTGCAAAAAAAAATTTAAAATAAAAACCTTTCTTAAAAAAGCATGCATACATGTTTTCTTAATATGATAATTTAAAAAAATCAACAGACTCATGAAAATGCGGGACATTTCTTCAGATTGTGACGTGAGGGACAAGGGGTGAAAATGCTGTGCGGAACAACGCAAATTCTACGCAGTGTATATAAACTAGTTGTTAATGACATATTTAAACGCACATCAGAGATGTGTCTTCTTCTGTATGTGAGATGAAAGAAATTAACTGTGGAAGAAGCCTAGCACATTTTGACACGGGGCTAGTTGCACTCACGAGCCTTGCGGTAAAGTATCAGTGTTGCCAGATCTTCATATAAAAAACAACAACAAGGACAAGCACAAAAAAACACTAAAACCCCAAATGCTTTATGTTTTATAACACCAAAAAATCATATATCTAATATCCTCAACAGACCATGAACTCCATAAAGCGCCTATGAGCTAAGACCAAACAACGTGCCTAAAAGTGCTTGTAAATATGAGGACATGGCAACACTGCAAGACAGTGCTCTCTAAAGCAGCCTCCAGAGCATAAACAAAACATCAGTGGTAGTTTAGTTAAAGTCGACGGACAAAAAGAGTCTTTAGCCAAAAAAATGGCAGATACCAAACAGTATTTTTATTCACTCTGGCAAGATACCAAAATGTTGCTATGGTTACAAATGCGTTAGCACTGTTCCGTACACACATGGAACGATCATTTACGGGACTCATTCCTGCATTTAAATGCGTTTGTCACTCCTGAAATTTGCAGTGTGTACACGGCCTACACAATGTGCAAAGCTGGACTAGAAGGTATATACATTTTTATTTTTTTTTAGAAAATGATCTTTTTGCTAGACAAGACTCTTATTCCTCAGCTATGATCGTGCAGAGCTTTTTGAAGCTGCATTGAAACTGCAATTTGGACCTTCAACCCACTGAAGCCCACTATATGGAGAAAAATATTGGAATGTTTTCCTCCTCAAAAACATTAATTTCTTTTCAACTGAAGAAAGCAAGTCATGAACATCTTGGATGACAAGGGGGTGAGTAAATTATCAGGAAATTCCTATTCTGAAAGTGAATTAATCCTTTAAACAACAGTCACTACTAAAAGATGACTGAGTCTGATATCACATTTTAGTGATCATCACGTTTTAATGGACAAGGAATAAAACAATGAGTGAATCATTCAGGCATCACCTGCAAATCAGTTTGACCAAGTGTAGTGCACAAACGCCAAAGAAAATCTGCTCTCAAAGATCATTAGCCTGCAAAAATATCAATTGAACAGCGTAGCTAAAAAAAAAAAAAAAAAAAAAAAAGTATTTCATTACAGAAATTTCCATTCATTTTTTTACTTCTTTATGTGATGTTTCTCTGTCCCTACATTCCCTGGTATTTTCAGGGTTTTACTGTATGACTGTATAAATTAATGCAAACGAATACATTACTACTCACTACTCTGCACCGCTCACAATCTTTGATCATAAATGCCATGAACACAGAAAAGAAGATTGATACAGCGAAATGTTCCAGTGCTGTTATTCCAAATCAATAAACTTTGCGACCGGAACTGACTGTTGCATAATGTGGAATAAATCACACTTGAAAAACACAAGGACAACTAATGAAGAATGGATCTTCCATTTAAACACAAGGTGCTCCGTCCTTGACTTGACACACACTTATCAGAAACAGTTCAGTGGTTCATTCTAGAACAAATGTATCATGCTGTCCTCAAGTGGTTAAAGAGATGGACACTGGAAAAATTACGAAGTCTGTTATGCATTATATGCAGACAAACAATTCTCAAATAGAAAGAAAAAAATTTGTTGTAATTTTGTATCTTTGAATAAATTCTCCACCTACACACACTGTAGCTTGTGCAGTAAGTCTCTGTATAATTTTCAATCACAGAATGTCAATTCATCATTCAATTTCTGTGATAAAAGTCTACATTTTACATGTTAGAGATGAAAGACTTCAAGCATTTGTGAACGCACAGATATAAATAACTTTCCTCATTAATATCAATGATAGTTTACTGAGGACATCCCATTATGCTGGATGATAATGAGAATGGAGATGAGTGTTGGAAAGAATGAGGATAAAGATGCTCTCTTTGGTCCTGAAATAGACCACAATCATGAGAGCTCCGGATTGCTTACATTGTGAGGACTAAATCGCCACAAGGAAATCACCTACAATCCTGGGACTAACTGTCACCATGTGAAAAACAGCTTAATATAAAACAACAAAAGAAATAACTTTAAATGAAATTCAATAAATATATAACGATTTGTGTGGCAGTTAGGTTTATGGAACAGACTTTGTTCAGTAAAAAAGAAAACATGTCATAGGAAGCCCCAAACAATAATACAAAAAAGTGGTTTATTACAGTTGCTATTTTAGACATGGTAAAGTTATGATAAAGTATTTTCAGAAACTCATTCCTGGCGTGCAGGTATTTGACGATCTAATTAAAATGATCTCTTTTTTAAATGATTTGCTCCTAAGTAGGCTCCTAGAAGCCAAAATCATAATATCTGCTCAGATTGCAGCTAAATAAAAATATCAATATTGGTGATATCACCAAACTATAAAATAAGAAATTGCAACTGAAATCGAAAAATTTAACTTTTAATATTTAACATTTTTAATATTTGTGACCCTGGACCACAAAACCAGTGTATAGTAGCACGGTATATTTGTAACAACAGGCAAAAATACATTTTATGGGTCAAAATGATCAAATTTTCTTTTATGTCAAAAATCATTAGGATATTAAGTAAAAATCATGTTCCATGAAGATATTCTGTAAATTTCCTATTGTAA
The DNA here is from genome assembly GCA_033026305.1 of Cirrhinus molitorella. Lineage (NCBI taxonomy): Eukaryota > Metazoa > Chordata > Actinopteri > Cypriniformes > Cyprinidae > Cirrhinus > Cirrhinus molitorella. The sequence continues at coordinate 23,517,851 of CM065124.1, read as the reverse complement.
ATTGATCAAAACTTAATATGCATTGTAAAGAACTTCATTTGGACAACTTCAAAGGCAATTTTCACAATATTTAGAATTTTTTGCACCCTCAGATTTTCAGATATTCAAATATCTCAGCCAAATATCGTTCCTATTTTAACAATACATAGAACCATACATCAATGGAAAGCTTATTTATTCAGCTTTCAGTTGATGTATAAATCTCAATTCCTGAAAATTGACCCTTTTGTGGTCCAGGGTCATATTTGGAGATTTTGAGTAAAACCAAAATGCTCAAAATCAAAATATTTCATATTGGAGTTTTAGTCACAGAGCATGTCAGATGGCTAGAAATATGCACAATAAATGCCAAGACATTTTGCAGTCCTGTCCACAATTTTTTTTAGATATTCGCACTCCTTCATTGAGAGTACGACGTACAATGTTATACACGCTGTTATCAGAATTATCAGTAAATGCAGCTGTTAGTTTTGCATTATATTTTTCTGAAATATAGCAGAATTTATCAGCAAGGGTTGATTTACTGTAGTGCATCTCAAAATGAAGTACGACAGTCTGCTTGCTTGAAAACATAAAACATCTCTCTCTCTCTCTCACACACACACACACACACACACACACACACACACACACACACATACATATGTAATGCTTCAAATGCCTCTAATTTGAATAAGAATCAGGCAGACATTGCTGTCAGAGTTTGCAGTGGATGGTATGGAAACACGCATCACAGGGCAAAACAATCTATGGAATTGAATGAGAATGATACAACAAATCTGCTCAGGGATATTTTGAGGGGAAACGCAGAAGCTGAACTGAGCTGACAAGAGTCGTGATCCACAAAGATTATTATAAATGCCTGGTGGGAGAGGACGAGGACCAGACTTAATACAACGGACATGTTTCCTTTTTAAGACAGAAATTGCCCAAGCACATAATACAATTGTACAATTATTTCCAGTATAAAACGCAAGAGTTAAATCTAAAGAGTTTAAAGATTTGTTTGTTAAAACGACAGACAGTCTGATGTAGTATTTGCATTGTAGCTTGACACACGTACAACCCTTTCAGCCTAGATCTCTCAGTCACACTGGTTAAGAAATGTATTTTTTATTTATTCATTTACAGTTTAATTTTGCTTTTTGCTGCTTTATTAAGGTTGCAGTTGTCAAGCATGATAAATAGAGAATATTTTCATACAAATCAGCTTGCAAGTAAAATAGATTTGGAAGCCATTAGTTTCAAAACAAAATAAGACTATAACGCAAAGTATAAGTAAAAAAGCCCTGGCCAAACAGGTAGTAAAAGCCATCTGAATTTATGGAGGGGTGGAGGGTGTCACATATTTTTCATCTACTCTGACAAAGGTTGTCTGTATAAATGAAAGGGCAACATGAAGATAGGTCAGAATAAATCATCACAAAGATGTGCTTCAAAGGCCTTGAGAAACCTTCTTTCATCACCTCTGGTCTGCCATTTTAAGGCTAATACTAACAGAGGGAACCCTATGAAATATCAAATGTGATGGGTGAGCTGTGGCATTAAGACTTAAATGTCCAGTAAGTTACAGAATCTCCACTTTCTTACCTTACACTTTACACATCTTCATTCAGATCCTTTTGAACGCTCTTGACAATGACATCAGCACAGTAAAAGACATAATATCAATTATTTACATTTATAAACCGATTCAAAATAATAAGCGTTTTCCCGAATAAAAACGGTAGTCCACACCGGCACAATTCCTCGTTGTCCTGTGTGGAGAGATTCTCGGTCTAGTGACGGGCATGCCCTCCAGCGCGATGGCGCGAACGCCTTCCGTGTCTCCCCTTCACTTTCATCTCAAGAAAATGAACGTTTTGCCTCTTGAAAGGTATCTCAAAACGGAGAATAATAGAAAACACTTCCTCTGCAGTTATTTAGGCTAAACACGTCGTGACTAATTGAGTAAAAAACGTGTTTCACGTTCAGCAAATAGAATATTGGTCACCAGATCCACACTGGACCGTCACGCCGTAGTATTGATCGAGGATCGTGAGAGGAGGGTTATATGACCTTGTGACGTGTTTTAAATTGATGGGGGGATCCCTGTTCTATTTTTAGATCTTGGTTGTTGAGAGACTAGCGGGGGTGGATGAATAGGGTGGGGGCTCGGGGGTTCCCGTGCACGCACAAACCGCAGCAAAATTGATCATAGAATGATGCTCATGCAGCATTCGGAATGAAAGGATTCTACATATGGATGGAGACACCATTTTGCTGTTGTTCTATAAGTACTATTGTTGCATTTACATCCTCGTGGTTTTTATTAATGCATGGAGCTATAACAAATAAATTTTTGTCGAACGTGTTTTAATGATGTTTTTATTCAATCAGTGTGTTTGTATTATGCTTAAAATGCTTATTGTTTGTCAATTCCTGTCACATTCCTTTTTGAGTATTATTAGGAGTTATTATAATGTGAATCTTTCCTGATACATCACATCCTTTATGGATTTATACACACTGCTGCTGTTGGAGTCTGTAGTGTGTACTGGCGAATATGCGCAGTGCAGGAGTGTGTGTTATATGTCTCAGAATGACGGGCATTTTACATTTGTTTGCAGTCTGACTGTATATTTAATACTTTAGTGTGAGACATTATCTCAGTTGCAGTGTGAACGATTTTACTGGAAATTGTCAAGTCAAGCACAGGCCCAGTCATCATTTTGTCTACAATGTAATCATGTAATGCTATTAACAATTTCTGATCATTTCAATTATCTCTTAAATGTCTTTCTTCACTCGTAAAGGGTTCACCCAAAAATGAAAATTCTGTCATTATTTCTTCACCCTTGTGTTGTTCCATGACCTTTGTTTATCTTCGGAACACAAATTAATATATTTTAATGAAATTAAAAGAGCAGAAAGAGAAAGAGCTTTCTGACCCTGCATAGACTAAAATGTAACTAAAATGTTCCCAGACCCAGAAACGTAGTAAGAACATTTCAGTTACATTGCCTATGGAGGGTCAGAAAGCTCTTGGATTTCATCAAATGTCTATTAATTATCTTAAATTGTTTTCTGAAGATGAACGAAGGGAATGTCTTATGGGTTTGGAACAATATGAAGGTGAGTAATTAATTTTTGGGTGAACTATACCACTAATGAATTTATAAGTTCAGTTATGCAAGAAATTGAATGCATTTCAGCCCAATATTACACAACACAACTGTAGCTTATACAGTTGTGCAAGGTGCATTAGAGTGGAGTAAAGCATGACTCTTTTTTCAATTATCTTTAAGAGGATTAGGAACCTTTGTGCATGAGGCTTGCCCAGGGGACATTATTTGACATACGAGCGGCCTGTCACTTAAAACAGAATTTAATGGGATTCAATTGTTTGTGTTAATCAACCTCAAAGTGACTTTATTACCAAAGAGGGTGCAAATATTTTGAAGGGGAAACAGCAGGGTGCCACGGTCTGATGAGGCTGGGAATAAAACCGAAGTCAGCCATTAACATGATTGCATCAGAAAATAGGCAGAAGAAAAAGAGAGTAAACCGAATGTTCAGATTTTTTATATGATAACAATGCCATATCTGATTAAAATCCATCTGATTTCAGACAGTTTACCCAAAAATGAAAATTCTGCAATTACTCATCCTCATGTCACCAAACCTGTAAGACCTTCATTCATCTTTGGAATACAATTATTTATTTATTTATTTTTTTTTTTTTTGATGAAATCCGAGAGATTTCTGACCATCCATAGCACAGAAACGTAGTAAGAACATTGTTAAAATAGTCCATATGACATCAGTAGTTCAACCGCAATTTATGAAACTACGAGAATACTTTTTGTGTGCAAAGAAAATTAAAAATACTTTCTTAATGGTGGAGGACTGTGCTGGGAGAGAAGAAATTGTTGAATAAAGTCATTATTTTTGTTTTCTTTGTGCACAAAAAGTATTCTTGTGTCTTCATAAAATTAAAGCATAGTTTCTGTGCATTGCTCTGTATGAATTTTCATTTTTGGGTGAACTAACCCTTCAACTAAAGATGTACCATGGTAAGGACTTATGTGTATGTCTAGCCTTGATTATCTGCAATGCACAATGAGACAAAGACCTTATGCATGGCTTTTATAGAGAGTTGGGCAGGTTCTTTTCAGTGTCATGGTTGGTGTTCTTTTCTTGTTAGAATTATGTCCTCATTCTCCTCACATAAAGCCTCAGCATCAGTAATACTCTCATTTTTGGAGTGAAATCTGCTTTCACACAAGATTATGTGAATGTACTCTGCAGGAATTTATGATGTCCTAATTAAGCCCTCTCCATGACTTTCACAGCTGCACACCTGAAGGAGAACGAGAGTCAGTCATCTTAAAATTCACCTCAATAGAGTAGAAGTCATTCAAGAACGTATTTGTTATCATTCAATGTCTTTTAATTAGCTATTGACAGACATCCTGATTTACTATTGTTGACTTTCCAGATACAGTAACCTGGATGGTTTAACAAAAAATGAAATTTCTGTCATAACTTACACATCTTTTGTTGTTCTCAACCTGAAACACAAAAGAATATATTTTTTACTTTTTCATTGTCTGTACAATCACAATCACTGAGTTCCATTGGACCTTCATCATACATTTCATTGGACCTTCATTATACTAAAAACACTTTGACAATTTTTAGATGAAAGAAAATTATCTAAATTATACAGGTTTGGAACAAATTGAGGGTGAGTAAATTATGACAAAATTATCCTTTTTCAGGTGAAGTATTCCTTTAAAATAAAGCATTTGATGGGAAAAAAATAAAATGTTCAAATCATGAAAAATCAGAAATGTATTTGGTTGGTTCAGGATGGAAACTCGGAAAAACAGATCCTCAATGAGTCGCATTCAAATCTCAGGCTGTTTTTGGTCATTTTTCAGACTTTCAATATACATATGTTGTATATAAGGTTTAGGTCAAAAGTTTACATATACCTTGCGGAATCGGCAAAATGTTAATTATTTTACAAAAATAAGAGGGATCGTAAAAATGCATGTTATTTCTTATATTTAGTACTGACCTGAATAGGATATTTTACATAAAAGACGTTTACATATCAACAAGAGAAAAAAAAAATGTTATTTATAAAAATAACCCCTGTTCAAAAGTTTACATACACTTGATTCTTAATACAGTGTTGTTTTCTGAATGATCCACAGCTGTGTTTTTTTGTTTAGTGATAGTTGTTCATGAGTCCCTTGTTTGTCCTGAACAGTTAAACTGCCTGCTGTTCTTAAAAAAAAAATCATTCAGGTACCACAAATTCTTTGTTTTTTTTCAGCATTTTTGTGTATTTAAACCCTTTCCAACAATGACTGTATGATTTTGAGATCCATCTTTTCACACTAAGGACAACTGAGGGACTCATATGCAACTATTACAGAAGGTTCAAATGCTCACGGATACTCGGAAAAACAATGCATTAAGAGCCAGCGGTGTATACATTTGAACGGAATGAAGATGTGTACATTTTTCTTATTTTGCCTAAATATCACATATATCTTATTCAAAAAGTGTTTTCTTTCTGCTCTTAATCATACAGTCATTGTTTGAAAGAGTTCAAATAGACAAAAATGCGGAAAAACCAAAGAATTTGTGGGACCTGAAGGACTTTTCTAAAGAACAGCTGCCAGTTAAACTGTTCAGGACAAACAAGGGACTTATGAACAACTATCATTAAACAAAAAAAAAAAGTTTTGGATCATTCAGGTAACTTGAACAGGGTCATTTTTAGAAATTCAACTATTATTTTCTCTTGTGGACTATATGTAAATGTCTTTTATGTGAAATATCTTATTCAGATTAGTACTAAATAAAAAAATAACATGCATTTTGTATGAACCCTCTTATTTTGGTAAAAACCTTTCCTTTTATTTTCCAAAAAATGTGTATCTCTGGCAGCAGTTCGAAGAGTCTTCAGGTTATAGCTGATGAAATGTTATTCAGCACTGTACCGCAGTAGCTTACTGCACTAATCTATAACATATGCATGCAAGACAGCATCCAATTAATATTAATGGATTGTGTTCTCTTGATTGCTGAGAGGGACCACACGTGGTGATCAAGTCTCAGTAGTGAAGCACAGTCTATTAGGAGATCTCCTGTGAGGACATCCCTCACAGTGTGTGCACAATATAATTGCAAGTAGTACTTGTCAGGATGTCAGGCAGTGAGCAAGTTTGTGTATACAATCAAAATCTTTGTTGAATTCAGTGAGCTGCATTTTCTGCATTAAATAGCAGTAATCTAAACTGGGCTCAGTACAGTTCATCTAAGCATCCTGCTTGCTCTCTGAGCAGCTACTGGGGGAATACACGTGTGAAACAGGAATCTCTGTTGCTCGGTTGTTTAACACGGTCACTTGTGAGGCATTAACGTTGCAGCGGCCTGTAATGGCGTTGCAGCTCAGCACCACTGCAGTACACCTCCACTGCAGCCTTAATTATGCATGGCAGCTGTAGTGAAAACACCCACTCACTCACAGGGGAAGTGCAGGGGCAGGAAAGCAGATAAGAGGAGTGCAGAGTGGGAGTGGGTGAAGTCTGTTTGCGCTGCCGATGGGATGTAGGACTTGGAAAAACAGAGATTGTATATGCTGATAAGGTCTTTCAAAAACAATAATCAAGTTTTCACAAGATGTCTACTTTCTAAAATAGATTAGACTAAACAGGGCTCCAGACTAACATATGGGAGCAGCGGAACCAGTGCCACCAAAACTTGCACCAGCACAAAGGTTGCCAAGTCCTTTTTTTTTCTATAGAATTGGGTACATTGTAAACTTTTAGTAAGCCTTTCAGCTGTTTATGATCTATGTGCATAACATGATCAATATGATAACAGTTGAGGTAAATGAAGCAGTTTAAACAACAGTTTATAATATAGCCCAATTCCGTGGAAAAAAACACGGACTTGGCAACCCTGACCAGAACCCGATTTGGTAGCAATTTGGAGGGGGAGGAGACAGAAACTAATAGACCAATTTGGAGTAGACGTCACAGTTAAGTCACTTGCAGCTGCACACGCATTGTGGTGGCAGAAAAACACTGGTAACAAGTGGACTGAAACGGAAAATCCATGGAATAAGAGATAAAATGTATTGTTGTGCCTTTAAATGTCACAATCAGAATGCTGAATTGCATTGAATACTGTCGTTAAAGATTTGATGTTTATCATAGCAAACCTGCTTAATTTGATTTAAACTATAGGTCTACATAATATCCACATATGCAGCTCATAGGTTGCCATCACGATGGTTTCAAGATCAGGACATTTTGGAAATATTAATAAGTATGTATTTATCAAAATGTTGATTTAAATATGTCAGATCTGCAAGTTATTAACATAACACCACAGACACTAATAAAGCGTGACAGATAAATTTATCAGTGTAATGAAGCGACATATTAATATACACAGACATGGTCATAGACAGGCAGCGGGTTGAACATCAGCAAACAGGTATACAGAGGGCAAGACATGAGAAGAATTTGCTGAACAGGCGAGGGTCAATTGACAGCGAATTTAATCCAAGGGGATAGGTAAAAGGATAACCCAAACAAGGAGTCAATAGTCCAACGAGGGGCGAACAGAGTCCGAAAGGGCAAGACAACGAGTAAACCAAGACAGACAAGGAATAAACAAGACGAGAAACCAGGCGAGGATATCAAGACAGAAATGACTAGATGAAAAACAAGGGAAAACTTAGAAGCAGCTTCATAGAGATGCTAACACACAGAGTGTGCTAAATGCAGCATAATACTCGGCCATCTGAGGGAGGAAGTCCAAGGCTTAAATAGTGTGTCTGATTGGATGCAGCTATGTGTATGTAATCAGTGCAATGGATGATGGGAAGTGTAGTCCGGTGTGACATGCAACAGTCTGTGTTGGGTGAGAGTCAATGTCGTGGCGAACGGACAGAAGGCAAAGGACCAGATTTATGACAGTCAGAAACCTGGAAAATGAATAAGAAAGAATGTACTCACCATGCACCCCTCAGATCTACCAGCACCTGCACTGACCTTTACACACAGGAAGTAGTCCAAACAGATTTCCCCCTTTTCTTCAAGGAGTGACATCCATTGTTGTAACACCACAGACATGAATTTGGCGGACAACTTTTCTTAGATATAACAAAATATGTATTTTGTATTATGTACATTCCATGATAGGCAGTGTTGAAGGTAAAGCATAATCAAATTACTTTTTTCAAGTAACTAGTAAAGTAAAACATTACCTTTTCATTTACAAGAAAATACCTGAGTTACTTTTTGTTTAATTTATGTATTTAATCCCATTTTATTAACCAGTGCCTTTGCTGCTGACCTTTGTTAATCCAATTCAACCATACTAATAAGCAAAACTTACTTTAGATTAACTTTAGTAAAATTTTTCATTTTTCTCATTGCTGTAGAGTGTTGAACTTCCTTTTCCTACGGTTCTACTGTACAGATGTGAATTTACCTTTCCCTCAGTCTTAGGCTTGTTCATTTCACTTTTTGGAGTGAAAGGGCTTCTACATTTGCTAAAAACAAATTTTAAAAACAAACAAGCAAGCCCTGTCTAGATTTAAAAAGTAACACAAAAGTAATGTAAAGCATAACTTTCCATATTAAATAAATAACGTAATTAGTTATGGTATGGCGGGAACATGCATATTTTGTTACAAATGCGATCTCTAAAAATGTAATTAAATCTGTATTTTGAAACAAAATTGTTAACAGTACACAAATTATGTTTACCCTACAGAATACAAACATTTTATGATTTATTGATATATTTATTTTTTATTATTTATATTATATTTTTTTTGATTATTTATTTATATATGATATATTTAAAGTTTATTTCAACTGTTATATAGTAGAGGGAGACCACTTGCCATGACAAAAGAAGAATAACCCCCCTATAAGGCATGAAATTCTATTTAAACCTATAACACTTTATTTACCCATTTTATCTCACAATTCAGACTTTTTTTTTTTTTTGCAAATGCAAGTTTATATGTCGTATTTTGGACTTTACAACTCAAATTAACTTAACAAAAGCTGGTTTATTCATTCTGAGGGCAAAAAAGCCAGAAAGGTTGGATATAATTTTTTTTTTTTTTTTGGCATGTTTTGAAGTCATTGCATTAATTTGTGTAAGTCATGCCCTTACAAAATGAATCATTTTTAGTATAATAAAATTGTGGTAACCGTGTTTTTTCTGCATATTGACTACCATTTGTATAACCACAGTTTTACTACAAATACCATGGTTAAACTATGGTTAGTGTAGCAAAACCATGGCTAATTTGTAGTTACCATAGTTTAACTATAGTAACCATGTTTTTTGGTTTTATTTTAGTAAAACCAGTGTTAATTTTCATAAGGATAATGTTAAATGATATCTAAAATACCTAAAATGATATCTAAAATGAAATCATTTCCTTTTGGTGTTAATAAAGGGGCACGTGGGCTGCGAGGGTATAATAAAAATGTTTAAGAAGGCTGGTTTAGCACAAGAAACAATGCTGTAAACATTCATTTAAGAATTTTCGGCAGATAGCACCGAATTACACATTCTAAAAAAACACATCCCAGTGCTGTGGCGTAACTATGGTAGTTTTACCTGCTTATCTCGGGTCTCTTTTCACAAGCACTTCGAAGCTGCGACGAAAAGCTTTTCGACTTGCTCTTTTTTGGTCCCGTCGCTTTTCGGCGTATTTATAATATTCTATATTCCTATTCTTTTTAAGACGTTTGGCTATGCATGCCGTTTTTGACAGCCCAGTGAAAACACCCTCGCACCCTGATGAAAACAGTTTCAAGTTCATCTTTCCCGCTCTCAGTTTCCGGTTTCCATAGAAGGAGTGCCCGCTGTGAATGCACGGAATGATTGACAGCGCCTCAAAACCTTCTGATAAGCTAAACAAAAATCTGTCACAGAGATTGACGTGATGTCAAAGTCATTTAAGTCATATATTTCATAGAATGGTATAACTTTTTACCACTATTTTAAAATCGTTTACACCATTACACAGTAGGCTGCTGTAGAGGATTTTGCTTTTCAGACATTTCTTTTCACTTCAGACATTTTGCTACATACTTGAAACAAAGTGCTCTATACTTGTGTTTCACTGTCTACTTGTACATTTCTGAGATTACAGAATTATTACTAATTATAAACTAACCATGGTCAAATTTACCTGATGATATCAGAAGACAATAACTCACAGCATCTGCTATTAATTTATACAGACCCCTCTAAGGTAGCCTACATCATAGGTCCCTTATCTTCATTTGTCCTGGACTCTTGAATAAATGACAGAGGCCCAGAGGAGGAAGATGAAGATGTGCTATCAAGAGCAGCTGTGGCACAGCAGCTGGTCTGACAATGTGTATGTGGCCTGAATACACATCTACTCATCTAAGGTGGCAGTAGAAGGTCACTGCTTGGGTGTGCATACGTGTTAGCATTGATTATATCAAACATATCTGAAACTAGCACAGGCTATTTGAGTCTTTGTGGCATTTTTAAACAGCATGGATTTTCGTTATTGTGTTTAAGTTTCCTGTGGCCTTAGGCTATTTCAAGCAAATCACTTTGATTTGAATGTGTGAAGATGTGTTCAGAACTGATTTGGTTCAATGTAAACAGTAAAACGATATTTGATGCATTTTTGTAAGGTTTGATGTAGAAAATGAGTTATGTATAAGTATATAATGCTTTTATTATTAGTGGTACCCCCTCTAGCGGAAAGTTTGTAGTATGGCATATTGAACTGCTATGTTAGTTTTAAGACAAATTATCCACTTTGGCAATTTGTAAATTTGATGGGTTTGCCTTCCGGTTTCAGACGCATCCTGCTATTTTTAGCTGTACAAAATAGCTAGTTTTTGTGCTTGATATTGTAAATTGGTGTGTCTTACCATATTATTTTAATGTATTATCTTAGTTATGGTTTGTAATACAGACAGTTTTACCGTGTACTGCACGTTGTTATGGACTGGAAGTCTCATCCACAGGCTTACTTCCACATTAAAGTAAAAGGTAGATAGCAGCACAATTAGTTGTATTTCATAATGATCAAATTTTACTACGTTAAAATATAGTGCACCATTTACTATTTGAATTCTGTTTATTTTGTTTAATACATTTATTTTGTTGTCACTGATCAAATATATAGCCTTCAAGTTCACTAAAATTTTTCTAAGATTATACCAGACACTGTCTTTGACTCTTTTGATTCATTGCACAGAAGTCCCTGTCAGTGTCACCTGTCCTACTAAAATAATTCCCCAGTCTATTATTTCTGCATATAGGCTACTGTATATATATGAGCCATCTAAAATAAATAACCAATGGCTTTATACATAAACTATAAAACAACACTCTTTTCATTCAATTACATACATCCTCTACCAGCAATAATAATAAATGACAGTAACACTTTACAGTAAGCATTAACTAACAATGAGAAATAGATTTGTTGCAGTATTTATTAACCTTTGTTAAAAAAATACAACTGTTCCATTTTAGTTCATGTTAGTTTAGGTCTGCTAAATCATATTAACAGTGACAATTAAGTTTAAAAATTTAGTTTTTGTTAGGTACCTAATGATAACAAATGAAGCCATGTTTCCAAAATGGCAACTTAGATACAATGTTTAATGAAGCATAATTTAATATACCACATGCAGCTTCAGAAGTTCTTTAGGCAAAAGACGTCTGAGATCTATATCCGTCCTAGGAGAGCTGGTGTGAGCCTAACAGTACTGAATGAGTTCACTCATGGTACATCCTGAAGTACAGCAGACACCCGCTGGCCCGACATCACGGCGGGTCCTGGAGGACATGCTGAGATCCTGCACAGTGGTGGAGTGTCCCAGAAGCTCTGCTGGTGGGCTTGTGTGCTGGTGGGGGGCTGGATGCTCTGTCACGCTCTCGGGGGAGTCATGCTCCCTCCACTGCTCGTCCTCAGCAGTCAGGGTCCCTTTCTGATGTGCAACAAGATCTCTGTTGAGCCAGTTTTGAAGATTCCCTGAAAAAAGGACAGATGGTGTCAAAATTAGATGTTTGCAACATCATAACACACATAATAAAGTAAGTAAAAGACTAATGAGTTAATAACTACATGCATGTCTGAAGAAGGCAAACCTACTATGAGGGTTTGCAAAGTGAAGGTCTGAATCAGGTGTGTTCCGTTTGAGTCGAGAGCTTCCACACGATGTGACCACCATTCGAATGAACTCACGTCCACAAAGCTTCACTCGTACATCTTGACTCTCAGTCTTGGAAATCTCGAGAAGAATTAAAAGGGCTAAATATGCAAACCACTTCATGTTAATGGTGTTTCTTGGGGTGATCGAATTGGTATACACAATATTCAAGTTAGTCCAGGTACTGCAGGCTACCTACCAAAACCAGTTTGGGGGTTTTTATACCCCCCATCGGACCTTTGGCATGCTTTGTTCTACAAGCAACTATCTGGCCTTGAATGAAGAAAATCACGTTCTGATCTTCGAGGCCTTCAAACTGGAACGTGTTTCAGATAAAACATGTCAGCTGTGATATATTGTATTGCCTGAGTTCAAGGAAAATTGTGATAGCTGGTCACATATTTCGTATTTACTTATGATATCTCTTATGAGTTTACAGAAATGCGTCAGTGAAATGCTTTTAATAGGTGAGTATGGGTAAGACGAGGGTCAGAAATGAACTTTTCCATTAAGGGGCATGCAGGATTTATTTTCAGGGGCATTTTTTACGTTCGTGGTTATAAACAATGTTTATAGTGATAATTATGTTGTCTTTAATGTCAAATGCTTAAATTTAACCAATTGTTTTACTTAATATTTTACACTGTTGCCATTGTCAATAACAATAGACTTTAAAATTGTATCTAAATTATACATGTAAAAAAAACAGGAGCTCATAGGGCTGCAATATTATGACAAAAATCATTATTGCAGATGATTGCTCTTTATATTGTAATAATGATTATTAATATCAATATAGAAAACAATTTAAAATAGTTTTGTGTATGTGTTTCGGGCAAGTCACAAACATGTTGGTTAGTCTAGTCTAGCACAAGTTACGCATAAACTCCCATTAAACTCACTGAAGCTACCAATTTATTCTTTTATTTATCTGTAGCTTCTTATCTGCATTGTGTTGTTCATGATGAGGGAATTCGCAAGTTTTCAGCACTCAAAACACCTCTAACAGAAATGCGTTTGATTGGTTATAGGGTCTAAACCAGTCTGACTGCAGTGTGAGCCAATTTAAATGTAATTGACACTTTTCATACATTTTCAAATTTCATTATTTCAGTGAGGTGAAATGGCTGCACTCAGTGAGTTACTGCTGCTAACTGTTGCTATTTTCACCGCAGCACATCTCGGAAAAATAAAATACTGATTCAGTGCCACATTGTGCAGCTTTTGGTTGTAATTTTCAGTCGAAGGTCAACAAGAGAAGTGATGTAAGTCTACACTGCTAATCCGATAAGAAGAGGAGTAAAGAATGGGAAGATGCCTGTGGACAAATAAAACTTTCTAAAGATTTGTGTCTTTGTTCTCTTTACTATAACAACAGGTAGCACCAGTAGCTTATGGAGCATAACCATTTCACGTCATTGAAATAATGGCACCCCCATAGTCCAAAATATGTATAAAACAGTGTGGATTTTTTAAAATAAAGTAAATCTTTCATGGGTTTTCTACTACATATTTAAGTAAGAGACATCGTTTGCATTATATTAAAGTCCCCATGAAATCAAAATGAAAGTTTTTTGGCTTTTGGTATGAATATGTTAGCCTTAAGGTTATCTATAAGCTAGTGCTTTTCAAAACAATGACAAAATTCGCATTTACAAGATATGAGAATTCAAAACTTACAGTCTCATCACTTCCGCCAATATGAATCAACGGTTTTGATAACATGACGCTGCACTTCAGCTTCTCATCAAACCTTCTGTCCAATCAAATGCTCTATACAATCCGTAGCATCCCGCCCCCTACACTTTAAATAGACGCTGAAGCTGCGGCTGAGATCTAGTGATGGGAAGTTTGGATCATTTTACCGACTCAGACCTTTGAGTCTCGTTCAGCAAAATTAATGAATCTTTTTTCAATCATTCCGTTCATTTTAGCAAAATATATTTAAAATGTTACGTGTTAGTACCCTAATACATCTAACTACTTACACAAATGTTGATCACACTACAAACAAGAAACCTATAAGGCTATAAGAAACAGAAAAGATCAATTAATTGTTTACCTGGGTCTTTTGTCTATGCTTAGCTCACCTCACCCCTTATCTGACAGGTTTTCGGTTTGAGTCATCGTTCATCACGTGACAGCCCCATTCGTTTAGTCTATGCAGTCTGAGCTGGAAAGAGAATTGATTAGTTTGTCTCTCGAGTCCGGGTTTCAGTTGTTCTGAGCCGGAAAGAGAATTGATTAGTTCGACTCTCGAGTTCGGGTTCAAGTCGTTCGTTCATCACGTGACAGCCCCATTATATGAACGAACGACTCGAAAAACCTGAACTAACAGGTGAACTAACAGAACCTATAGGATGTTGCGCATGTGCGACTGAACGAATTACTCCCTGAGATGACTCATTCTCCCGAGTCACATAAAAGATTCGTTCATAATGAACGAAACGTTCAAGAACGACCCATCACTACTGAGATCGTCACTTGTTCGCAGAGTACTTTCTGTACGGTGAATGGCAGGTAGTGCGCAATGTAAGCGATAGGGAACGATTCAGACAGTGTAAATATATTTCCATTGGGACAAATGAGGTCTGGTTTCGCGTTGTGTCACACGAACCGTGGCAGCGCGCAGTCTACTCCGGACTTTGGCTCCGGTCCAGAGATGCGACCACATGGAGCAGATCATTTGCGCGAGTCTGCATGTATTAAACTACACAGCCTCAGCATGATTATGATCACTATTTTGTTTTAGTAAGAGTTTCATACTGAATCTAGGGGGTAATCTATTACACTGTGGCTGTCAAATACGGCTTTACCAGGGTTGCCAGGTTTTCACACCAAAACCCGTCCAATTGCTACTTAAAACTAGCCCAATCGCGTTTTAAAGGGGGGTCCCCGTTAAAAAAATTGCGTTCTGGGAGATAAAATACATGTTTTTTGTCTGGGGTCCCCTGGTAATTTAATATTTCAGGGGCTAAATAGGGTCGTTTCAACCCATGGACATCAAAAACCACCCTCAGCAACAGTGTATAAGTAGCTCAATTCCGCAGACTTGGCAACACTTGGCTTTACCGAGCTCAACGGCTCTGGCCCGAGCAGATAAATGGAACGCTATTGGCTATTTTAAAATGTGGGCGGGGCTGCTCAATACGGCTTGCCCTGTTTTCCTGTTTCAGTTGAAATTAAGTCACCACATAGAATAAAGCTGCATGTTTCAAGGCATTGCAGTGGACCTTTAAGCCATACATGTCACAATACCCAAAGTTCTCTTTAATAATATATTTTAACATACAGTGTATATCATCTTCAATCCTTAAGTTATCTCAAAATGTTTTAAATTAACAGGAAATGCACACTGTGGACACCTTACCTCATCTTCTCACTTTTACAAGATCTTTAAAAAGATTATGCAGAACACTTCCTGGAATGACTTTTAGCCATTTATTTTAATTTGATATACTGATGATTTATTTGTGTTCACTGTTGGGGTGGGTTAAGCTCATTAGGTTAAACAACAGAGGTAGAACATGTAATAAATAACAAATAGATACATTACTTATTCCAGTATTGTCTGAATTCACCAGATGATCCCATAATTGACCGTTATGCAGTAATTCCCTGCTGTCAGTGACAGTGGATGACCTTTGCTGTTCAACAAAGGCCACTAACATGCAGCTGTCAAGGGCTCTTGTCTTTACATTCCTTTAATTGAAGTTGAACATTTCACTCAAAACACTGGCATCACGGGTCCTCTTGATCCGTAAATCCTATTAGACATTAAGTCAGATCGCTTGACTTCTCACTGACGGTAGCTTACGTGCTCACTTAGCCCTTCAATTGTTGTCAGAGAAGACAAAAAAATGAAGATGTTCATGGGAAAACTCAGAAAACAATACAAACAAAGCCTTTTATACTAAGCCAAAGGAAAGCAACTCCTCTGAGGTCCACATCGTGCATGGGCTAAATACAGAAAATGTTAGTGGTTATGGTTGATTTGCATGTTGTTTCATGGATCCTAAAGCTTTTTTTTATTAATGATTATATTGAATTATTTATGTAGCGACATACATACAGTGAACTAGTTCTCTCTTATGAGCAGAAACAATTTTTGTATCTTTTATTAGTTTTCCAGTATGCAGGTTGCAGGGATGTGTTGTCTACTGGACTTTGCTATCTAAAGGTTTGATGATATGATGATGATATTATGATGTAAATGATGTACTATATGAAGGCTATAGGATTATATTGAGGGGGGAAAAATGAAAGGGGAACCAAAATTAACAAGATTCTTGTTATCTTATGGCTCTGGCATACTGCAGATACACTCTTATAAACAACAATCATACAAATAATAAAACAATAGATGAATCACCCTTCAGACCTTCCAAAAACAGTCCAAATGTGTGTTGTGCTACCCTGAAAGGGTGATAAAGTGCTTACTGAAGACTATGCAAATACAACATTCAGATTATTATTTTTCCCCAGTTTTATCAGTCTTTGAAAGCCATGGTATCCAATGCACTTCACTTAGAATTGAAACTATGTGAAAGCAACACTCCAAATACACCAAAGGTGTCTGAAGGCCTCGTAAGTCTCACTTGATCCTCGAAAATCCTTTTTGTTTTAACTGAAGAAGAAATATCTCAGGATTCATGTATGTATTTATCTGTGCATTGCACTTCCACCACCTTATATAGAGGCAGTGATAGATAATCATTTTAACACAATTTGTGTTGATCTTGCAATGAACAGTTTGCAGTCTGTAATGTCAATCCTTTCTTTGAATCCATTTTTTTGCCTGACAAATGAACATACACTGCTGCAAATCAGCACAAGCTAGTCTGCCAAAGTACCTCAGCGACGTGCCATTTGTAAGCCATCTTAAAGCTAATGGCTTAATTTTCTTTAACCTGGCGTCCACCCATCTTCTAAATCTCGGTTTAATTCAAGGCAGGCTTTGAACCTGAGCTCTCTGTTCAAGGGCAGTGAAAGCAAGGCCATTCAGTGATGACACTGGCCGACGGGATGTCTATTGTCCTCATCCGATTCCTCAGCTGGAGGCTCGAAGCAGTTCTCTAATTTTCTTTGCAGTCGTTTCTTGAGATTCAAGCCCCGCTGGACTTTTGTGTTGGTGTACTCCTGAGCCTTCAGCTTGGCATAATAGTCAGAAAACTTGTTGAACAGGATGGAGATTGGCATTCCGTTCAGAATAATCCCGAAAGATATGCAGCCGAAGGCCACCACTCGACCGGAGTAAGAAATGGGCACCACATCTCCATATCCCACAGTGGAGATGCTCACCTGTAGAAGTGTAAAGAAAAGACACAATTTCTATTTAAAATACTGTACAAATGAGCACAGTAAAACACACATCAAAGACCAGGAAGGAAGTGAAAGAGAATTATGTTTCCACATCAGCTGATCAGCTTAAAATTTGGCATGCAAGTCAACTTAGTAAGACTTAGTAAGCCTCCAGGAAGTTCCAAACTAATCTAACTTTTCCAATCAGCATGGATGCCTCCAATTGAGCGGCATTACAAGGTATTATATAAGATTAAACAGCTGCCAGAGGATAAGGACTAACAATTTAAAGAGGATAGGAGGACACAATGGCCATAGCAAATGATGATAATGATAAAAAACACTCACACACAAGCAATGCTATTAATAAATGCACATGGTGCCCAATTGTTTTATTTTTATTTTATTTTTATATATTTGTGTCAACGTTTTGTCAAAAAACAAATGTATGTGGACACCCCATTCAAAAGAACAGGTTTAGGTATATAAATTATACAATAATAATAAATTAAAGAATGTAAAGAATGTGTAAATTAAGATACAGTCAAACCAAAATGTACCTTCTCACATTATCACAGTTTATGCACTATGGTTTAGAAAATGTTAAGAAAATATGACAAGAACGCACAGTTAAACTGTGTCAGAATAAATTCATCCTGATAGAAAAGTATGTAACAAAACATGGTCAGGTCAAAGTGTCAAATCAAATTTTTGGTCCCAAATTTGTATCAGTTTTACTGGTAGTCCACTGTATGAGGAATTTTTGGGTGTAAAAAGTCTACTTTTTGCTATCCTCACTTACATAAATGAACTGTAGTGTCCTGCAGTGTTGGGAGTAACGCATTACAAGTAACGCAAATTATGTAATCAGATTACTTTTTTCAAGTAACTAGTAAAGTAACGTATTACTTTTTTATTTACAAGAAAATATCTGAGTTACTTTTCCCCAGTTATTGATTGAAAGTTCTCCTGTCCCCATGTCACATCTCACTCACAAAAACAGATTCAGTATTCCTCAAAATAAATAAAAACAGTGAAATGCAACTCAGAATATGATGCAGACCTGCAATAATTAAATATGTTAAGTAATACAAATATCTTTTATGTATTTAATCTCATTTTATTATCCAGTGTCTTTCCTTCTGACCTTTAATGATCCAATGCAACCAGTAATAGTACTAAGCAAAAATTACTCAAAATAAAACATTTAAAACACTGTTTATTTTTCCTCCAGCCTTAGGATTTGGTGTGAAAGGGCTTTTACATTTGCCAAAAATAGAACTTTTTATATTAAAAACACACAAGCAAACACTGCCCAGATTTAAAAAGTAATGCGAAAGTAACGTAACATTACTTTCCATAAAACATAACTAAGTAACGTAATAAGTTACTTTTTTAGGGAGTAACTCAATATTGTAATGCATTACTTTTAAAAGTTACTTTCCCCAACACTGGTGTCCTGCACCCACTAGTAAAAAAAACATAAAAAATTATATCAGGTGTCTGAATAATTTCTTGAATAATTTGACTGTATATTTTTATTTATTAATATTTTGAAACAGCTTTTATTTTTCAGTTTTAGTAATTTTGTTATGTGCTTTTGCCATTTTTGTAACTTTTTTAATATTTCCACTTAGTTTTAGTTTTATTTTTTTTTTATTTTAGTACTTAAACGCAATGTCATGGCGATAACGTACCTGTGGGAACTTTTTTAAGATGCGAAATATGCATCACCATGTACGTTACATGACATATAAATGTCCACTGAGTGGTGCTAAAAGAGTTTTTGTTTGATTTTTCCCTGGAAGAGCTAAATGTACATATAGTAAGTTTTATGTGACGTTGGTTTTGTACGTGTCACCACAGTTCTGACTTGAAATGTCCGTCGAGTAGAGCTATAACCTACCATCTCTACTACAACCTAAACCTACCCTATAGTATGAACGAAAGTGAATGTGACGTAAAAACGCAATCACAAGCATGCCGCTCTCTTTTCAGCTCTTTCTTCATGAGTCATGTTTTCCACGAGCTTTGTAGCTAAGTATTCCATCCAGTCCAATTGCATGCTAGCTGAGGCTACTTTAACACTAGTGCATTTTCATTTTAATACTCAAAATAATCAAAGATACACAGAGCGATTGTGGGCAGCCACGCTAGTTTCGGTTTGGGTCCGTTTATACTGAAACGCAACCCAGGAGTTCTCAAACTAAAATAGGGTCTGCATTTTCAAAAGTTACCATTTTCGAGGGTCGAAAACACCAGAGTAGTATAAACAACAGGCATAACCGTAGCAAACGTTAAGCATTTTAAAACGAAAAAGCACTGTTGTGCTTTTCGTTTTAATGTAGCCTGAGCTACCGAGCAAGCTTGTTATGTCCGGAAAGCAAAACATATGAAGCTTTATTCATAACTGAGTACGAAAACGATTACAATTCCTCGCTGTTTTACTACCTCTAGTTTTTATGTCTGTTGGAAACTGCAGTGATATGTACTTATTGGTACGTATTTTGCATCTTGCGAGAAAGTTCCCACAGGTATGTTTTCATCATGACATCAGGTAGCTTAAACTTATTTCACTTGTTGGCACAGCAACATTTTCATCTAATATTTAGTTTTTTGTCAATTATTTATATTATATTTTCACCTTAGATTCAATTACGTTTTTTAATAGTTGTATTAAAAGCAGTTTTACTTAACAATAACAACACTCTGGTGTGGAGGACTGATGTGTACGAAGCCCAAACCTGATCACCATTGGTCCCCTGTGAGCCCAGTCCATCGCCCCACATCAGTGTCTGACCTCACTAAGGCTTTCGTCTCTGAATGGAAGCAAATCCCTACAGCCTTGTTCTAACACTGAGTAGAAAGCCATCCCAAAATAGAGGAGGCTGATATAGCAGCAGAGTCCTATTAATAACCATGGTTTTAAAACTATATGCTCAGCACACATGAATGAATGTTTTGAGACAATTTGAGACATACTCACCGCTGCCCACCACCAGGCGTCCGGTATACTGCTAAACGGTGTTCCTACAACATCCTGCTCCACTGAGTGCATCAGGGCGGAGAAGGTGAAGATCCCCATGATAATGAACAGAAACAGACAGCAGACTTGTTCAAAACACTGCCGTAGAGTGAAGCCAAACGCCCGCATGCCTGTCGAGTGCCTCGCCAGTTTTAAAATGCGAAAAATTCGCATGAGTTTGACGACTTTGAGCACTTTGCTAACTTTGCTAACCCTTGCCATCGTCTTCAAATCATCTTGGACGCTGAGATCTTCCTGGTCAGCAAAAGCCTCAAATATTAGCTGGATGAAGTAAGGCATGACAGCCACTAAGTCTACAAAATTAAGTGCACTCTTCACAAAATGCTTGACGTTGCACGTCGTCAGCAGGCGAAGAAAGTACTCAAAGGTGAAGAAGAGAATTGAAGTGATCTCCACACACTCCATGTAGGTTCTTCCATATATTTTATAATCTTTTAGTTCACTCACAGTGTTTAGAGTCATGGCTACAATGGAGATGAGCACAAAGAGGCTGGAGAACACAGCAAAGGCCTTAGCGGCCATCGAGGAGTATGGGTTTTCCATCAGGTCCCATAGTATTTTACGAAAGCCACCAAAAATCATTGTTTTGAAGCCTTCTTCATTATGCTGGGGCTCGATTTCCGCCATAAGCTCTCTGTTTACTTTGAGCTGGTCTCTTATCTCGTCTAACTTCTCCTCGTAAAGAATACGACAACAGCGGGGAGTGTCCCTCAAGTGCAGACCCCAAAACTTCATCTCCTCTTCGAAATTAACAGGGCAAAGACTCTCCATTACCCATAGTACATTGCTACAATAGAAGTGGAAGATGTAGTGGAAGAAAGTAGGATCCCGGTCAAAAAAAAACTCATTAGTGAGCACACAATAGTCATCGCAGAGTGTTAGCTGCTTGACAGGGTCTTTGCACAGCGCTAAGATGCCTATTCTGGTTTTAGGGTATCTGATAGCCAGGTGCTTGGGAATTGTAAAGACTTTTCCACCTACATTAACATTGATCACCGTTGAATGACGGTGTGGCATCTTCGCTGCTTCGGTTTCACTGTCTTTCCTTTTTGCTTGATCTTTTTTGCCACTTGCCTGAGGTGATGGAGTATCAAGGTTGTCCATCGACGTCCAAGGTTTCACAGAGCTGTCTTGTGAAAATGGAAAGGCACTCTCTTCTTCCTCTATACTCTGTGAGAAGCTGGCGTTAAGTTTGACACTCGCAAAAAGACTTGAACGTCTCTTTTTCAGCTTTTTCAGATGTCTTCTTGGATGATCCATTATTGAAGAATATGTAAACTGAAAAGAGACTGATTTCTGGTTAGAAATGAAAACAGAAAAAGGCAGATTTTACATTCCAGGCGTACACAGCTTCAAGGAAATTGCCAGACAGATGGAGAAAACATATTCCACTGCTTCTAGCTTTTTAGAGTTTGCAATATCGCCAAAAAGACAGAAAGAAAAAGCAACTGTATTTGTTTCGGCTCAACTGAAGATCAAGAGTTGGGATTTGCCCCACCTCACTGATGCCGTAATCCCATTGCTGTTCTTTCTGTCCTCGGCAGAGTTAAAAATACAGTCATGAGGATTAGTGTTGTGATTTAAGGATTGAGCCCTTGAGGAGGAATAGCAAAGGATAAATAGCAGTTGCAGGGGTACTGTAAGGTTATTAAATGCTCACTGCAAATTTCTGTTTATCTTGCTTTTAAGCAACATATGAGTCCAATATTGTGCTCAGTCTCATTTTTAAACAATTCAGTGCAAATCCATTATGGAAATCCTTTAATCCCATAATTTCCTTATCTTGTTCTGTATTCTCCCCTCTACTTTCATATCCTCCAACTATGTGCTTTTTAACTATGTAACTATGTGATCCTCTTTAACTATGTGATAATGCACATTATCAATGTCATCAGACAAAACTTAAAATAACAAACGGAACATGTATCTATGGTTATAGTTATGTACGTAGCTTCTACATTGAAAACCACCGAATTGCTTTGGAAGCCCGTTTCTGCCACTAAATAAAAAATACATTTAAAAATGTTACAGCAACATTTTTTCTCAGAATTGCATGATATAAACTTTTTTTCTCAAAATTGTGATATATAAACTCACAATTTTGAGTTATAAAGTCAGAATTGCGAGATATAAAGTCACAATTCTGCCTTTTTCCTCAGAAATGCGTGCAACAAACTCATGGTTGTGAGAAATACAGTCAGAATTGTGAGATATAAAGTCACAATTTTGACTTTTTTCTCAGAATTGCATGATATAAACTCACATTTGTGAAAAATAACATCAGAACTGCAAGATAAAGTCACAATTTTGACTTTTTTCTCAGAATTGCATGATATAAACTCACATTTGTAAAAAATAAAATCAGAACTGCGAGATATAAAGTCACAATTTTGACCTTTTCTCAGAATTGCGTGATAAAATAACTTTAATTGTGATAAAGTCAGAATTGCAAGATCTGTACTGTATCTTGTAAAACCTCACAATTCTGACTTTTTTTTCTTGCAAATGCAAATTTGTATCTCACAATTCTGAATTGTGAGATATAAACTTACAATTGCGAGTTAATAAAGTCCAATTTTGAGTGGAAGAATTTATATTTTCCCACAACTGCGAGTTTATATCTCATCATTTTGACTCACAATTTGTAGATTGTAGAGATATTATTTCTTATAATTGCTAGTTTGTCTCATAATTCTGACTTTATAACTCGCAATTGCAAATTTATATCTCACAATTCTGAGAAAAAAGTAAGAATTACGAGATTTAAAATCGCAATTGTGAGAAAAAAAGGCATAAAGTTCGTAATTCCCTTTTTTATTTTTTATTCAGTGGCGGAAATGGGCTTCCATAGTTTTCTCACTTCTGATGTAAGCTCATGGAAAATTCTACATCAGTTCAATATGATCTAATAAAACTACAATGATTTTGTGCAACTCACATAATTGTAGCTTAAATAGCTTTTTGACATTGCAAACTATATTACATATATAATTTTGACTTCACTTACTATGTTTCTGTTTACTTACCACATATGAAAGTATCAAAAAATAAATACCTTTTAAAGGTAAAAACAGAAGCACCTTTTTTTTTTTCGTTTTTTAACACAAATTTGACATTACTTCACAGAATCTCGTAGACCTGCATTATTATTATAGGCTATAATATTATGTTGTCGAACTTATGTTTGAAAATAATTATACTGGCATAATCAAAGACCACAGTATCTTCAGAAGTCTTCACATAAGTGATACGTACAGCTGGTCCTGGATCTGCTGTATAAAAGTTCCCTCATCATCCGGAACCGGAAACAGGTTTGTTGTAACTGTAAAACTTTTATTAACACAAAGTTCCTTTTTTAAAGTCTATTCGCATTTTTTAAAACGAAACAAATACATAACTTAAAATAAAACCTGTTCAATTGAAAATATGCGTTTTATTGTGGGTATATAAAAACCGTCGAGACCACGTGACTTCCTTTCCGAACTAAGCTGAAATCATGGATGCCAGCCGCGTGCAGCCCATCAAGCTCGCCAGAGTAAGAAAAAGATAATTAAATGAATATTTCCGTCTGAATTATACAATATAATACGTGTAAGATTGAATATATATAATGTCAAGTCTTAATCGTCTTTAACAAACTCATAATCCTTTCACAGCACGTTCAAAAATATAGCGGTGTGTGTCGTTAGGCCTGTAGTTAGCATTAGCGTATTGCTATCCAGTGGTTCTGATAGCAAACAACTGTGTGTAATGTTGTTTTCATCACACGTCACGTATAATAATGTCAGATATATTGGTGTTAATCGTGTATTTTTGTAACAGGTTACAAAAGTGCTGGGAAGAACCGGCTCCCAGGGACAGTGTACCCAGGTGAGCTCAGTCTGAACTTCTCATGCTTCGTGTCATATGCAACATGCTCAGGCATTTTTTTTTTTTGGCCAATTATTTTAAGAAAACTAGCGTTTTTGTTTGTCTTAGAATTGAATTATGTTGTGCTTTCCCTTGTATCTTGCTGTAAACTACTATCCCCGCTTGTAACCACGCCTGATAGATGCTGCACATGATAGAACCTGTGCATTTTGTAAATATTGAAAATGTTAATGTTTAGTATGACACGTTGTGCAAAAATGGACGTTAAAGTCTTTTCCCTCTCATAATATTGATGGATTTTTTTAGATTATGCTTATTGTAGTTGGACATTAAAAATGTGATTTGTTTCTGTCAGATTTATATGCAGATGAATTCATGTTAAAGTATTAGTTAGATTTTTCGTCAGACTTAACATGTACTTCCATAGGTGCGAGTTGAGTTCATGGATGACAGCAACAGATCCATCATCAGGAACGTGAAGGGCCCAGTAAGAGAAGGCGATGTCCTGACACTTCTGGAGTCTGAAAGAGAGGCCAGGAGGCTTCGCTAGGTCAGTAAACATCATTTACTATTGGGAATAAATTGATCACCTTCTGTCATATTTTTGGAAGGAATATTAAGTGCTTAAATTATGCAACAGGTTATATCTCAATGTAAAATATTTTATGCTAATTTATAAGTTTTAATACTTAATTCTTAAAGTGTCTAAATATTTAAACTGATCTCTGCCATTCTTCAGATTATTTTAAATTACTTTAAATCTGTTGTGTGCTAGATGACTCTAATTGTATATTCCTCACATCTGTAAATTAAGGCTATATTAGGCATCATATATATATATATTTTTTTAAATGTAATTTAATAATTTTACAACCATTTTTCTGTTTCTCCCAGCAGTGCACATGTGAAGACCTGCAGTGGCCAAACCAGTACTTATGGAGAGCATCAACATCAGCTCTACAATTGGCAGTACAATGTCATTTGTGCGCAGTTTGAAATAAATGTCTTTGTGAATAAGTTGGTCTCCTCCTCTATTTGTTTCTAATGAAGAATGTAAAATGACTTTTACAAATACAAAGAAGTACTAAAAGCATCATTCAGAAATCATCCTAATGTACTGATTTATTGTCAGTGCTGGAAACCGTTGTGCTGCTTAATATTATTTTGGAACCAGTGAAACTTTTTCTGTGATGAATAAAAAGTTAAAAACAACAGCATTTATTTAAAATGAAGATCTTGAAGAACAATATACACTACTGCTCAAAAGTTTAGGGTCGCTACATTTTTCTATTTTTTTAAAGAAATGAATACTTTTATTCAGGAATAATGTTAAATTGATAAGTGATAGCGAAGACTTTAATAAATACTGTTCTTTTTAACTTTATTCCTCAAAGAATCCTGAAAAAAGTAGCAGAGGTTCCAAAAAATTTAAGCAGCACAACTGTTGCCAACATCGATACATCAGCATATTAGAATTATTTGACACTGAAGACTGGAGTAATGACTGATGAATAAATTCTATTTTAAAGCATGTTAAGGCACAAACTTTTTTTATGAGCATAAGAGGCTTCTTTAAAACATTACAAGTCATAATGATCCCAAACTTTTGAATGGCAGTGTGAGTGTTTGGACACACCCTCTCATTTAATGTTTTTTAAAGAAGTCTCTTATGCTCATCAAGGCTGCATTTATTTGATCAAAATACAGAAAAAAAAAAAACAGTAATATTGCAAAATGTTATATTATATAAATGTTATATTATACAATATAAAATAATGGCTTTAATATACTTTATAATATAATTTATTCCTATAATGCAAAGCTGAATTTTCATCAGCTGTTACTCCAGTTTTAAGTGTCGTGATCCTTCAGAAATCATTCTAATATGCTGATTTATTATTAGAATTATTAATGTTGGAAACAGTTGTGCTGCCAAATTATTTTTTGCAATCTGTGATTCTTTTTTTCAGGATTCTTAGATGAATAAGTTAAAAAGAACAGCATTTATTCAAAATATAAATCTTTTCTAACAATGTAAATCTATGTAATTAATTTTAATTAATTCACTGTAATTAAATTAATTTCTTTAAGAAAAAAAAAGAACATTTACTGACCCCAAACTTTTGAACAGTAGTGTATATTGTTAGAAAACCTTTCTATTTTAAATAAATGCTGTTGTTTTTTAACCTTTTATTGATCAAAAAATCCTGAAAAAAGTATCACATGTTCCAAAAAATATTAAGCAGCACAACTGTTTCTAGAACTTATAATAAATCAACATATTATTATTTTTGAAGGATCATGTGACTGAAGATCAGGGTAATGATTCTGGAAATTAAACTTTTAATTACAGATATAAATGTATTTATAATAAATAATTTTTGATCAAGTGAAAACAGCCTTGATAAGCATAAGAAACTTCTTTAAAAAACCATAAATAAGAGGGAGTGTCTAAACTTTTGACTGGTAGTGTGTGTGTAGACAATCTGAATACCAGCTACATTACGAATGTATTGGGCTTTAAACGAACCCTAAATTTAAACATTATTCAAATAATATAGTGATAACAGTCTAAAAATAGTTGGTTTTCTGAGAAAGCTTGTATAGGGTAGGTGTTTTTGGTTTTTAAGCAGTCACAATGGCTTTTTACAAATCCTAATTGAAATCTCATTGCTATGTAATATGTAGTTATGGTCATAGTTGTAAAATAGCTTCAAGTGACGACATAATGCTCGTTTTCCCAAGAAATATGAGCTGTGAGTAAAGAATTTATGGTAACTTTTTTTTTTTTTAACAAATGTCCTTGCTAAAATAAAAGCGTGGTGTGTTTGACTGTAGATGTATGACGTTTTAGGGGGTTTGACGACGTTTCTGTTGATACTGAAGTGTTTGAGTCGCTGTTCATTGGATGTCCATGAGAGGGCGCTATGGGCTGTCACAGATTTGTCAGGGTAATGTTAAGCAGTTGGTGGGTAAAAGCAAGCTGTCTAGCTGTGATACTACTATAAGCACTGAACACATTTGCAGATGTTTAGGTCAGAGGCTCATGGTTTATTTTGATTACAGATTTTGTCCGCCCCCCCGGTGTCTTATAAACTAGAACTCTCTTGAGCATCTGCTCACAGTATTCACCTTTTACCTTGATGCAACATATTTTACAGCTCATGTCCTATAGTTCATTTATGCAACAGATTACTTTTCATTGTTAATAATAAAATGACGAACGTGCTTTGTATTTGTATGTTTTAAGGGTGAATCAAATACAAGCCTTTGCTAATATTTGCTCAAATGCAATGCAGGACTTGGGCCATTTCAACCTATTTGGTTTGATTTAAGTCACTATAAGATTATAGTGTTTGCTGACATTCATATTTGTTTATTGGTCCCACTTTATATTAAGTGGCATTAACTACTATGTACTTACATTTAAATGAATCATTTGATACAATACAATGCACTTATTGTGTATGTACAGTTGAGGTCAAAAGTTTACACACACCTTGCAGAATCTGCAAAATGTTAATTATTTTACCAAAACAGGAGAGATCATACAAAATGTATGTCATTTTATTTTTTTATTTAGTACTGACCTGAATAAGATATTTCACATGAATTTATAAAAATGACTCTGTGGAAAAGTGTACATACACTTGATTCTTAATACTGTGTTCTTACCTGAATGATCCACAGTTGTTGTTTTTTTGTGTTATTGTTTAGTGTCCCACAATTTCTTTCTTTTCAGCATTTTTGTGCATTGAATCTTTTCCAACGATGACTGTATGATTTTGAGATCCATCTTTTCACACTGAGGACAACTGAGTGACTCATAAGCAACTATTACAGAAGGTTCAAACCCTCACTGATGCTTCAGAAGGAAACACAATGCATTAAGAGCTAGGGGTGTAAACTTTTGAACAGAATGATGGGTACATTTTATCAATTTCACCTAAATATTGTTTGGGTTTTTTTTTAGTTAGTATTGCCCTTCAAAAGCTACAGAAAATGAAGTATGAAGTAGCCCCAATGTTGATCTCTTTATCTAATGCAAACTAAGCGTGTTTAGCTGCTTATTAAAAACTTTGAAACATCTCTATGTGTCTACGTTTTTGAAAACTATGAACTGTAGTCTTAATAAAACAAATTCAAATCACCCTTACTCTAAAGCTGAACTATTCTGTTGCCCAATGACTGTTGCCCTAAAGCAAGAAAAGTCAAAAGACATCAAAGTGTGTATTAAACTTCCTCCTACATCTGAAAAGAGGAACTGGGTGAAAATGGAGGGAAATTAGTTTTTGTAAATCTGCATATTGACTGTGATCTAACATGAAGGCATCTTATACGTGGCAGATACGTGCATGGCATAGCATACATGTTTACCCAGAGACAAATCCCCCCCCCCCCCCCCCCCAATCTTGATGTCCCTGAGGTCTCATCTTTCTCTCAGGGGTAAAAAACAGGGGTGACTGTCGGACAAACACACCAGAGATCTGCAGTAAACACCCTCATGGTGCATTTAAATTATTATTAAATTATTCAGCTTTTATCACACAGACAGATGAAGACCAGATCTTTTGTATTATGTTATTTCTGACTATTAAATAGGCTTGTTTAATTTTTTTTCCAATGATTAGATTTTGATTCCTTTTTTTTCGTCCAACTCTGCTTTTTGTAAATGAACGTACATTGCTAATGTGACAATCAACCCTGACCTGTTACATCATAGATGCTTAACCTTTGTTCAATGTAAGTAGGGCAGCTGTGCCTCCACATCCGTTAAAAAACATCACTGTGCCACTGGAGCGTTGAGTTTCCTTTGGGTCAGTGAGCAGAGAGGTTTGTTTCCTTTGTGCGCACATTTTAACGGTGCAGTACTACAGGAAACCAGAATGATTTACTGCTGCCGGCTCTGTGACTGACCCTAGTTTATGATGTTCATTTTGAGTAGCGAAGGCCCCAAGGACAGTTTTAATCATTTTCACAGAGCACAGAAGGTTACTGCAGGACAAGGAACCTTTGACCCCGGCAAAAGTGCACAAAAATTAAAGTACAAAAAAAATGTAATTTAATTTAATGTACAAAATCACAGTTTAATTATAGTACATGGGCTGCAACTATATCACTATGTCACACAGATAATTGCAATTAGTTTGACTGTAAATAACACTTTTATGTTATATTATATATTATATATAAGACACCTTAAACATTTCTCACATTATCAGTTTTTTTGGCTATAGTTTAAAAAATGGTAATAAAATATGACGAACTCAAGAGTTATATTGCGTCAGAACAAATTTGTCTAGATAATGTCAGATAACTTTGATAGAAAGTTATGTAACAAAACATGGTCAAAGTGTTTTGGTCCCAGTTTTTTTTTTATCAATTTTACTGTTGGCCCAAGAATTCTTGAGTATGATATGTCACAGTTTACTTTATTTTGCTATCCTCATTTGCATAAATGAACTATAGTGTCCTGTACCCACTAGTAAAAAAAAAAAATGTAAATTATATCTGGTGTACGAATAGTGTTTGGTTTGACTGCATATGTAAAGTCTTGTTTCAAATTATTTCTATTTCAAATAAATGCTGTTTCTTTTCATCAAAGAATGCTGAAAAATGTATTACAGTTTCCAGAAAAATATTAAGTAGCACAACTGTTTTCAACTTTGATAATAATAGGAAATGTTTCTTGAGCACTGGAATAATGGCTGCTAAAAAAATAGCTTTGCTATCACAAAAAAGTCATTTTAAAATCAAAAATCAAAAATATTACTGGTTTACGGTACTTTTAATCAAATAAATGCAGCCTTGTTGAGCATTAGAGACCTTATTCAAAAACACATATTTTTAAACATTTTTAATTATTAAAAACCCAGACCTTTAAACTATGGTGTATATTAACATCTTACTTCATCAAAATATTTGCAAATATTTCATCATATTATTGTATTGCTTTACTATAAAGAGGAACAAATGCATTGCTCTTTAGTTGTACTTCTTGTTTTGTCTCAAGACGACAGCGGTATGTTTTTCGCCAAACTAAGCCAATAGAAGTGAAACAAGGCAAAGTTCAAGGGCACTTCTGATGTTATGGTGAGCACACTAAGGTTGAGAACTACGTATCACAAACAAGCCTGAATAGACAATACAAGGCCTTACAAAAAAGAGAAAGTGTAATCTGCAATGCTGGTTTTATCTGTGGAAAACAAGTCTGTTATCTAGACTTTACTGTTATTGCTTAAGATCACTAAGAGTTTATTACTTTAGGCACAACTTTCTAGCATTAAAAATATGATTATAAGATAATGTAATAATTAAATGTTGCTCTCATTCAGTTATTTACCACTGTCTGACACATCTATGCCATATATCTCTGTGTGTCAATCACATGCTCCTTTGTTATTTGACACATAAGCTTGCTTCCTCTCAGTCTTTGTTTTGTTTTCAAGACCA
This sequence comes from Cirrhinus molitorella, assembly GCA_033026305.1. Classification (NCBI taxonomy): domain Eukaryota; kingdom Metazoa; phylum Chordata; class Actinopteri; order Cypriniformes; family Cyprinidae; genus Cirrhinus; species Cirrhinus molitorella. The sequence continues at coordinate 23,486,936 of CM065124.1, read as the reverse complement.
AAAGGAACATGACTGGAAACAAAGACCACTGTATTTCTTTAGGCAAAGCAGACAGTATGAACTCATGCATGCATGAATCATCTGTTGCTCCTGACCTAATTTTTTCTTTTTAACGTGCAGTTTCTTAAGAATGGCATAAATTGACATGACTCTGAGGGGGAAAGTTCATGCTTACAGTTATGGAATAGTTGCCAGAGTGTGCATGCATCTCATGTGTCCCCAGAATGCATTTGTGAAGTTTCAGTTCAAAATACCCCACAAATCATTTGTTATATAATTTAAAAATGCATATTTTAAGTGGAAGTAGAAACAAGCTGTTTTCATGCATGTTTCATTAAATGCAAATAAGCCACTGAACCCACCCCTTTTTCAGAATAGGGCTGTGTCTTTACAGCTCCTACCTCACATACTCTGCTAAAAAACATGTTTGGTTTTGACTGTCTTGTCTATTGTGCTGAAATCATGCTTTTTAAACCATATTCGTTTAAACTTCCAATATACGGTTTTCTAAACGTGCACACATCAGATGCGAACGCACAGAAAGCGGCTGTCACATGGCATGTGAGTACTAAACTAAGTTCTCTTTCATGTCTTATTGCGCTTAAACTGTCAAATACGTTTATGTTAAAAACACACGAGTTACAAAAAAAGTAGGTTATGTCTAAGAAGGTAAACAGTTGGGAAAGAAATGCATGTTTATATTAGATCTGTGTGGCAACAGCGTAATATACAGTACATAAATTAATAAATCACTACTCTCTTGTCTCCTCTGAGGCTGGGACTCTAAATAGTCCAAAAACAGAACAGTTAGCATGCTTTGTTTGAACTTTGCCATGACATTAGAATTGGTACACTGTTATCGCTTGCTAAAACAATATGGTGACGCAGTGAGTGGAAACGTGCCGATCAAGGGGCAGTGATATTATAATAAGATCCTTACTATGTCACAGGGGGACATTGCAAAATCTGAGTGGCTTGTTTTTTCACAAGCTTTCAGAGAAAAAAAAACCCCAAAAATTACTGGGTTGTTCTTTTTCACATTTACTTAGTTGGTAGATGCACCTGGGACCTGACTGTAGCACTTAACATGGAAAAAGTCAGATTTTCATGTTTTGAGTTTCATTATTTGTAACCTTTGAATGGGACGGTCTAGCTTATGTAAGATTGCTCTTGTCGCCTAGCAAGTAGAACAGCTGCAGTTTACGAGCGAGTTTACAGTTTACCAGTTTACAGTTTGACCAAGGCGTGGAAATGAGCACTGTGACACATTTGGTCTTGGAAAGAAGCATTAAAGTATGCAATCCCTGAATTGGGACACATCTTGTAGGTGTTTTTGTAAGTCTTAGAATCATTAACAAATCTCCACTACTTTGTATGACTCAGAGACGTGATGGATTATTTTGCCTCAGATTTGTTTGGAACTATTTTGGTTGGTGGTTCAGCAAGTATGTAGAGTAAAATACATATATAGGAACTTAGTATCTTTAAAGAAGAACCACTAAGCCAGCAGACAGACATATATGAGATTGGACTAAAGCTTCTTTGGCTCCCTGAAAAAGGCGGCAACGTGTGAGGCACATTTTCTGCACATCCCATTCAGCTCCCACAGAGTTAAACATCTTTCCGCTTCTGGAATATGTATAGACATGTGGCATATCATCTTTGCAGATCATGGAAAAATGCACTGTCTGCACGCTCCCACTTTTCCGTTTGTTTTGCCTCTTGTCTAGGACTCCTTAGGGGAAGAAAGGTTAACAATTCCCCAATGTTGCTTATTTTTAAAAGTCACAGGGGGTTGCCTATAGCAGATGTTCTGAAAGTTAAATAGGTCCCAACTACAAAGTGTTTTATAACATGAACTCCAATCAAACTTCACTGACAGCAATGTTACGTGACGGGCTGCAACCCGATTCTAGAGCTTGCAGGGCATCCAGGGGTGAATATGCAAGAAAAATGACACTGTTTACAGATACACAAAGCATTCATCTGGCAAACTGAACATGATTACTAAACGTTGGCTCATTGCTAATGAAAAAAGCAAATTATTTATGTGACAATTAACACAATATGTGTGTGTTAATATAAGTGTTGCACTAGAAATGACTGGTTAAAACTGGTTCTATGAGCACCAGCTCCTTAAAGAAAATCCTGCGTCTCAAGAAATTAAAAAGGCCTATGGTTTATTTTTTTTAAAAGAATAGGAGAAGTGAAACTTGTGTAAAAAAGGCATCTTGCATATGTATGACTAAATGTCTGGGATAAGTAAATGAATCAGCTTCAGTAAAACCCAAAGTGCCAGTATATTGGTTTTATGCATCTCCCAGAATGCATTTGTGAAGTTTCAGTTCAAAATACCCCACAAATCATTTGTTATATAATTTAAAAATGCATATTTTAAGTGGAAGTAGAAACAAGCTGTTTTCATGCATGTTTCATTAAATGCAAATAAGCCGCTGAACCCGCCCCCTTTTTCAGAATATGGCTGTGCCTTTACAGCTCCTACCTCACATACTCTGCTAAAAAAACAAGTATAAGTAAATGAATCAGCTTCAGTAAAACCCAAAGTGCCAGTATATTGTTTTATGCATCTGCAAAGTGTGTGCATCCTGTCCTTTCCCAGTCTCAGTAGTTTAACAGATTCAGCTATGCATCATGCATACTTTAGTCTGAATGAGAATACAAGACTGTGTTTAAAGTCAGTTTGTTTTTGATCTGTGCAGAATCTGAATAAATGCACAACCAAAATAACAGCACACCTAAAAGGGCACAAGGAATATCAATTGCCGGCAAGAGTTCAGAACGTGAATACGCGACAGCTGCTGCATCTTGTCATATCAGAGTGCCATATTAAACTAACCCGATGGTGCCAAGCTGCTGTCCGCTGCTGATTAATCAGACTGAGTCTGAAGCTGTTGATTGAGACACAACATTACACAGTTGCTGCCATGATCAAGCTATTTGACAACAGATATTTACATATATTCCACAAGACAAAATCAGATGAAATATCCAAAATATCCTGTTTAAAGGTTTAGATAAAACTCCTTTTAAGGGGTATGTAATGTATTATTTTACTATATTAATTTTTTTCATTATATTGGCTTCTGGATGACTGTATTTTTGCATAATTGTGTTGTCAAAGTTTTTTTCACATATTTTTATGGTAAATTTTAATGTATAGGCTAGGGGTGTGCAGTATGACGATTTTTGATCGTGGATGATAGAAATGTCTCTTTTGGAGAAATATCATAGTAGTATGGTGCTATTCTATCAGCTGCAGTTCTTGTGGCTCCGTCTAATTTATTTCTGTGATGCAGAGCTAAATTTTCATTAGCCATTACTCTAGTCTTAAATATCGCATGATCCTTCAGAAATCATTCTAATATACTGATTTATTTTTAATATTGGAAAAAGTTGTGTTGCTTAAGATTTGTTTGGAACCTATGATACTTTTTTTCAGGATTCTTTGATGAATAAAAAGTTAAACAGCATTTATTCAAAATAGAAATCTTTTACAACGATACAAGTCTTTATTATTCTTTACTATATCTTTTATTATCACTTTTTATCAATTTAACACATCTTTGACGAATAAAAGTATACATTTCTTTCAGACTAAGAAAGAAAGAAAAATGTACTGACTCCAAACTTTTAATGGTAGATTTCTATTTTAAATAAATGCAGTTCTTTTTAACTTTTTATTCATCAAAGAATCATGAAAATAAGTATCACAGGTTTCAAAAAAATATTAAGCAGCACAACTGTTTCCAACATTCATAATAAATCAGTATATTAGAATGATTTCTGAAGGAAATCACAGGAATAAATTTAATTTTTTTTCTGTATTTTTAATCAAATAAACACAGCCTTGATTGAGTAGAAAAGCCTTCTTATCCCAACTTTTTGGATGGCAGTGTATCTAACTGTGTATCTGAGTTTGTTACATCAGCAAAACCAGGAGGAAACACAACACAACAGTTTGTTTTTGTGCAGGTACAAAAACCACGTCAGAGAAAACATTCACAGCAGGCCATTTTAATCCTATATGTGTTCAAACCGGTAGGAAATGTGTTACTTCCAGTGGTTCTCAATTGTTTGAATGAGGTGGCGATGAAGGATTTGGGCTGACGGACATTAACCTCTATATTTGACCACAAGGAGGCGGAAGAACGTTCTCTGGACGGTCCCAAAACACTCTCCTTTCAAGCACGTACACTGCTGAATACATGCCCAGATGTGGTTTAGTGTCCACCCAGAACAAACTGTTCTCTAGTAGTTGAGCTCTGCTCTGAGCAAAGAAGTTGCATTTTCAGTAACAGTTGCATTTCAATTAATCTTCATTATCATTATTAATCATTATTTCTTCATTTTGCATTTCATTATTACCAAGCATGCAACATGTAGTAATCTATGTGTTATAAATAGGGACACTTTAACAGATGTAGTTACAAGTTAAACATGATTTCACAGTCTTCAACATCATACTTACATAAACATCACAAGCCTTATATGCAGAAGAGGATAACCACACTATGACGGAACAAATCTTATGACAGAAGTCATGCTCAGGATATTTAAAGTCACATATATAATGTTCCAGTGTACACCACATCCTTTTCATCAAAGAATCCTGGAAAAAATCCATTTTACATTTGACAATAATAAGAAATGTTTCTTGAGCAGCAAATCAGTATACTATAATGATTTCTGAAGGACCACGTGACACTGAATGCTGAAAATTCAGCTTTGCCATCTCAGGAATGAATTAACATTTTAAAATATAGACAAATAGAAAACAGTTATTCTAAATATCTTCATAATATTTCACAATACTGCTGTTTTTACTGTATTTTTGTTCAAATAAATGCAGCCTTGGTGGCATAAGTGACGTGCTCATTTGCCAGTGTTCAATGTGAGCATGAGCTGTGAATAACACACAGAAGAATTTCCTGTAATACAGTCCACTGAATAAAAAAAGCAAAACAGGTTGTGTTAAACCTGAGTCACAGATGCAGTTTATAAACAGGCGTCCACTATATGATGCAATCACCCAGAGATATAAACTGAAACTAGAATGTAGATGTAAAAATACTGTACTGTACAGTTCACTTATGGGAAATCAAAGTATTTCTGATAAATATGGATGAATGAAAAGGAGGGCGAATAACTTTTAACATTAAAGATCATGGGACAGCTAACAAGAGCATGATTTATGTATTGTCTACTAAACCAAAACCTCAGTAATGCTTTTGTTTACCACTGGTTACTAAAACCTAATTGTATTAAAACAATTGCATTTTTTTTCCGTTAACATTTCCTCAGACGTCTATAGCTTATGCACCTACAGCGCCTCTTTCGCATAAATCTTCTGTGATGCAGATGTTGCGCATTTAGAATGTGGGTAAAAGGTCGTCCCGCTGGGAGTGACACCATATTAGAGTCAAAAAAAATGCAGCTGTTCCTTTGGTTCCGACAGCGTGATTCCGGCGGATGACTAACTGCTGTCATCAGTGTTTCTGGGAAACTCGCAGACAGGGCAGATACTGAATATCCCTATCATTCAAATGCTAATGATCCTCTTCAGGGCTACTCAGCATCTGAAAAGACTTCAGCTGTAGGAGAGATGCACATACGCACTGTGCCTCGCAGATGATGCTTACGTTCTGTCATTTAAGATATCATTCTCTGTCATTTTTGTTAAGCAGCTCTGCAAGTACTAACCGAACAAGCAGACAAAATGAGTGTCAAAACAATGTCGTTATTTGTGATTCAATTAATGTGATCCACCAAAAGGCGTGAATGCTATTATGGGACCAGCTGAAACAACTGAATAAGTGTTTGTTTTATTGTTTGTTGGATGTCACTGGCATTAAGAAGCAAACACACCCTGAGAGTTGGTTTACAAGGAATGGGACTAGAAAGTGCTTTGTTGATCCAACATTAATCATGAAACGCCCTTTAGGCTTGAAATTTAAGTGAAGTGTTTTCTAGCCGCATCAAAGGCATTTAATCATTCAGTTGACAATTTCTGCACAGTTTTGAGAAACATTACTGTTCAAAAGCTTGGGGTATGTTTTTGAAAATAGCTTCTTAATCTGTCTGCATTCATTTATTAAAAACAAAGTGAAAATAGTAATAGTGTGAAATGTTATTATAATTAAAAATAACTGATTTCTATTTAAAAATATTTAAAAATGCATTGTATTCCTGTAATGTTAAAGTTCAGCAGCCATTACTTCAGTCTTCAGTGTCACATGATCCTTCAGAAATCATATGCTATCATATTTTTGTACTAATTTTATGAACTGCTGTGTCACTTATTATTTTTGTAGAGACCATAATATTTTTTTTAGTATTCTTTGATCATTAAACAGTTCAAGGGAATAGCATAGAATTTTTTGTCATGTTTGATCAATATAAAGGATTAGTTCACTTTAAGAATAAAACATTTCTGATAATTTACTCCCCCCTAAGTCATCCAAGATGTTCATGTCTTTCTTTCTTCAGCTGAAAAGAAATTAAGGTTTTTGAGAAAAACATTTCAGGATTTTTCTCCATATAGTGGACTTCAATGGGGATCAGCAGGTTGAAGGTCCAAACTGCAGTTTACTACACAATCCCAGCTGAGAAGTAAGTGTCTTATCTAGCAAATGATCGGTCATTTAAAAAAAAAAAAAAAAATTAAATGTATATACTTTCTAACCACAAATGTTAATCTTGACCTAGGAAAGTTCACTTGTGACGTAGACGGAAGTACCGACCCAGTGTTTGCAAAGCGAATGTGCAAAGAAAGTCAAACACCCTTTACAAAAAAGGCAAAACAACTTTTCGAAGTTGGAGGTGAAACTGAGATAAAGTTTTTTGCCTACTCTACATTTTTGAACTAAAGTACACAAGTGAAGAACTAACCGAACGTGGCTTTTCCAATGTGATTATTATGCGTGAAGACGCGCATAGCAGAGCTAGTACAAGAAAAGCATTTGTGGTTAAAAAGTATACACATTCCTTAGCTGGAAGCCCTTTGAAGCTACACTGAAAGTGCAATTTGGACCTTCAACTCGTTGAACCCCACTGAAGTCCACTATATGGAGAAAAATCCTGGAATGTTTTCGTCAAAAACCATCATTTCTTTTCGACTGAAGAACGAAGGACATAAACATCTTGGAAGACATGGGTGTGAGTAAATTATCAGGAAATGTTTATTCTGGAAATGAACTAATTCTTTAATGCATCCTTGCGGAATAAAAGTATTAATTACCTTCAAAAACAACTTACTGACCCCAAAACATTTAAAGGATTGTGTATATAGTCATTCATACAAGTCGGCTCCATTAGAAATATAATTTGAGACGTGACTAATGTCACAAACAATCAAGTCCTGGCTTCTGCTCCACTTCCAAATACCACTTCAAATCCTGTTTTGACCATGTCTGCAAAGTACACTGTAAAAACAAGCAAAGCTCTCTCCGAAAACCCGAAAAGCTCTTGAAAGCTGAAAGGTAAACTCTGTAACTTTTGTACTTTGATATCACCCCTTGGAATAAACACCTAGTCCTTTGTATCACGAGACAAAACAGGAGTATTGCTTTTCTATGAGAGAGGCAAACTCTCAGGCATCACCTGAAGAGTAGTAAATGTAGTCTTCAGAAACCTCCAGTGAATGCTGGCTTTCTGTGAGCGTGAACTTTCCCCTAATTCTCACACTGCTCTGGGCTCACAGTGGAACAGACCACCTCAAACCACAGCACTCAGCTGCCGCACGTTCACCTCGTCTCTGCACACAAAGCCTCTGCCGCAATAATGACTTCATAATGGGAAAACCACGGTGTCCATTCACACCAGTTCAACTACAGTCTCTCTCTAGGCTACATTATTTATATATACGTAAAAACTTATATTTTATATATATCCACTATTCAGACAATAAATAGGGCAGACAAACTAAAATCATTCGCATTTGATTTGTAAGATTCAATATGTCCTTCACACCTCAATAGTCTCAGTAGGACTGTTTGTGTGAATTAGTGTAATAAAAATGTTAATTTAAATATAATCAATCAATGAAACCAGTAACTTAAAGTCAATACAAGTACACATACAAACAGAAGGTTGTAAGTATAGGTTATACCTACAGCTAATTTTCATTATATCTTAATTAAAAAAAAAATAATAATAATTAAAATCAACAGGCTTTCTGGTTGCAACCGGGTCCATTCTTACATCATGGTCCAAGTGAAGTAAATATACGGTTAAGGGGGAGGAGGTTGAAACCTGAGCAGACTCACACACTCCCTCCAGATGGCCAACCAATCAGAGAATGCTAGACGGCTCAGAAAGGGTATAAAAACAAGTTAGCCTTTCAACAGCATGAGCCTGTGCTTGTGAGAATACTGCGACAGCTAACCGGTCTCTACTACAAGTTAGACTAACCAGACAACCACAGACACAAAACAAGCAAGATGAAGGTACCATTGGCAAATCTGCTATGCATCACAGTCTTGGCGAGCTCCGGGACGAGCTTCCCATTGGAAAAGAGAGGAGCTGCTTCTGGGAAAGAGAAGAGAGTTCAGTATGCAGCATGGGATGATGTGAATGTGCTTGCACATGGGTTGCTGCAGCTAGGTCAGGGTCTTAAGGAGCATGTGGACAAGACCAAAGGCCAGGTGAGAGACATCACCATCAAGTTGAAGGTCTTCAACGTCACCATATCCGAGCTTGGCAAGCTGACTCAACGGCTTCAAGAAGACAGTGAGGCGTTGAAAGCAAAAGCCCAGAGTTTGGAAGAAAGTGAGAACCTGGTCCTAAACGTGTCCATGGATCTGCGGGAGAAGACAGAGGAGCTGCTTAAAGATAGGAAGAAGGATCATGAGAGGATGAATAAGCTGGAGGAAAAAGTAGATGGCTTGATTCAAGGAGAAGGTCTGGAAGCTGCCAACAGCAACTACAGTGATGCCCGAACCATTCAGGTAGGAGAAAAACCTACACTGCTAATGAAAGTGAAATATACAGGCTAACAACATATCTAGCCTAAATTACAGGCATTGTAATGTTTTGTTGTGTATACGCTAGAAATATATTCTTAATACATAAATGAACCAATTAAAAATCGTTTGGATATGTTATGTGGTTTAAAACAAACACACACACACACACACACACACACACACACACACACACACACACACAAGTGTAGCAAAACCAACACACTTCCAATTGACCACTGAACGGTACACGAGCCACGCGTGTGGGCGTGAACGCCGCTTCAAGGCTTGAACCCAGAGCCGTGTAGTACGTGCAAGGTCGCAGCTATCCAGACAAAGAAAAATGACATAGCCTACTGACCTCCTGGAAAGTTTGAAGTGTGCTTACCTTCTCCCCTTCATACATATCTCAGCAAAACAAGCTTAACATTCCCTTAAGTAGCCTGTTTCATACGCATGCAGACTTTTTTTTAACTTGGCGAGTTCATGCTACTGTTATATAACGATGTACAGAAGTAAAGCAGTGCCGATTGAAAAGATTCTACAAGACCGGTTAAACTGGAAAATGTGAGCTTAAATTGTCAACAACACCATGATTTGCGTTGCGGTCTGCTGAGGTTTGGAAAATGTCATGTTTTTATGTTGTATGAAGACTGACCGCAGACTATTTCTGATTTCAGTGGATGCTGGAGGCGCAAAATAAACGCATCGATGACTTGGTCGAGCGCATCAAGCAACAGCAAGAAAAACTGGATAAACAAAACGTTCGCATTCGGACCCTCCAAAGCCAGGTAAGAATACTACAATATAAAATGTATTATCACTATTAAGTAGAGTGGTATCAATATTAAGTCTATGACTTAAAACTTACCTGTAATATTCCTGTGCTGTGCACTAGATTCATATGAAAAGCGAGAGGTCTTCTCTCAAACGGAAGGAGGATGATGTTCATCTGAACGCAAGTTCTGAACAGAGAGATTCACCTGTTGGTAAGTCAGTTTATCACGTTACACATAACATTAAAAGACAGATGTATCAAACATGTATTTTTTCTAATATGTGACCCTGGACCACAAATCCAGTCTTATGTAGCACGGGTAACGTATATTTGTTGCAAGTATTATGTATTGATAACTTTATTTGGACAACTTTAAAGGCGATTTTCTCAGTATTTAGATTTTTTGCACTCTGAGATTTCATTTTTTCAAATAGTTGTACGTCAGCCAAAAATTGTCCTATCCTAACAAACTATAAATCAATGGAAAGTTTTATTTAGCTTTCAGATGATGTATAAATGTCAAAAAACTGACCCTCATGACTGGTTTTGTGGTCCTGGCGAAAAGAAGTCAAATTGTACCATTCACATATGTACAGATGGACAATCTCTGCCTTCAAACACACACACATACACTAACTGAATCTGTACTGACAGAAAAAAACTGCCTGTTTTTCTCTTTATTAAAAACATGCTGGGACTTGTGCCACTTGTTTTTGCTTCTTTAGTGATGTTATTTGCAACATAACGTTATTGGAACATGTCCAGTTAGGGGAAAGATCGTGAAAACATATGGGAAATGTCTTATGAAAATAAGACTCAACATTTCAAACATTTAACTGAGATTTTTAGAAAAATCTTAATACTGTGTTTAAGTGCGTAAGGAAATTATACATTTACGAGAAACTCAATTTCAGAGCAATGGCAGTCTCTAAGTAGGTGAAAGGTGAACCTAGCAGAAACACATGGGCCTGAACAGTCATCCAAATGAACACAATAAAGCCTCTCATGGCGAGTTCTGACATCAGTGGGATCCAAAGAATGCTTTAAAAGAAACAGTTTCCCTGGATGCCTTCCAATTGTGTGAGAGTTCACCAGTCTCGGACTGCGTTAACTCAGGGTCACAAGCATGCAGAGATGTTTCAAATCTGGCCAAGAGCAAAGGGAGGGCTTATTTTTTCAGATATAGTATATCCTGTACCTTTGATTAGATTTCCTGGCTCTAATCCAGTAAAAACCATGTACAGAGTGCATATTTTTGGACCATGAACTTTATACAGATTTTCCCTGTCGTGTGGAGAACACTCCAAAAAACACGTCATTTCACTCAGAAAACGTGTAACCTTTACCCTAGATCTGTCAGAGCCAGACTATCCCCCTCAGACCCCCCTGCCTCTACTCATCCACACAGACCACCTCTTTTATTGTAGTCAATGAGAAGTGTGCCAGACTAAAGAAGACCACTTCACTTAATGCCATGCTTTGAGCCTTTGAAATCTGCTGTGTTATTTTTTTATAGATAGATAGATATATAGATGGGTGGGTGACACATATTTTTTATTGTCAGTTAATGTAGGGCATCCAATTTTTTAACAGAATAGTGCCAGACTTTTTTGCCATCTGACTCACATCTAACATACTCCCTGGGGGCCTGTGCAGTTGCTCCTCAAATAGCAGCAGCAGCCTCGGCATTCCCGGATCACTCGCTGTCCATGCATTGTGATGTCAGCAGAGGGGTGCTGTGCACGTGAAGGAGGCATGGAGGGTTGGACTAAAGGGGGGCAGGGAGGGAGGAATGCTTATAGCTCTACCGAGGGAAGTCTCTGCTTGGGAACTGGGGGAAAGGTCATGTTTACACCCTCAATTGTTTCAGCCAGGTCAGAATTCACATGTGAAACTGCCTTTGTTGGGCAGATGTTTGCCACACAGATGTATGTCAGTGTGTGTATAGCTCTTTTGGACCAATGTGACATTTGTTTAATAACAACACATCAGATGATTTGGACTATTGCCCTGGAGTTCAAAACAAACTCCATGTTGGCTTTTGGGTTCTTGGGTGACACGTTCAAGGTTCTGTGTTTGAGATAAGGTTCAGTTCACCATTAAACAATTAAGATAAACACTCTAGAGGCGTGAGTGATTTCCAATTAGTGCCAACTTTCAAATCCTAGTTTGGATACATGCTTGGTTAAAGGTCATCTACAGACATGTGAACGTTTGTGGTGTTTTTGTGTTTTTCAGCTACGGCTTCTGACTGTCATGAGTTGTTCCTGAGGGGTGAGACTACAAGCGGGCTGTACACCATCCAGCCAACTGACTCTGAGCCTTTTGAGGTCTTTTGCGAAATGACACCCGGTAAGTGGGACAAAACCATTTTCAACCAGAGCATCTTAGGTCTCTTTGTTCTCCTCATCCCCCAAAATGTCACTCAGAACAGCTTGTAATCCTCGTTATGTGCGTGTATCCACAGAAGGGGGTTGGACGGTCATCCAGAGGCGGCAAGATGGATCTGTAGACTTCGACCAACTTTGGCAGGCCTACCAAACTGGCTTTGGGAGCCTAAATGGTAAGACCCCAATGTGAAATGTCTCCACTTCCATCAGTACACTTTGATTAAGACGAAGTGATTTACTCGCTAATAAGGGTTGTAGAGCGGCAGATTAAGGATAGAGGATCAGATCAGTCCTGGCTGGAGAGAAAACATAGCCAAATTCTGTATCCCCAAAGCCCTTAAGTGATTTAAAGTGCAGAGTGATTAAATCTCCTGTCCTATTCCGAGACTAGAGTACACGTCTCTTAAATATGCTTACATTTGCTTTCAGGTGAGTTCTGGCTTGGCCTGGAGAAGATCCATTCTGTATCCAAAGGTGGCAGCCATATCCTCAAGGTGCAGTTCTCCGACTGGCGGGATGAGGTTCAGAGCATCAACTACCATTTCCGTCTGAATGGTGAGGAAAGTAACTATTCCTTGCGCATTCTTGGAAGTCCCGCTGGGAGCCTGGAGAGCTCTCTGTCCACCGAAACATCTGCGGTGGCTTTCTCCACCCGTGACAAAGACAACGACCAGAAGAATGACCTCAACTGTGCCAAACAGCTATCAGGTAACATCATGATGCAATGAGCCATAAATGAGGTTTTTCTGTGTGGGTGTTTTCTTCATTGTTGTGGTTCTAATTGCTTCTGTTTTTGGTTTTCCAGGTGGCTGGTGGTTTAGCAATTGCGGTCGCTCAAATTTGAACGGCAGGTATTTTGTTACTCCCGCACCAAAACAAAGGCACCAGAGAAAACAAGGAGTGTTCTGGAAGACCTGGCGCGGCCGCTACTACCCACTGAAAACCACCACCATGATGATCGCACCCGCCGAGATCGAAAACAAGTCATAGAAGACCTCCGCTGAGATCTTAACCAATGATATGGGTGGAGAAACCACCATTCGTTACCTGCCAAAATAACGTACTGGTGCTGAAAAGGTCTAAAGCTCTACTAGGAGTGTCTTTTAATTGTTTGTCAGAACAGACAAAGTCTGAATCACGAATGTGGTGGACACTCAAATCCCAGTCTGCACAAAAATAGTCTCTTTTATTTAGAACTAAATGTGCCTGGAGCTCTGCAAGCGGCAGCGTGTTTTTATATGGTGCAGGCCACTGTAAGGATCTGCTACATGTTTAGACAAATCTGGCAGGGTGACGTCAGTAGACCTGATGGTTAAGCACCATCGCAAGCACTTTCCAAAGCTAAAAAGCTTGGGGAAGATATGACCCTTGCCACTAAAATACGGACCAAATAAGCTATGAGTCAGTACTTTTGAGAATGCTTATTGTAAGGCACTATTTATCTTAAGGCATTATCCACAGACAAAGACACACACTGAACATTGAAAGTTCATTGCCTGTCAATTCATTTCAAGTATCTAAGTCAAAGTTTTTTTCTGGTACGCACACGCTGTCTTTCAAAGGCTTAAATGATCTGAGACTACTTGTGTATTTTCCTGTTTTGAAATCAAATGAGGAGTTCCTGTGGAGATTTATTTTCTCAGTCACATTGACTGCCTTTATATGTCTATAGCTGTCACTTCTCTGTAAATAACAGAAGTATACTTTTTCTTCATAGCATTACAGCTGTATTCTTGCCAACTTTAAAAGGTCATGCTCTGATTTGCGTATTATTTAAATGTTGTACAAAAAATCATTATGTATTTCTTTATCTTTTTGCTTATAATTTATGTTTTCCAAAAAGTAAAACATTTTGTTATTGTTTTTATAAAAAAAAAATGTTTGGTCTTGAAGAGACCAATAAAGTTTTTATTAAAAAAATAAATAAAATTGAAGTGTCATTGAAGTTCTTCTATTAAACACAAATGATAGATCAGTATGAAGTGCTCCTATAAGACCCGAGGGTTAAGGGAATCTACATGCTCATGAGACGGCAGGTGATGCAGGAATGTCCTGACAGTGCTCAAGCTTGCACGGTGCCCTAGAGACAAGAAACATAACTAATATAATCAAGCAGATGGGTTCAAATATAAGTCGTGCATACAATTATTAACAGTCAAAAAAGTTTTTTAATCTAAATAAAAGTAAAAATGACTATGTCCTTGAATGTTCCTACAGGAGTAGTGCCATATGGTCTTAACCACACGTGAACCTTACTTAGGAGCAATCAGCTTATTCTACCTGACTTTAAGTAACTAAAGTTGTGTTGGCTTCCGAGTGTCACACTCAATGTTTCACACCTGGGAGAAATTCTTAACGCGCCAAATCGTCACTAATGTGCTTTCAGTTACTTACTTCCAGATGAGTTTAGTGTATTTAACAGTCAAATGGTTTTAGGGTTTAAGAGAAAAACAACTGTCTTATCGCCTTTGAAAAAGTTATCTTTTCAGCTGTGATAAGATATTGTGTAGATAATAAAAACAAATTGAAATGTGTTCAGGGTCTACATGCACAAATACAGATGCTTTTGACCTTCACAGGCTTAAAGGCAACAGGATTTTGCATTTTATATTGACAAAGGCATATAAGGTAGAACTGATATTATGAAACATGGTCACACATATATTTCCTTTATGTACAGTACATGGAGTTATGAAGAGCATTACATTCAACTAAAAACTAGGCCACTGCACAAACATAAAGACATGTTCCATTGCGTTGAGCCATTATGCTTCTTAAAGTTTCATTCAACAGTCATCCGGCCTATTAATACCATTAATGTATTGTTACTGTGTTAAGAACCGCTGGAGCAGAACATTACTGACAAATACTGACAACTGAAAAATATGATTCAGTTGTATGACATCTTTGATTATCATTACTAATTCACTACCCACTCTTTCCTGTTTTTTTGTTTTTTATTTTACAAAAAACCATTGAACAATTTGCTATAGAAGCATTTTAGGCAAAAAAATATCCACCTTTTTCTTCCTGGGTGCGGCCAATTTCCACGTTAAGGAATAAGGTGGATAATATACTAAACAGGTCAACAATGCCACTGAACCGAACAAAACGTACATATTAAGCTGATTATTGGTGCTAAAAATGGTTAATTATTGTTATGTTTTGGCCTGTATTCATTTGCCGGACTGGGAAAAACATTTGGATTACTGTAGACTGCAAAAAGTTATAACAAATCAAGAGAGTGCAAAAAGCTGAGGAACAAAAAGCGTTTGTGGTTGGCCAAACCGAACCAGGATTTCCAGGGCAAGAATATTGACAGCATTCGTGTTTGTTCTTATGTATGTTCGTGACTTTCTTTTACAACATATTTTGAGAAATGGCTGGGGTTTCATCATACAATGATTGTCAATGGTAACCAAAACTGTTTGGTAATAAACATTCCTAAAAATACTTTTTTGTCTTCGATAGAAGTATAAGAAAGTCTAGAGATTACACGTGTAGTTTGCATAACGTTGTCTGTATGTATGGCAGGTTGAGCTGCAGTCTACCTGCTTAGACAGGAGTCGTGAAGATTAATCAATCTGGAGCTTGAGCAGGTGAGCGCCGTGTCAACATGGAATGTAGCAGTTTATTAGCAAGAAGACATTCATTTTGACAAGCTCACAGCGGACCTGTTTGAGAAGAGGCACAAGTAAGGCACCAAAAGCACAAAGTGAAGTTGTAAAAACAAATTACAACCTCAGGCAGCAAAAACTGGAGCGAACTGGAGAAGCTGGAGAGATGTTGTTAGCTAGCTCCACCTGGTGCAAGCGACGAAAACTACACCATAAAATTGCCACTGTGGTTAGTTTGCCGTTTATTTATAAAAGCTGTAATATTTAGCTTTATAATATTTGTTACCATTTAACCAACCATAAGGTAACCCTTACTGAGTGAGTTTAATTTAGACTACAACTCCAATCCTGTTACAACTTCTGGCTGTTTTTGCACACCCTTTACTCACCACTAGACGTAAAATAAAATAAAATGAAATTAAGTTAAATATTTATTATACAATTATATAGATTTATAATTTAATTAAGTTATATAATTTTTCAAATATATCTAGCTTTTTTTCCTGCAATGTGTGTGGCTTCCGGTCTCATCCACTTTTTAGCTGTACAAAAACAACTCGTTTTGCTGTTTGATATCGCAAACTGGTGTCTTACCATATTATTTTAATGTATTATCTTAATAATGAACACAGTGGATTGTAGTGCAAACAGTTTTACCGTTTACTGCACTTCATTCTTCTCATTATTTCCTTACGGTGGCTTATGAACCGGAAGTCTAACACATAACCAGAAAACAGAAAAGTTTTTTTTGCATTGAAAAATAAGGTGGATCTAGTCCAGGGTTCCTCAAATCTTACCCTGGAGGTCCAATGACCTGCAGAGTTTATCACAAACCCTGCTAAAACACAACTGCCTGTGATTTTCTAATGATTGTGAAGGCAATGATTAGCATGCTCAGGTGTGTTTGATTAGGGTTAGAGCTAAACTCTGCAGGAAACTGGATCCAAAGGTCCAGATTTGAGGATCCCTGATCTAGTCAAATAATTATCAGGTGCTTTAAAATATAGACCAGTGATCTCAAACTCAATTCCTGAAGGGCCGCAGCTCTGCACAGTTTAGCTCCAACCAGCTCCAATTCACACCTGCTTGGAAGTTTCTAGTTAACCTGAAGAGCTTGATTAGCCTTGATTAGCTGGATCAGGTGTGTTTGATTAGGGTTGGACCTAAACTGTGCAGAGCTGCGGCCCTCCAGGAATTGAGTTTGAGACCAGTGATATAGACTATCCTTATTCCATGCTGTCATTTGTACTCATTACCAGATGATGGCAGTGTTACGTATTTTACGAACACCTTGAGGCAGTTTTTAGGCGGGTCCTCTCTTTCTCAAGTCTAAAGATTATACTGTACCATTAAAAATATTAGTAGTCCCTTCTCCAGTATCTGAGTATGCACAGGGCTGAAAATATTGCTTTGTTTATACTGTAACAGTATGTAAATTAAATGAATCATGACAACAGTAACTGTTGTTCGTCATCTTTTATTATGAACCCAGTCTTTACTACATCCATTTAACCGCCACATTCCATAAGACAAGTAAAAAACACAAGTGTAAAAGGATACACAGACATCCATTTATTTATGCGATTTATCTGAGCAGACCTAAGATTTCCAATGTCTAGTACAAAAGGGTCATTTGGAATGAGAACAAATACTGTGGAAAAAAAAAAAGTAATGAATCCAGTTCCTAATTTGGAATGTTCAAGGCTCACAATGGTTATACTTCAATTTCCTTTCACAATACTACAATCCAAAGAAAACAAGACAAGCTCCAGTTGTTCTGGCTCTATGAACAGTAAAATATTTGATGAGAATATAAAACACTAATACAAAGATGAACTCTTTAACACATTACAGATTGAATGCGAGACAGTAAAGTGTATTATAAAACATAAACCACATTCATCTCCTCTAAATCAAGTGAGGAAGTATACTATTTAGAACATCAAAAGCAGAAATGACTCAAAAATGCTGCTGAAATGATAAATGAACCCTTCCTTTTTGTGCATGTCAAGAATGTGTTCTCACTTTCCAGCCTAAAAACACAATAACAAAATATTACGGGGGAAAATAAAAGCTTTTAAATTAACACAATGGACCACGTAACTGGAGTAAAGGTTCACCTTATTTAAACCCTCTTTGCATCTTTCAACTGTAACAGCAAAAATTCACCTTCACATGCTCAACTGACAAGAAAAAGTGATTTTACACCCCTGAGCATGTTCTATAATCAAATAATGAATCAGGCTCACGTAACGCTCTTTCTCGTGCATACTTAATATTAAATGTTTTCACAACAGCTTGATTAAAATACAAATCATTATTTGGGATTATGTGAATAACTTTATCATAACCCCCGTCATACTTGCGTTTAACGTCAAAGTAGAGATCAGCATTTTCAATGAATAAAAAATAAAATTAAAACTACACTAAACTAAACAACTAAGCAAATACTAAATATTATTATAGTGGTTGTGCAATTAAATGACTGTCACTTGAACCATTTAAAATACAAGAAGTATCAATACACTTAACATTAACTGATATGTTTTGTAGGGCTCTCGCTTCAAATGAACAAAAACATAATGTTTATAAAAAGTTAAAACATAAGTGATATGTTTCATATTGGTCACTTTCGTCACTATCTGACAGATGGCATGCTTACGGTGGTGTACTGGAATGTTTTGCGTCTTTTGTTTGCAAGGAAGTATCAGCTTCCCCTTAGCTTCTTATTCAGACACCATGCCTGCGATTGGTTGGTTCAGTAATCTTGACCGTCATCCTGATAACCCTGGTATCCTTCGTCTTGGTAATCAATGTAGCCACCGTCAGCTTCTCCACTTGCGCCGGGTGCACCTTTGGGGCAGTATTTCGCATCATAGATCTGACGGCCCAGCCCGAAATTTTGCCCGCTCTGGTTGGCGCCTTGAGTGTAGCCCATTTGTAGAGACATTGTGGAGTTGTCACACTTGTCAGTGCCTAATTTCTGATCGTAGATGGCACGCCGGGTCCCTGGAGCTGTCATACCAGCCTATAAACAGATGAAAGTTTTAATATTATTTTTTTATTAGCATTTCCAATTTTTTTTAAAATGACATAATCTGTAGTATCTAATATTTATATTTCATTTCAGCTTTAATTCAGTTAATGTAAACACTTTTTAATAGTAATAATTAATAACAACACTGATAAGAACGAGATGGTAATAATGCAGAAAATTAACAACATCATAATTTTTTTTTTTGTTATTTTTATTTTATAGTTTTTTTTTTTTTCATATAGCATTTATTTTAATTTATATTATTTCAGTTTTAGTCATTTTAGTACATATTTTATGTCAGTTATGTTTAGTTAGCATTAACACCTCTAATAAATATGAAAGCCTGTTTCCGCCACTAAATAACAAATTTAAAAAAAAGGTAATGTGATTTTATCATCTCACAATTCTGACTTTTTTTCTTAGAATTGTGAGATTTAAAATCTCAATTCTGAGAAATAAAGTCGGAATTGCAAGATATAAACTCACAATTCTGACTTTTTTTTTACTCTGAATTGACTTTATATCTTGCAACTGTGACATTGTTTCTCAGAATTGCGAGTTTATATCTCGCAATTCTGACTATACGCAATTGTGAATAATTATGTTAGAATTGTGAGATATATACTCGCAATTTTCAAAAATGAAGTCAGAATTGCGCAATATAAACTCACAATTGGTAATTATAAATCAGAATTGGAAGTTATAAACAGAATTGTGACTTTTCTCAGAATTGCGAGTTTATATCTCACAATTGACTTTTTTCTTTGAAACTGACTTTATACACGCAATTGCAAGTAATTAAGTGAGAATTTTGAGATAAACTCAAAAAAACTTTATTCCCTCTCAAATGGACTTTATAACTTGTAATTGTCACAATTGTGATATAAACAATTGCGAGAAAAAAGTAAGAATTGCATATTTTTATCTCACAATTCTGATTTTATAACTTGAATTGAGTTTATATCATGCAGTTCTGCAATTGTGAATAATTAAGTCAGAATTGTGAGATATAAACTCAAAATTAGATTATAACTTGCAATTGTACATTTATCTCTCACAATTTTGAGAAAAAAAATTATTGTGAGATATAAACTCGCAAATGCGAGAAAAAATTTCTTGCAATTCTGACTTTATATTTTGCGATTGTGAGTCTATATCATTCAATTCTGAGAAATAAAGTTGCAATTCTGAGAAATAAAGTCAGAGCTGTAAGATATAAACTCACAATTGTGACTTTTTTTTCAGAACTGCGAGTTTATACCTCGTTATTCTGACTTTATAACACGCAATTGCAGGTAATTATGTCAGAATTGTGAGATATAAACTAGTAAAAAAAAGTCTTTTTTCCCTCTCAAAATGTGACTTTTTACATTTTATTGTGACTTTTGTATCTTCTGAGCAATTCTGAGAAAAAAAAAGTCAGAATTCCAAGATTAAACTCGCAATTCTGAGAAATAAAGTCAGAATTGTAAGATATAAACTCACAATTGTGATTTTTCTCAGAATTCCAAGTTTATACCTCACTATTCTAACCTTATAACATACAATTGTGAGTAATTAATTCAGAATTGTGAGATATAAACTAATACAAAGTCTTTTCTCCCTTCAAAATTGGACTTTATAACTTGCAATTGTGACTTTAAATTTCACAATTCTGTGAAAAAAGTCAGAATTGCACATTTTTATCTTGCAATTCTGACTTTCTAACTCAAAATTGCGAGTTTATCATGCAATTCTGAGAAAAAGAAAGTGAGAACTTTATACGAGTTTGTGTAACAGAATTCTGAGAAACAAAAATCAGGATTGTGAGATAAAAAGTTTCAATAACCTTTTTTATTTTTGTACAGTGGCAGAAATGGGCTTTCATTGATCAGAATGAGTAAGTAATAAGGCAATATCATGGGGCACAGGTACTTACTTGGCTAGCACCTTTGTTGGTGCCCATCTGCAGACTGATTGTTGAATGGTCCATTGGTGGTAGAATGTGCGATTTGGGATCATACAAGTGTCTTCTGGTGCCATAAGCATTCATTCCAGCTTGACTTGCGCATTTATTTGTTCCCATCTATTAAAGAACATGCAAATGCGTGTCATGGTACTTTCCAGAAATGAGTTCTGTATTGCAAATTGTGAATAATTCTGACTCATATTCAGACTGTTTAAAATAATGACAGAAACTCAAACATACAAAGTTTATTCATACCTGTAATCCAATGACACATTGCCCGGCTTTCATTTTCTCCTCATCAAATGCCCTCTCCTGTCTCTCTGCATACTTTACCCCAATGTCTACACTTGAATGGATGCCCTTGGTTTTAGCCTGTAAACACAGGGAGTCTATAATTACAGACTGAAATATCAGAGTTAGGCTGCTCTCCTGTGAAATTATATCATTAGGGACTTACCATGCCAGCAAGAGCCAGGAGGGTAGTCTGAACCTGTGTCATATTTCCATTCTCAAACAGATCATTGGCTTCAAAAATATCATGAGGTTTGAGACCGTAGGTGGTGATCGCTTTAATGAAGTTGGTCAGGTTCTCCAGCTGCAGCAGAAGAAAACAAAACCATAAGACAAAACATAACCTTCGACTACACGAGACAACCTTATCAGCAGTTCAAGTGAACACAACAGACAACTATGTTCTCGGAAAAACAGTTCAATGCCAGAACAATGACTCTAGCTTGACTTAACCATTCAGAAATAAACATTTCAGAGAAGTGGAAAAGGTTAGCTCACCTGATGCCAGTTTTGTGATGACTGGTTGATTTTTTTCACAGACCCTGGCTGAAGTTTGTTTACGAGCCTTTAAGGAAACATCAAGACCTCGAGGTTACGCAAATGTATGTTGTGAAATTACCTTTGAAAAAACACTGAAACACAAACTTACTCGCAGAGTATGACACCATTTTTTAACCCTTTCTGAAAGTCATCTCCAATTGAGCGTCCAGTGATGTTTTCAATCCAAATTCGTAACTCTTCCTCTTTCTGGAGATCATATTTCTGTGCAATCTAGTGGGAAAAAAATATGACATTGATTAATAAATAGACTACAATACAGCTCTATGCTCATTATTTCAATAAAAACACAAGATCAACATTTTCATTTCTTCAATACTCCACTACACGTAAAGTAAAAGGTGAGTGAGATAATAACATTTATGTCTTCATATAGCCAAACATCAAAATATAGGAAATCAAAGGCTAATCTAACAGCTGTCTGTCTAGTTAACCTTAGGACTGCTAACTGATACTAGTGTGCTAAAATCACATCAACACCTATCACGAAGAGGAATGTGAACCAGCAGCAGCTTTATTGTGAGCACAAGCTGTGTGCTTTTCAGGCCAGATTACAATGACATGTTTGAGGACTGGAGGCAACGCCCCAAGAACTTCTTAGAACTTTCTTAGCTGTTTCCGCGACGTCTTTTTCGCTTTACTTGCTTTAACCTGACATCTAGAAGGCAGAAAATAATAAAATGCAAACTGCATTAGGCGAAGCACGATTGATATTTAACGCTGTATCGTAACACGTGTGTTACATGTTAACACTACAGGAAGTTTAGGAAACATTTGTTCATACACTTTCGATTCATCAGAACGAGACGGAGCGATTTCTACTGCATATGAGCTACAACATGACGTCAATGTTTTAGCTAATGTTTTAAACTAGTTCAAAGTTAATTATTCCACGTACCTTGCTTTTCACTTCCGCTGAAAACCCATATGCTGGACCTCTGTTGAACTGCGAAGACATTGTGTCAGCGACAAGAGCAGCCAAAGCTTTAAAACAGACTGTCGGGAACTGAAAGAGAAAGAGTTCGGTAAGGTTTGATAGTTTTGTCTGCTTTACTATTTTGGCGTACGTAGACCCAGCACTTCCCTTCGGATACTTCGCCACCAATTAGAATGCCCGTTTTATGCAGACTCCGCCTCTTTCTTTCCTTCTTGGCCCTGATTGATATCAAAAACTCCTTATATGGCACTAAAGTACCAAATTCCTTTACAATGGGAGTATCCCTGTGTCCATCCTGGTATTCCAGACTCGCGGTAGCTGAGGAATGAGTCACCTCTGGGAATAAGGCAGGCTACTGAATGATGTCACTTGCATTCATAAAATACTTCTCTGTAATGCTGAGGAAGCAATGCGAGATAGGATATCATGCTAATAATGGAAAGGTCATAAGTGTAATTGTTTACATCATTTTGAACAGTTACTGAGGGACACTCCAGTGGCGAACATTGAATGTAATATTTTTTAAGTTAAAAAATGGCTGAAATTGAAAAACAGTTAAAGAAAGTATTAAAGAAACATATTCGTTGGAAATAAGACGTTTCCACTGTTTACTTTCCCTCATGTTGTTACTAGACTAGAAAGATATAGTTCACCTAAAAACGAATGTTTGCTGAAAAGTTTTCATCCCCAGGCAGTGTTGGTAGTCCTAGAGTGAGCAATTAGAAACAATTACGTTTTCAAGTAACTAATAAAGTAACGCACTACTTTTTAATTTACAAGAAACTGAGTTACTTGTTCAAATAAATAACGCTAGTTACTTTGTTTTCCCATTTATTGACTGACAAGTCTCCTGTCCCCAGGTTGAGAGAAATGGGAAGAACAGAGGCATTGTGTGCGTTGTTTAAACTTGATGTTACTGTAGTTCTAGACAGTGTTGTGGAAAATTACTGTTAAAGGTATGCTAATCCATTACTATATTGCGTTACTCCCTAAAAAAGTAACTAATTAGGTTACTTAGTTACTTCTTATGTAAAGTAATGCGTTACTTTTGCGTTACTTTCATGTTACTTTTTAAATATAAATAGTTTTTAATATAAAAAAGTTTTTAGCAAATGTAAAAGCCCTTTCACACCAAAAAGTGAAATGAATACACCTCAGGCTGAAGGAAAAGTACATTCACGTCTGTACAGTAGAATGCAGGAGAAGGTGAAGAACACACTGCTGCAATAAAAAAAAAACTATGAAGCACAAATGTTAGTCTATCTAAAGTCATTTTTGCTTATTAGTATGGTTAAACTGGATTATCAAAGGCCAGCAGCAAAGACATTGGTTAATAAAATGGGATTAAATACATAAAGGATATTGGTGTTATTTAACATATTTATTTTTGCAGGTTTGCGTCATATTCTGAGTTTGCATTTCACTGTTTTAATTAATTTCGATGAATACTGAATCTGAAAAATACTGAAAAATGTTTTATTTTACTAGTTACTTGAAAAAGTAATCTGTAAAAGTAACTTGTAACCCCCCAACACTAGTTAAATGTGAACATACATTCATTTTACTTGCGGAAAAAAAACAAAACAGATTCAGTATTCATCAAAATGAATTAAAACAGTGAAATGTAAACTCAGAATATGAAGTATACCGGCAATAATTGAATATTTTAAATAACGCAAATATTCTTTATGTATTTAATCCAATTTCTGCTTATTTTTTTATTATTATTATTGATGATGAGACATGAATTACTTTTCCTTCAGCTTGAGGCCTTTTCAGTTTTAGGTGTGAAACGGCTTTAACATTTGCTAGAAACACAACTTTTTATGTTAAAAACAAACAAGCAAGCCTTGCCCATATTTAAAAAGTAACATAAGGCATTACTTTCCATAAAAAGTAACTAAGTAATGTAATTACAGGGGTTGGACAATGAAACTGAAACACTTGGTTTTAGACCACAATTAGTATGGTGTTGGGCCTTTTTTTGTGGCCAATACAGCATCATTTCGTTTTGGGATTGACAATTACATGTCATGCCTCAACACTGCCCCCATCCAAGAACTTCATCAGAACAGATTTAGAGAAATGTAGCATTACATCACTTGCTCATGAGTGGGTGATACTCTGCAGTGAATAGGTGCCATCAGAATGAAAGCCCAAACAGCTGATAAAAACATAACAGTAATCCACAACACAACTCCAGTCTATCACTTAATGAAAAACTGTAAGACACAAATCCATCAAGGCATTTTAATCTTAAAACTTTTCCCTTCACTTTTGGCAAAAATACCAATCCATAATTCCTAAATAATAACAAATAATCTAACCAATCTTATCTAACAATGTTAACTGATGCACTGGAGTCGTGACAATTACTGGAGGATTTTTGTGATGCTTCATTATAGAGGATGAACACTGGTGAGCAGGTAATACAATGCTAAATTTCTAATTTTTATCTTTGTTCATCTGAAATCTGTTTACATATTCCGATGAAGAAACAAACTCATCTACATCTTAAATGGCCTGAGAGCAAGTACATTTTCATTATTGGGTGAATTATTTTAAATGATGACTCAAGGCCTGTTCACACAAAGAAAGATAAATATAACAAGATTATATGGGTGTACATTCCAAGGTTTGACAACATTTGTGTGTTTCTTATAAAAAGCTGCAGTTAATATCATCTGCCATTTTAAATGCTCAAGCTCTTAAAAAGTCCAGTCAATTCTGATTGTTCTGACATTGATTTCTATGACATCAACATTAATTAATGTTAAAGCTGTAATGTGAAATTCCTTATTCTCAAATAGTTAGAATGATAATTATAGTCTTTGGTATAAAATTGAGTGCGTAAGGGGCCATTGAAACTATGCATTTTTTGTTTTGAACCACATTGATAGACCAATTTGATTTTTGCAAACAGTAAAGAAGTTTATCTAGTGGCTTATCTAACCTCACAATTCTGATGAGAAAAATCAACTTGTCATTCTCTTTTTTTCCCTTCGGCTCAGTTTATATCCCAAACTTCTGAGGTTGTTTTTCCTTGGAATTGACAAACTTGCTATTTAGTTAAACTGGGTTACAAAGTCCGAACGAGAAGATCTGAACCTGCATTTGCAAAAAAAAAAAAAAAAAAAAGTCAGAATTGTGAGATAAAATAGGTAAATGTTATAGGTTTAAATGGTATTTCATGCTGTAACTATAATACAATATGTCCCCTATGAACAGCATATGTGAATATTATGTAGACAAATTGTTTAAATTAAATTTATGCTTTAAAAGTTGAGTAATCATAGCAGGTTTCATCCATATCTGTCAATTTAAACATCTGCGTTTAGCAAACAGCATCTTTGACGACAGTATTGTATAAAAATATTTTGCATTCCAATTTTGACATCCAAAGGCACAACAAAACATTTCTCTCCACTTGTCACCATTGTTTTTTTGGTCACGACTAAGCATGTGTGCACAGTTTTAAAGTGACACAACTGTGAGGTCTACTCTTAGTTGGTCTATAAAGCAAGCTAACAATAAGATAAAAACTTTCTTCAAAATTTTCTGTTGGATTGGGCAGAAGAAAAGTAAATTGTACAGGTTTGAGACAACGTGAGGGTGAATAAATGAAAGAATTTTCATTTTGGGTGAACTATCCCTTTAAGACTAGGTCAAGTACGTGTATACAGCAACCACTTTTGGTTAGCTTCAGTTAAAGGGAGTTTCCATGACACATGAACAAGCAAATAGACCACAGCAATTACACTTAAATAGCACATTACATAGGTAACAAGACATTGTGTTGTTTACCATCGATTCATTTAGCACAACAAACTGTTTCCTGAAAAGGAAGAGAAACA
The DNA here is from genome assembly GCA_033026305.1 of Cirrhinus molitorella. Lineage (NCBI taxonomy): Eukaryota > Metazoa > Chordata > Actinopteri > Cypriniformes > Cyprinidae > Cirrhinus > Cirrhinus molitorella. The sequence continues at coordinate 23,460,545 of CM065124.1, read as the reverse complement.
TTAAATAGGTTTTCCTCTCATGAGCATGTCAATCATGTACGTTTGGGACAAATCACCTTGATGGAAGAAAGGGTACCATGATGCAAAGAGTTTTGATCATTTTATTTTTTCGAACAAACGAGTGATGTTAAACACTGAACAAATATACTGATCAAAAAATGATCAAAGAAGTCTCTCCTCTAGTTTTAAATTGCAAATTATATTTGCAATACCCTAACCAAGTGTTGAGCTCTTAGATGACCTTAGCTTCAAAAACAATGCATATCCCTGGAATATCTGACATGGTTTTTTATGAAAACATACGCTGTACTTTTTGAAACCAAGTGAAGCTAGCGGAAGCCTTTCCAAACTTTTTACATCAAAGGCACATTGGTAGGACGAAGGTAGCAGAGCACACAGTGTTTGCAAGTCGGCAGCAAATTGGTTTCACCCCCTTCACAAGACGTTTGTCTTCAAAACAATGGCAAGGCATTTAAAAAAAAAAAAAAAAATATTGAATGGAAAAAAAGGGGAAAAAAAAACAAACAAAAACAAACGATCAATAATATGTCAAACTGAAAACACTGAATGAATAATAGGACCACAACCTATAAATCTAGGTCTATAGATGCCAGTGGAACAGCAACACAAACGATTGGGTCTTTCATTCCAAATGCTCCGTTTCCTCCCAAATTCATTACATTCACACACACAAAAAAATTAAAGACTTAAGAAAGGTTTTACATGGATCGCAAGAACTATGTACAGACAAGCAGGATAACGCGCATATTTATTGACACATTTATAGCACAATGCGTCCATTTGAGAAATAAAAAGACCAAGAGGTGTTTCCTTCTGTACCACCTAAACAAAAGTCTAAATGCCATACATTCACTAAGGCTCTTCAAATAAGAAAGTCATTGTTGAATGGTTTCAGTAAGGCAAACAATATCTAAAGGAATGGTAACAAGTATATTTCCAGCATATTAACATTTTCCTGCTTTCCTGTCCTCACAGTATGAAGATGAAAAGTAGCACCCTCTGTGGCCGTCCACTGCGTTTGCTTCTAGCACATGTATACTTTCTCTTTTTCCACATATTTTATCCATATTTGTCTTTTTACAATTATCTAGGCAAACAGATTTGTTTAAAATATTGTTTTATTTAACACATCTAAAAATAGATTGCTTCTCTCATATGAAAATCACGTATATTAAATAAATCGAGAAAGAAATGTCAAGCGAGAAATGACGGAATGGAATGTCGGGATCTACTCAGCAATTAGCACACGTACGTGAGAGCCACTGTGGGAAAACAATGTATTTATATATGCCTCATTTACATCACAAATAAGGGGACAAATGTGTGATGCGAACAGAAAAGCCTCAAACATATCTGCACATCTTAGTGGATAACCTTCGGCTAGGAGGAAGAAAAAAAAAAAAAGGATATGGAAAACAAAAATGGTCAAATAAATAGATGCATACATGATAAGAAACTTTTATAATTTATTCTTTGTCACATAAAGCTTTTTGTAACTGCCCAAAAATGTTCTCGACTTGCTTTTTAAACATATCTGTACTGCTCAATGCTTGCTCAGACCCTCCTATTCACATGTTGTGCAAGAACTGGCCCAGTTTAATCCCTGCGAGCCATTATATACAACCCTTGTTTGCAAATTCTTGTTGGTAGCAGCACATTACAAACAGGACGTCACTTCAGCTCCGTCATGTGGAACAACCGCCGTCGGTTCGTTCTTTACACCTGTAAGATGAACCTAGTACAGAGTGGCAAGGAGAGTCGCTTCGATCTCCTTCGACTCACAGTGGGAACATTGACAACTTTTCCAAGCCCTGTTCTCTCAGTCTAGGCAAACGTATGGCAGGATGTTCAATTTACTCTCATCGCCGTGAGGATCCAACGATATGCACTCTGTCCAATCAAACCACGCTCCCTTGGTGTCATAACAACCGTTCACCCCTGACCAGTGCTCGTTGTGTATTCTGAGAAGGTCCTCGTTTGTTACGTCCCGAGTCACCCCAGGGAGTTCTGTTGTGGAGCTGCTTGGTACTAAAACGTGCGTTTCTCTGGACTCTTTGACGTCGTGCTCCTCGCGCTTCAAATATTCAGTCATGAAAAAGTGCGCCCCGTGGGTCTGTGCTCCAGAGGATGTGAGAACATTGCTCTGAAGGTTAAGGTACGACTGAATGATTTCATTTCTTGAGAGCTCTTTCCAGTTCGTCTGTTGAAAGGGGTTGGGAACCGACGTAGGCGTCTTTTGTGGCGGCATCTCTTTACGCGCCGAAGGCTCTGCAACTGGCGGACCTTGGCACTCAGGCTCATGGTGGGATTCTTTCGGAGTGAGGGGTTTAATCTGTCCGGTCACCGGGTCGAATGTCAACCTACGCTCTTTTAACCGCACCGGTTTGGTCCTGTCCTCTGAGGACTGCCCCTGAAGGTTTACCGTGTAGTCTCTGGGTCTGTATTTCTTGCGCTTTTTGCCTTCTGAGTTGGAGGTCGCTCCATCCCGCTCACCCTTGGTCTCCGCGGCCTCTAAGCTGTGTGTGGGGAGCGGGGAGCCGGAGAGCACCTCTGGCATTGCAGTGCTGTGTGGGGGCTGGGAGAGTCTATCCATCGATCTGTGCAAGTGCATCGAGCCTTCCAGCCCCACAGATGATGGACCATCGCCGATGCACACCTGGGCCGGCGACGTTAAAGGCTGCAGCGTGGGCAAAGGCGAGGGCACTTGGGCTGAATTCTGAGCCGGGCTCGAGAGAGTCCCTTTTGGTGCATATGTTGAAGACCTCTTGGCCATCGTCTCGTGCGTTACGCTGCGTGGACTCGAGGAGTACCGAGGGCTTTTGGGCTGATGCTGCCCACCTCCGTCCATTCTCGCATGCTGTTGTAACACTGACGTTTTGAGTAAGGAGGAAGTGCTAGGTAGTTTGTTAGGCCCCGGAGAGCTCGGATGAGGCTTCACAGCGTTGACAGGGATTTTGTTATGCCTGTCATTCTCAAGGTGCTCCACGCGGATTCTGTCAGATGGTACATCGTTGTCTTTATCCGGAAGTGGCTCGGGGCTCCCCCTGATTCCATTTGATGGCGGGGAAGAGGAATACACTGGCTCGTAAAGGGACGTCTTTGTCATTTTGGCCGGCAAGTGCGGACTATCCCTTTGCTCCCCCCGCCGCTTTCGGCTGCTGGATTTCTCTGCCTTTGGGGAGTACGTGTTATGAATGTCATTCCTGGTTTTGAGCTCGGGAGCAACCTTGCTAGGAGGGGGGACAGCCGGAGGTGTGTCCGTCCGGCAGGGGTGAGCACCGCCATTGGCAGAACCTGGGACGTTTGGCGCGCCTCTCGCCGGAGTGTCACTTTGGCCGGGCTCGATCAGCTTCTGCCAGTTCCGCAGGAGTTTCTTGGCACGTTTGGCAAGGTCCTCATCCTTTGTTTTCTTTCTCACATCATTAATCAGCTTTCCCAAGCGGGTTTCCTGCATTAAAAAGAAAACGTGAGAGAAAATGTCACATCAAGTCTTCACAAAATAGTATTTTTCTGCCAAACTAATACTGTGCGTTATACAAGCAGAGTAATGATAAACATCATCTGGTTGTTAAATCCGGCATCAAGCAACTTTTCTAGGTCCAAATGCTCAGATTCCAAAATCAAACTGCTAATATATAGTCAAGGTCAAAAGTTTACATTTCAAAATCTGCAAAATGTTAATTTTACCAAAATAAGAGGGATCTTACAAAATGCATGTTAGTTTTTATTTTTAATACTAACCTGAATAAGATGTTTACTTTAATTTATAAAAATGACCCTGTTCAAAAGTTTACATACACTTGATTCTTAATACTTTGTTGTTACCTGAATGATCCACGGCTGTTTTTTTGTTTAGTGAAAGTTGTTTTTATGAGTCCTTTGTTTGTTAAACTGCACGCTGTTCTTCAGGTCCCAAAATTTTGGGGGGTTTTCAGCATTGTGTATTTGAACCCTTTTCAACAATGACTGTATGATTTTTGAAATATGTCATATGCAACTATTACAGAACGTTCAAATGCTCACTGATGCTCCAGAAGGGAAACATGTAAGTATCTTCTGTAGATTCTGAAGGGCAGTACTTATTTAAAAAAAATATGACATTTAGTCAGATTGAGAAAAAAAAAAAAAAAAAAAAGTACACATCATTATGTTCAAAAGTTTACACCCCTAGCTCTTAATGCATCGTGTTTCCTTCTGAAGCATCATTGAGTGTTTGGACCTTCTGTAATAATTGCATATGAGTCCCTCAGTTGTCCTCAGTGTAAAAAGATGGATCTCAAAATCATACAGTCATTGTTGGAAAAGCTTCATATACACAACAATGCTGAAAAACTGAATTGCTGAATTTGTGGGACCTGAAGGATTTCAGTGGGCAGTTTAACTGTTCAGGACAAACAAGGGACTCATGAACAACCAAAAAAAAAAAAAAAAAAAAAAAACAGCTGTGGATCATTCAATAACACCGTATTAAGAATCAAGTCTATGTAACATTACTACTGTGAATGGGGTCATTTTTATAAATTCAACTATTATTTTCTCTTGTGGACTATATGTAAACAACTTTTACGTGAAATATCTTCAGGTCAGTACTAAAAAAAAAATAAGTAACATTTTGCAGATTCTATAATTTGTATGTAAACTTTTGACTGCAACTGTATACTCATGGTGTGTTACCAACAAAAAAATCATTTACTTTATCTACCAAATCAAAAAATCTTTTCTGAACCATTTAAATATTGTTGTCTGGGAAATTGCTAGTCTGGAAACAATGAGCTTTTAAAAGCATCGCTTAAAAGAAGCGTATTCATGCTTAAAATACAGTTGCAACTTAGACCTGGAAAGAGTAGTTAATGTGTCATATCTTAAGCAGTTTGATATTGATGTTATCAATGATAAGTGTACTTTCTTTACCAACCTCAAGTGCTTCTTTGGTGATAGGGTACTTCTCCAAATTGGTGATAACATCAAGAACTGCAACCATGTTACAGATCTGTTCAGGAAGACAGAGAGTTTAACATGCAAGCCTAATATGACAGATACTATGAAATGTTGTCCATGATAACAGGTAGAGAAGATTGTTGGAATCCTACTCTAAATGCAGGAAGTGTTCAAACTTAAGGCTGGAATACACTGCACAACTTTTGGTTGTATCTTTCTCCAATTTGCTGTCTGGAGGAGTCAATACTAGTTGCTGAAAGTCAGGCAGTGTCCAGATTTTGATAAATTTCACATAAAATCTGAGTTTATGATGAGCACAGACTATGATTTTTTTAACGACAGACTATGATTTCATCCAGTCAGATGATATTAATGAGATTTTAAAGAGCACATTTTCATTTGTCTTCTAGCAGTGAGGCGCATGTTTCTACATGAGTTTTAGAATGGCCCTCAGTTAGGCCGCATTTACTGTATGGTTCAAGTGACCCAATTCCAATTTTTCCTCTCATGTGGCACAGACCTGATGACCCAGGAATGTGTAAGCAGGGAGAAAAAAAAAAAAACCAAAAGCATATGAAATTTCGATTGGGTTCACGTCTCATTCACAGGTGGAAATAAATCTGATATGTATTTGCATCTGCCATGTAGGTGGACAGAACAAAAATTATATTGGTGAACTACAATGGAGGATTTTCCAGGTCAGTACGCAGTGTTGCCACGTCTGTGGTTTATCTGCAAAACAGGACTAATTTTACACTGTTTAGACCATAGATTAAAGCAATCTCTCCCTGCTATTTCAACAGAGAAGGGCCCCTGTCTGATGGGAAAACTGTGGAAAACTATGCTGGGGTTAGTTTTGAACAGCAATTTGGCCGTTTTTTGCAGACCTGGCAACCTTGGGTTGTTTCACCTAGCGTTTAATGTAAAAGCAGATATTGAATATAGGTCACTTTTAAAGGGATAGTTCACCCAAAAATAAAAATTCTGTGATTAATTACTCGCGTCTTTCCAAAACCCATAAGACCTTCGTTCATCTCCAGAACACAAATGAAAATATTTTTGATGAAATCCGAAAGCTTTATGAACCTCCACAGACAGCAAGTGTCCTACCACATTTAAGGTCCAGAAGTATTCTAAGGACTTTGTTAAAATAGTCCATGTGACATCAGCGTTCAACAGTAATTTTTTAAAGCTACGAGAACACTTTGTGCGCAAAAACAAAAATAATAATGAGAATAAATATTCTCTCCTCTTGTATTACAGAGTGTACCATGGCGCCAGAGATGGAGAGTAGTGCAAGTACTGTTCAAGTGCTTTATCAGGTGTTTTTCTTTAGAAAACTTTACTTCACAACATTCCAAAGCATAATATTGTACTTTTTACTGCACTACGTTTCATTTTAAATATCATTTCATACTTAATTACACTAGAAAGCTATTATTTTCTTACTTTTTCTAAATGTTTAATGTTCTTAGTATTAAAGGTGAAAAACTTATGAAATATAGTTCAGTAAAAAGGGTGACATTATGCTTTGGAATGTAGTGGAGTAAAGTTTCCAAAGAAAAACACTGATAAACTACAGATTTACCAGAGTAAAAACACCTCACTACTGTCGCCTTGGCATGGCGCAACGCATTTGTGTTCTACATTAGCAACATCACGCGCATTTGTTGTGGTACTCTGTAAGGCCGGATAACAAATTGTTAAATAAAGTTATTTTATTTTCTTTGCGCACAAAAAGTATCCTCGTAGCTTCATAAAAGTTACGATTGAACCACTGATGTCATATGGACTATTTCAACAATTTTACAATGTTTCTGGACTTTGAATGTCTACGGAGGATTTAATCAAAAATCTCTTAATTAGGGGTCTGAAAGATGAACGATGGTCTTACAGATATAGAGCGACATAAGGGTGAGTAATTAATGACAAGAGTTATCATTTTTAGGTGAACTGTCCCTTTAAAAAGATCATGTAAGCAGGTCATCAAAAAATCTGATAGAGTCAACACATTTAAATTGGGTATCAAGAGCTGTAGTGTAAATGCATCCTTAGTGTACGACACCCATTTTATTCTGTAACCATTTACAAAGTCAGCAAGTGTATGATACTTAAGGTTTTAAAATCTGTACAAATTTTGTAAAAAAGCTCAGTGTGTTCCTTTAGTTATAAAGAATCTCATGAATGTCTAATATAAAGAAATCAAAAACACTTGGCAATCAACCAAAATTATGCTTTCACACTCTTTTGTAAATGTCAGACTATTAGAATATTAAAACAAAAGTGATGAACTGTAGTTTATCAGTTAATATGGTGTGTCAGACATCTCAACTCTCATTCATAGTGTGTGTGAAAAAGTCTGAACAACTTAAATCTGTGGAAGTAGAAACTGTTCATGAACACTTCAATCAACAGACACAAGGTTTACCCTCCATTCTGACCCCCCCTGACCTTAACCTACAAATTTAACCCCAAGAGTTAACAGTGCAATAAACGATGTATGGAAAACCAAACAACACCCAAAAGACGACATAAGTGTATATTCAATGCACTCAGAATCAAACTAGTCCAGTGTTTACTTACCATAAAATCTCCAGTAAAGGCAGACTTACTAGAACCTTAAAGTTGGGAATATTTACTGTGACGTAAATTACACGGATTGTTTATTTCCTAAACCCTCTACGATGATTATTCCCCTCATGGTGCTCATTTTCATGGCGAGTTGTTAGCCTAGTAAAACATTCAATGTGGCTGTCACATTTTCCAGTCAGCCAGCAGGTTAGCTCTAGTTAGGTCTGCGTCCCCAGTTAGCACAGCAACGTAGCCGGAACAGCTACCAGCTGTGCGCTCAGGTCAGTTCACACACATTCAGAAACACCCAGGACAACCAAGAGCATAAATCCATGACTGTTTGAAGGCATCAACAGAAGTTTAATCTCTCTTGGTGATACAGAATCAAGCTACCTCGCTGCTCGCAGCATGAATTCACCTGCTAGCGCTTTGCTAATGCCACTGTGTCAGCTAACCACATATACCAAGCTCATATTAGCCTAGATATGTCGTGTACAAGCAGGAAACAACAGTCAATGTTCACTGGCGGCATTAGAGATGCTGTTAAACATACAAAAAGCGATAATCAAACAGATTATTCTTTAAATCTGCGCCAAAGCTTAATAGCAGATAGCTTGACATGAAACAGCTAGCGGACAACAGGCTTCCCACAACATGTCATCTGTGTCTGAACGCAACATGCAGCTTAAATTGAGGTGGCTGTTTTTATGAAAGCTCCCAATGCATGTTTATGTATAAATAGAGGGTTATATCGCGTCTATCCGGTTGTTCTGTTAGCGTAGGGTAAGCGTAACGTAGGCTAAATGTGGTTCCCGTCAGTTAGCGGACTGCTAATGAGAGCTCCACATCTGCTCTGCCATACATTCAGACGCTCGATATGGCGTTTGGCGGCTCGAAAGGCGGTTCTAACTGTGTCGTGTCGGGGAAAGTGAGCTCTGGTCAGCAGGAGAGTGAGCGGGCTACTCACATTGCTCTGGCTATCGATGGCCTGCAGCAGCCGGTCTCTCATCTGCTGCGGGGTTGCGGAGGCCGTTGTCATTGCCTGCTCGGTGCGAATCGGCCGACGGGGGAAAAATCCTCCGGATTCAAGGGCTTAATGGATTGCAGGAACTCACAGACCTCTCGGGAGGATTGAAAAGTGGCGGAACCACATGTTTCTGATGTGATTGTTGGCTTGAGAAATATGGTGTGTGTGTTCAGTAGGGAGATGAAGGTTCGACGGTTGTCGTGTCTCTCCGCCTCATTGCGTCGAGCGCTCTCACCGATCTCATGAACTCCACTGGATCAAAACCTCGGGCCCGCTGCATTATGGGAGAGTGCGACGCCTCGTGACGCCATCACGCAGGTTCAAATCAATTCAGTCAGACAAACAATGATGCAGACGGTTGTTAGAATAGGACAACAAACACGGTATTTAGGGGACTTTTTTAAACGAATGTGCTGGATTAACAAACATTTTATAGATTAAATGTATGCACGTGATATAAACAATGATATTTACAAACCGTAGGTAACATTTGGGGTTGTACAGATTAAAAAATATAAATAAAAAAAAAAAGAGAGGAAGAGGAAGTCACTTCACTAAGCTATCAACAAAGACTACCCGTGAGAAGTTTTGAATAGTAAGATTTAAAAATAAATAAATAAAGGCTCTTCTACTCACCAAGCCTGCATTTGAAAACCGTAAAACTGAATCACAATTCAGACTTTCTTACGATTCTGAGTTCTTTTCTGAGTTTGGATTTTTCATTTCAGGCTTTTTCTTGAAAATGCGAGTTTGTATCTCGCAATTCAGATTTTTTCTTCTCGAAAATGCGAGTTTGTATCTAGCAAACTTTTTCTTCTCGAATTTTCTAAAATATTTTTACTAAGACTTGAAATAACTGCTTACTATTTAAATATATTTTCAAATGTTATTTGTTTCTGTGACTTCAAAGCTGCATTTTTAGCATAATTACTCCAGTCACATGATCCTTCATAAATCATACTCTTGATTTGCTGCTCAAAAACATTTAGTAATATTATGTTGAAAACAGCAGAGTATAATTTTTTTTTCAGGTTTCTTTGATGAATAATTGCTAAATAAAAGTATTCATTTCTATAACTTCGTTCCCCAAAAAATAAAAAAAATATATATACTGACTCCAAGATGGTTTAATGTATAATGTAACAAAGGCTTTTTATTTCAGATAAACGCTGATCTGTGGATCTTTCTGTTCAAAGAATCCTGGGGAAAAAAAATAAATAAATTACTCAACTGTAAAATATTGTTTTAAATATTGTAAAATGTTTACTGAACAGCAAATCAGCATATTGAAATGATTTCAGTTGATCATGTGACACTGAAGACTGGAGTAATGATGCTGAAAATTTAGCTTTGATCACAGGAATAAATGTAATTTTTAAAATATATTTAAATAGAAAGCAGTTGTTTTAAATAGTAAAAATATTTCACAATATTACAGTTTTTTGTTGTTGTTGTTTTTTTGGATCAAATAAATACAGGCTTAAATGCATAATAGATTTATATTTTTGTATCCTACGGATATTGAAAAAGTCACTTACATAATTAAGAACACACTGGTTTGTAGTGCAAACAGGTTTACCATTTACTGCATGTTGTTTTTCTTTTCATTATTTCCCAGCTAATGAACCTGAAGTCTCACCCATCGGCTTCCTACACTACATATGGAGCTTATAATTATTAAAATAGTTAAAAGCACAGACCTAACGTCTTTGTCTGAATGTATTTGAGCACAGAAAAACCATACAAACAAAAACGCTTTTTAACATTTTTATTCAATTCAATAAACAAATATTAATGCAAAGGTACAAAGACTTAAGCTTCCACACAGAAAAATACAGTAAGGACAATGGAATTTAAGCTTGATAACATTTTGTTTTAAATAAGTAGCACACTTACAAAGCCCACAATGTTTTATATTATTTTTTTTATATAGTTTTCTATATTTCATAGAAAACATGTAGTAATAGGAACATATTTTCCTTTTGTTTTAAAGGGTCAGATAAACCAAACCACAAAGCTGCAGAGCTATGTTCCTGAAAGCTAGGTTTGCATATTTGGTGAGTATAGTTGTCTAGTTGCAAAAAATTGGATTAACGTCTGAACTTTGCAGTCAAATGTATGTGCAACATCTGAATTATCATACATTGAAAAAATAGAAATTAGCTGCCTTTGTATAGATATGAACCACCAAAACAGTTCACATTCATTAAATGCACATACTGTAGAGTATTTTAAAGTTTTGTCAGGTATGCGTTTCAGTTCCACTGGGTTGCATTATCAAGTTGTCTCTTTAGCACTATAACAATGTTGTTGTTTTTTGTACATAAAGAAAAATATACAAAACCACTTCATCAAAAAATGATATTTCCAGTTGCAAAAGTTTTAGTAATGCACTAGCAGAGAGTTATACTCAGAGCTTGATAACTGCGAAAAAGCAGGACATCACATCGAGACTTGCGGGTATTTTAATATTCAGTACCATGCAGCAAAAAGTTCACCCAATATAAAGCAGGTTTTCAGTGTTAAAGGCTGAAGACATATAGAGTCTCATGTAAATGTTTGGCCCTGGGAGAGATTATACATAAAAAAAAAAAAAAAAACAGTTTCAATACGGTTGTCCTAAAATACCAAAGTAAATTCCTACCGTTGGTCAACAAAGACACTAGGTAGTCGCTGTGGCAAACTGACAATTACTCAAGAGCATCTTTATATTGAAGACATAACAGTAGCAGACCATAGCTGAAGCATGACTTCAGTTTTAAAAAAATACAAACAACAAACTTTGGCTTTTTTTAAATGGCTTGTCAGTTATAGAGAAAGAATGCATGTACAGTATTTTTCTGGGCCCTATAAATGGGGCATTTTGGCAAATAATTATTGAAGCCAGTTTCCACCACTGAATAAAAATGTTTTAAAAAGTTATTGCGACTTTTTTATCTCACAATTCTGACTTTTTTTTTTCTCTCATAGAATTGCATTATACAAACAATTCAAAGCAATTGCGAGTTATAAGTCAGAATTGCCTGATAAAAAGTCGCAATTCTGACTTTTTCTGGAAAATGCATTTGTATTTCGCAATTCTGACATTTTTTCCTCAAAACTGTGTTTGTATCTCACAATTCAGACTTTTTTCTCACGATTCTGAGTTTGGATTTTGCAATTCAGACTTTTTCTTCTTGAAAATGCAAGTTTGTATCTAGCAATTCAAATTTATCTTCTCGAAAATGTATCTCGCAATTTAGACATTTTTCTCACAATTCAGATTTTTCTTCTCGAAAATGCGAGTTTGTATCTAGCAATTCTGACTTTTTTCTCACAATTCAGATTTTTTTTTTCTCGAAAATGCGAGTTTGTATCTAGCAATTTAGATTTTTCTTCTTGAAAATGCAAGTGTGTAACTCGCAATTCAGACTTTTTTCTTGCGAATACTATTTATTTTTTCCCTCAAAAATGTGAGTTCGTATCTCACAATTTGGACTTTTCTAAAAAAAATGTGTGTTTGTATCTTGCAAATCAGAGTATTTTCTCACGATTCTTTATTTTTCAGAATTGCGACTTTATATCTTGCAATTCAGACTTTATAGCTCACAATTCTGACTTTAAAACTTGGAATTGTGAGTTTATATCTCAGAATTCAGAGGGAAAAATAAGTCAAAATTGCAAGATGTAAACTCGCAGTTGCAAGAAAAAAGTTGCAACTGTCTTTTTAATTTTTTTATTCAGTAGCAGAAATGGGCTTCCATAAATAACTGATCTGGAAATTTGTAATTATTTAAAAATATATATAACTATAATTAGGCCTCATCTTTAAAAAAAAAAAAAATCATTTTTTGAAACAGGTTAAAGATGGCTAAAAACCTATTGGCACACTCAAAAATAAGCTTTTGCACAATTAAACCTATTCTTGTTTGGGACAAAAAAAAAACTACATTTAAAGTGTACTCATCACAGGTGAGAATTCTAAAAGAAATTAGGTATTAAAAATTATAATACAGCCCAATTTGTTTGAATACTCCGCATATTTCATATTTCTATTCAAGATATTAAACAGGATATCTTCAGATTTCAGATTAAAATTATTTTAACTTCTTTTTTTTTTTAAACATTGCTTGAAATGTACAAAACACAACTTAAATTTTAAATGGTATCTTGCAAATTAAATATCTTATTTTTCTCCATTATTAGGACACTTGTGAAAATAGTTTTGAACGCAAAGAAAACTGGCCAAGTCAGATATTTGGAAATCTAGGAACTGAGTGGATAAAGCAACCACCGCAAAGAAATCACAAATCTACAACACACTGCAGTAAACGGACCTTGAGCATGTGAAGACAACTTTTACAGTACTTAAACATCAAATTCCCAATGCGCGCACACACACAAAAAACACAAAAGAAAAGAATTTCGGCCAGAAACAAAGAGTTCTACTGCAAATACTACAAAACAAAGACATAAGAGGATATTATTTCACAAAGCGTCAACAAGGTTCAGTGTATAGATGCTGAAAAGCAAAACTGCATGTACATTTGCAGCAGGGATTCTCTTATGATTTGGCTAGAAGTGTCAGCACACTTGATAATGAACACAGATCTGTGTGTTTAAACCAAGAGATTGAGGAACGTGTGAAACCCCTGAACGGAGGGACAGTATAGCGTCCACTTCAAGCATTTTAAAATGTAAAAACATACAGTTGTTCATTTAAATTTATATATATATATATAGAATTTGTTTTTTGTTTTTTACATACTCCTGATATTTATGATCTACTCTTACTTTTTAAAATATAGAAATGTATAAGTGTAGCATTTACATACATGAAGACTGTGCATACATTAGATACTCAATACGTTATGTATGGGTTACACTGATGAAAGACCTTGTCTTGTCTGCATGCTCTCCTTTCTGGACCAGATTTGGCTCAATTCATGGTAACAATACACTATGATCCACAAATGAAGCTTTATAAAAGGTAAAACAGTTGAGATGCAGAAAGGTAACCTGCCTTCTTGAATGCATTTCGTTAATATCGGGGAACTTTCATAGTTTTTCCTAACACTACATAAAAAAGTTCTTTTTTTGCGTTGACCAAGTATAAAATCATAAATAGACAACAGATACTTTTTCCTCTTCAAAAATACTTGTCTTAGAGTAGAAGGCAAAATCGGCCAAACAGAGGGGGGAAATAGACCCAGTGCACTTAACAGTCACTCAGAGGGGTGGAGAGAGAAAAAAATGCGGGGAAAAATGGATTGGGTTTCGATTAAAGTGCCAAGTAAATGTAGGAAGTGATGTAGTAAGTTCACAAATGTAGAGATGTCAAATAAAATATCAGAAATAAAAGTGCACAGCTTATCAATCACCAATACTTGTGATAGTCAGACATGCAAAATAAAAACTAATAATAATAATAATAAAACAAAAACGCTCACAGCTCAACAGCTACGAGTTTCTGTACAACGCAGCCTCTTGCAAATGAAACGGAGGGGCCACAACAACGCAGAGGGCAGCTATTAAACACAAACGTCACAGTAACAAAAATAATGCTAGTTTCAGTAATATGTTTGGTCCTACATAAAAACATGAAATACATTCTGGTTTCAGCAACGCTGTTCTTTTCAATGAGGCAGTCAAGTAAAGAATATAACAGTAAGTGATTACCTGACACATCCTTCCCGTCAATTATTTTACATTTTGAACACACAAAGCATGATCCTCATGAAAACAGTTGTCAGAGACAAAGCACATGTAGGTCATGCTTTTTTATACAGGAAATTTACACGGTGCAATCAGATCCCTTACGAGAAGAATCCCTTAAACGCTTTTCGTGCTTTAACTGCGTCTCTTTTTTTTCCTTTTTGCTGACAACAGACAAAGCAATCCACGTAACGCGTAAAATTCAGCTGCACGGACTCAGAACCCACAGATGCTGTACAAGCCGTACGTCTGTTTGAGCCTTTAGTATTTTTGTGATCTAGTGTGTTTGATTATGCTTTGCATAGATATTAATCCAAATCCGATTATCCCCTTGTACGTAGAGAAATTTTACATGAATAACAACATTTCTTAAAATATTATTTATATATATATATATATATATATATATATATATATATTCAGCATTTCAATCAATTAAACATTAAGATTGTATTAATGTTTTCAATTTTGTAAACAAAATTCTCACACTTACAAAAGTGGCAAGAGTATAAAAGTCTGAGAAACATGAGAAAAAGATGAAAGTGACACGATTTAAAAAGAGTAGTAAACCTCCCCGTTTGGGCATAATGTGATATCAAAGCCACCAGAAGATGAATGAGAACTGTGCGCTAGGACAACCTTGTGACTTTTTACAGTACCGGAAAACACCTTCAGCTACGGAGGAACAAAACGGACAAAAACTGCATCTTCAGTGTAAGGCAGAATCTGGTTATCACAGTGAATAGTTCTGATACATATATGCAAACGATCATCGTGATCACCTACTGTCTTCGTGTTTCTTTCCGAGTAAACCGAGGAACTAACAAGTAATGCTAAAGTTTGCAGCATCATTTTGACTGTACCAGTTACCATGGCTGATTACAGGCCATGCTGTACATTTAATATATAATCTGCTGATTTAAAACACCACCATTTCACTGGCATTTCCTAATGCATAACAAATTGCAAGGCAGTTTACTAACAACTGCCTTTTACATTGTTTGTGTGCATGTACTCCACATTTTAAAGGAATTGTTCACCTAAAAATGAAAGTTCTGTCATCATTTAGTCTAAACCTGCATGACTTTTTTTTTCTGTGAAACACAAAGGATTTTTTTTGTTTGGTCAATATAATGAAAGTTAATAAGGTGCAAATGTTTAGGGCCCTATGAAATCCATTTTATTTATTTATTTTTTTCCCCTTAGGAATCAGCTTTTTCCTGTTTTAATTTTTCTAGACTCTGTTTTAATGACTAAATTAACCCTCTAACTCTAGCACAGTCTTTTCTAATTCTATTCTTTAAATTATGCTCTTTTTGATTTGTACTCTATCCATTTACTTACTGCTTGTTTTCTCTAATAAAAAAAAAAACACTAACACTACTAACAGTTTTTCTCTCTTTACAATTAACAAACCCCCCCCCCCCATCTATTTTCTTTTATTTATTATGTACTTTAAAAATCCTTGCTACATGTACTGCGTTAGGCTATATGAGACATGTCATAGCACTTTTTTTGTTTTTGTTGCTCTTTTGTTGATTTCGATTGCTTCCACTGTCCTCCTTTGTAAGTCGCTTTGGATAAAAGCGTCTGCTATATGTCTAAATGTAAATTATAAATACAACCCAGGCTCATGAAAATACATGCCTCTATATACACATTTCTGCAACACTGTAATTACTGCGCATTTCATGACAGTTTCAAAGTGAAATGTTCAGAGAGTGGCGCTAAAACACACATTTAATATGTGATGTGCACATTTTTATTACATTAGGACAGGCATGTGTTGCTACATTTTTATTATGCTGCTTGAGGTACGTATTACGGCTGTTCAGAATTCAAATATCTGGGGAGTGTCACTAAAGGTTAATGGTCCATCACGTTGGAAATATCACCTACACAAAACCGAAGCTTTGCATCACTCAAGTACAACGCTGTACCCCGTGAGCTACTGAGCAAACCTACTGAATTCGAAAACTCAAAAGTATCAGTCTTGCCTATAGTGCTTATTTCAACTGGAAAGTGCAGTGATTTATACATATAGGTACATTTTTTTCAGTTTTGCAGAAATGTACACTACCGTTCAAAAGTTTGGGGTCAGTAAGACATGTAATTTTTTTTTTAATGAAGTCAAGGCTGCATTTATTTTATCAAAAATACAGAAAATAAACTGTAATATTACAAAATGTTATTACAATAGAAAATAATGTTTTTTCTTTTCATATACTTTAAATATAATTTATTCCTGTGATGCAATGCTGATTTTTCATCAGCTGTTACTCAGTTTCCCAGGCTTTGGTGTCACATGATCTCTCAGAAAGAATTCTGATATTCTGAATTATTAGTAGAATTATCAGTTTTGGAAACAGTTGTGCTGCCAATGTTTTTTGTTTTTTTTTGAACCTGTATTTTTTTTTTCTTTCAAGAACAACATTTATTCAAACTACAAATCTTTTCTAGCAATGTAAATCTATTATGTCACGTTTTATTAAATGTAACAATTTATTCATTTCTTTCAAAAAAAAAGAAAAAAGAATGAATAAACATTTACTGACCCCAAACTTTTGAACGGTAGTGTATATAGAAGCATGTATTTCCAGTGAGCCTATGTTGTAAAAATATCTTTCAAAAAGCAAGTCTAATTAACAATTTAACAAAAGCAAAAAATTACATTTTTAGGCTCTATGTAAAACTTTTTTTCCCGTTGTCTCAATAATATTCAATTTTAATGGTTTTATTAAATTTTAACAAATCAAAAACATCTCTAATTAATCATTTATTTTTATTTTATTTACTTTTTTTTTCAGAAATACCGTGTTGTGTATGGACATTTTTCTGGTAAATAAATGTTGGTCAATACTTGTTCTGGTAAATATTCCTTAAATACAATGTTTCAATAATGCTATTAGTAGTAGTAATACTATCATTACATTAAACCTGTTAACTCCATTAATTTTAAAAATAGATAAATAATAGATTGATAAACAGAACCTTTTTTTTATTTTATGAACAAAAACATTTTGAAATATGATTTTGACGTACATTTTACATGGTAATGCAATGTCACCTTATTATTATAAAAACTATATATAGTCTTTAATCTCAAATACTTAACCCTTTAACTGTCCCTCCCATTTTTGAACATAGACATGAAAACGCAGTATTCAAACTTAATTTTTATAATTCATGAATGAAAACATTTTGTAATATGAATTTGATGTACATTTTCCATGGTAATGCAGTGTCTGATGTTAAAATGGTTTACAAAGGATGAATTTTGAGATTAAGTTTTCAAATGATATATAATTTGTTATCTATTACTTTTCCTACATAATTTTTAACACAAAAAAATGATAAAATATCTATTTAGGAGTCTTTCCAATGATATATAGTTTGTCATGATTAAATTAGGATTTATTTGTAAAATGGTGAAGTAAACTATTGAGGGGAAAAGTGACAATTAAGGGGTTAAGTAATTTTTTTCACAATTTCTTCAAATAACACCAAACTTTTATTTTGATAAGTTGCTATGAAGACTAAGGTTGGGTATCAAGAACCAGTTCCAGGCCATCATATCATCATAAACACAGCCGTATTTTGTGAAAGTAAAGTAAAGAAAGTAAAGATGAGAAAGAAAATGCATATGTAACAGTATTTTTAGATCCGTGTGAGTTCTGTGTTAAAGAGACAGCAGCCTAATAAATGTGCTGCCTGTCATTAATGTTAATCCGAGAAGAAACAATCATTCACTGATCTTGACTGAATATCTTTCATAACCTTAATGAGGATTGATCTATGTTTTATTTATGAAAAGAAAACCATGCAGTGTTTTTAAACTTTTGATTTAAATTTCTATACCTGCATTTGTTCAGTTGTATTCATTTATGCCATTACTAAATTATTTGCTTGTTCCTATTTTATTACTTACTGTTTACTTGTCCTTAACAATTTAATGTTTAAAATTTATATTAGTCTAGATGTTTTTGCTGTGGTATTTTTGGTTAAAGTCCCTCTTAGGCCTAAGTGTTCTGTAGCCTGCTGATTTTTGCTCATGTTATTCAACTGCAACAGAAAACCTTGTAAAACACAGAAAAAAATGTTTGACTTAATTTTTTTGTTGACTTTTATATTATTGGAATCAAAACTAGGAATTGTTAAGAATCGGAATTGATAAGCAGAATTGGGATTGATACATTTCAAACCCAACCCTAGTGAAGACCTTTAAGTTTCTATTTATATTTGACCATTTTTTTTTCTCAAAAGAAACGGTAAAAAGCTCATTAAGTGACTCTCAGAGCAGTTCTAGAGATTATGTTTGTGTGTTCATGTACTCCTATATTAAAGCTGCAGAGGCTATAATCGTGATTCCACGATTCCGGCCGTGTTTTCCACATCGTGGAAATCATAGGTTCCTAAATGTTTTTCTGTGGACCCCAGTGACTTTCATTGTATGCACAAAAACACTTCAAAATATATTTCATACAAGTTTGAAGCAACACTAGGGTGAGCAAATGATGACAGAACTTTAATTGTTGGGTGAATAATCCAATTATACGTGTAAATGTGTTTTTGATATTAATATTTTCAGTTGTACACTTTTTTAACCAGATGAATTTGACCATCTTGAGCCACATTAGTGTTGTACCACTTTTTGAGCATGACGTGACAAAACTAGACATCTATAAAACATTACAATCATATGTTCAGACTGCACTGAAGTACATTAGTGTTGATGTGTAAAGATAAACGTGTCGCAGGTGCATGAAAACTGCCCTTAAAATGGGGAGGATTAACACTCCTTTTTAACCATTAATGTTCTCAGCAAGAACATTAATATTTGTATAGGAAAATAAATTAAAACGATCATACCAAACAATGTTTTTGGTGGCATATGCATGTATAAAAGTGCATAACTAAATATTCGTATGTAAAGAAAAAGGAAAGTAACAGGCATGTATGGCAGGCATCTACAGGGGATGAAATGGAAGAACACATGTTTGAACGTTGAGGGATCTTATGTAGTGTCACATTCTCTCATATAGAGCTAAAGGAACCACAATTGCTGAGGTGCGAGTGTATTATCCTAAGAAACGATGGGCTGCTTGCTCAAAAGGTTGATTCGTTAGATGTGGCAGCACTGCTTTCCCATTTTTCCCCTAGCATGCTGTGGCAACATTCTCAGCAATCTCTTCCCAGAGGATGGGCTTTGAGAAACAGGGTCAAGTGTCCCCCAGACATGCTGCTTTTCTCTCACACTGATCTCAAAGAAGGGCAAATGAACATCGTATACCTAAAGATTACAGCCTGTCCATCCGGAAAGCATCTTCTGTCGCGGGGTCGGCCAGAACCATGTCTGGATCGTTGAGCATGTGCAGACCGTCCAGTGTCAGCGGATCGATTTTCAGCTCATCCAGAGGGAACTGCGAATCTGCGTCAAAGCTCACGTCACCTGTCAGAGAGTTGGAGAACTCTTTGTATAGGCTCGGGGGGGATTCTCCTGTAACTAAAAGATGGGTAATATAATATGCTAAACTTTTAGAGGGACCTTTTTGATTGCCGGGCTTCACGGCAGCACACGTACAACTGCGGTACATGCAATATTATGCAATATCTAACTGGGCAGGTGCAATACCTGTGAGAATGATGTTGGGGATGTTCCCATGGCTGCTGTAGCCTAGCTGCTGCGCGTCCTGCAGGTTCCCGTGGCTCCCCGTGAGGTTGAGCATCGCAGCTTGAGAGTAGTTTAGAGTGGATCCCTCAGTGTACATACTGTTTGAGCTGATGGGATTCTCAATCATGTTGAACTGCTCCAGCTAAAGAATCAAAACAATGACTAATAATTAAAGGTTGCCTGAGAGGAGGGAAAAAAAAGGGAAATAAAAATTGGATACGCAAACCAAAAATAAAATACATTTTGCATATAATCACACATATTACATACAGTTTCCACAAAAGTATTAAGCAGCACAACACTAATAATAATAATAATAATAAAAATAAATGTTTCTTGAGCAGCAAAATTATACTAAAATGATTTCAAGGAAAATGCCATTACACAAAAAAATGACCATTACAAGATAATCCAATATAAAAGTTATTTTAAATTGTAATAATATTTTACAACTGCACTGTTTTTACTGTATTTTTGATTAAGGTTTTCTGAGCATAAAAAAACCCACCCCAACCTTTTGAATGGTAGTTTACATATACACCAAGGTCAGACATTGTGTCAAAAATGCCACCGAAATGAACAAATATGCCCTATAAATTCAAGGCAAAGGGGCAAAAAATGCCCCTGTACAATTACACAACATATTATGTCTGTCACAAATAAAATTAAATATACAAAAATTAATAAAGTGTCAATTTGCGGAATTAGATTTCGATTTACTGACACTGGATCAGATTGCTTTTACGTGCCGTTTTGTGCAGCGTTGAGCCTTATAACCAATCACGCGTGTTTCTGCTGAACTTATGAACGCATCAGCCAATCAGAAGTGCTTAGATTAGTTAGCGCTGAAAACGCCAGAGCTGTTGATGAGTGTGCATGCTCACAAATTCCCTCATCACAAACAACGGCAGTTTTTGGATCATTTGCGCTAGACTAGGCTAACGTCATGGACTGACATGTTTATCTATGAAGTCAAAATGTGACTTGTCCAAAAAGAATCAAAAACGTTTTATATCGTTTTCTATATCAATATTAAAAGGAACACTCCACTTTTTTTGAAAATAGGCTAATTTTTCAACTCCCCTAGAGTTAAACAGATGAGTTTTACCATTTTTGAATCCATTCAGCCGATCTCCAGGTCTGCCGGTAACACTTTTAGCATAGCTTAGCATAAATCATTGAATCTGATTAGACCATTAACATCTAGTTAAAAAATGACCAAATATTTTCGATATTTTTCCTATTCTTGACTTGAGTCTTCTGTAGTTTCTTTGTGTACTAAGACTGACAGAAAATGAAAAGTTGCGATTTTTCAGGCTGATATGGATAGGAACTATACTCTTATTCTCGTAATAATCAGGGAACTTTTCTGCTGTACCATGAGTGCAGCAGGTGCAATGATATTACGCAGTGCCTGAAAATAGTCCCCAGTTAGGTAACTTCCAACGTGATCAGCACTAAGCCACTAATGTAGTAGTAAAATAGATGGGGACTGAATATATTCAGGCGCTGCATAATATCATTGCGCCTGCTGCACCCATGGTACGGCAGCAAAGTTCCTTGATTATTATGCCGGAATGAGAGTATAGTATAGTATATGATAAAAATTACCCTCTTAATGTAAAAAAAAGGCCCCGGAAATCAATTCCAGGGGGTAAATATTGCACAAAGTTCATTTGTGACCCTGATAAAGCATGCCTTTGTTTTATTTACCACAAGAGTAGACAGAAATGTGAAGGGGGGGAAAGTGTGGGATTTGGGACTGGAACATGACGCAGGGCGGATTCAAATCTATGTCCCTGTACGGCTAGACAGAAAACCCTTCGACTGCCATCTCAAAGCTTTCAGCTGCCCTCTAGTGGCTGGCACATATAAGACGCAAGGAATTAATTTTTCATAGACAGGTTCATTCTTCTTATATATGAACAGACAGAAATGCACTACAGTTTTGTATTTGTGTTACTAGTGACCAGTGTTGGGGAGTAACTAGTTACATGTAACAGAATTACATAATTTACTTACAAAATAAATGTAACTGTAATCTATTATATAACGGTCTAATACTCTTAAATAGATATTTTACCATTTTTCTGTTTATGTTGGAAAATAGATTAATTTATGACAAGAGTGCACCTCAAAAATATCACAGAAGATTTTTCTTTGCCTTTTTATATATATATATATATATATATATATAAAATGAGAAATTATATATCAGTTGAACCCTTAAAATCTAATAAATGCATCCTTTAAAAAAAAACTCATTTTCTCATAGGTCTCATTTTAAAATCAGACATTGCATTACCGTGGAAAATGTACATCAAAATCATATTACAAAAGGTTTTCGTTCATGAATGATAAAAATGCAAGTTTGAATGCTGCATTTTCATGTCTATGTTCAAAAATGGGAGTGAGTTAAACGGTTCAACTAGATCTTATGATTTTAAATCAGTATTTAACCTCAGAACAATTTCAAAGTTAAAAAAGGTGTTAAAGTCTGATTTCGTGGTGGCTGTACTTTAATATTTAAATTGTATAAACTTAATTCAAGCGATGAGGCATTTTGAAGTCTGAGAGTAATCAGTGTTGAATACTACTGTAAGGTTAACCCCAGCCTGCTTTAAATGTTTAAAAACATTCATTAGAAATTTAAAAAATAAATCAATTACTACTCTATTAAAGTAATTGAAAGCAACACTACTCATTACATTTTAAATAGGGTATTGTAATCTGTAATCTATTCCATTTTCAAAGTAACCTTTGTAACACCTGCCAGTGGCTTAACTTCCAGATGAGCTACAGCAGTTAAGGTACAATTCTAGTTATTTATAATGAGCTCACCTGCTGAGACAAAGCGCTGGTCTGCCGAGGGGACAGCTGCTGGTCGTAAAAAGCATCGCCAAAGACACTTCCGAGAATGGACGAGTGCTAAAAGAAGAACATATTACAAATAACCATCCACGAAGAGGCTAAAGATAATCACTACAAATCACTCACAAAGGCCCTAAAACAATGTGCTTAGCCCATGAGAGGATCTAAATCCACGAAACATTTCATGTTTCACAATTTATGATGCAAAATGACAACACTAATTCTGTATCACCATGTTTGACATGAAGACATCTTGACTCATTTCAAACATAATATGTTACAAGAAATGTAACACCTCGTTAAAGAAACAGATAAATAAAACATCTAAATGTACATCTAAATATTTAAAATAATAATACTTCTAACAAAATGGCTTTTAGAGACGAAGAGGACAGAGTTGCACACCATTATTTCTGCACTAAATCTTCCCTAAAAGCTGTTTTTTTTTTTTTTAAGAAAATGTGCCACATACAGACTGTGGCATCCATCGCAGCAGCAAAGACAGGGGTATCCAAATCTGTTCCTGGAGGGCCATTGTCTCCGAGCCAGAATAAAGGTCTTCAGGCTAACTAGAAACTTCCAGGCAAGTGTATTGGAACTGAACTCATGGACTTTAGCCTCCCAGAAGCAGGATTGGACACTCCTGGCCAGAGGCAAATTGACTACAAGAATATAAGTTTTTTACAGTATATAATTCTGTGATAATATAAACTAGCACAGGATATCTATCCCTTTTCAGGTCCATTATTGGATAAAGATAGGAGCAGAGATTCCCTGATTCATGCTGTATAAAACTCAATGTTGCATTTTGGGCATGTTATGCAATTACGTGTACATACACTACCATTCAAAAGTTTTTGAACAGTAAGATTTTTTTTTTTTTTTTTTAAAGAAGTCTCTTCTGCTCACCAAGCCTGCATTTATTTGATCCAAAATACAACACAAACTGTACAATTTTGAAATATTTGTACTATTTAAAAAAAACAGTTTTTTTATTTGAATACATTTCAAAATGTAATTCCAAAATTTTCAGCCTCAGATTTATAGAAATTAATACTTTTATTTAGCAAGGATGCTTTAAATTGATCAAAAGTGATGATAAAGACATTTATAGTGTTACAAAAGATTTATATTTCAGATAAATGCTGTTCTTCTGAACCTAAAAAAAAATTCTACTCAGTTGTTTTCAACATAATAATAATAAATGTTTTTGAGCAGCAAATCAGAATGTTATAATGATTTCTGAAGGAATACATGACTGGAGTAATAATGCTTAAAAATTCAACTTTGAAATCACAAGAATAAATTACATTTTTAAATATTATTAAACAGAAAGTGGTTATTTTAAATGGTACTAATATTTCACAATTTTACTGTTTTTGCTGTACTTTGGATCAAATAAATGCCAGCAAAAAGACTTCTTTAAAAATATTAAAAATCTTTTGACTGTTAGTGTAGTACAATATTAATGCACTTACAAAATTTATGTTGTTTAGATTACAGAGCCATTATTGATCTATAAAGTAATTTACTTTATTTAACGAAATATTGTATTTTAAAAACATTTTCTTTCTTTTTTCACAACCACAAAAAAGGTCTGCACTCTTAAACAAATGTCTCGTCTATGAATCATTAGGAAGGTTTTTGGCTGAAGCAGCGTTTTTTTATATTTATGCTCCAAAATAATAATTTCTTTCTTTTTTTGTTGAGCGAGGCAGTTTCTTGGCCTTGACACCTGAAATGGCTGGTAGATCAAGGTGAATATATCTGCTTTCTACACAAAAGTCTAATTTTTAAATATTACTATCCAAATCTGCAGTCATTTATATTAAAAATGTACAATGAGGACAATAATTTTTGTCATACTGACACAACCATCAATTTTGCTCAAAATGCACAATATGCACATGATCCAGTGAAAGGAATGCGTAACAGCAATGGCAATTTGAGTATGGCGTACATTAAAATTGGCCTGTATCGCTAATCAGCATGATACACAGAACGAGTAAGTGGTGCTCAGACACACAGCGAAGCAGCCGGGATCAGAGAGACTGGGAGACACGACTGGACTAGGACACACAGAGCGGCTAAAGGGACAGGCTCCAGATCGGCTCCAAACAAAACAAACTACAGGAGGAAGCAGCGGCTGCTGGATTCGCCCTTACTTGAGGCGAGCCCCCCGGAGAGAAGCCTTGATTGGAGACCGGAGAGGTTGGAGACTGATTGGCCGAAGACCCCACCCTACAGCGGTACTGCTGGAGGGAAGCAGCCTATATGGGACAACACCAAGTTAGACCAGCAGAGCCCCTGTAGGGGACCTCTGACTCAGGGTATGTGGCCTGTGACTCTCAAGTAACAATTTACAATGTCTCTGCTTACTCTGTCATGTAAACTCGCAGCCAGGACATCAGCTAAATGACCTTGTTGTTGTTATTAAAAGACCACTAGTTGTTTATATATATGAAGATATAGATATTTTTCAGTCTTTACATGATAGTATGACATCCAGATTTCTTCATTTTGTCAAGACTGGGGAAGTATTAAAAACAGAAAAAGCTGAGAAAGAAAGAAAACTGCTTGTTAAAATGCATTACTTGAACTACCAGTCAAATGTCTGGACAGGCTTAAATTGTGTTTTTTATGATTTTAAAATCTGTTTGATCTAAAGGCCTATCATACATGCTTGAAATTAATTTTACAGATAATTGAAAGTTTGTCTACATACACTACTGTTCAAAAGTTTGGGGTTAGTAAAAGTTTGAAATGTTTCTGCATAGACAGCAACACAACTGACACGTTCAAGGTCAAGAAAGGTAGTAATGACATTGTTAAAATAGTCCATGTGACATCAGTGGTTCAACCATAATTTTTACGAAGCTACAATAATATTTTTTTTTCACAAAGAAAACAAAAAAAAAAAAAGACTTTATTTGAACCAGATTGTGTAAACGAAGATGGACGTTCTACATCAGAACAGAAGAAATTGATTAATAAAGTTATTGTTTTAGTTTCTTTGTGCACAAAAAGTATGCTTGTAGCTTTATAAAATTAAGGTTGAACCACTGATGTCACGTGGACTATTTTAAACTACGTTTTTACTATCTTTCTGGGCACTGAACGTGGTAGCTACGTTGCTGTCTATGCAGGGTCATAAAGCTTGCGGATTTCATCAAAAATATCTTAATTTGTGTTCCAAAGATGAACGAAGATCTAACAGGTTTGGAACAACACTACATACTCGTTATTGCCATGTTCTACATTTGCGTATAATGATTAGGTATGCCCAAACATTTGACTGGTACAGTATTTGTTATCATTTTCAATATAATTAATTATTTTAGCGCCCTGTATGATCTGAATGATAGACCATACTGTTGAGGTCAAAAGTTTGCATCCGCCTTTCTAGAATCTTTCTAGAATTATATGAGGTTAATTTAGTACTGACCTAAATGAGATATTTCACATTAAAGATGATTACATATAGTCCACAAGAGAACATAATAGTTATAGTTATAAAATAGTTAGTTATAAAAATTACCCGGTTCAAAAGTTTACATCCCTTGATTCTTAATACTGCGTTATTACCGGAATGATCCACAGCTGTTTTTTTTTTGGTTTAGTGATAGCTGTTCATGAGTCCCTTTGCTTTTCCTGGGCAGTTTCACAAATTCTTTGGTTTCCGGCATTTTTGAACCCTTTCCAACAATGACTGTATGATTTTGAGATTCATCTTTTCACACTGAGGATGACTGAGGGACTCATAAGCAACTATTACAGAAGTTTCAAACACTCACTGATGTTTCAGAACAAAAAAAAAAAAAAAACAACAACACATGTGAACACTAACATGCATTTTGTATGATGCCTTTTATTTAGTTCAAATAATTAACATTTTGTAGATTCTGAAAGTAGGATGTAAACTTTTGACCTCAACTATACATACTCAAGATCTAGGAATCCACTGCGGACCTATGGAAGTAAGCATTAAGATGTGATCTTACCGTGTTAATATCAATGCCAACAGAGGTTTGCGTCTGGCTGCCTGAGACAGGTGGCAGCTGGGTATTCTGCTGGAGCTGAGGAAGCCCACCAACCCCCTGTGTCTGTGTGGACGGCTGACTAAAGAAAGCATACTGAGCCAACTGCTGCTCCAGCGTCATGGCATCTATCGACACTGCCTATTCAACACAGATTCAGATTGAGACGCTCTATTTGCATCCAATTTTTTTATATTAAAATGTAATGTTTCCTCAGTGACACTAGCTCAAATCAGTGCTCGTCAGCAGCTGGAGGAATGAGAGCAGTGGTACCTGTGCTAGAGAGAGCGGAGGAGAGAGGGTTGGCGACAGCTGCTGAAGACTCGGGTGCTGCTGGGAGTCTGTGTTGAGGATCAGAGGAACTACATTCTCATGCCGGCGCTGAACGCTCACGGTCACTGTAGGCTGGGCTGATGTCACACCTGATGAGAGGAAAGGGTGGATTTAACAGATTGACTTCAATCCTTTAGACATATATGATAATCTTTACATTTACACTCATTTACAGTTTAAGAGAACATTATGTTATTAAAGGGATAGTTCACCCAAAAATGTAAATTCTCTCATAAGTTACTCACACTTATGTCGTTCCAAACCCCTAAGACCTTTGTTCATCTTTGGAACACAAATTAAGATATTTTAGATGAAATCTGAGAGCTTTCTGACCTTGCATAGACAGCAATGCAACAGCAGTGCAGGCACGTTCAAGCATCAGAAAGGCAGTAAGGACATCAGTGGTTCAATCATAATTTTATGAAGCTACAAGAACACTTTTTTTCTGCAAAAAATGTCGAACTACATGAGGGTAAGTAATTAATGACAGAATTTTCATTTTTGAGTGAACTAACCTTTTAAAATGACTTAAAAGAACACAAAACAAGCATTAATTTAAGCTAAAACAACGACAAATATAAAAACAAGATATTTGAGATAAATCAAGATTAATTCACTCCCTGAATAAGTGTTTTTTTATTTGAAGTAACAGAATTTCCACAGTCTAGAAAAACCTGGATATGTGAGGTAGCCTAATTTTAAAAGTGCGATTCCTATACATCAATAAAACCTCAAACATTATGGGCATTTTTATTAACAATATACATATTTCTAGTTATGCCAAGCTTTAAATTATTTTACTATGCAGACATTGAGAGTAAAAATAATAATAATCTCCTTACATATTTTAATCAAGATAGCAAATCAATGCTATTGTTAGTTCAAACTTTTATCACCTTCATCACTAAACAAAGTCAAACCTAGGAAAGGTTTTGAAATTTTTATCCATGTTTGGTAAATATTTACTTTAAGGTGTCCTTGTTACACATGTAACGTGTACTTACTAGTATAATAAAAATGTATTATGTGTAACAGCATTCAAGTAACCCTATCCTAACTCTAACCAGTAAGTATATGTAGTAAATTAATATTACTCATTACTTAATTGTAGAATTGCACTGTAACAATGACACCTTAAAATAAAGTGTAACTCTATGTTTTCATCTTGTCATGGCTTGATTGTTGTTTTATGGATTGACTATGCATTTCCATCTTCAAACGGTCTAATATGTGGCTGCTCGTTTGCTCATGGGAAATAAATGGAATAATATTACGCCAATCTTATGCTCTTTGCATTGGCTACCAGTTCAATACCACATTGATTTTTAAAAATGTCTGTTTGTTTATTAAGCCCTTAATAATTTCACCCCTAAATATCTCATAAATGTAATCCTTCCTCATAATCCCAATAGACTGTTATTTTAGTTTTTGTTACACACAAACTGTATTCTCATAGCTTCATAACATTCTGGTTAAACCACTGATGTCACATCAACTGTTTTAACAATGTCCTTACTACCTTTCTGGACTGTTTGAATGTGTCAGTCCATGCAGAGTCAGAAAGCTCTCAGATTTCATCAAAAATATCTTAATTTGTGTTCCGAAGTTGAGTGAACATCTTATGGGTTTGGAATGACGTGAGTGAGATTTCTGAAATTCTAATACATATAACTTATGATTATTTTAGCTAGTTACATGGACACTTTTTTCTAAATCTCTGGTAGCCCTTCGGGCAGGTACTCTTCGGATTTTGGTAGCCTGAAAATTTATTTAACTAGTCCAAATAGAAAATCAAATAGGAGTCTAAATGTCAATAAAAATATTTTCAATACACAAATATCAACAAATATAAATGAAGGAATTTTATTTCACTATTTAAAGGGTATCTGCAGAATTTTAAAAAAAATCAATTTAAGGCAATTTATGGCCCTTTTTAACAGCTGCACAAGTAAAATGAACAGTATGAGAGGGGTTGGATAATGTTTGGTAATGTATTAAGCCATAAAATGACATGATTTACACTTCACATACGGGTTTTCACAAAAACAAAAAATCTTATACAACGGCGTTTCAGCCTTCAGACCATTAAAAGGGATAAATCAAGTATATAACGTATTATGTTTATTTAAAACAAATATTTAATTGTTCAAAATTTCTCTTAATTGTTTGGATCATTCTCTGCCACAAGGTGGCGCTTTAGGAGCGCTGAAATATTGTGGTTTCCCTAGTAACGACTGAACACAAAGCAGCACTGCGCTCATTAACGCCGTTTTATCAGGCATTATAGGTAAGAAAATGCCAACAACACGTTTCTGACAGGACAGTCGGCTCCCTTTAGATATCCTACATTCATATACGACTTCTTTCGATTTATTTAGTGACATCACTGCCTTTTGAAGATTAATCCAGCCCTACCGCGATTCTTGTCTTTCCGTGTGCAACTGTAAGACCTCTTAAAATTATAATTAAGACTTTTCTTATACTATTAAATATTAAATTGAGGAGTGTTTAAGGACCTGCAGGAGCCCTCTAGTTTAAGATAGCCCGCCGGGCAGGGCGGTGAAACATTTTGGTAGCCCAACTGAAAAACACAATAGCCCCGGGACGTCGGGCTAGCGATTCTGCGAGCCCTGCTTGTCATTACGGCAGCAAACCCTTTAACCCACATGGGGGACCTTGGAGTCATAAAGATTAACTGTCCTTATGCATATGCTTGTGAGAATCACCTTGGCTGGCAGACGTGAGACCCATGTGAGTGTTGGCCAGGTTGCCAGTGCTGTTGGAGGCACTGAGAGAGGATGTGGAGTCATCAGGGTCCAGAGGTGTGGGGAGAGGAGGGGGAATCTGGATGTTGGTCAGGTCTGGCAGAGAGCCGCCCGTGTTGTGTGCCGCTGGGATTAGAGATGCAGTCATTTCCTGATCTGGAGATGGAAATATGCTGGGGAAATGACATGAGGGACGTTAGAAGGAGCTTGGATAAACAGATATAGAAAAAAAGCCCATTGTACTGATTATGTTGTGATAAAACATGGCTGTTATAAAGAAGTAGATATGACTGGATGGCTGTTGGGTTGGGATAATAAAAATGACCTTGACACTTCAATCTCCAAATGATAAGTGCTGCACGTTCCCTGCATTCACCTACCCTCTACTTGACTTGACACTATCAGCGTCAATAAGAAAATGCAGTGAAACCACACTTACTTGATTCCAGGTATTTTGTTTGCTTTGGGCCTTGGTGAAGTAGTCTATGAAAAAAACGACAGGAACTTTATTAATAAAAGATTCCATAAAATACATATTGAAGAAATCTATTTCTAAATATACCTTTCTGTGATCCCATATCTGCTTTTGACCTTCCTTGTCCATGTCACTTTCATGTTCCCCTGTTCCTGGCATAGTGAGAAGAAGAACTAGTACATAGAGAGGGATGAAATCATATGCTGAAACAAGTGTTCGACAAATTCGACAGGATATGGTACACTGCAACATTTATTCAATCTAAAATGTAATACAAATAGAAATAAGATTATATCAACCTTGTTTTGGCTGCAAATCTTGAGACCCTCCTGCGAAAGCATCTTGTGGGTTTGGGTTCATAGTGCTCTGGTGCAGGGCAGAGTCTGAGTTGGTCCTACAGAACAATATTTGATATTTAATATAGCGATGAACAATAATTATTGACGTGCCATTTTAAGAGCTACTGCTCCTGCACATATGTCTTCTGCACATGCAAGCAGACTGTGTGAGTATAAACTCTCACCTCCTCCAGCTGGTATCAGGTGGGGGTGACAGATACACAGAGGCATACGGACAGCTATCAATGTGAGATTCAACATTAAGGACTTCATAAAGTCAGAATAAGTAAATCGCAGACATTCAAACAAATATGTGACCCTGGACCACAAAACCAGCCATAAGGGTCAATTTTTTGGAATTGAGATTTATACATCATCTGAAAGCTGAATAAATAAGCTGAATTTGTCAGGATAGGACAATATCTGGCAGAGAAACAACTATCATCTGGAATCATGAGGGTGCAAAAAAAAAAAAAAAAAAAAGAAAATTATATATATATATATATATAAAAAGAAAATCACATTAAAATTTGTACAAATTAAGTTCTTAGCAATGCATATTACTATCTTCATGGAACATGATCTTTAAATTAAAATTAAATTTAAATTATTTTTGGCATAAAAAAGCAATAATTTTGACCCATAAAATGCATTTTTGCTATTGCTACAATGCTACCCATGCTACTTAAGACTGGTTTTGTGGTCCAGGGTCACATATGCTTTTGTTTGCAATTCCGAACAAAAACAGTGCAACAATTGTGTTTGCATTCATGAGTAGACTCATTAAGGATATTTGACGGCCATGTTTGTCCACAGAGAGAGGTCTGCGGTGTGGCGACGTGATGCGATTCCTGTCTCGGTAGACCCTGTCCACCAGCCCATGGTGACGAGTCGTTCTGCTTGTGTCCAGTCCAGAATTCTGAAAAGGGGTCTGATGAAAACCAACAAACATGAAGATGTCAGAACACAACTTCTATTCCACATATCTATTCATACTAAATTTCACCTGTCAATGTGCTTCTCACCTGAAAGGGAAGGTCAATGGTGGTGTTTCCAATCTGATTGACGTTTGGCAAAGAGCCGCCATAGTACTGTCCTCGGTTCTGACCGAGCTGTAAATACTGAGTCTTCTGTAACTGTAACTGCATGAAAAACAACAACCAATAAATCTGTGAGACATTATACAAGTAAAATTACCCAAAAGGGCTTCTGATTATAAATCACAATTAAGTCACAAAGTAAGGGCACAAGAAAGGAAACCTTGCAAGGATAACTGTAATAACTATATTATCATCCACATCAACGCATGATAACATTCTGTTTATTATAAATGTAAACTGCAGTTATGCCAGCTTCTGCTTTAAATGCTCAAACTCTTTATTGTTGGATTGATTCTTTTTTGTTGTCAATATTGTACATCAGCTGGAAAAACAATTGTGATTCCAAAAATAATGTATCTGATGTCAAGAACCAAAGATAAATGGAATTACACTACTAGTCAAAAGATGTTTTTTTTTTAAAGAATTATCACCAAGACTGCATTTATTTGATCCAAAATACAGCAAAAGCAGTAATATTGTGAAATATTTTTACTATTTAAAATAACTGCTTTCTATTTGAATATAAGTTAAAATGTAATTTATTCCTATGATCAAAGCTACATTTTCAGCATAATTTATCCTGTCTCCAGTGTCACATGAACCTTCAGAAATCATTTTAATATGCTGATTTGCTGTCCAAGAAACATCTATTATTATTAGTAGTAGTAGTAATATTTAAAACAGTTGTGTAAAGTTGCTTATGATTCTTTGATGAATAGAAAGATCCAAAGATCAGCGTTTATCTGAAATAAAAAGTTTTGTAACATTTATACACTATACCATTCAAAAGCTTTGAGTCAGTATATATTTTTTTCTTTTAAAAAGAAATTAATACTTTTATTTAGAAAAGATACTTTATATTGATCAAAAATGATAATAAAAACTTTTATAGTTACAAAAGATTTCTATTTCAGATAAATGCTGTTCTTCTGAACTTTCTATTTATCAAAGAAACCTGAAAAAAATCTACTCTGCTGTTTTCAACATAATAATAATAAATGTTTTTGAGCAGCAAATCAAAAAATTGAATGATTTCTGAAAGATCATGTGACTGGAGTAATGATGCTAAACATTCAGCGTTGAAATCACAGGTATAAATTACATTTTAAAATATAATCAAATAGAAAACTTATTTTAAATAACAAAAGCATAAAAAAGGTTTTGCTGTACTTTGGCTCAAATAAAAGCAGGCTTGGTGAGCAGAAGAGATCTTTTTAAAAACATTAAAAATCTTACGGTTCCAAAACTTTTGACTGGTAGTGTAGCCGTCATTTAGACTTCACTATTATTAAAATTTACTGTCATTGTCCAAAATTTTCCTTTAGAAATAAAAGTCCTGAACAAGATGCCTGATTTGATATTGATATTGATATTAGAGCTGGCATATGTTACATATGAATATGCCACAGATTTTATATAATGGTAGAAATGGAATATTCAAACACTGGGAAAAGTGATAAATGATCACGGAGAGTTACAGCTAAGAAATGCTATTCATTAAAAAAGCTTACATTGATTTGTTCATTTATTAAAATGCTTCTGTCCAATGGAGTACAGCATAATGATTAACACTAATTAACACTAACTAATTAACACTAATTACAGGCAGCAACATGAGAAGTGCAAATGAATCTTGATTGGGATGCTAGTAGGGCACTGTATAATCACAAGCCTTTGGGCATAAATGCATTGAGCAATAATGCTGAACTATAAAACTGTTGTGTATACATTTATTATTCACAGAGCGCTTGTAAACATCGATACAAACATTCATGCTTAAACCTCCAGGAACGAATGACACCTTAAATTAATATTTAGTTATGTTATGTTAAAATGTGTTCAGCACCGGATACGGCCTTGATTGCAGTCCAGCTATAATGGCGAGAGACTGTAATGTGGCTGTCAAATAACATGCTCAATCCATTCACTCTCATACACTGCAGCTGTGAGCACGGCAACTTTTATAAGGCCTCGTCGTGAGCGTCTGTTTATTATCAAATACCTCAATGGCGTCCACTGGAAGGAAATCTATAAATCAACACTAAAGATAAACGCGCACTGGAGAGGGGCGTTTGTTATTGTTTACGTCCAGACAGGCGGGTTCAGTGCGTGTCGTATCAACACAAATTCTGCCCCGCACCTCGGGTTGCTAATGAATGCTGTCAGAAGAGAGAAAACAGGCACACTTACACGGGCCGCCCGAGTAATACTCAGGTCTTTCATCACCTCCTCGAACGCAGCTGTCTCTTCCGCTTGCTTCTGGTTGTGTAACGCGATCTTCTCGCTGAATTTTCGCGGATTATTTGAGGTCGCCATGTTTCGCTCCTCTTGGGCTCCGCTCTGGTTCAATGAGACGCTGCTGCGTGCGCGCGTCCGTGCGCGTGGGCGTAGTGAACACGCACATCTGGAGCGCGCGAATGCTCGTCCATTCTACAGAGATTGGAAGATTATGTGAACAAATGAAGATTGGGAATGGGAATAAGGAATTTAACGATTATGATTGCATGGGATCCATCAACAGTATGGAAAATTGTCCAATCTTTAATACGTTATTGGAAGAAATATTAGGAAAAAACGCAGTTACTGCACTGTCTGTTGTCAAATAATGGGACTTACAGAACAGAAGGGATATGACAAAACAATCAAAATGTTGCAAAGGCGAGATTTATGAAATACTGTAGGCTACTTGGTCTTCCATATAACGTTTTAGAACATATAATACAATAAATAGAAATGTGGTAACATCAGTTTTTTTTTTTTTTATTCGAAGAGTTTAATTAAGTTTTTAATTAACTAAGGCTGTAGCACATGAACAATATTTACTTCAAGGCAGACATCATGAAAGTAACACTATTTGTTAATAGTCAGATTAATTTATAATTAAAGTGTTTTGATTTGCTAACATTTTATATGATCCGTTTGTTTGGGAATCTCACTGGTCGTTCATTCGGTAAAAAAAAAGTCGGTTCGTGTGAGTGGTTCGTTCGGGAATCGGAGCGGACAGGTAGAGTATGGCCCTGTCCCAAATGGCACCCTAAACCAGTGTTGCCAAGTCCACGGTTTTCCCGCGGAATTGGGCTACTTTACCACTGTTGTCGCGGGTTGAAGCGACCCTAATAATATAATATTTAGCCCCTGGAATGCTAATTTTTCCACGGGAACCCTCCCAAAAAAAATTGTATTTTAACCCCCGAACATGATTTTTAATGGGGAATGCCCCTCAAAATGCAATTGGACTACTTTTGGGCTAGTTTTAAATAGCAGTTGGGCGGGTTTTGTTGTGAAAACCTGGCAACCCTGCCCTAAACCAACACAGTCTTTCTCTGAGCTTGCTCTGGAGCTTGCCCCAGTGCGGGCTCGGCAGAAGTGCGAATCGAGGGCACATAACGGCCGCAAAGGGGGTGCTTGCAAGCACCCTTCTGAGCGCTATAATTACGAATGGCCCTGTGTTTAATTCGGAAGGGCTCATCCCTACGCCCTAATCCCTTCAAAGGGTTTACCCTCCGGAGTGAGAGCTTTGAAGGGTTGAAGGGTGTAGGGGACCAAACAACTGTTTCTTGAAGTGCCCTTTAACGTCATCATCCCATGGCCACACGGAGGCGCCGCCCTCATGCAAAGATTCTGTGCAGAGGATCATGGGGGCCCGAAGTGTCCATTAGTTTTACCTTTTGAAATCCTTCATTCCGAAGGGCCCTTTGAAGTGGCTAGTTTTGAGCATTTCCGTTTGGAACGACACTTCAATATGGCGGCTATGATTGTTTGCGCTCCGAAGTGATCTTCAGAGGGTGATATATCCCATTTGGAATGCACTGCAAGACATCCTATGGCAGGGGTGTCAAACTCAGTTCCTGGAGGGCCGCAGCCCTGCAGAGTTTTGTTCCAACCCTGCTCCAACACACATACTATGCAGTTTTCAATTAAGTCTGAAGGACTTGATTAGTTGGATCAGGTGTGTTTAATTATGGTTGCATCGAAACTCTGCAGGGCTCCGGCCCTCCAGGAATTGAGTTTGGCACCTCTGTCCTATGGTCTTGTGGACTTAACGGACAAGTGCACATGGCGGCCATTGCAAGTCTATAAGACCACAAGTGCAAAAAAGGTGTTCCATTTGGGACAGGGCCTATATTAGTTTACTCATTCGAGCATTTTTGCTAACAAGCATCGGTCAGCACCATTTCAGAACAGGAACATTCAGCGAAACATTTTTCGTTTTTAACTTGAACTAACAATGAACAATATATTTTTAACAGTATTAATTATTTTTGTTAATGTTAGTTATGGAAAATTTAACAGCAAGAATAATTACATCTGGTATTTCTGCACAAAACTAATACAGTTTTGTTTAAACACTTCACTAGCATATAGTAATGTTACTGTTTAATCTTCAAAACTAATTTGAACTGAAGTGTTTAATTTCCAGTAGATGGCAGAAATGTTCTACTAAACTATGCTATCACCGCAAATTAAACTGAGAAATGTACTTCTTTAAAGGGGTCATCGGATGGGTTCCCCAAGCTGATATGAGTCTTTAGGGTCTTAATGAAAAATCCAGAGCATACTTTGTTAAAAATTTCTCAACGGTAGTGTAAAAAACACACACCTTGTCAAATCAGCCCTTTTCAGAGCAAGCCATTTTGGTATATGTTTCTTTAAATGCAAATGAGCTCTGCTCACCCCAACAGGAGACAGAGCCACACGAGTCATAATCTGAAAACCACGCCCACCAGGGAAAAACAATCCAAAGCTTTCCACTGACTTTGTATTGCGGGAAGCTGCCTGCTTGGTAACAAAAAACAGAACAATGTCTAAAAGCTGATATGTGACAAGGTGTACAGTAAACAAGCTAAAAAAAACAGAACTACATTTTTATTAGCTGTCGACCCAAAAAACAAGCGTTTAAGGACACAAGTAGAGTGCAATGTGTCATAGGCTATTACGCAGAGATCTACGCCCACTGGCGGGAAATGTAACCAGCGACAGTAAAATTCATTATTTTTAATGATTTCAAAGGATTATTTTACCACCCTATGTAGACGTGGCTGAAAGGATGAGCTATATTGAGAAACTAAATTGAATTGGTCTATGTCAGTGCTCCTTTGCCTTACCTTCCTTTTGCTGGAGAAATTATCCAACTGAATGGCCCAATTTGAAATACCCTGACATCTACAACTATTTGTGAATCGTTTTTTGGGTCAACAGCATATACAAACTTATTTTTTTGGCTTGTTTATTGTACATCTTTTCACATAGCAACTGCGATTAAGTTTCTCTCCAATTGGCGTAGTTCTCAGAGTAATATGTTGCGCTGTACTTTTGTGTCCTTAACGGTTGTTTTTTGGGGTCAACAGCTTATAAAAACATAGTTCTGTGTTTTTTAGCTTGTTTACTGTACACCTTGTCACATAGCAGCTTTTAGACATTGTTTTGTTTTTGTTATAGGCCTAAGTCAGAAATGACAAGCAGGGTTGCCAGGTTTTCACAACAAAGCCCGCCCAATTGCTACTGAAAACTAGCCCAAAACTAGCCCAATCGCGTTTTAAGGCGGTCCTCATTAAAAATCGCGTTCTGGGGAATGAAATACACGTTTTTTGTTGGGGCTCCCCTGGTAAATTCGCATTTCAAATTCATTTAAATTCGCATAAATATGACGTTATTGGGGTCGATTCAAACTGCGGACGTCAAAAACAACCCGCAGCAACAGTGTTAAAGTAGACAAATTCCGGGGGAAACCACGGACTTGGCAACACTGATGAGGAAACAGCTTACTGCAATACAAAGTCAATGGTTTGAAATTATTTTTACAGATTGAATAAAAAACACTGGGTGGATTTTTAACATTATAGGGTGTGTACACACTGCCAACACACAATTATGTTCAAACAACATGCAAAAGTGAACTTTGCATCCGATGACCACTATAAAAAAAACAACACATTTTGGCACCCCCAGCATTTAGCTATTCTGCCTATGCCATGGGCCATTATCGTACAGTTTACAAGCATATCGTACCCAAGTTTATTAGATCCATGTCACACAGTGTGATAAGCAATGATCTAATAGGATTGCTACAATCGTGCATTGTGTAGAAGGCTTAATAGGTGCTCAAATTTCATCGGCCTATGGCAGCCATCTTTTTTGAGATAAGCAAATGTCCTTTTAGACACTTGTGGCACTTTGGACCAAAGCCTTGTGTACCGATTTTCACGTCAATAGGACAAGTGGTTATGTAGTTGTGGTTATGTTTTTTTCCATTAGTTTGGTTTGGACGGAGAGAGTACTACCATCCCTCCAAGTTTCAAGTTCCTACGAGTTGCGGTTTGGTCTGTCTCATCAGTTTTACATAGAGATTGCTGATCCTTGGCCATTCTAACAATTACAATAGGGTTTGAGAGCTAAGCGCTTAAACCCCTAAATATTCTTGAAAATAAACTATTACTTTTCTCTCTCTCTCTCTCTCTCTCTCTCTCTATATATATATATATATAAACTCTATTAATGTTCTTTAGCACTTTCAAAGCATGGAACCTTATAAAAGGGTTCCAGTACTAAAAAGAGTTCTATAGTTTCAAGTGGAAGAACTATGAAAGATCATGATCTTTTTAATGAAAAAAAAAATATTGTGAGCTTTCCGTCTGCACCGATGTTGTTAGATGTCGGGTTTACTCGGACATGTCATGATGCTTATCAATTTAATATGCATGCTACTTCAAAGTATTGCTCATTGCAAAGTATTGTTATTGTTTTTTAAAATAAATGTAGCTTCTTGCAGTCAGTTTGATTAATATGAAATTAAACTCTTTAAACTTTTTTGCAAAGTACAGTTAAACAGAACTGCAGCAAACAGTTTCATGTGAAAGGAAGTGTTTTACGGCAGCTGGGAAATTTTTAATAGAAAAAGAGAAGTTGTGTATAGTTGAGATAACACCAAGATATCATTGAGATGTGGTGCAATATGTGTAATGCATGTCAGTGTCATGCAGCATTACTTTCAGCAGCCAGACATCAGTTTACTTCAATATGAAGTTCACTTCAGACAGTCTTCATAGTGAAGTGAAATCCTGAAGGTGGAGCTTTCGTTTTCTCAGACTAACTAATACATTCAAGAACCTCTGTAGCTTCTGTTTATCTGTCTGGAGGAAAGCGAACACAGGAAAATCCAGTTTTCTACGTTTTGTCTACTAGTTTAGGCAAAGTAGTCAAACAGAGCTGTCTGTTTTGTTTGACTTCCTAACAGAACATCTTTAAAAAGTCATTTCCAATGAAACCGGAATTATTTTCCCCAGATCGTGGATGTAAACTGAATTTGAGTTAGGGGTTTTCCAGCTCATGATGCTAGTCAACATTACTGAGAAAGAAAACAGGCCTCATATTAACACATTAAGCGACTAAACAGCATTTTTTAGCAAAGATAACGACCGTATTTCATCCACACACTTGGCCCACTAACAAAAATGACCGACTGTGCAAACATACGCTAGTTTTAAGGCAAATGCACTGTTTTTAACACCAGGGGGTGATATAAGCACAAGCGATAAGGACCGTGACCATAACTCGTTCTTTATTCTTACATTATTTTGCCCTCTTTTTGAAACCACACTGTATGTATATTAGTCCCAGCAAAAACCTGTGAGCAAAACAAGTGGTATTGTGCTTACTGGTCTTGCAATGTTAGCATAACAAAGTTCCTCCTTTTACAGAGGATGTTCCACTGTCTGTCAGCACAGCATCCGAGTTGCTTTCATTTTTTTACTTTCCTACTTTTTCTACTTTTGAGCTTCTGGTTAATCTCCTTTCATTTCTATATTTTCGAACTTGTCACATTTAGTGGTTTTATGGCAGTGATACACTGGGCCAGTGTAGCATTGTTACCAATAACGTTCATATATGTGACCCTGGACCACAAAACCAGTCATTAAGTAGCACGGTTATCTTTGTAGCAATAGACAAATATACAGTGTATGGGTCAAAATTATCGATTTTTCTTTTATGCCAAAAATCATTAGCATATTAAGTCAAGATCATGTTCCATGAAGACATTTAGAAAATGTCCTCCCGTATATCAAAACTTAATTTTTTATTAGTAATATGCATTGCTAAGAACTTCATTTGGAACTGTAAAGATGATTTTTTGTGAGTGTTTTATTTTTTTTCCACTCTCAGAATCCAAATTTTAAAATAGTTGTAACTCTGCCAAATATTGTCCTATCCTAACAAACGCCAATGGAAAGCTTATTTCTTCAGCTTTCCTTCAGTCTCAATTTAATAAAATGACCTTTATGATGGGTTTGTGGTCCAGGTTCACACATTGGTTTAGAACTCTTGAGTTTTTCGCTTTGTGATCAAGGGTGGATGCAAATAAGCTAGAACAATTTTCATATTTTATATCCACTGGTTAGTAAGCTGTTGCATATCAATTATACTATAGCTCCTATCAACATGAACCCACAAACCTACTTTTCAGAGCAGATGTATAACTGTTTATAGTAAGACAACAGGAAGAATGATTGAGTGGGGGGTGTGAATTTCCAGGTTGCATGACTACTGCTTTGAAAGAGGAACTTTCATGCTCTTTCTGCAAAAAGAAACGGCAAACGGCAGATTGACCATTTCTGGCAGCAGCCGTGTTACAGACATAGGTGATATAGTTTCACCGACACAATACGGTAAGGTTATTTCTATTATGAACGATTAATTTGAGTTACATTAGTACAAATAATTGTTTCAATGTTACATACAATGTACATAACAGTACTAAACTGTTTCTGGACAGAAAGATTTTAAATGCTTTTAAAAGAAGTCTCTAATGCTCACCAAACCTGCATTTATTTAATTCAAAGTGCAACAAAGACAGTAAAATTTTAAAATATTTTTACTATTTAAAACAACTGTTTTCTATTTGAATATGTTTTTAAATGTATTCAATATATCTTGTGATTTCAAGAAATTTATCTGAAATCTGATTTTTTTTGTAAAAAATATAAATGTCTTTATCATCACTTTTGATCAATTTAAAAATAAAAGTATTAATTCCTATAATTATACTGACCTTTGGATCTTTCTATTCATCAAGAAATCCTGAAAAAAATTTACTCAACTGTTTGAAATATTGGTAATAATAATAAAAATTTGTTTCTTGAACAGAAAATCAGCATATTAGAATGATTTCTGAAGAATCATGTGACACTGAAGACTGGAAATTTAGCTTTGATCGCAGGAATAAATTACATTTTAAAATATATTCTACTATAAAACTGTTATTTTTAAATAGTACAAATATTTTACTGTTTTTGCTGCACTTTGGATCAAACACTTGCAAGATAGGTGAGCAGAAGAGACTTCTTTATAAAACATTAAAAATCTTACTGTTCAAAAACTTTTGACTCTTATTGTTTATCACTTTCTCTTGTGAAATACATACTTACAACATAATTTTTCTATCTTTTTTAGACCATGTTGAATATTAGCACTGTTTCCCCACAAAATATTTCTACACAAAAGCCTTGGTCTGACAGCTCACCACTTGGACTTGCTGTTGGTTTGCCTATATTCTTTGTGGCTTTGCTGCTGGCAGCGATAGGCATGTTTTTCTGGTTTCGACACAGAAAATCAGTTGATATTGAGTTATCTAACAAACTTAAGAGCCAAGATAAGAGCCACGATGGTCATCCCAGGGAGTCTCCGTACAGTGGGTACGCCGGAGGAATTCAACCACCCCAGAGCCCAATCTATGAGAACTTTCATGGCGGACAGTCCAATGTGCACAAATTTCAGTCAAGCACTGTACAGAGCGAGGACACACACAGGTAAAGGACAAAAGTCAAATATGTTTGTGTGAGCCTCTGCACTAATGTAGATCATTAGAAACTGTGATGAGAAAGCTGCGAAGTAGAAGTGGAATTTCCTGCAAAGTTTTATTTGCTGTTTTGCAAGTTCACAGTGACATCACGCAAATGTGGCAATAGTGGTATAACACTCAGAGAGTTGCGTGAAAGGAGTTTTTATTTTGCAGCAATGTATAGTGGGTTAT
This sequence comes from Cirrhinus molitorella, assembly GCA_033026305.1. NCBI lineage: Eukaryota > Metazoa > Chordata > Actinopteri > Cypriniformes > Cyprinidae > Cirrhinus > Cirrhinus molitorella. The sequence continues at coordinate 23,418,677 of CM065124.1, read as the reverse complement.
ATATTAGTAAAATTTGTGCTCTGTTTAAATATTTTAATTGAGTTTTAAAGAACTGAATTTTACATTTGCCCCCATTTAGAGACCATCAGACATACTTGCAGTGTGATCCACATGATGCAATCTACAGCAATGATCCTGCCCTCTTCCATCCAGACCAGGCTGAAATCACTGAGGATGTTTACATCATGCCAGATGCTTGAAAGTATGAAGTGTTTTGCTGTCCAGTATTAATCCCCAAAATGTTCAGTAGAATAATTTGTGCTGTGATGATATAAAATTATATAATATGATAAAATAACAACTCATCTTTATTTTAAAAGGGTAAAATCAAGGGCAAAACATTTGGGTGAGAATTAGTTTTGACTTGAGTGATTCAAATGCCCTTACAAACATTACACGAGCCAATGTAGTTTATTGACTGAACACACTGTGAGACAGCAAAACATAATCATGACCTCATTGATCACAGTTTAACAGGTGTTTCTGCCGATTGCAAAGAATCCTTGCTGAAAAGACCAGCCTAGACTAGTGTGAATGTTCCATGCTGTACAGACTGGTTTATACTGGTTTGGCGGACCAAAATAGCTTCTAGATGAGATGCTGGCCCACATACTGAACTTTTCAGCAGGGATGGGGGGACTTTCTTTCATTTTGATGTTAAAAAGTTTGCTTATTAATGAAGTTGTCAGTTTTTGCACATTATTGTTCAAAGGTTTGTGGTCAGTAACATTTTATTTAAAGACAGTATTGCTTTTATTTAGCAAGGGCACACTAAATTTCAAAATTTCTGTTCATCAAAGAATCCTGAAGTGCATCATATATTCTATAAAAATACTAAGCCGCGCAACTGTTCAGCGTTGATAATAATAAGAAACATTGAGCAGCAAATCAGCATATTCAAATGATTTCTGATGGATGATGTGACACTGAAGACTGAAGTAATAACTGCTGAAAATTCAGCTTTGTGATCTCATGAATAAATGGTATTTCACTGTATTGCAGTTTTTATTGTATTTCTGATCAAATGAATGCAACCTTGTTTAGCATAAGAGACTTTAAAAAACTTTCTAAAACATATATATATATAAAAAACCTTTCCAACATCAAACTTTTAAGCAGTAGTTTATGTGCAGTTGATGTCACATGCCTGATATTTCATAAGGATTATTCTTATGTTTTCACGTGCAAAACCTGTTTTTTAAGCTTTCATATTAATTAGGCGATGGTAATAATTATCCATCATGACTATGTTTTACAATGTTTTTGTCACTGTGACTCACTGAAAGTTCTCCCTTCTCAGCGATTAGCTACAAATTAGCTGAGAGTGTCTTTTCCACTTCCACAAGTAAATGAAACAAGTGGAACATTAGACAAGTAGGCGGTTTGATACAGCACCGTGAAACCGCCAGAAATGTCTTAGTCAAAGACATACAATTCAATCTTTGTTTGCCCTTGTTTGTCTAGGTGTTAATCATCTCTCTGAAAAGTATTAAATACATGGTTTCTTGAAAATTGCTGCATATCCTGTTGACTAGTGACTAGTATTTCTCAACTGCAGATCTCAGATGAGATTGGTGTTGATTTTCTTTTACCTCAGGCCATTTACTAGAATTTAAACATTACATTGACCCAGTCCCATTAACCAATATATTTTGGATGGCACTACTGCCTTCATGAGGGCTCAAAAATAAAAATACTTGCGCTGTTTCTTACTGTATATATATTTTTAAAGTGTAAATGCCTTTTATTTGTGCAAACCTAAACATTTGGTTTGTGAATTCTGCTTGTTACGTTTTTTAACTTGATAGCGAGATAAGATCGTCACTAGCTTGTTGACATATACAAAGTGAGAACGACTTGTGATGGTCTTGTATCAGAAACAGAGGTCTTTGTATCTTATTTACTTATAAATGGTACATATTAGTACTTTAAAAGTACATATTAGCAAAGCATGTAGTAGTTTTAAGTATATATAAGCACCTAAAGTGTACATAATAGTACCTTGTTTTCAGAAAGAGCGGCTTTGAAAGCACAAACGAATCATTAATGTAATGTATGCCATCATTTTTCAGTAAAAATGTTTTTTAAAATTATGACTGTCTTGGAGTTTTCTGTATAATTCTAATAGCTGGATAATTTTCAGCTATTATTGAGAAATGTCTTTGTAAAAGAAAAAAAAGGGTTATTGGATGCAAAGTTCACGTTTGCATGTTGTTTAAACATGAATGTGTGTTGGCAGTGTGTGTACACATCTACACTATATGATAAAAATCCACCCAGTGGTTTTTATTTAATCTGTAAAAAATAATTTCCCTTTTTTCAAATCAAGCCATTCTCAGCTTTTTTGTCGATGTGACAGAGAACGCTCCTATGATAAATTAATCAACATAGGCATCTTAACTCAGACCAGCCCTGAATGAGCTGTAACAGTCCGTTTGCCATTGTTTGATGCTGGAGCAGGGATGTAGACAAGAATGGCTCCCAAGCGATTGAGGAGTTCTTTTGTTGGAAGAAATAATGAACATAGTAGTCCTCGTTTACTCCTGACATCTGAGCCGCTGAAGATGCAGTGGATTTGTTTGTAAAAGGAATGGCCTCCTGATCTACATAAATGCGTCTGTGATCAGCCATGATCCAGCTTCACTTACAGTGAAGACAAAATTATTAGCCCCTTATAAAATATTTAATTATTTTTCAAATAACTCCCAAGTGTTGTTTAACAGAAAGACAATTTTATCAACACAGCATTTTTAAACATAATATTTTATTCAGGAAGTTTTTAGGGTTTGTAATACAAATAGAAATAAATGTATTACCAAGAATTTTCTAACTTGTCTACTGGACAAAATGATTAGCCCTCTGATGCTAATAGTCAATAGTGTATCCCTTTTGCTTGATAACAGCCTTTAGTCGTTTGCTGTAGTTCTCAACAAGTTTCACGCATGTCTCCTGAGGAATGACAGCCCATTCTTCCTTAGCAAATCTCTCAAGCTCCTCCAGATTTGTTGGTCTTCTGGCACAAACTCTGGACTTTAGTGTGCCCCACAGATTTTCTATTGGAAGTCTGGGCTTTGTGCAGGCCAGTCAAGTACACTCACTTTGCTCATTTGGAGGTATTTCTTCACCAGAAGTGAGGTATGCTTTGGGTCGTTATCATGCTGGAAGACAAAATGTCGACCCAAACCAAGTTTTCTTGCAGACTGTCTGAGGTTGTCTTTCAAAATCTTCTTATAGTCTTCCTTTTTCATGTTTCCTTCAACCCTGACGAGATTCCCAGTTCCAAATGCACTGAAACATCCCCTTCTTGGGGTTGAATGCTTCTTTCTCCAAACATAGGCAACATCTCTGTGGCCAAAAAGCTCTAGTTTTGTCTAATCTGACCAAAGGACACGTTTCCAGTATGCATCACATTCCCCCATGTTGTCCTTAGCAAACTTCATTCTAGCTTGGAGGTGTCTTTTCTTCAGAAGTGGAGTCTTTCTTGGTCGGCAACCTCGCAGTTCATTCCTGTACAGGGCTCTAGTGACTGTCTTCATTGAGACATCATTTCCAGACTTGGCTAAGTCATTCACTAGTGTCTTGGCAGTTGTTCTTGGGTCTTTAGAAACCTCTCTCACTAGTTTTCTTTCCAAAGTTTTTGAAATCTTTCACTTCCTGCCCGTCTTGTTCTCCACTGTGTTGGTCTCTTTAAACTTCTTGATGATGCATCTCACTGCAGTTCTTGACACTTGAAAATGCTTTGATAAATGTGTTTATCCTTCTCCATCTTTATGAGCATTAACAATTCTTTCTCTCAAGTCCAAACTAATTTATTTTGTCTTTGCCATGATGACAGTGCATATTATTTTACTAGTTGTTTCGCAAGATTAGCCCCCCTGTGAAATTTTACATTTTTTTAGAATATTTCCCAAGTGATGTTTAACAGAGCAAGAGAATGTTTTCACATTGTTTCCTATTTTTTTTTTCTAGAGAAAGTCTGATTTCTTATAGTTTCTTGAATAAAAGAATAAAAAAAAACGCTAAGGACAATATTATTAGCCCCCTTAAGAAATTATTAGTTTGATTAGCTAAAGAACAAACCACTGTTGTCCAATGACTTGCCAAATTACATCACTTGGGAAATATTCTAAAAAAATGTAAAATTTCACAGGGGGGCTAATAATTTTGTCTTCAACTGTACACTCTTAAAAGTAAAGGTGCTTTAAATGGTTCTTCAAGCGATGCAATAGAAGAAGCATTTTTGGTTCCACAAAGAACCATTCAGTCAAAGGTTCCTTAAAGAACCATCTCTTTCTTACCTTTTTATAATCTGAAAAACCTTCTTTCACCACAAAGAACCTTTTGTGAAACAGAAAAGTTCTTCAGATGTTTAAGGTTCTTTATGGAACCATTTAGAAAAAGAAAAGTTCTTCTATGACATTGTGAAGCACCTTTATTTTTAAGAGTGTACAGCAGAAGTCAGTATATGTTTTTTGTTTTTTTTTACATATTTGCAATATCCTTTCCTAATATCTAGCTAGCAAGTTTTGCAGCTAAACTTGCTAATGTAAACAATGGCGCGTCACTCCACGGAGAGAAGAACTCATTTGTTTGAACTCAACTTGTGGAAAATGGGCATCCGATGACCCCACATTTAAAATCTAATAAAATACAATATTTTACAACAGTTCTTTCTGGTTCTTGAATCTGATTGGCTGAGAGGAGTGTGATATTCCAGTGATATTGGAACTCCAACCATTTCACCATTTGTATCACTCCGCTTGCGATATTTTAACAGCGAGCGTCATGGTGGATGCACAAATCCATTATTATTTTAGAAATAATACTGTTTTGTGTCATGGAATGTAGTTTTAAGAGTTATTTGGGCAAGAATGTACTTGTTGAGACTTTAAATAGGCTATGCAGTTTGTTAATAAAGGTAATTTATCTATTTGAAAATTTACTTTTGATGTTAGCAGGCTATTGACACACCCAGATATGCTGTGTTATAATTACTTACTGTAATTCTATTATACCTTCATACGTAAGAAGTAGAGAGCAAATGCTTTATCAAACATGATTTATAACATTTAAACATATTAAAATGGTTTTATTGATATATGAGCCAGTACTTTGTCTTTGAAGCAAGTGTCATGGGAGACGCCCAAATCCACCATAATTTTATAAATAATACTGTTTTTGTGTAATGAAATGTAGTTTTAAAAGTTTATTAGGTGAGAATGTACTTGTATAGACTTCATATCTGCAGTTTGGAAATAAAAATAACGGCTATGTAAAAGTTTGCTCTAATGTTTTTGGAGATGAGAGCTCTAGGGCGTCATTTGAAAAGAGCTGCCTCTCCTCGGCCAGTTCTTCTTCTCTATAATGGTTGAACATGAGATATAATTCATTTTGGGTAAATCCAAATCCTCACTAATCTATTATTTGTTCCAGAGCAAATTGTTTTGGCTGAGGTCAAAATCTCATCACGTTGTATTTTATGTAAATTTAATGCTGAAATTCAGCATCTGCCTTTGTACAACTGTCTGAATTGCCTAGCATTTTTTATGATGGCTGTTGTTGTTTATTATTATTATTGTTCAAATATTATTTAATATAAATAATAGTAGGCTTGTATTTAATAATAGTATTTAGTATAGGGAAACAGTGTGTCTTTGTGATGATTTTAGTTTCATTATTCCACCATTCGATGACGCCAAGAGACTGTTGTTATGAGAGAGTCAGCAGGAAAGGTTTTTATATTGAAAGAGACTGAAACAGGCTTGTAAACAAGAGTTATTTTTATTTTCACCAAAGATGCAGCCAACAAATGCACTGAGCAGCGCTGTCATCAGAAATCACCCTTAACAGAAGAAATATAGTATGACAAAGATATTGCTTTCCTCAGCAGACATTCAAACTAATGTTTTATAGAGGGTTTGAACTTTTGTCATGAGTATTCATGGTTGATACAACCACAAACGCCTGTTGTTCCTCAGTAGACCTTAAAGGGATAGTTCACCCCAAAATGAAAATTTTGTCATAAATTACTTACCCCCATGTCGTTCCAAACCTGTAAAAGGTTTGATCATCTTCGGAACACAATTTAAGATATTTTGGATGAAATCCGGTAGCTTTTTGACTGTCCCATTGACTGTCAAGTACATTACACTGTCAAGGCCCAGAAACGTATGAAAGACATTGTCAAAATAGTCCATCTGCCATCAGTGGTTCAACAATAATTTTACGAAGCTACGAGAATACTTTTTGTTCGCAAAGAAAACAAAAATGACAACTTTAGTCAACAATTCGTCTCCTCTATGTCACCGTAGCGCCATTTTTTGCTCCTGCAAAAAGGCGGCTAAAACGCGGGGTGTATGAACAGCACACAAAACGCTCACTGCCAACATAAACTGATTTAAAGAAGGCGTCTCTCGCGGCAAAAAATGTGTTCTGTCTGATCGGGACCAATAAGCTTTTAATGAAGCTACTGAACATTCCTTCATTAATAGTTCTAAAGTGACATTTTTGACAACTAGTAAGGGAGGCTTGGGCTCAGCTGTTAAATTGAGATTTGAATCCTTGTCAGAAGGAAGTAGTTTGCACAAAAGAAGGTTTTTAAAGACACTCTATTGTTGTTTCTTATGTATTTACACATAGGAAACAACAATAGAGCCGGTATGGCTGTATATCGGCTCGCTGTGATTATTTAAGGCGAGTCCACATGCCATATCGCATGGCTACTAGTATGATATTGCTTATTTAAATAATATTAAATAATTAATGCAAGCTTTTATTTTCGCATTTTGCGTATAATTAAAATGTAGATAAATATCAGATTGCAAATATACAAAATAGATATCACAATCCTGGCTGATTAGTGACTTTCTTGTAGTTTCAGACTATTGACACACATTTAATCTGATCTGTGTTAGCAGGCTATTGACACACCCAGATATGCTGTGTTACAACTGCTTACTGTAATTCTAATATACCTTCATACGTAAGAAGTAGAGAGTAAATGCCTTATCAAACAGGATTCCTAACATTTAAACTTATTAAAATAGTTTTATTGCTATATGAGCCAGTGTCTTTGATGCGAGTAAAATGATACAAGAAATACAAGGTTTATCGCTTTATGCTTCACTGTGTGATGATTTTAGTTATTATTGTTATCGTTACTAATTAAATTACGACCTTTTGTCAAAACAGTACATCAGATAATGTATCTCAAAAAATCTAAAGACAACAAATATTTATGGACTACTACAGTAACATCCAATAAGACAGTATTATGTAAATAATACAGAGTTCACAAATGAACTCATGTGGTTGTTCCAGAGGACATTCACTCTCTGGTCAAGGCCATTGGCACTTATGTGTGGTTTCAAGGCTACAGATGTTAGATCTGGCCGATCTTTATAGATAGGACAAATATGGATATTGATTATCATGGATAAATACCTTTTATGGATATTTATGGCATGGCCTCACCCTGAAATACTACCTAGAACTGAGCGGATATTGTAAAATATTCTTGTAAAAGACAGTAATTTAAAAGTTTACACTTACGTATGTGAAACGTAAGTGTGAATTCATTATATAGTTCATTGTCATATGATCTGAGTGAGTCACACACAGATGATTCATTCTGATGGCCTATTCTCCACAATTTAATAGTATTTAAACATGGATTAAGAGCTTTTTAACAACATCCGGAGTTGTTGATTTCACAGGATATCTGAAACAAGACCAGTGATCCACCCATTGATCATTCATACTAAAATATTTCCTTAAAGCAATATACTTTATTAACATTTTTTTTCAAAAATACAAAAGGTTTCTTAATTCATTCACAACACAGCAAAACACTAGTACAAAACATTTCAAATAAATTACAATAAATAACTTGATATTCCAGTAAGTTAATTATGTGGAAGTACAGTACCCATTCAACATGTCAGTGTATGCAGAAAAGCAGGCATCTGGTTTCCTTAAGAAGCCAAACTATTTTATAAACCAAAGGAATGTAAGCAGGTGCGCGTGAGAACAGTTTATCAGCTAGATATTTTGCATCCCTTTCATCTTCTCCTTTGAGAATATAATGTTCGGTGGATAACCAGTCTTTATGTTGTTCAAGCACAGTGGCATTTACTAACTATTAGGTCGTTGAAAGGCGTGAGCTTTAGCTTTCCACGACTGTCATAGTGCATGAGAACCATTGGCTCATATGCAGCTGGTACGCAGCAAGGCCCGGGTGTTGCTCCCTTGGATATGAGATGTAGACGAGACTTAACCTGCGTATGCATACTGGCAGGTTTATAATTATGTGGGCAGGAACCATCGCAGTAATGCATAGTGTAGCCAGAGGGAGCGATAACCCAGTCTGACCAGCCAATGTCTTTAAAGGAAACATTTAATGACTTTCGCCTGCAGTGTCCTTCGTCCTCAACGTTTTCCTCTCTTGTAGACAGAGCTCTCTTGTTTCTTCTCCTCACTGCTTGGTCGAGTTGTAAAACAAGCTGAGGCGTGGATTGTGTACTCACTTCTTGTTTTTTAAGGAGGCAAATTTCAACAACTAAAAGCTCAGCACTCGTGTCCCTAAGCCACTTCCCAACTGCAACTGTCAAATCCAACGTAACATCCCGAGAGCTCAAGTCCCCTGTGGGAAATACAGTCTCTGTATGAAAACCAGGAGGTTTATGAATTCTAACCACAACGTCTTTCGAGAGCCACGGCTGGCCCGGTGTAATTTTGTCCATGTGTGGTCTCTTAATTTGCAGCTTTGCGTGTTTAAGGTTGACTCCGGTTTTAATGCGTGAGTTTTTGTAGAACGCAGCTCTGAACCACTGCTGCCTGGAATCCATGGTGGAATTCAGAGGCTGAACTGTTGAAAAAAACATAAGAAAGGAAAACTTAAAATAGACAATGTAAAGCAGATATATAAGTAACATACATATATTATATTAATTCTATAATAATATTAACATTATATATATTTACACACACACACACACACACACACACACATATATAAAATATGACTTTACTGAAAAAAAAACTAAAATAAAGAAAAATGGAAAATAGACACATAAACCAAATATAAAATAGACAATGCAAACCAAATATATACTGTACATAAACATATGTGCAAATTGTATTATATACTGATCTAAAAAATACATGCAAATATAAATAATATTAAATATTGATCTATATATCAATCTATAGTAACGTTAAAATTGGGTTAAAATTAAGAAAATTAAATTAAGTAAAATAAATATACCAAACCAAAAATATAGATCTATTAAATGCATAGAATGTATACACACACACACGTTTGTGTATAAGTTCATATATAAATATAAATACATATATACATGCAAAATATTTATTAAATATATACACACACACACACACACACAATTCATCCCATTGAAAAAAACTATAAAATTCAGTTTAAAAAATTGATTAATCATGATTAATTGCATTCAAAATAAAAGTTTGTGTATACATTTGTATATAAATATGAATACATATATACGTGCAAATATATATGAAATATATACATGTACGTTTGTGTGATTATACATATAAATATACACAGCACACGCACATATACTATGTAAACACATAGTGTTGGATCCAATTAATCACGATTAATCGATTTGACAGCGCTAGTATGTATGTGTGTGTATATATATATATATGTATATATATATATATATATATATATATATACACACACATGCATGTACACAGCACACACATACATATACACACACAGTACACACACACACACACACACACACACACAAAATTCATCCCAGTAAAAGAAACCATAAAATTCAGTTAAAAAAAATCTATCACAATAAATCGCATTCAAAATAAGTTTGTGTATACCATCATATATAAATATGAATACATATATATGTGCACATATATATTAAATGTACATGTATGTGTGTGTATGTATATACATATAAATATACACAGCACATATACTATGTGTGTGTGTGTGTGTGTGTGTGTGTGTATGTAATTATTCATATAAAATTTTTATAAAATATAAAAGTTAGAGTAATTTACACAATTTCGCTTACAACTGTATACAACTGTATTTATAGCTTACCTGTAGTGGGAAAGAGCACTGTAGAGGCTCTTCTTGCAGACTGAAGCTGCTGTTCTTCACTGGAATTGCCTTTAAGCAAGTATCTTATTCTCCTGTACTGACGGTACATCCTGACCAGGTCCTTATGAGAGGCTCTTCCACCAGGCCCGGGTGGTGCATCCATCCCCAGGTACTCCAGAATAATGCTCTTCAGAGCCTCAAGCTGCAGGCCCTTGTACGTTTCCTCATGCTCCCGTTGAGCTGTAGACTCTCTGAGACAAGAGCTAAAAATAACAGCCCCAACAGAAAGGAGAAAGCACTGTGCTACTGAGTTCTGCATGGCAAGTTCTTTTTGTTTGTGCTGTCTTTGTGTTGGTAAATGCAATGAATGACATTCCAGGCATGTTTTCATTTATACAGGTACAGGCCACGCCCCACTGGAGACGATTGCTCATCTACACCCACACTGAAACCACACATAAAAGTAACCATCCCCTCCGCAGTGACATCATGTCAGTAAGACCTGTGGAATAATGCTGTCACCCTAAAAGTGAAATTTGTCTTGGACTTGGGACTTTGGAGCTGTAAACATACAGAATGCATCGCCAGTTTTGTTCAGTATCAGTGTTATTTACTATAACATGTTCAAACCATACTGGATAATATGTATACAAATACATAATCTAGTCGCAAACTAGAAAAGATAAGTGTAGATAAGCATTTAAATTCATGGTATTAGTGCACTATGCTTCCATCTTTAGTCATTCTACACTGTGTATATTCATAATTATCTTAAGACCACACACTTTGTGTGTCAAATTCATAACAAAGGATAACCTGTAACTATGGGATCACCAAGTTGTGTGGTCTTGCTTAAAATTGCATTTTTGTCTAATAAATTACATTTATATGATCCTTGCAACATATTTGTTTACATTTCGAACGACAGATGGCAGTAGAACAAGAGCCACACACTGTAGTAAAATAAAGCAAGACATATCTAAACAAAACTGAACAAAAAAAAAGTGAAATAATTTGCATAAGTGCCAAAGCTTGCACGTCACGTGTTGCGCGTCACATGGCTCAGATGAGGTAAAAAGTGTGTGAAAGGTTTTTAGGTATGTTTCAAACAAACACTCTGGCATTCATGCTGTCAGAATGCCAAGAGCACCGGATTGAGTAACGTTTGAAGCCAAACAAAAAGACGACTCTATTTAAAACACTTTGTGTTTGTCACATGTACTCAATACACACCCACAGCGAACTCAAGAACACACCATATGTTACAAATTATAGACAAATTATATTTCTTGACCTAAATATGTAATTTTATTAATCACCTTACTTGCCCCCATTCTGAAAGCACTTAACACTCATGCCACTGCAACAGGTTAAAGGACAAGTTTGTCCAGTTAATTTACAACTAAATTACCAAAATGCACACTTAACTGAATTCCATAATTCTGTAAACTACATTAGAGCCACAACCACATTTAGATCACAGATGAACTAGCCTTTCCTGTAATTTGTAATTTTATAATGGAATTGCATAATAGGACTCAAGAGTCAGAAATTAACTTTAAAGGGCAATATTTACACTCTGGAAGTAATATCTTTGGGACATTTTTCATCTTTGTAAACAAAGAGTTTTTTTTATGTATTAGTGGTGTTTTTATGTAAAATATTTACATTTCAATTTAATCAATGGATTCAATCAATCAGAATACTTATTCTGTTAGCAATAAAATTTGATCAGCATCAACAAAAGTCATCTTTACATAGCCAAGGTGGTAGGCCTACACATTAAATGCTGCTTAAAGTAAATGTAATGCGACTGTGTAGGGTTGCAATCAGTGTTGCGGAAAGTTACTTTTAAAAGTAATGCATTACAATATTGCGTTACTCCCTTTTAAAGTTTCCTTTTTATAGTTTTTTTAGCTTTTTTTGGAAAGTAATGTGTTATGCTACTTTTTCATTACTTTTGTATTACTTCTTAAATCTGGGCAGGGCTTGCTTGTTTGTTTTATATAAAAAGTTATATTTTAGCAAATATAAAAGCCTTTTTACACCAAAAAGTGAAATGAATAAGCCTCAGGCTAAAGGAAAAGTAAACTAACGTCTGTACAGTAGAACGCAGGAGCAAAGGGTTCAACATTCTTAAGGAATAAAACACAACGAAGCACAAATGTTAGTTTATCTAAAATCATTTTTGCTTATTAGTATGCTTGAGCTGGATCATTAAAGGTCAGCAGTAAAGATGCTGCTTAGTAAAATGGGATTAAATACATAAAGGATATTTGTGTTATTTAACATATTTATTGCAGGTTTGCGTCATATTCTGAGTTTGCATTTCACTGTTTTAATTAATTTTGATGAATACTGAATCTGTTTATTTTTCCATTATGTTCACACTTAGTCTAAAAATACAGTAACGTGACGTTTGCACAGCGTACACAACGCATCTGTAATTCCGATTTCTGTCAACATGGAGACAGGAGACTTGTCAGTCAATAAATGGGAAAACAAAGTAACTGGCATTACGTATTTGGAAAAAGTAACTCAGATATTTTCTTGTAAATTACTTGTCATGCGTTACCCCCAACGCTGGTTGCAATGTTATGACAAAATCCTCATGGTCGATTACTGCCCTTTACATTGTTAGAATTATTACAGTGTTGATTAACAAAATAACCTTAAGTCGTTGTGTGGAGAAACTGAATAATTAGGTTATTCCAAATGGGAATAAATTACAGAAAGTCAGCAAAGAACGTCATCATGACTGCAGCATCCTAATGAAAATTAACCATGGTTTTAGTACAGATAAAAAGAAAAGAAAACAAAAACAAAAAAAAAAAAACATTGTTACTACCACGGTAACCACAAATTAACCATGGTTTTGCGCCACTAACCGTAGTTTAACTCTGGTTATACAAATGGTAATCAATACGCCCAAAAATATGGTTACTACACTTTTCTATAATAAAACCATGGTTAATTTTCGTGAGGGCAGTTAATAAACTCAAGTAATCTTGATAACTCTCGTTATAAACAACCAGTTTGTTTACAATTCAAAATGAATCTCTTATTTACCTTGCGTCTGCATTTTGTCGTTTGTGACTTTTTTGTTTAGGCCTAGCCTACTGCTGAATATTGTAAGAGCGCACGCTAAACAAAATCCCAGCATTTTGTCTTCACCGATGAAATCTAAACGTCTCTGATTGGCAGTTGCGTTCATGCGCTCAACAAATACGGATGTGATTGGTTATAGTGCCTAACGATGCAAAAAACAATGGTAAGAAGAATTCTTTGACGGCTGCAATCAACGTTTTCACATTTCGCTAATCGATTTGGGGAATCTCTGCCTCAAACCCCCATTAACTTCCATTCCTGTAGGACACCCACCTATAGAGAAGTTCTGTGTTCACCCTAATAGGGGTTAATTCTAGCAAGTTAGTGCTATTTCTAAAGTAGTGAAAATGTTTGTCCATCTGTTCCCCTTCAGGCCATACATCAGTAAAAGTGTGTGTAGCAATAGTGACAAATCTCAGCTTCAATTTTATAAATAAGGAGCATCTCTGTTTATCTGACACCCAGCTGGTGTCAGACTTTGGTTTTCCTGATGATGTAGGCGTAGGCTATATAGATAAATGAGTCCCTCTAGTGGTTACTGTGAAAAATAAAACTGAACTAAAAAAACCACACTGCTTATTTTTGAAAATGAGAAAATATTAAAATATTACTTTTTAGGTTTAGAAGACATGCTTTGAAAGATAATATAAATGTAAATGTGAGACAATACTACCTTAAAATTAATGTAAGTTATACTACCAGTAAAAAGTTTTTTATGTTTTTTTTTCAAATAAGTCTCTTCTGCTCACCAAGCCTGCATTTATTTGATCCAAGATACAGCAAAAGTAGTAATATTGTGAAATATTTGTACTATTTAAAATAACTGCTTTCTATTTGAATATATATAAAATGCTTTTTCCATTACAAAGCTGAATTTTTAGCACCATTACTCCACTTGCATGATCCTTCAGAAATCATTTTAATATTCTGATTTGCTTTTTAAAAACATTTATTATTATTATGTTGAAAACAGCTGAGTAGACATTTTTCAGGTTTCTTTGGTGATCAGAAAGTTCGGAAGTACAGCATTTATCTGAAAAAGAAATCTTTTTAACATTATAAATGCCTATATTGTCACTTTTGATCACTTTAAAGCATCCTTGCTAAATAAAAGTATCAATTTCTATAATTTCTTTCAGTGTATAATGTTACAAATGCATTTTTATTTTAGATAAATGCTGATCTTTGAATCTTTCTATTTATCAAAGAATCCTGAAAAACTCAACTGTTTAAAATATTGATAATAATAATAATAATAATAATAATACATGTTTCTTGATCAGCAAATCAGCATATTAGAATGATTTCCAAAGGATCACGTGACACTGAAGACTGGAGTAATGATGCTGAAAATTTGGTTTTAATCACAGGAATAAATTACATTTTAAAATATATTCTAACTGAATTTTTGAACAGTTATTTTAATTCGTAAAAATATTTCACAATTGTACTGTTTTTACTGTACTTGGGATTAAATAATTGCAGGCTTGGTGAGCAGAAAAGACTTAAAAAAAAACATTAAAAACATTTTTGACTGGTAGTGTACATATAACAAAAAAGCAGTGAAGGCAATAAACAAATCATGGAAAATTCCAAACCCCCTTGATCACTGCGGAAAGTCACAGCTCTTCTTTAAATTCAGTCACAAAAATTTTTAGATCTCTTATGAATACTAACACATTTGTCGTCATAAACAATTTTATAACATTGATACAGCTCAGCCTCAGAAGCTGGATATAATATAATAATTGTCATGCTCAAACAACTCCAACAAGCACAAATGATCCTGCCTTTGTTCCAGGAACACAGTGCATCAAACACACACAGTAATAGGAAAGGACAAAAAGCAGTGGACTGTAAAGACCACACTGGCCTTGATTTACCACAACAAATAACTGCACAGAAAATAAATAAATAAACAAAATGGACTAAAGGAAACTAATGGTTCATTAAAATAGAACTTTAAAATTAAATAAATAAATAAATAAATAAATACTGTGCACTCAAAATGAGTTGGGTATTATAAACAATCAAGGACTCAAATAGTAGTCATTAAAAAACATTTAAAGATTGCGTTCTGTGCATTAAAGGAGAGCAGAGGAGGACAAAGAGCGACTCATACTGTGTTGTGATGTTGTTTCAATCAATGTTGCATTGTTACATCAAAGCATTGTGGTGCCACTTGGTGACAGACAATACTCAATCAGCAGACAATATCCCATGACTGACAGTGCCAGGCTAACTGCCCAAATTATTCCAGTATTTTCAAAATCAGCATTAGCAAACTGATTTTTTTTAATATATTTATCGAAAGATTAATTCTCAAATACAACAAATATAATATGCACCAAAGACATTGAAAGGGACACCATTTAATATATACTTACATCCTAATATATAATTACATCCAATATAGTGTTTCACTATATTTGGCTGATTGTTGCTGCTGAAAATGGTCAATTATTGTCATGTTTTGGGCTGTACTAATTGGTCGGACTGGGAAAACTATGGCAGTAGACTGGCAAAAGTTATAACAAATCAGCGAGAAGAGTGCAAAAACTCTCTGAGGAACAAAAGGTGTTTGTGGTTGGCCAAACTGAACTAGGATTTCCAGGGCAAGATTCAACATTTGTGTTTGTTCTTATCATTTCCAGTCAGGTAGGTGAAATATTAGGCTAATATCTTAATTAACACTGCTTGTACATATCTTTAGCACCTATTACCTCGTCAGAATATTGCGCGCTAAGTTCTTCTCTAAATGATTTAGCTGGGTCCACACTTGCATGATATTGTTTACATCCGAGTATCGCTAATATGGCCATGTATCCGGGTAACTGACCAAACCGTGAAGTGCAAACCCTCTATATGAAAAGGTTTAGCAAATATCAGTTTTCACAAAACACCAAAATAACTGCATTGCAAAACTGATATAGTACATAAATTGTCACATAAATTCCAAAAATAGCTACCATACAGAAAACAGTAAATGACCTCTGAGACACACCTAAACACACGTCCCTTATAACATTACACATTATCTGTATTCTTTAAATGAACTACACTGTCTAAATACCCTGCATTAATATGAAAGACAGCACTTCGAGAAGCTCCTCAGCACAACAACCTGATTCAAGTCGCGACCGCCTTAATTGCAAAATAAATCGCGTTCTGATTGGTTCCTCGTAGACACTCTCATCCTCTAGTCAGGTGACAGTGTGCTCGCTGTTTCAGGGATGGATTTGGTGACTAGGAAACAGGGTTAGAGATCTCATGAGTGAAAGACATTCATCCGTGTAGTATGGGTTAAAACAAACATAGGAAAGCTTCAAAATAGGTTCATAATGGATGAGCCAAATATACTGAGGCGGCGTGGTCTGCAGGTAGGAGTGAAGAAGTGATGTTATTCATTTTGAATGAATAGACTGTAACGTATCTCTTATTTAATTTAACAAAATAAATACAGTGGTTCATTCGTATCAGCATGTTTAGGCAGTTATATTTTGGTAAAGCGATCGTTGCTTCTTTGGAAGCACTTATTTTTATCACACTTTTTCTTATCCGTTTGTTTGTATACATTGAATAGAAAAGCCTACAGTGTTTTAAATGGCTTGTTTTGACTTTACTCGCTTTTATCGTGTGAAATACTTTGTAAATAAGCAATATAACATTATCAATACATGTTTTTGTATTAACAGCGTAAAAAAACAGCAGCTGTTCATTTGATGCACGTTTCAATGTAGTAGACACGTTTCGGCAGCAGTTGCCATGGTGATAACGGCATTTGTTATGCTCCGATCTGTTTATGATAGAAAGACTTGCCTTTGCTTATTTTTTGCACTACCCTCCCGATGGAATAGTGTTTATAATCTATGCCTAATTTGATTTTTTTGTTCTATATTTGTCTGAAAACCACAATGACAGAAGGCGGGGGAGTGAATGAATCAAAACATTTTTTTTTTTTTGTATGTAATTCTGTTTTTTAAGAAATGCGTCTTAAATTCGGATATAAGTTAGTAATAAGATTTTTTCCTGTAACAAATGAACAAATAACAATTTAGAAATCTTCAATTTACACCTAAACTGTGTAAATTAATGTAAAGTGGTATATATAATACAAATATCTGTAATTGTGTGTCTGGGTAGTTACCAGTATTGCAATAAAAAAAAAAAAAAAAAAAAACAAACAAACAAACAAAAAAATAGTTACCAGTGTTGCCAAGTCCGCGGTTTTCCCCTCCAAATTGGGCTATTTTATTGTCCCCATGAAATCAAAATTGAAGTTTGTTGGCTTGTACTGTGAATATGATTAGGTTATCTATAATCTGGTGTGCTCCAAAACAATGAGAAAAATCGCTTCTGCCAGTATGGATCAACGATTTTGATGACACCCTGCACTTCAGCTTCTCATCCAAATCTGCCCATATGCGCAAGTTGGTGCAGACCACAAAATGGATCAGACCCATTTGAATTCCACACAGAATACTATATTTTATAGCGATATGGATGAGATTGTGTCTGTCATACGCTGTCAAATGCAGCTTTACCGAGCTCAGCAGCTCTGGTCCAAGTTGTGAAACAAACTAAACGCTATTGGCAATTTAAAAAAGGGGGCGGGCCTGCTTGATATGTCCCGCTCTGTCTCCAGGTTTCAGCTAAAATTACATAAATAACATGAAATAACATGAGTGTTTCAAAGCACTTCAGTGGTGGACCTTTAACACTGTTGCTGTGGGTTGTTTTTAATGTCCGCGGGTTGAAGTGACCACAATAACATGATATTTAGCCCCTGGAAAAAAAATGTGTATTTTACCTCCTAGAACATAATTTTCCCCGGTGGGATTCCCCCCAAAACACAATTGGTCAAGTTTTGAGTAGCAATTGGTTGGGTTTTGTTTGAAAACCTGGCAACCCTGTTAATTATTTTACCAAAATAATAGGGATCATACAAAATGCATGTTATTGTTTATTTAGTACTGACCTGAATAAGATATTTCACATAAAAGAAGTTTACATAGTCCACAAGAGAAGATAATAGTTGATTATAAAAATGACCCTGTTCAAAAGTTTACATACACTTGATTTTTAATACTGTGTTGTTACCTGAATGATCCACAGCTGTTTTTGTTGTTGTTGTTGTTGTTTAATGATAGTTGTTCCCCTATTTGTCCTGAACAGTTAAACTGCCTGCTGTTCCTCATAAAGATCCTTCAGGTCCCACAAATTCTTTGTTTTTTCAGCATTTTTGTGTATTTGAACCCTTTCTGTATGACTGTATGATTTTGAGATCCTTCTTTTCACACTAAGGAGATGTGTATATTTTTCTTATTTTGATATTTGCCTAAATATCATATTTTTTCATTTAGTGCCCATCAGAGGCTAAAGAAGACAGTTATATTTCCCCCAAAACACAAAATAAGTTAAATTTACCCTCATCTTTAAATTTAAAAAGTTTTCACCCCCAGTTCTTCATACATGTTTTTTTCTTCTGAAGCATCAGTGCACATTTGAACCTCCTGTAATAGTTGCATATGAGTCCCTCAGTTGTCCTCAGTGTAAAAAGATGGATGTCAAAACCATACAGTCATTGTTGGAAAGGGTTCAAATACACAAAAGTGCTAAAAAACCAAAGAGTTTGTGGGACCCAAAGGATTTTTCTGAAAACCAGCAGGCATTTTAACTGTTCAGGACAAACAAGGCACTCATCAACAAATATCAATAAAAGGCAAACAACAACAACACACAGTATTAAGTATGTAAACTTTTGAACGGGGGAATTCATTTTCATAAATTCAGCTATTATTTTCTCTTGTGGACTACATGTAAACATCTTTTATGTGAAATATTGTATTCAGGTTAGAACTAAATAAACAATAACATGCATTTTGTATGATCCCATTTATTTTTGGTAAAATAATTAACATGTTGCAGATTCTGAAATCTTTTGAACTCAACTGTATTTTGGGACAAATTTGTACACAGAAGTGAGCTAAACCTGACTAAATCTCCCAGCATCCTAAAAGGATGTTCTCATTTGTGAACACAGGATAAAATATATAAATAAAGCTATTTTGCAGAAAGTGTCGAAAGATTCCTGGGTTTTACATTAGGATTATGCTGTTATAGGTTAGAGTATTTACAACTAGCTCAGTATAAAAACAAGAAGTCTAAGCAATGTCCCTATCATACCTAATATGTATGTGTGTGTCACAAATCTAGATCTATAAATCTAATATTGTGTTGTTGTGGGTGCAGTTGGAACCTTCCCTGCCTGGTCAGCATGGTACTTATTCATACAATACTTGTTCATTATCATTAATGAATGAAAATAACATTCATTATCATGAACGAACGAAATAACATTCATTATCATGAATGAATGAAAATAACATTCGAAGCCAGACATGGAAGTAGACTTTCTTACCTCATGTATGACTTCTTTACATTTGTACATATCTACTAACACCTCAGGATGTTGGTCATGTATATGTGATTTCACTTCTGTTGTTAATTTCTAAATGGTTAAGTGACGGCGTTTCAGCTCTCCCTATTTACAGCACCCCTCTGCAGTAAAGTTATGAGTGATGTTCTGTCCACACATGTCAGGTCTAACCTGTTACACAGAGGTAAACCTGAATTTCTGACTCATGCGGTTTCATAATCCACAACTGCGTGTACATAAGTGTGTGATTGTGCGAAACAAAACAGAGTGACACAGAGGTTATAGGTTTTGACCTGTCACATGACACAGCACTTACATGTTTCATTAGAGTTTGACACCTATCATTGTGCAATACCAGTACAATGATTTGTTGCCTAACTTAAGTTCAGTCAGTGCACTTCTTTGGCAAAAATCAAGTACGGTGAAATATATAAAGAAATATGATTGATTTCTTAAAAACTTATCTTTCAAAAAGAGTAGCTTATTTCTTATTAAAGAGCATCCTTGAGGAAAGGTTGGGCACAAAATGAATAGAGACTAAACAAGACAACCATTGTGATTGGTCATCTACAAGACATTCATTCAAAGCGACAAAGTAAACTACATTGAAAGCCCCCTTGGAACACGCCAGCCTAGTAAAAGCCAAAGCTGGCTCTTTTAAAACAAAATGAGCTGACACAAACCTCTCCAGCTCTTTCAAGGCTGGCAAATATATATCCAAAAGCAGCAGGGAATGAGCATATTGTGTCCATAAGGCTAAGATGGATTACAGTCATGTATTTATTAATGTGATAGCCACAAATGGTTTTATGGAAATGGATTGAGCATTATTTGTAATGGAGCTAAAGAAGATAGCAAACGGATGACATATGTATGTCTCCATATAAGCACTTAAGCTTTATTATGCTGAATTCTTTTAGGAGTTTTAAGATTATACACTCCAGCCATGCATCTAATGAAGTATTCAGTTGGCTTCATATTTCGTGATTAATCTTTCAGAAGTCCATCCAAATATTTGGTGGCCTGAGCCCACTGACAGTAGTTTTCCAGCCAAGAAGGGACAATGAGACATTGAAAAGCTTCAGTTTTCAGGATTGGAACTTGGCAACTACTGAGGAAATTTGCGAGGTTATAGCATAATTTGATTATATTATTTATTAATTGGGACCTTAAAGCTTTGTAAGCATTAAATCAAGTGTCAGTGATAAAACTGGATCCGGTTTACAGTTTAGTTTGAGTGTGTTGAACTGAAAAATGTGAATGCATGCCTTGTATAAGACAAACCTTCCATCTCCCTCAGTATTGAGCTCTAAGTGGACTGGAAGTTTTGTTTTAAAACTCACAAAGATAAATAATGCAGTGTTCGATATTTGACTATTGTTGTGTGAGTATGATCATGGCCTAATTCCTCCATCTTTTTTGATTCTCTTGAAATCCAAGGCCATCGTGCTTTATGTTTTCATAAAACCCACTTTGTGGATGCTATGATAAAATATAGCATAGGCCATTTGTGTCCGCAAGTGTATTATGTATGTTATGTGTGACTTCGGATATTTAAATTAACTGAGTCTTTATTACTTTCCAGAAGGAACTGAGCCTTCCACGCAGAGGAAATATGTGAGTAGACTTCTTACTCTAATATAATATTTTGTCACTGCCATTCATTCATTCATTCATTTCTTTCACTTGACAATTCACTTGACATTAAAAAAAGTAATTAATTTAAAAGGTATGTATGGATGTAAATATTAAAATGAAATATATTAATTAAATCCTTAATGTTTAAAATAAATACTGAACTATTAAAACATTATATCATTATATTATTACCCAAAAAAAGAGAAAAAGTAAATGTAAAAATTAAGATATTGCAGACAGAAAAAAGTATGAATGCAAAGCAAATGAAATTCATGTTTACGTAACTAATATATTTGATATAATTTAAAAAATGGTTAAATAAAATGCTCTTGACATTTCCAGTATTTATAGTTAAAATAACATTATATTAATATATGTATTCAAAATATATTAAAAATATTTTTTTTTTTCGTTTTTTTTTTGTTTGTTTGTTTTTGGGTGGGTAATATATATGTTTTAATCGATTGGTATTTATTCTATTATTTAATAATAGATTTAACTAATATTTGAAATAATTATAGTAATGAGTTAATTATTTATCTGTCTGCAGCATTTTGATTTTTACATGTTTTTTGGTATTATAAAATATTTTAATCAATCTGTATTTATTATATTATTTAATAATAGAATGTAGTATGCGAGTAGGCTTCTTACTCTAATATAATATTTTGTCAATTAATTTTAGCTTTCATTTAGGTTGTTTTGCTCATATACCTTCATTAATTCCTTTCACTTTTGACAGTTTTAGTATTTACATTGTATTAATATTTTTTAAAAAGAAAAAAAGAAAATTGATTTAAAAAGTATGCATGGATGTAAATATAAAAATTAAATATATTATTAAATAATAGAATAAATACTGATCCATTAAACCATTTTTTATCTATAAAAAAAGAAAATGAAAATGTAAAAATGTTGCAGACAGAAAAAGTATGCATGCAAAGTAAATTAAGTTCATGCTTGCATATAATATATTTGATATAATTAAAAAACAGGTTAAATTAAAAACTTGACATTTTAAGTATTTATATTAAAAACACTATTATATTAATATATGCACTCAAAATATATTAAAAGTTAATGTTTAATTTTTAAGCAACTTTAATAACAGGACATGAGTTATTTGTTTATCTGTCTGCAGCATTTACAGTTTTACATTTTCATTTATAATATAAAATGTTTTCATCGTAGGTATTTATTCTATTATTGAATACTTTATTTCAAATATTTAATATTAATATTCACACCCATACAGTATTCATTAGCATTGGGACATTAATTAATTTACTAAGTCACAGTGGCTAGTGACTCATATTGCTCGTATGAATATTAGTCATAAAGCTACGTCAGAGAAGGGTTTGGGAAAGTTTAGGATTTTTGGCATTATCCTTAGTAACACTAACCTATTACACGCGCTTACCAGTATGGGACACTCTTTGCATGCTAAGTTAAAGGAGGCGGGCTTATTTGCCCGGCACGGTGACGTTCAAACCCCACCATGACCCCTTCTTTCAGTCAGACTCTATGACAACTTCCTCCACTCCGCGTACCCGCTTTTCTTTTATTGTTGCCCTAAACTTGTAATCGCTACGGTTGAGTTGCAATACCTTTAAACCCGCGAGCAGCGTCCGTTTAGCGGTGACAGGGCTTGAGTATATCCAGACGATGGCATTTTCCAAACCAATGTGGCAGTGTGTCACTTGTGAGAAAATAACGCAATGATGGCATCGCGCTGCTGTACTTAAGGCGCTTTCTGTCTACTCCCCGTAACGTACTGCATGCAATGGAGTCTGTGTCGACATGGAGTTCGCCTGGGAATCACATTAGACTTCACTGCTTTTACTCGTCGCAATGCTGCGGTGTATAACCGATGAGGATTTGTTAACTGCGGGGACTAGAAGACGAACACACCGACATCATGTCTGATCGGAATTACTGGACGGTGTGTCCGAGTTATAAAAGTCAGTTCGTTTCTGGAGGTTTAGTCAAGCGTCCCAAGAGGTAACGACGAGTTTAAGCACGTTGCTGTGTGTTTGTGTTGTGATTGATTATTAATCGTCAAGGTTGGTCCGCCAAACTTGCTCCAACTTGGAAAAATCCTACAGGCGCAACCGCGAGAAATGTGCTTGATAAACTAGTTCCGTCTTTCAAAATCTCATTTAACTATTGTGATGGTATAAAATAGCTGTTTTAATATTGTCGACATCGTTGTGGACAGCAAACACACTGTTTTTGCACCCAGCCCGTTTTTGTTTCCGATAGTAAACGTGGCCCATGTACGCCTAAGCGTCTGCTGCTCATTGTCCTGTTGGCGGTGAATGGTCATAATATGTTGTCTAGTCGTTACATATGGTTTATATAAAGTTTAACCGTCTGTACGGTGGGTCTGTGACGACTTTGTCGTTGTTATATTTCGTTTTGAAGTCCTTGTCAACAAAGTATAGTTAGTGTACTCAATAGTAGGCTAATCTGTAGTCAAGAGTTATAAGAGCGTTGAGGTCAAATAAGGCGGTTTATCTTTAGTACATTTTTAAATATAAGCTGAATTAAATATATTAAATGATTTTTAACAAAAAGTATAATAAAAGCAAGTATATGTTGAATGGTGCTAATGTAAAAAGTTTCACATATTAAGAAATAAACAGTGCTTCAAATATTTGTAGATATATCTCATTAAATTGATGAAATAATCTCATATGAACGTTCATTTAACAGTCTTGTAAAGCAGTTTTATTCTGCATGGAGAGGGTCGCACCCTCATGGGTGCTGCCATGTTGATGTCACATGACCAGCCTTGTTATGTATTTTGAGCTTATCCTAATAGCATGTTTACTATTTAAACCATTAATGATGGCCTGCAGCTCCCGTAGGCTTACCAACAATAAACATTGTGAGTGCACTGTCAAAATGCCTCCATTCAACAAACTTCTATTGAAAACCATTTAAGAAATGCAATGAAACAAAATCTTAATGCATCCAGGGAGGTGTTCCATAAAACAAGTTTACCAAATAAGCCAGGCTTATTTCAGCTAGTCTGACTTATTGTCACTTGATTTGGCTCAAAATAAGCCAGACTAGCTGAAATAAGCCTGGCTTATTTGGTAAACTTGTTTTATGGAGCACCCCCCATTCCAAAAGGTGTCCGAAACTATTGGCACTGTGGTACTATTGGGATGAATAGAGTGTTTTCACAACGCGTCATCAATCGGCCATATTGGTGGCACTGAACAAAACTTGCATGTTTTGCTGTTTGTTGCTGCTGAAAATGACCAATTGTTGTCGTGTTTTGGTGCGTACTAATCGGTCAGACCAGGAAAAACATTTGGAGTACTATAGACTGCCAAAAGTTATAACACATCAAGGAGAAGAGTGCAAAAAGCTGTTTGAGGAACAAAATGCATTTGTGGTTGACCAAACTGAACCAGGATTTCCAGGATAAGAATCTTGACAACATTCATGTTTGTTCTTATCATTTCCAGTCAGGTAGGTGAAATATTAGGCTAATATCTTAATTAATACTTATGTATGTATTTTTACCACCCATTAACTGTAGTTTTTCAAAATATTGCACCTCTTCCTGCTTACTGAGTATTCTCTACATCACTTGGTTTTTCCGTGGTTTAAACAGCATAAATTAGCAGAACATGTGTTCAGTAGGACATTAACCGTGTAATCCATGCTGTTGTTTACATCCGAGTATCGCTGATATGACTGCGCATCTGTAAGTGCAAACTCTATAAGAGCCAGTTAAATGAAAACTTCCTGAGTTTACCTTTAAATTCAAAGAGACTTTAAAGCCTATAGAAGGTTTGCACTTATGTTACGGTTTGGTTTGGTCTGCTAGTATGCTGTCTAAACCACAGGAAAAACACGGAAGCTGCTAAATCATATAGAGAAGGACTTGGTAAGCATGAAAGGGCGCAATGTTTTGACAAAGTAAAGCTAATAGGTGGTAAAGATGCGTACGAGCAGTGTTAAGATATTAGCCTAATATTACACCTACCCGACTGGAAATGATCAGAACAAACACAAATGTTGTCAAGACACTTGCCCTGGAAATCTTGGTTTAGTCTGGCCAACCACAAACACCTTTTGTTCCTCAGACAGTTTTTTGGACTCTTCTCCTCGACTTGTTATAACTTTTGGCAGTCTATAGTACTTCAAATATTTTTCCCGGTTTTCACCGATTAGTACAGCCCAAAACGACAATAACTGGCTATTTTCAGCAGCAATAATCAGCAAAACATGCAAGTTTCGTTCACTTCAGTGGCATTGTTTACGCTCAGTGCCGCCAATGTGGCCGATTGATGATGAGTCGTGAAAACACTGTTCAAAAAAACTGAAGACATTTAATGATAATTGAATTACACCAGGTCTAACAAAAAAACTGAGTATTTGTTCCTTTAACAAGAACAAGCGTTTCCTTTCCACAGTAACCGGAACAAGAGGAAGAGTTTGGCACCCTCACCTACTCTATCAAGACCGCTCTCACCCCTTCCTTTGCCGACTGGTAGCTATAATTACTTATTTTTGCTTCTCTCTCATTTACGATAATGATGTTTGATTTACACTGTGCTTGATGATAAACACAGGGTAGCCTAACATGCTTGCACATCCAGCCCACTGTTTAAATATGCCAATGCCAGTAACACTCTGTCAACAAAGCCTGGCAAATGAATGCCAGGCAATACAGAACCACTTTGGTATCCGATAACTTGTTAAACAACCATAATGTGCATGTTAATCATAGAAGGTGTGTTTTTCTACAGGGAGCAGTCCGCTGGACAGTCCCAGAAATGTCTCCAGCAGTCCTTCGGTCAATTTCCCGTTCATACGGAGGTAAGAGCTAAGCAGAATCGGACTGCGTCCTAATTTATACACGTTGGTATATCTTATCTCTGCCCTTTCGTGATAGCAGCGTAAAGGCAAGGAATGAGTGGAATGGTTTTTAGCTGGCCAATAAGATTCTGCGTTCGCTGCAGCTGCCCTCAAGGCTGTACCGTGGATGGGAAGCTTGGCATTTGTCACAGCAATTATAGTGAAGTCAGCGTGTAGCCTCATTACTTTACGCTGCCATGATTATGTACTGAGGCTCCATCCGCTTTTATTAATGCTTACTTGAAATGATGGGACCCTACCAGCCTCCTTGTACAGCTCAATGAAGATTGAATGAGTTGTTTTTGGTTGTGTCTTTAATGTGCCCTAAAAGCATGCATCTATTTGTGGATAAATTATAGGACTGTGTGAAGGTCATTTAAGTTCTTGAAAGAAGTTAAATGTGTCCAAGTTTTGATATTTTATGAAAATTTTATGTTAGTCTAGCTATTAATGTATTTGAAGAAGCATTTTAAATATTGCAGATAAGTTTGTAAATATGTCTGGTATACACTATTATGACAAGTTTGGGGTCAGTAGCATATTTTTTTAATGAAATTAATACTTTTATTTAACAAGGATACATTAAAGTGATAGTTCGCCCCAAAAAAAAAAAAAAAAAAATCTGTTATTAATTACTCACCCTCATGTTCCAAAGATGTAAGAGCTTTGTTCATCTATGGAACACAAATTAAGATATTTTTGATAAAATCAAAGCTACGAGAATACTTTATGTGCTCAAAGAAAACAGAAATAATAACTTTATTCAACAATTGCTTCTCTTCTAGACTTTGGTGAACATAAGAGATGTCTTTCGAAAATAGTAATAAATAAATAAAAACGGTAGTGTATGTGATTTGTAAAGCAGCACTCTTTCATTTGTGGATGATTGAATAAATGCTGTTCAGTTATTAAAATAACCTCCACTTTGATTCATTTGGATAACTGTCTGAATGGAGATTCCTTACCTCTTATTTTCCTCTGTCTCTGCCCTGTTTTAGACCAGACACTCGAAGGTGGTCTGTGGCGTCTGTCTCCTCTGGATATGGAACCAATCCGCCCAGTTCTGCTGTTTCAGTGAGTGGGCCCCTCTCAGTTATTCTGAAAAGACCCTCTTTGTTTTCCTGTTCTTGAGCCACCAATCCAGTTAATCTGCAGTGTTTTTCTTTATATAATCGAACTGCACACAGAGCAGATGTGTTTAAACCATCGTATATTAAATGTGCTAGTTGTAGATTGTTTGGATTTGCTTTTGTAGTGCACACTAATAGCAATACTAGTTCATCATGCTAGATTTCTTTATTAATATTGATGCACTTCAAGTGTTAAATCACTTCCAGATAAATTTCCTCATGATTTACTTACCCCCGTGTCATCCAAGATGTTAATGTCTTTTTTCAGTTGCAAAGAAATAAAGGTTTTTAAGAAAAATATTCCAGGATTTTTCTCCGTATGGTGGACTTCAATGGGGATCATCGGGTTAAATGTCCAAATCTCATTTTCTCCTGTAACTTTACAATCCTCTGAGATAGTTGTTTTACCTTTTTTTGTAAATGCCGTTACTTCCGCCCGATGTCACGTATGCGTGATTACGTAATGTGTGAGGTCAAGCTTGTGCAAGACGAGCGTTTGTGGTTAAAGTATATCAATTTGTGTTTTTTTTAGAAAATGACTGATCGTTTCACTAGATAAGACCCTATTCCTTGGCTGAGATCATGTAGAGCCCTTTGAAGCTGCATTAAAACTGCAGTTTAGACCTTCAGCCCGTTGGCTCTCATTGAAGTCCACTGTATGGAGAAAATTACTGGAATGTTTTCATCAAAAACCTTACTTTCTTTTCGACTAAAGAAAGAAAGACATGAACATCTTGGATGACATGGGGTTGAGTAAACTATCAGGGAATTGTTTATTCTGGAAGTGAACTTCTCTTTTAAAGTATTCAGGGTCTCTACAGTAACTACAGTAAATTCCACTGATCTCTATATAATGACTGGATTGCTCATTGCGTTCTAAACTGCCGTTAGGGCATTGAAGCCACCGGAAGTGTTCGATCCGCCAATAAGTGTGTGTAAATACATTTTTATTTAAGATGTTATGTGGAATATTTATGGCCGTTTCAGGCAGGAAAAGCGATCCTTTGAAGTCGTTTAGTTGGCTGTGTCAGCTGCGCACTTGCAGACACGGGTAACTGATCCAACACAAAATATATTTTTTATGTACCTAATTATGCAAGAAATAATAAACATGACCATAAATCTGGTATTAGTATCTGAAATTGATTCGAATATACAATAAATAATACAAGCCTCTGTTACTATATTGCTCGTTGTATTGAAATTTAAATAAAATAAAGTTTAATGTATTTAAGTCCATACTGTATGTAACGTTAGTCAGCTTTTTTCTTAGTTATGTGCATATTTTTAATGTGCCTGACTGAGCAACATCTATTTCAGACTTTTAAAGATCTCACAGATTCTGTAATGATTTACTAACATTTCCATGTGAGTAAAATGTTATGTATTTGCATTAAATTAATTATTAACTTTAGATATTGCTTTCTATGAAATTATGATGAAATCATAATCGGTAACCTTTATACTCTTTTAAATGCGTTTAGTAATTTTATTTACGTAATTTCAACTGATTATACCCTGTCCTTGCCATGAAAATATCCTTGGAATTCATAGAATTCCATTTGTCATGTTATTTGATATTTAACCTCCAGTTATTTAATTACAAGGTTGACCATTGTGGGTAATTTCTCACTCGTGTAAATTGATTTATTTTCAAGGAAATCCTTCAAAAAATAGCCCCTTTCTCTGTTTTGAAATGATATATGGCCATTCATGGCTCATACGATGAGGTCAGCCTTGTTTAACAATGTCCTATTGAGCCAGTGTCAGTAAAGACTTTATTCAGAGGGAAGCTGTGAAGCTTCTCTGGTTTCCTCCTTCCAGCACTGGTCCTGTCATGTGCTCTTCTGCTCATTCTTCTTTCCTGAGTTTTTCAGTCTTAAATTACCGTCTGTACCACAGACAACTGCACACTAGAATGGAAAGTGTCCCGTCTTGTAGTTGTCTTTCATAATTGCACACACTAATAAGCAGCTTTAGACTGTCAGATGCTCGCCACTTGTGATTTCATGCAATCTGAGCGTACGCACCACGCCTTGCTATGCAGACTTTTGTATATTCATTGCTAAACAACTGTTGTTGCATTTTTACACATCCATAATCTTAGGGTGACACAATAGGCACACGTGAATGTGATTTGTTGTCTGAATCTTGCTGCGTTTCTCCGTCTCTCGCTCTTTTTTTTCCGCACTAGTCTTCCTCCTCCTCACAGGAGCTCCTGCACCAGCTGCCCTCCCAACCCACTCCAGATGACCTCCATCGCCTCTTCAAGCATTTCAGGAGCTCAGAGAGTGTGGCAGATGAGGATGGACAGCCCTCGCCTTTCCGTCCTCGCTCACGGAGTCTTAGGTCTCTATCTGCATTTGGAAAAAAAAACAAAACAAGACAAGAATGAAAAATTCACCTATTATGTGAAATGCAGCATTTTTATAGAGGAAAAAACAATTGAGTTAGCTGGTGAAATCTCATTTGTAGCCTTTGAATTTCTTAATACCAAATGAATAAGGATGAAAGATTAGTTTGGCTTGTGCCAGGGCATTACTCACTTACTTGCTCTTTTACAGTCATGGAAAAAAGTTTGCAAACACCGTATTTTTAATTAGCTAATGCTTAACAATCCGCTCTGCTTGACACATTTGGCGTGGCTAATCTATACAGATTTCATGTTTTAAACTGTGATTAATTTCTCTGGCAAAATTTTCTTAAAGGGATTGTTCACCCAAAAAGGAAAATTCTGTCATTAATAACTCACCCTCATGCCGTTCCAAACCTGTAGGACTTTTGTTCATCTTCAGAATACAAATTAAGATGAAGAGGCGCACAATTTGTTCTCATAGCTTCACTGATGTCACATGGACTATTTTATCGATGTTGTTGCTGTCTATACAGGGTCAGAAAGCTCTTGAATTTCATCTAAAACATCTTAATTTGTGTTGTGAAGATGAATGACGGTCTTACAGGTTTGGAACGACATGAGGGTGAGTAATTAATGACAGAATTTTCTTGTCTAGGTGTACTATCGATCCCTTTAAGATAAAATATTCAGAAATATGACCAAATAAAATTATACCTTAGTCAGTTTACTTTAAATATTTATCTTTCATTTACTAACATTCGTGCATTTCAAAACCTGCATCACTTTATTTCTTTTGAAGAACACAGAAGGGATTTTCATGTAATTACAATGAATGCGGATTGAAGCTTTAAAAAGGAGGCAAAAGTGTTATACATTTTAGTCTTTTTCATCACACAAAGTAATTGTAAGCTCTCTGGAGATTTCAAATGTATTGTACAACAGTGTTATTTTAATATTATTTACATACTATTTTGTATTTGTGACCCTGGACCACAAAACCAGTCTTAAGTAGCACTGGTATATTTGTAGCAATAGCCAAAAACGCATTGGATTGGTCAAAATTATTGATTTTTCTTTTATGCCAAAAATCATTTGGATATTAAGTAAAGATCATGTTCCATAAAGATATTTTGTACATTTCCTACCATAAATATTATCAAAATTGAATTTTTGATTATTAATGTGCATTGCTAAAAAACGATATTAAAATAGTTGTATCTCGGCCAAATACTGTCCTATCCTAAGAAACCATACATCAACGGAAAGCTTATTTTCAGCTTTCAGAAGATGTATAAAAAAATGTACTCTTATGACTTGTTTTGTGGTCCAGGGTCATATTTATCAATATTTTTATTTATTTTTTAAATATATTTATGTGTTCATTTACTAGTGATTTTAAATATTTATGTTTACCTTTTTTTTTTTTTTTTTTTTTTATATCCAAATAGAAAGATTTGTCAGGACAGCATTTAGAATTTAAAGTTTGTATTTTGTTTATATTTAATATTTATATATTTTCAGTTTTATTTTTATTTTTTTTATTTTATTATTTTTTTTTAATTTTTTTCAAAAAAATCAGAACAACACTGGTTCAGAAGTCATACTGAGAACCTTTTCTTTTTTTTCTTTTTTTTTTTTTTTTTGCAGTTTTGTGTCCTTTTTTAAGCCAAAAAGCTTTAGGACCTTCACAGTTCTTTCGTATTTCATTGAAGTCATGAAGTCAGTCATGGGCAGGGTTTGTAATGAAATGAGGATAAGTAAATGTTGACAATGTTTATTGTGAGGTAAACTATTCTTTTAATGGTATTGGTTCTATAAAATTATAGAAGTAGATGTGATTAATTTAATGTAACTGAAGTAGTGTTTTATTTTGCAGCCCTGGGCGGACATGTGGCTCTTTTGATAACGAGATTGTGATGATGAATCACGTCTACAAAGAACGATTTCCAAAGGTAATTGAGTTGTGACATTTAAAATTTCGTTTTTCATCATGGACGTGGATGCCACGTCATGTCATCACATGTTGTTTACTTTGTTTAAATTGTGGCTGTGGGAAAATTGGCAGCCTGGTTGGTCCAAACAAAACAACCAACAATTGTCACCTACGCAGTCTCGCAGTGTTTTATCACTCTTGCAGGCGACGGCTCAGATGGAGGGGCGTTTGCTGGCAGTAATTGAAGACTACTCCCCAGATAGTGCTCCTCCTCTTGCTGATGGAGTGCTGGGTTTCATTCAACACCAGCTGGTCGAGCTCGTCCGAGACTGTCTGGAGAAGTCCAGAAAGGGGCTTATCACTTCCTGCTACTTTGTGGAACTTCAGGAGAAATTAGAAAATTTCTTACATGAGGTAGAAACATATTCCATACCTGTAAAGAAGTGGCAAAAAAAGTGTTTTTTTTTTTTTTTCCTTTTTTTTTTTATTTATTTATTTATTTTTTTATAAAGAAATCAATACTTTTATTCAGCGAAGGCACATTTAAAGTGATAGCTCACCCAAAAATCTAAATTACTCATCATTTATAACTTTCTTTTTTCAAACGAATATAATCTTAAGTATAGATTATGAAAATGTCCTGGCTCTTCCAAGTTTTATAATGCCAGTGAACGGGTGTTAAGATTTTAAAGTCCAATAAAGTGCTTCCATCCATCATAAAAAGTACTCCACATGGCTCTGTGGGGTTAATAAAGGCCTTCTGAAGGGAATCAATGCGTTTGTGTAACAAAAATATACATATTTAAAACTTTATAAACCATAATCTCTAGCTTCCACTACCTGTCTTATGCACGTTCACATAGTTTAAAGCTAAGGTGAAAATATGCTACATATCTCGTGAGAACTAAGTTTTGTTTACAGCGAAGGAAAGCCAGTCTCCTCTTGGTTTATATCGTAATCCTCAATCATTTCTTCTAATTTATGGCCGGTGTTTTGTTTTGCTCTCTCCTCTGTTTCCGTGTTTGTCACCTCTCACCAGAGCTTACGCTACGCCTCATCTTACTTCATCCGCTGAAACGCCACTTTCTTGTGTACGACCATACGACAGTTAGGGAAAGCTAGAGATTATGGTTTCTAAAGTTATAAATATGGATATTTTTCTTATGAAAAGCATTGCTTTGCTTCAGAAGGCCTTTATTAACCTCCCGGAGCTGTGTGAAGCACTTTTTATGATGGATGTATATACTATTTTGCCCATCGTCTTTGTAAAAGCATTATTACTGAATAATTGCTGACTGAGAGGCTTATGGTTCCAGACATGAGACCCCTGAAGTCCTGAGTGATTCTTTTAATAAGCACTGTTCCTGTCATATTCCCTGAAAATGACATTCAACAAATTTGCTGCACTGAAGCACTGTGGTATCTTCCTTTGGAAATATGTTGTATCTATACAGGCACATGTTCCCATGTGTTTGTTTTTAAAATAAACTGGCAGCTTTCATTCCTCATACCAAGCTGCTGTTGTCATGTGAATTATTTTCTGGAAAGAGGCTGAAGAGAGAGCAGCAGTACTGCACGCTAGTCATCTGCAGTGTTTGTGTGCCCAGGCAGTCATGTCGACATTGGAGGGAAGGATGGTTAATTAGGGCAAGTGAGAGACTGTTTTGTCTCCCTGAGGAGCTTTTGCTTCATGCTTCTGAAGTCATGAATAGCAAATCAAGGGAAGAGGCTGATCAAATTAAGCAAGAGGAAACAGGTCGTGGTGCAACAAATTCCATTTACCTTTCCAAGTTGCTTGCTTATGGCAGTTTTATCTATATATATGTGGACCACAAATCAGTCATAAGGACCTTTTTTTAAAATTTATATTTATACATCATCTGGAAGCTGAATAAATCAGCTTTTTATTGGTGTATGGTTTAATAATCTGGAATCTGAGGGAGCAAAAAATCCAAAATATTGAGAAAATCTCCTTTAAAGTCCAAATGAAGTTCTTAGCAATGCAGATTGCTAATCAAAAATGAAGTTTTGATATATTTACGGTATGAAATTTACAAAATATCACAGAACATGATCTTTTCTTAATATCCTAATGATTTTGACCCATACAATGTTGGCTATTACTACAAATATACCCTTACTACTTATGACTGTTTTTTATGGTCCAGGGTCACATATATAATTTTAAATTAATTACGTTGTCCAGTCCAACTGTTCGATTCGAAAAGAGCTGCACAATTCTTCAGGGTTTATTTTGTGTTAAACACAAAAGTTGTCATACAGGTTTGGAATGACATGAGGTGAGTTGAAAATGACAAATTTGTCATTTTTGGGTGAACTATTCCTTTAAATGACTTGTTTGTTCTAAATGTCATTAGCAGCTTGAGGGGTTTATATGTTCTTGTTCCATGATTACTTCTCTCTGTCCTTTCACAGTAAATTAGGTCACTTATTTCTGTAACTTTTACCATTTGAAATCTGACTCATGGTAATGTCAACTAAACTTTATGCAAAAATTTAGGTTGTTTTGTTTTGTGCTCATAAAGTTTATTTGCATTGGCTCTGAATGTGTTTTTTTTGTTTTTTTTTCACCCACAGGCATACGAGCGCTCTGAGAGTGAGGAAGTGACTGTAATTGCAAAACTTGTGAAGAAGATTCTCATCATTATTTCCAGACCAGCAAGACTACTGGAATGTCTGGTAAAAAGATGATTAACACTGTGATTCTGTATTAAAGGGACTTGTATTGCTAAATATAACATAAGTGATATCTCTTACTGAAATATGTAGTAGAAAACCCATGGAAAGATATGTTTCTTAACCCTAACCCTAACAAGAGGAGAAAAGAATGGGAAGATGCCTGTGGACGAATAAAACTTCTAAAGAGCTGCGTCTTTGTTCTCTCCACTTCAGCCCTGATGTCTTTGAGGCTTTTATTAGACCAAAGCTACTGAAAGAGCT
Source organism: Cirrhinus molitorella (assembly GCA_033026305.1). Taxonomy (NCBI): domain Eukaryota; kingdom Metazoa; phylum Chordata; class Actinopteri; order Cypriniformes; family Cyprinidae; genus Cirrhinus; species Cirrhinus molitorella. The sequence goes on along the minus strand of CM065124.1, from coordinate 23,384,123 downwards.
TACAAACTGCTTAGACAAGAAACGCTAGATGCCATTCTAGCAAAATGTAAACATTCCATTGCTTGTCATGACACTGCACTGCAGTTTCTCAGCATGGATTTCACTCAATATCTGGGGGCTTTCAGACTCCTTGTATAGGAAATCGATGGGACTTTGGTTTAAGCTTACGCTTATATCCATTGCCACCTGTAAGCTGTTTCAGTAGCTGTGGTCATTGTATCAGTATTTTAATTTACAGAGTTGCGTTGTGGAAAAAATAGCAACATGTAGTGCCAATAGCCCACAGAGTGCAACTATTTCACATCATTAAAATAATGGTGCCCCCCCCATAGTCCAAAATGTGTATAAAAAGTGTTTTTTGTGTGTCTTTCATTTGTTTTCTACTACATATTTCAGTAAGTGACATCTTTTATGTTATGCGAGGCATACAAGTCTTAATACTCAGGGTTCCCTTTAATAATGTCTGATTATTGGATAAGATCAGCTGAATTCAAATTTGATAGGAAAGAAATTAATTGCAAAATGAATCAATGAATGGGATAAATAAACATTCTCAATTTCTATTAATAAATAATATGTGACCCTGGATTACAAAACCAGTGTTAAGTGGCTGGGGTATGTTTGTAGCAATAGCCAAAAATACATTATATTGGTCAAAATTATTGATTTTTCTTTTATGACAAAAATTATTAGGATATTAAATAAATATCATGTTCCATTTAAGATATTTTGTAAATTTCTTACTGTAAATATATGAAAACTTAATTTTTGATGAGTAATATGTATTGCTAAGAACTTAATTTGGACAACTTTACAGGCGATTTTCTCAATATTTGTATTTTTTTTGCACCCTCAGATTCCAGGTTTTCAAATAGTTGTATCTAATATTGTCCTATCCTAACAAACCATACATCAATGGAAAACTTATTTATTCAACTTTCAGATAATGTATAAATCTCAGTTTCGAAAAATGTACACTTATGACTGGTTTTGTGGTCCAGGGTCACATATAAATATCAGTTTTTAAAAATAAAAATCCCCCACATAAGTTCTCAGCAAAATGGTGAGGGTTTAAATTGAATTTATTGCCCAGCAAAGCTCCACAGCATTTTTTTAAACCACCTGTTCCCTATCACTCTACCTTTTGTAATTAATTTTCCAAAGCTGTGACTCACTCTGTTGCTATTTATATAAAGCTGACATATGATGTTTGTGTTAACCTTCAGGAGTTTGACCCTGAGGAGTTTTATCAGCGTCTTGAAGTTGCAGAAGACCATGCAAAAGTTGGCCAGGGCATCAAGACTGACATACCCCGATATATCATCAGCCAACTGGGTCTCACTCGAGACCCCCTGGAGGGTATAATTATGATTTATCTATCACCCCACCCTTAAATGATATGTTTTTGTCTATGTTGTAAAGGGTAATTAAATGTTAGCCTTAGGCAAACAAGTGATTGATTTTTTTCTCTTGTCTTTGGGTTCAGACATGGTACAGCTTGAGCACAACAACTCAGGCAGCCCAAACAGAGAACTGGATGACACTGCAGAGGTAAGAAGATAAATCAAGGCTTGACAAAATCTTGGAATGGCTCACTGTTTCTCTACACTGCTAGAGGTCTCATACTTTTTCCCAAGCTCTAAATGTGTTAGGTGCAAACTGTTTCAGAAGTCTCTGTTTCAGAAGAATCATTTTGTATGTATTCTGTAAAATGAAATGACTAATGTGCCTGGCAGTAACATTGGTGCAAATTCATACACTTAATATTTTAGTGAAAATTGTGATGCATTTTTGTAGGATTCTTTGATGAATAGACAGTTCAAAAGAACAATATTCAACAGAAATCATTTGTAACATGTATTAATTATGCAACTGTTATTTGTGAAGGAAAGAAAAACTGTTTATGATCTAGACCATTATCTTTTTAGCTTGTGACTTGTGATATTTTGTGCCATTAGAATCGTCCTGGAACCACAACGCCTCGACGAAAACCTCTGGAAAGAGATTTTGAGACTATAAAACTCATCAGCAATGGGGCTTATGGGTGAGCTCTCACTTATTTCATTTTGCTTTAAAGAAGGAATAGACTGTTTAATAATTACATGAATTTAGGTCACCAGTTGACGAAAGGCTGGAATACACTATATAACTTTTGTCTCTGCATTCTGGAGAGGTTGACGCTAGTTGTGGAAAGTCCGAACAAGTCTCCAGATTTTGGGTACTGAGAGATGACAGATTTTACAGAAATTACATAGTTTATGATTGGCAAAGACACAAAGTTTTTTAGCCTTAGATTATGATCCCATCTAGTCGGGAAATATCAAACATAGTTGATATTTTGAACCGATTTTAGATCACATATTCGGGGGTTTCACAGTAAGGACTGCCCAATGGCCTGGGGCCAGTGTGAATGAAGCTCGGGACAGTTGACTGATTTCTCACTGGCTTGATCAGGCCACTGCAGCGTCGTCATGAAAGTTTAGCATTTGAGTTTCTGAGTTACAAGCTGTAATGGCACAATCCTGTTCTGGAAAAGGGTGTGGGGAGCAGCAGCTCATTTAGCATTTTAAAAGACGTGCACGAAAACGGCGTGTTTCAGCTTTCACTCAAAATAGGCATTTTTAAATGATATAATAAATGATCTGTGGGGTATTTTGAGCTGAAACTTCACAGACCAATTTTGGGGACACCTGAAACTAATATTACATATTGTAAAAAGGGGCAAAGTAGATCTCTTTTAAAGCTTTCAAGTGCAAGAAGACACAAATAACATTCAGTGTGTTCCATGCGTGCGTGCACGTAGAGCCACGTTTCAGAAATGCGTGAGTCCTGTATTGAGTTTCTTTCTGCATCTTCAAGAGCTTGAACGGACAAATCCATACAAAAGTATGTCAAAATATCTCGAAAACAGTCAGTTATGTCTTAAGTGAACTTAAACAGCTGAGGAAAAAAATCTGATATGTATTATATCACTTAGTTGTCACAGTACCTACATTACAGTAGTCTGTGTTTGTCTTTAATAAATCACTTTTCTTTAATAATGTTTGAACTTTCTTTGTTAGTCTAGTCATTTTGGCTGTGGTATCGAAATTGGAAATGAGAAATCCAAAATTTTGTTGGGAGTGATTTTATTTCATGCTAACTATATATCACAATATAGTTATTTTTGCTTTAAATAAGGTTATAAATAAGGATATTAAAATTTTCAATACCATAGAAATTTTGTAATATTTGTCACAAGTGTCAATGTCACAAAAAAACTAATGCTAGCCTAAATAAAAGAGGAAAAAAAAAGCAAGCTCACTGAAGATGAGTAAACAGGGAATTAAATAAGAGTAAGAAACTAATTATAAGCAATGGGACAACAACAACAGTAGAACAAATAAATAAAAAAAGCTACATACATTTGTATACAGGAATCAATTGTATAAAAACTTATATATATCACTGTGCAATTTAATTTATATATTTCTTCTTATTACAATTTTAAAAGTGATTTAGTTAAGAGCAGTGGGAGATTTTCTCTTTTGTTGTTTGAATAACATGAATGACAGACAGCAGGAATATCAGACTGCTATCACTTTAAGAGCTGCCCAGGTCCAGTATACTGTTACACACATTTTCTTTCTCAGCTGTTTAAGACCTAAATTACTGTTCATGAGGATACTTACAAAGTCAGGCATTTTGACATACAAGAGTGTATTTAACTGTTCAAACTCCGTTCAAGTGTTCACAACGCACGCACACAAAAAAATGACTTCTCTTCGCCACTTATTTCTGATGTGTGTTTTTTTTTTTTTTATTTGTAAATGCTAACAATATGTTTTCTTGACCCTGTAGCACAGCAATGTCACATGAGCCTGTAACCGTGTTAGAGATGATAGTCCAACATCTTTAGTGGCTGACAAATTTCTGTCGGAATATCGCCTACCCTTAATATCGTATTGACCCAAATATAAGACAAGTTTTTTTTTTTCTTGGAAATGCATCTGAAAAAACACATTCTTATATTCAGGGTCTAGACTTTGACATGTCAAAAATACACCCGTGTAAAACGAAAGAAACCTGTAATGTAATGTTAGAACAACGCGATTGAAAACAAATGAAAAGCTTACAGCAGCATAAGTCTTGACTGTCATGTTAGACCAGAGGTCTTCAACCATGTTCCTGGGGACTCACTATCCTGAAGCGTTTAGCTACAACCCTAATCAAACACACCTGAAGCGGGCAATCAAGCTCCTCAAGACTGCTTGAAAATTGCAGGCAGGTGTGCTGAAGCCGGTTGCAAATAAACTTTCCAGGCAAGTGGGTTCCCAGGAGCAGGGTTGAAGAACTCTGTTAGACTGATAGAAACAAACTCCTCAGTAAGTGATTTTAAGACATAAGACAGTACCCAGGTTTGAAGACCACAATAAGATTTCACTTCTTCTGTTAATAAAATTTTGGTAGACTACTATGAGATGGATAACGTAATTATAATTTAGGTGGGTTACCTATTATTTTTATGGTATATCAAAAAGTGTATTTTTTTTTTTGTGATTGTTGGAGTATTTGCCATACTTTCAAAACAAAAACTAAAAAAGGAAATAATATGCAATATAAAAATAATTTAAAAGAACACTCCACTTTTTTTGAAAATGGGCTAATTTTCCATCTCGTTCAGAAATATTTTTAATATTTTTCCTATTTAAAACTTGAATCTTTCTGTAGTTACATTGTGTACTAAGACCAACAGAAAAAGAAAATTAATTTTTCCAGGCTGATATGAATAGGAACTATATGATTTTGGCGTAATAATCAGGGAACTTTGCTGTCGTACCATGGGTGCAGCAGGCGCAATGATATTACGCAGCACCTGAAAATAGTCCCCAGCTAGGTAACTTCCAACGTGACCAGCACTAAGCCATTAAGGTAATAGTAAAATGGGTACATCTAGAAAGAGGGGATTGTCTTATATTAGGGTCAATACAGTGCTTATTTTATAGAATAAAAGATAACTTGGCATTAGTGTCTTTGTTGTGTTTGAAATGACAGAAACGTCTGGTAGTGTGATTTGTCTTTCATTTAGTATATGACTAGATATATGCAAAGGCAGTGTGTGATTTGAAAAGTTGTGTATTCCAACCTTAAGAATTTCAGTCAACTTTGATCTGATTTGAGTGTTGACTTGCAGGGCTGTGTACCTGGTAAGGCATCGCGGGACACGGCAGCGGTTTGCCATGAAGAAGATCAACCGGCAGAACTTGATCCTGAGGAACCAGATCCAGCAGGTGTTTGTGGAACGAGACATTTTGACGTTTGCAGAGAACCCTTTTGTGGTCAGCATGTTCTGCTCCTTTGAGACACGACGGCACCTCTGCATGGTCATGGAGTATGTGGAGGGTGAGTCAGAGGAGTGATGTGTTGTTGCAAATATGTTCTTGTTCTAATCTTATGACACATGCATGTGTCATTTCTCGTTTATACTGTCATGAGTTTGCAGCTGTAATGTTTTAAAATTAAATTGTCTTTGCAGGTGGAGACTGTGCGAATTTGCTGAAGAATATGGGTCCCTTGCCAGTGGACATGGCCAGAATGTACTTTGCAGAGACTGTTCTGGCACTGGAGTATCTTCATAATTATGGTATTGTGCACAGGGATCTCAAACCTGACAAGTAAGAGCTGCTCGATGATGTAACCCTGCAGTTACGCTTGACTCCACATCCTGCAAATATTGCATTCACTTTGTTTGTTTCCTGTGTTTAGCTTGCTCATTACATCAATGGGGCATATTAAACTGACTGACTTCGGTCTGTCTAAAATCGGTTTAATGAACATGACCACAAACCTGTATGAAGAACACATGGAGAAAGACACAAGAGAGTTCATTGATAAACAGGTCAGTCTACCTGTACATTCAGCACCAAATATTGTACTAGTTTTAAGCGTTTACGTTAAAGAACTAGTTTTGTCTTAATTTATTCACGTAATTTCTACCACATATTTTTTTCTTTTCTTTCATAAAACAAAAAACGCGATGCCCAAGCAGTGTTTTATTTTATTTATGTTTTATTGCTTTATTTCATTTTGTTTTGGCTTATTTTATTCATTTATATTTTGTATTTCTTTTTTTTTATTTAATTTTGTTGTATTTTGTTTTAAATTTTTATTTATTTATTTATTTGTTTATTTATTTATTTATTTTTTATTTTTTTCTTTATTTTGCATTTTTGTATGTATTTTGTATTGTGTTTTGTTTTATTTTATTTTTGCTTTATTTTTATTTTGTTTTATTTTAATTTAGTTTTTTTATTTTACTTTACATTTTACTTTGCTTCATTTTGCATTATTTTTTTTTTATTTTTTTTTAGCATTTTTATTTTAGTTATTTTTAATTTTATTTTATACCTTATTTTGTTTTTTGTTTTATTTTATTTTACTTTACATTATTTTACTTTTATTTTATATTGTTTTTTTATTTCATGTTGTTATTTTATTTTTAATTAAATTTTGTTTGATTTCATTTTATTTTACATTGTTTTACATTTGCTTTATTTTGTTTTTATTTTACTTTTTTGTTTTATTTTGTTTTATTATTGTATTGTATCTTATATTATATTTTATTTTATTTTATTTTCCAGACAGGACAAAACAACCATATCAAATGAGATTTAAGAATTATGTGGAAGGGATTACTTTGAACAAATGTTCAAAGTTCCATGAAGGAGATTTGAGTGTTAATGGGAATGGAATATTTTGAGCAAATAATTATTTAAATTAGGTATATTATTTTATTTTTCATTTCATTACTGCAAAGTTCCAAAAAAGATAAAATGACAACAGTAGAAACTTAGAAACCATTAAATTAGAAATTCTAGAAACCATATGATAGCTTTGTATGTAAAATTCAGTTTATAACTGTCATTATTCACTAATGTTGTGACAATGCAATATTGAATAATAAAAAAATAAAATAAGTTAAATTAGCTATGGTTTTCATACGGGCTAACCTATGGCTTCAGAAAAGCTCAAAATTAAAAAAAATAATTCACATTTACCAAAATCATTCACATTTTTGTATGGTAAATGTTGCTCTGACATTTTGCCTAACATCTTTCGTGTTTCACTGAAGAAAGAAAACACAAGGGTGGAATGACATATGAGGGTTAGTAAATCACTATAGCATTTTCCCATTTTGAGTGAACTTTTCCTCTGTTGTGTCTAGGTCTGTGGCACTCCAGAGTACATCGCACCAGAGGTGATCCTGAGGCAAGGTTATGGGAAACCTGTGGATTGGTGGGCCATGGGCATTATTCTGTATGAGTTCTTAGTGGGCTGTGTGCCTTTTTTTGGAGATACACCAGAAGAGCTCTTTGGCCAGGTGGTCAGTGGTAAGGATCAAGTGGTTTTAAACCCTAACCCTGAGAAATTCAGTCATGATTGAAATTATTTCTGCCTGGTGGATGATAAAATGAGTGTAAATGTTGTCTGCGCTGTTGGTGCAATGTGAGCCTTAAAGGTTTAGTTCACCCAGAAAAGAAAATTCTGTCATTAATTACTCACCCTCATGTCGTTCCAAACCTGTAAGACCTTCGTTCATCTTCAGAATACAAATTAAGATATTTTTGATGAAATCCAACAGCTTTCTGACCCTGCATAGACAGCAACGCAACTGACATGTTCAAGGCCCAGAAAGGTAGTAAAGACATCGATTAAAATAGTCCCATCAGTGGTTCAACCATAATCTTAGGAAGCTACAAAAATACTTATTGTGCACTAAGAAAACAAAAATAACAGCACCACATGCGTCGTGGTACTCTCTTGAATGTGCGTCAAAGACTGACACGGAAGAGAAGAAATTGTTGAATAAATTTTATTTTTGTTTTCTTTGTGCACAAAAGTATTCTCGTAGCTTCGTGAAATTAAGGTAGAACAGTGTCAGTTGTGTTGCTGTCTGTGCGGGGTCAGACAGCTCTCGATTTTATAAAAAAAATCTTAATTTGTGTGTTGAAGATAATTGAAGGTTTTGTGGGTTTGGAACAACATGAGAGTAATTGACACATTTTTCATTTTTGGGAGAACTATCCCTTTAAGGATCGAAGTGACTTGGGAGTGGGCTCTTTTGACATGGGTTGTATATTTAGTGCTCAACCAACAATGTAAAATTCTACTTCATGCTATTAACGTTTGCTATTAAATCTCTCTCACTCCATAGATGAAATTGAGTGGCCAGAGGGTGATGATGCTTTACCCCTTGAGTCTCAAGACCTCATCACAAAACTGCTGAGACAAAGTCCCAAAGAGCGCTTGGGAGCTGGTGGGTGTTTTAGTTTGTATTGCTATTTTAGTAATTATTGTACTTGAGCTAGAATAACAAAATGAGAACTAAAAGTTTGTGTTTTTCATCTAATATTTCTATTTTGTTTCATTTTGTTTCACAACAGTTTTAGTTAAAGGGTTAGTTCACTTAAAAAATGAAACTTCTGTCAGTAATTACTCAACCTCATATTGTTCCAAACCCATAAGACCTTCGTTCATCTACATCAGAGGTCTTCAATCCTGCTCCTGGGGACCCACTCTCCTGGAAAGTTTATTTCCAACATGCTTCGGCACACCTACCTCCAATTTTCAAGCAGTCTTGAGGAGCTTGATTGACCACTTCAGGTGTGTTTGATTAGGGTTGTAGCTAAATTCTTCAGGATAGTGGGTCCCCAGGAACAGGGTTGAAGACCTCTGATCCACATAATTATTCATACTACCTTTCTACTACCTACCTTTCCAGTCCTTGAATGTATCAGTTGTGTTGCTGTCTATTCAGGGTCAGAAAGCTCTTGGTTTTCATCAAAAATATCTTAATTTGTGTTCTGAAGATGAACAAAGGTCTTACGGGTTTGAAATGACATGAGGGTGAGTAATTGATGACAGAATTTTCATTTTTAGGCAAACTATTTCTTTAACAATAACACCGCTATTTAGGACTTTGATAATGTAGCCAGCATTAAATCATGTGGTATGACCTTCAGGAGGGGCAGCAGAGGTCAAACATCACCTGTTTTTTCATGGTCTGGACTGGAGTGGACTGTTAAGGCAGAAAGCAGAGTTCATTCCACAGCTTGAAACTGAAGACGACACAAGCTACTTTGACAGTAGGTGGCTCCCTTGCTCTTTTATGACTTCTTCTGAATCATAAAAATAATGTAGATGCAACTGAACCTTTTGTTCTTCTTCCTTCCAGCACGTTCTGACCGTTACCATCACTCTGAGGAGGATGATGAGACAAACGACGATGAATCTTATCAGGAGATCAAGTTCTCCTCCTGCTCGCATCGCTTCAGCAAGGTGAAATAGCTGAATGTGCACAATGTTATCTGTATGTAGTGATGCCTGTTAGTCAGACAGACTGAGGCATTTAACCTGTTTTTGTCATGTGAATCAGGTGTACAGTAGCTCCGAGCAGCTGGCTTCTCCCTCCAACTTGAGCCTGTCCTCATCTGAACGGAGTTGTAGTGAGGAGAAGGAGGACCGCTGGGATGGGCATTCAATGCTCTCTCCAGTAGAAACCCCAAGACAGCTTCCAAGCAGCGACAGGAAGCAGGATTCGAACAGGGGCAGGTGAGTACAAGGCTAGGTACAGAAGAGCATACTAACACACTATAGGCCACATTTACTAACAACTTGCACCAGCGCAGTCTTACTGTCAGGATTTACTAAAAAGACACGCAGTAAAGATTTTATGTTGAAAAGACATAGACTGTTATTTTTGCGCCTAACCATGTTGAATATGAATTGCGCTCTAATGCCAAAATTTGTCCTGTTTAGTAAATCTGGCCCTCTATAATATTTCTGCAGTGTATATACCTGGATGAGTGTGCAAGGAATACACCACACAACGTTGACAAAATGCTAGACAAACACTTACTGACTTGTAAACAGTTACAAAGGAAAAAATGGGCATTATATACTAAACAACTGAAAGTTATACACTTCCACACATTAAAGTTGTTTTGATATGCATTCAAAAATCAACTCCTCTGATTGGATGGAAGCAAAAAAACTTTTGTGACCATTATATGCTACATGATTTTCTATGAAATCTATTAACTCAAATCTGCAGATTGAACTTACTTTTAGAAATTAGTGTCAGCTTCTCCAGACTGAACAATACAACATACATTATCACAATGGAATTAGACGATCAATTTATTTTTATTTTTTTTAAGTTTATTAGCTTTTGTTATGATCAGTGTTGCTTTTGTTAACTAAAACATTTAAAATCTGATTTTGATAACTGAAATAAAGCTGAAATAAAATAGAAACATTTAGATGTGTTGGCTTGGCAACTAATTGAATACAAATAATTAATAAAATAAAACAAAAAGAAATTAAAACTCTTTAGAAATATTTAAAAAATCTAATAGAAATGACAAAATGAAAAATGGAAAAAATGGAAGTGAAAATGAAAAATAAAAAGGTAATTCAAAATATTAGTAGTAAATGTAAGTGTATTTAAATACTAAAATAAAATTGCTGAAAATCATGTGGTATACCACTATTTGTAAACCTGGACCATAAAAGCTTTCTATTGATGTATAGTTTGTTAGGATAGGACAATATTTGGTCGAGATAAAACAAAACAATTTATGGAATCTGAGGGTGCAAAAAAAAATTAAAAAATCAAAATATTGAGAATCGCCTTTAAAGTTGTCCAAATGAAGTTCTTAGCAATGCATATTACAAATCAAAAATTAAGTTTTGATATATTTATGATAGTAAATTTACAAAATATCTTCATGGAACATGATTTTTATTTAATATCCTAATGATTTTTGGCATAAAAGAAAAATCAATCGTTTTGACCCATACAATGTATTGCTACTTACGAAAAGTGATACAAGGTAGTTCTTTTAGTGTGTTTTTTTTTTTTTTTTTTTACACAAGCAATAAAATTGTGTGCAAAGGGTATATTCAGTAATTCATAATTGTTGCATGATCCTAGGTATTTATTTATTTATTTATTTATTTTATTATCGTGTCACTTTTTAAAATGTTTATTTCTTTTCACTCAGTCCAAGTCCAAGGCCGAGAGCATCATCCAGTTCATCTCAGCCTGAGAGGGGCACTAGTCCTCTAATTTTGAACAGCACTCAGAGCCTTGAGGCCATGCCACACTTTGCCTTTCCTGAGGATGAGGGTAACATATTTTCATGCATATTTTTATCCAATATTAAGTGTTATTAAAGGGTTTGTAAATTAGCCTGTAAATGCTCATTCTCAATTTAAGTTTTCTTATATATGTTTCTTCTCAGAAGGTCTTGTCTCGAATCTCCGGCGAATTCGTCTGCGGAGCAACTCCACTGGAACAAGACCTACAAACCGCAGAGACCACAAGGGTCCACGTCGCCTCGGGCTCCAGCAGGAGACCCCCGAGAAGCCACGCTCACCATTTACATGCAAAGTCCCCAAGTCTGCTTCTGTGTCCGGCCTTTCCCTCATCGTCACAGCAGGTAAAGTGAGCTCAGATGTGTTCGATGTACCATCATGTGATACTATCACACTGAAGGCAACTGAAATTCATATGACTACAACAATAAACAAGTGAAGCAGGTGGTTTCAAGAGAACAATGAACAGTTGAGAGGAACAGAGAGCTTATTGACGAAGATGAAAGCGAAAACATGACTTGACGTAAACTGTGGTAGATATTTAAAACCAATATTATGAGGTATTTCTCTTATATGTGATCATGTTTTATCGCCATAGATGACATCCCTGGTGGGCTCCAGACAAGCCCCATGTCTTCACACTCCCTCTCATCCAACCCTTCCTCTCGGGACTCTTCACCCAACCGAGACCTCTCTCTCAGCGTAAGCAGTCTTCGTCCTCCTGTGGTCATCCACAGCTCTGGGAGGAAGTATGGCTTTGCGCTCCGTGCCATTCGAGTCTACATGGGTGACACTGATGTCTACACCGTGCACCACATGGTCTGGGTAGGTATTATGAATGCAGTGTATCAATTAATAGTATGGTTAAAGTGATAGTTTACCTGTAAGACCTTTGTTCATCTTCGGCGCACAAATTATAACAAAGATGGACGTTGTTAAAATCCATGTGACATCAGTGGGTCAACCATAATGTTACGAAGCTATGAGAATACTTTTTGTGTATAAAGAAAACAAAACAAAAAAAAAAGACGTGTTCACAAAATGGTTTGCCCGCGAAATTGACACTGTTGCTGTGGGTTGTTTTTCATGTGTGCTGGTTGAATTAACCCCAATAATGTAATATTTAGACCCTGGAATGCAAATTTTACCAGGGTGCTCCCACCAATAAAACATGTATTTTACCTGGGGAACCTACGACGACGTGCAGGCTAATTTTGGGCTAGTTTTCAGTAGCAGTTGGGTGGGTTTTCTTGTGAAAACCTGGCAACCTTGTTTGCACACAAAGTATTCTCGTAGCTTCATAAAATAAAAACTGATGTCACATGGATTATTTTAACAATGTCCTTACTATCTTTCTGGGCCTTGATTGTGGTAGTGGTCATTTCAGTTTTTGTGACAAATTCATTGGTTAACCATACCGTGAACCCAGTGTATGAACATTTTATTGGTTTGACCTATTTAAATGTGCTTTTATGTGTCGCCGTTAATCTAGAGCGTTGAAGACTGCAGTCCTGCTCACGAGGCCGGGCTGAGGGCTGGTGACCTCATCACTCATGTGAATGGAGAGTGCATCCAGGGTCTGGTACACACAGATGTGGTGGAGCTTCTGCTGAAGGTGAGATTCTCAAAGAAAAAAAATCTGGAGCATTATCTTTTTAAAAAAGGACTTGAATAAATGCTCTTTTTTTTGGTCATTTGTAGAGCGGCAGTAAAGTGACTCTGCAGACAACTCCTCTTGAGAATACGTCTATTAAAATCGGGCCTGCGAGGAAGACCAGCTCAAAGGGGAAGATGGCACGACGCAGTAAAAAGAGCAAACGGAAAGAGGGTCAAGACAGGTTGGAAAGATGTAGTGTCTTCTGAAACATTGTAGACAAATTAAAACCCATTGAAGGCCAAAATCTAATTTAAGCCGAACTTTTCTAGCAAACGGCGAAACCTCTTGAAGAAGCTGCCCAAACACAATCCAGGGATTCAGAACAGTCGCAGTTTCTCGGCGGGTTTTCAGCACTCACCTAACGACAGCCTGTCTGACTCGCCAACGCCGAGCTTGTCTCCTGGGCCCAACACTCCGTGCAGAAGCCCAGCTCCAGACCTGTCATGTGGTATGACTCAGAATCTCTCTCACTGTCAGAATGCAGTCTTACATGCTTCGGTTTGTAATTAGATGCGCCTCAAAGAATAACTCTTCGTTCAAGGAATCAAATTCTAGAAAAGAAAATCTAAAGTAGTTTGGCAAGATCTTTGGGGGGGGGGGGAGTAGGACTGGGAAAATGTATAGATGCATTGCGATTCGAGAAATAATGCTGCTGCATAGATTCTGAGATTTTTTCCAAACGCATTGCGATTCTTAGTATAGACAGTTTAGTATTTAACAGCAGATGGCACTGCATCCTTTAGAAACAGCCGTACTCTTCTTGCTTCCAATTCCTCACACACACTTGAGCCTAAAATAATGGACAAACGGTCTTTTTTGGGAGCATTTGAGCATTTGACAAGATTAGAGTGCCATCTGCTTCGAAAAACTAAGCTCAGTGCTTCCGGAATCGATCCATGAATTGCGATGCATCGATTAATCGTCACAGCCCTACATGGCTCATTATTATTTGAAAACTTTTGTTCACTCAGTGATACGTGAGGACCCCTGCAGACCCTCATGACTGTGTGTCAACATCAATAGTGTCCTAAAATATCAGATAGCTTGACTAATATTATGACAATGCAAGGTTAGTTTAGGTAAAATAAACTTCAGAATACTTGCTTAAATACTTTTTACCTTAACTTTTCAAAGTACTGTTCAAGGTCAAATGTAATGAAAAGCATTTTTTTTTTCTTGATGGTTACACTGCTTGACATTATACTTTCCTTGTAAATTTTTCACAACCGTATGAAATTAACATTGTTACAAACAGTACGTTTATAAGAAGCCTGTGGTTTTAAACTAGATTTTTTACTGTATACTAATTTTGCTTTATGGATACTCTTATCAGTGTCATTGACTACACTGCCGTTCTAAAGGTTTAGGGTTGTTTTGAAAGAAATGAATGCTTTCATTTAGCAAGGGCACATACAATTAATCTAAAGTGAAAGTAAAAGACATTTATAATGTTACGGAAGATTTTGGGTTTCAAATAATGCTGTTCTAATGAAATTTCTATTAATCAAAGAATCCTTATTTGAAAATGCATTACGGTTTCCACAAAATATAAAGCAGCACAGCTGTTTTTAACATTGATAATATTAAGAAATGCCAGATTAGTATATTAGAATGATTTGTGAAGGATCATGTGATACTGAAGACTTAAGTAATGGCTGCTGAAAATTCAGCTGTGTTTTCACAGAAATTATTACATTTTAAAATGTGTTAAAGAGAACCCCTGGGTATTAAGACTTGTATGGCTTAATGTAGCGTAAATTATTTCTCTTACTGAAATATGTGGTAGAAAACCCATGAAAGATGTACTTTTATTAAAAAAAAATTTCTAAAGACCTGTGTCTTTGTTCTCTCCACTTTAGCCCTGATGCATATTAGTAGACCACAGCTACTGAAAGAGCTTACAAATGACAGAGACAGGAAACGGTAGATGCCATCCTGGTAGGATGTAAACATGCCGATGCTTGTCATGACACTGCTGCTACTGAAAGAATTTCTCAGCGCGGATTTCACTCAAGATCTGGGAGGGTTTATACACCTTGTGGGAAATATCAATGATACAGCATTTGGTTTAAGCCAACGCTTATCTTCATTGCCACCTGTAAGCTCTTTCAGCAGGAGCAGTTGTCATTGTATCAGTATTGTATTTTCCAAGTTGTGTTGAGGTAAAAATAGCAACTACTCTGTGTTTATATTTATATTATATTTTATATATATATATATATATATATATATATATATATATATATATGTGGATATTTTAAATAACATAAATCTTTCATGGGTTTTCTACTACATATTTAAGTAAGAGACATTTATATTATATTAAGCCATACAAGTCCTAATACCTGGGGTTTCCTTGTTTTATTAGTTTTAACTGTATTTTTGATCAAATAAATGAGTCTTGAGAATTTTCTTTTGAAAAAAACAAACAAAAAAAAAAACAGCCCTAAACTGTTGAATAGTAGTGTATATACTGTATAAAATGTATACAATTTGTCCAATGTTTGAAAGCTTTTTGGAACTGGAGCTGTAAATTGCTGTAAATCTTTATTTTTGTTGAGTAGTATGTGAGTGATTAGCATTGCTTATGCTCTCTCCACAGATTCTAACTCTCCACAGAGTTCCTCACCCTGCTCAAGCTCTCCGAATTCACCCATCCCTCAAAGTCGACCAAGTTCCCTTCACGTTTTGGGATCCAAGATCGGCCTCCGCTATAGCAAAGCAGGCCGCTGCAAGTCCTCCAACAGTATTCCCCCCTCTCCCCTCGCCTGCAATCCCTCCTCACAGCCTCTGTCTCCACAGTGTTCTCCATCCTCCCTCGCTGGAGTTCCTAAAAGCCTCCACACGTTTCATAACAAGATGATGTCCCCACCAACCATTGTGAGACAGACGGTGTGTCCCCGCAGCGCAGAATCACCCCGTTCGCCACTGCTCAACAGGGTACAGTCATCAGATAGGCCCTCTGGTACCCAACATGGAGACAAAAAGGCCTTCTCCACTCGAAGACACACAGTGGAAGTTCCCCAGAGTGAAGCTGAGGGACTCGAGTCACAAACTAGTGACATCGCCTCAGGTTTTGTGTGTGTCGGTGACCATGCTAGACAAGGGCTGTACCTGGCCGGCCAACGAGCGAGGGACTCTGGCGGTGTGGTTATGAGGAAGCTAAACTTATCTGAGAGACGAGATTCGTTTAAGAAGCAGGAAGCTGTTCAGGAGGTCAGCTTTGATGACTCTGATGACAAGGAGGTCGCAACATCTACACCAGTGCCATCTCATCCACGTTTCAAAGTGGCATGGATCAGTGAAACGCAGGCGGAGAGAAGCTTCGAGACTACAGCGAGGAACACAGATGAGCTTGGATTCAAGCTAAAAGAACAGAAGAAACCAGAGGATGGCTGTTAGCCTTAGATAAGTCCAGAAAACTGTGAGACTCAGATGTACGGGTGCTTCCATTTATTATTAAAATCATAATCGGAGAAAAGACAGGGGTAGAAAGTGTGTTTAGTGTCATTTATTTGTAAGTTAGAAGTCATTCACCTGCCAAACTGATTTTTTTTTTTTTTAAATGGATAGTTTTTCAGAAATTAAAATTCTGTCATCATGTTGTTTTAAACCTGAATAACTTTTTCTACTGTGAAACACAAAAGAAAATGTTTTTGGACCCCATAGACTTCATTTGTATAGAAAAGGGATATTTCACCCAAAAATGAACATTTTGTCATCATTTACTCTTCCTCATGTCATTTCAGACCTGTATGAGTTTCTTTCTTATCTTAAACACAAAAGTAGATATTCTGAAGAATGCTGGTAATCAAACAGTTCATGGCCCCCCTTGACTTCTGTAGTATTTTTTTCCCTACTATGGAAGTCAATGGGAATCTTCTTTGTGTTCAATGTAATAAAGAAACTCATACAATTTTGAAATGACATGAGGGTGATTAAATAATGACACAGTTTTCATTTTTAGGTAACTATAAAATTGTTGGCATTTGTGTTCCACCATAGAAAGTCATACAGATTTGGAACGACAAGAGTAAATGATAACAGAATTTTCATTTTTAGGTAGACTGTCACTTTAATTAGTTTTACCAGTTAGCACAATGAATTTTTTGTAGATTTTGAAAAATTTTATTTATTACATTTGTTTTATACGATGGGAATAGAAAGGTTATACAGTAGGATCGCTTTCTGAGAATTTGCACATACGTGGTCCTGCTGAGGTTCAATTACTGTTGTTTTTACATTCTCATATATCATAAATATCAGTTAATATTGTCATATGTCTGAGTGCTCAACATATGTTAACTTGCATAATACTTCAGCACCTACGTAACGACTTGTAAGAAGCCATTTGGCCATTGTTGGCATTGTAGTGTATCATGTTTACCTGAGCATACTTGTTCTTGTTGCTTAGAACAAAATGGATTATGAATACTAAACTTTTTATTTATATTGTTTTGGATTCGGTATATGTTTTAGCAGTGTTGTACAACTGAAATCATTTGACATATGTAACCTTTAACAAATGATGGCTCGCTGTCTTTCAGTGTTTTGTAGTCTGACTTGTGGAAATGTCTGTTCTCTTAACTTCACACAACAGCCAGATGGCATGTTTTTGTGAGTACCCTATATAAATGCCATAGATTTGATCTGCGGTGTTGACATCTGCTTGTTTGGTTACACAGATATGATTCAGTTACAAGTAACATGAGCTTGCTTTGTAATGGTTTGCTTAAACTGGATTGCTTCCTCATTCATTAATCAGAACTAAAGAGACACAAGACGAAGTTTAGATACTTGCACTCCCAGTCTGACTAGTCTTTCGCTTCTTCTGTACTTCAGATTACTGTGGCACCATTTCCGTGAATTCATTTACTACCTTCGCTTACTTTAGTATGGTACTGTTTGTTTTTTTTAAGTTGAATTTCTGTGTAGTCAGTCCAGTTCTTTACACAACCTGATTTAAGGGACTCAAAAAGATCCTAGATTCTCAACTAAATCCACTGACGCTCAACTGTATTTGTAAAGTTTGGATTTAACCATGATTAAATGTGTACATAATTGCTGATTTCATTTTTTTTCAGTGCTTTGTGACTGTGAATATTTTTCATATTAAAGCGCTAAAGGCCTGTGGTACATTAACTACCTACAGAAATTATTACACACACAACAAATTATAAATTGGGGTTTTTTTATGATGTGATGTTCATTTATTTATGATTTAAAACAGTGAAAACTGTAATATTGTGAAATGTTAACTACTTCTATTTTAATATATTTAAAAATATAATTTATTCCTGTCATGACAAAGCTGAATTTTCTTCAGTCATTACTCCAGTCTTAAGTGTCATGTGATCCTTAAGAAATCATTCTAATATACTTATTTAATGCTTAAATATTTCTTCTTACTATCAATGTTGAAAACAGTGGTAATGTAAAAATCAGAATCACTTTTAATCAGTTTAATGCATCACTGGTAAATAAAATCACTGATTTCTTTAAAATAAAGTTGCTGACCTCAAACCTTTGAATACATTTCTATACAGTTGAGGTCAAAAGTTTACATACACCTTGCAGAATCTGCATAATGATAATTATTTAAACAAAATAAGAGATATCATACAAAATGCATGTCATTTTTTATTTAGTATTGACCTGTATAAGATATTTTACATGAAAGCTGTTTACATATAGTCCACAAAAGAAAATAGTAGTTGAATTTATTACCCTGCTTAAAATTTTACATACACTTGATTTTTGATACTGTACTGTTACCTGAATGATCCACAGCATAAAGTTTTTTAAGCATTTTTGTGTTTGAACCCTTTCCAGCAATGACTATGATTTTGAGATCCATCTTTTCGCACTGAGGACAACTGATGCAATTATTACAGGTGGTTCAAACGCTCACTGATGCTCCAGAAGGAATTTTAAGATCAGCGTCAGAATATAACTTTTGTCTCCTGTGAAACATATTTTCTGTAGACTCTGAAGGGCAGTACTAAATTAAAAATATGATATTTAGGCAAAATAAGAAAAATGCACACATTCATTCTGTTCAAAACTTTACACCCCAGGCTCTTAATGCATCTTGTTTCCTTCTAAAGCATCAGTGAGCGTTTGAACCTTCTGTAACAGTTGCATATGAGTCACTTTTCAGTGTGGAAAGATAGATCTCAAAATTATAGTCATTGCTGGAAAGGGTTCAAATACACAAAAATGCTAAAAAAAAAATGTTTAAATTTGTGGGACCTAAAGGATTTTTCTGAAGGACAGCAGGCAGTTTGACTGTTCAGGACAAACAAAGGACTCATGAACAACTATCACTGAACAACAACAAAAAGCTGTGGATCATACAGGTAACAACACAGTGTTAAGAATCAAGTGTATGTAAACTTTAGAAGGTTTTTTTTTATAATTTAACTATTATTTCCTCTAGTGGACTATGTAAACGTTTTATGTTAAATGTCTTATTCAGGTTAGTACTAAATTTAAAAAACATGCATTTTGTATGATCCCTCTTATTTTGGTAAAATAATTTACATTTTGCAGATTCTGCAAACTTTTGACCTCAATTGTATTGCTGAGTTACATAAATAAGGATTTTTAATGCCATTGGCTTGCTTCTTAAAATAATACTGTTGTTTGACATTGTTAAATTACTTAAATGTCCTCTGCTCTGATAAACGATAAAACGAGCCTAATGGGCGACTGGAAGAATATCGTAACTTGAGATGGTTCTCTTTTTTTATCACTTGTAGGTCTACATTTTTTATGAACGGGTTTTTACATTACCTCGCCTAACCACAGCGGGATGGCGCAATAGGGAGTGCAAGAATGATGAACGCTTCATGCGTTAACCGAGATTTACTCTTTCGGACGTTTTCGGCTCATTCCGCTATTTTCCGTCCCGCTTTCAGTAGTTCTCACGCAGTCCTGCCCGCTTCGTGCTGTGCTGGAAAATGGCAGTTCGGCAAGTTGAAAAGATTCGTGCGGAATGAAAAGGAAAAAGAAATCAATCCTTGACTCTGCTGAGGGAGTAGATGGGTGTTGAAAACCTGAGTCCAACCGAGTGTTAGTATCGCACATTTATTCGCACGCACGAAAGAAACAGTCAAAGAATTTGCAACGACTTGCCACGGGTAAGTTTTCTCAAGTTTTGCACATTGCGTTACTGTAACTAAACAGGATGGCTAGCTAGCAGCCTTTAAATGTGAAAAAAGGTTAAAAGGACACGAATTGTGCTGCTACAATATATAATATGTAGACTCGTTTGCTTCTAACTATAAGCTAGCGAAAATATCGAAGGAGCTGTTGGCTAAAATTGCGGATTTAAAAATGTGCAGAACGATATGCGTTAGGTTTGCATGATGGAGAAGCATGTTCGCCTTTTCTGATCGAGGCAGCAGATACACAGTTAAAACAGCCTACAAGAGCTTCAGCGCGTGACAATGAGTCGAGCATTTACTGAAGTATTTACTCAACTTTTTAAATCAGATTTGGACCGTTCGGATTTTAAAGTGTGCATTTGTCAGTCGCTGCTTGTATTCGACGCCTCTATTACACAAAATACAGCAGTTAGTTATAGCTAATATTAGTGATAGCGGTAGTGTTGAATATTTTAGTGTAATATAACAGCGCAAGGATATTTCACTGTTTGTCTCAGCGAGTTTCTCTCAGGATTGTTTCAAGAGTGGGGAGTGGAGCCAGAGCCTGGACGGTAAATCTCGCGTTCTCGTTAAGTTTGCTTTAAACTAAGCAAAGAATAAATATACTAACTGGTAACATTTCTGTTAAATAGTCAGCCTGAAATGGAATAGAAAATTCATCCTAGCTATTTTGTGAATGCAAGTTATAAACAATTTTTACAGGCTTGCACAATTTGGTCAGTTACCCAGATGCACCGCCATTTTGGAGATACTCGGATGTAAACAACAGCATGGACTGTACAATTAACGTACTACTAAATACGTTTTTCTGTTAAAAAAAAAAAACAACAACGTGTGGAAGCTGCTAAATCATATAGAGAAGGGACTTAAAAGTTAATAGGTGGTAAAAATATGTATGAGCAGTATTAAGATATTAGCCTAATGTTTCACCTACCTGACTGGAAATAATAAGAACAAATATGAATGTTGTCAAGATTCTTGCCCTGGAAATCCTGGTTCAGTTTGGCCAACCACAAATGACTTTTTTTTGCACTTTTCTATTCAATTTGTTAGAACTTTTGGCAGTCTGTAGTATGACTAATTAGTACAACACAAAACATGACAATAATTGACAATTTTCAGCAGCAATAATTAAAAAAATGTCCAAGTTTTGTTCAATTCAGTGGCATAGTTTACATACAGTGCCACCAATATGGCCGATTGATGATGGGTCGTGAAAACACGTTATAGGCGGAATCTGAAATTTCGAGCCACAATATTTTGCATTGGATTCAAGTTTGTAAAACTTTGAACACAGATTTGTCGTGTTTACAAATATAAAGCTGATTAGGTTGGAAGCGTGTAATGCCTTGCTATACTATTAATAAGGAATGAAGTACATTCTTTTCCTGCAAACTTTTGTCTAAATTTAGCTAATGCCTTGTGTTATGTCCATATATTTCATTATTGATCATATATTCTGTGTAAAAACGGAATATATAAACATTTTTTTCTCAAAATCAATCAGTAACCAATTGACCGAACCAAATCTTCTTCTTTTTTAATAATTTGTTAAACTCTGATACACCTCACAATATGAAAGAGCAGTTGCTACTTTTGTTTCATCTTGACTTTAGATTAATAAATAATAATTTTAATATATATATATATATATATATATATATATATATATATATATATATAATTTAGTGCAAATCATAATCATAGGTGAAAACATATTGTAAACATTACAATAATTAAGAAATGTAAGTTATATTAAGTATTAAGTCTTTTTTTTTTTTCTCTCGTCTGGAATTAGTAGTCCCACCCCCAGATTTACGCCATTGGTTGAGCCAGTGTTGCTGTGTTGGGCACGTTGGGATGCTCAAACAAACAGAGCAATGTTTTGAAAGCACTACAGTGTTTACATTTTTCATGGGAATGAGCATGTTAATGGCTTACTTAGATTTGACCACACATTAACTTGAGAAAGTGTTTTAAAATAAAAAGACACAGTTTCACTTTAATTAGCAGGACTGTCCTTATCTGAACCGTTGCATGCCATATATCCAGAGGGTATGTTCTGTATGCCGTTCCTTCAGTCCTGCACACTCCAAGCTTTAAAAGGACATATTGTTTGGAGAACACTGTCTGTCACCAGACTCATGGGCATTAGTCAAGGTACTTCGGCCAATGAAACGAGAGAGGGAAAAATATTGCATAAGCTTCCCGTACCCATACAGGCTTCACGTTTGCAAAATACTGTGACTGTCCTTAAGTCTTGTGAATAGATTAAAACTCCTACCTTGTTAGCCAGAGGCTGAAAACATGCACTGAGTTTACTCCAAGCAGAATCCAGTCTTTTTCCCTGTTTGAATGATCCTAATAGTCCGGATTAGACAAGCCTTGTTCAATAAATTGAATAATATTTCTTATCTCTCATTTAGAATACATGTCAAACAGGCTTAAACATACTCCCATAATGAGCAAAAAAAGTTATCACGTGCAGAAAAGCAGTATAGTTTAAAGGTTTAGGGTTTGATCACTGCCTAGATACATTTTCTAATATTAGAACGTTTGCTTGATTTGCCCCAGCTTCTCTGGTGATTCTTGAGCACATGGCCATATGCTGCCCAATAGGAATCCAGGATTACCTTTTCCCTTCTGTAGCAACAGTGAGTTTCCTGCCTCGATTCATTAATTATTTTGTGCTCTGCCTTGGTCACAGTGTTTTGCAAACTGCTCTGCTCAGACTGAATAAAGGGAAGGAAAGGATGCCTACAAATCCGTCAGCCGCTGTCCGTGAGCTTGACTGTAAAGATGAGGATTTCTCTCAGCAGAACTTTTAGCACTCAGTCTCAGAAAGGACTTTTTCTCTTTTCCTGAATGAACTAGCAGTAGCGTTACATGAAATACTTTAGTTATAATGATGAAAAGGCGGAAAGGGGGATGACGTATTTCGGAGGGGGTGTTTCGGTGGTGTGAGTATTGCGGGCTGTGGTTGGGTATGTCAGTGCCACGTGTCTGCGCTTGCACCTCTCTTCTCCACACAGAGGATGTCGGACTGAGACCCTAGTGCGCCTGGTCAAAGTGGGGTGAGTGTTGCCCTGTGATGCCTGCGAACACTTTGGCGTTGTTTATTAGATTGCAATCTTTCCACAGGGTCGGCAAACCTTTAATACGCCACTTTGTTGGTATACGAGCATAAGCCCCTGGTTCAAAGGTGCGCATGCGCAGAAAAAAAATTATACGTTTTGCCATTCCGTCATATAAGTGATGCATATTGCAATACGCTTAAACGATGTCAACTGCGTACTGTGATAATTGGATTCATAGGCAAGTATGGACATCATATTGGATTATTTTAAACTTAAGTTTGGGGATGCTGTTCCAACTTTAGGCAGACAGTTATCTTTTTGATTGTTTGCTGAAAATGTTGTATTATTTGGTTAGTACCTGTGACATTAACGGCGCTGATATTTGTGGCTTTGTTTTTTTTTTTGTTTTTTTTTTAAAGGTAAGTGCAGTAGCTTGGTTCTCAGGTTTAGTTTGCTTTCAAAATTCATCTGGTCTTACGAATGTCCATCGTATGACGCATGTATGAGATGCATCATGTTTAATGCATTTATATGCACTTTAAAAGTTTGATTTCAGTCAGGTTGTTACCAAAATTAGTTTTTTTAAAATGTAAACGTCAGGTTTTTTTTTTCTTTGTCCAGCATGTTTAATCGGACTACAATTGGCTTCCTCGTTGTGCACTTTCTCTGAAAGACAGAGGTGACGCACATGTGTATTTAATGTTCTGAAAATTTTCTAGGGATGTAACGATATTAAAACAATAATATTGTGATATGAAGTCACCGATACAATATTTATTGCGATATTTGAAAAAAAAAAAGATTAATGACGAACTAGAAAAAACATTTTTTTGTACATTTTAAAGTTAAATTATTCTATCTAATGCACTTTGATGGTTCAAAATAAAGAGCTCCCACCCATGTTCTTAACTAAGAAAACTTAAGTCAGAAAAAAATTGACACGTACCTTAACTTTAAAGAGAACCTAATGCTCTTTTTATTTTGTGATATACTGTCTCCAAACTAATTAGAATGTTATAATAATAATAATAATAATAATAATAATGACAGTAATAGCCATATATTATTTTGACCCTGGAACACAAAACCAGTCATAAGTAGGATGGGTATATTTGTTGCAACAAACAATACATCGTATGGGTCAAAATTATCAATTTTTCTTTTATGCCAAGTCATTAGGATATTAAGTAAAGATTATGTTCCATGATTTTGTAAATTTCCTACCGTAAATATATCAAAACTTAATATGGATTGCTAAGAACCTAAATAGGACAACTTTAAAGGCGTTTTTCTCAATATTTGGATTCCATATTTTCAAGTAGTTGTATCTCGGCCAAATATTGTCCTAGCCTAACCATACTTTAATGGAAAGCTTATTTATTCAGCTTTTTTTTTTGTCAGATGATCTCAATTTCATAAAATTGACCCTTATGATGGTTTTGTGGTCCAGGGTCACATATTGTCAAACAACTGCACTGCAAAATAAATGAAAATGAATATTTCATAGGTATATTATTTTTGCTTTACACTGCAGTAGGGAAATTACTATATTTCTTTGCTAATTTCTAAACTTGAAAGAGATATTTTGAATTTAGACTGCAGTAACGTTACCCATTTTAACAACTAGCTGTCTGCAATTCACACTGCACTTTTAAGCTTTTCTTTTGATGTAAATGACAGTAGAGCTTTTATTTTGACAGAAATCTCAGCTTCAGTGTAAACAAAAACTTACAAAAACGCATCTCCCCACAAATCTAGTGAAATGATGTAATCATCTGCCGCTATACATGCAATAAACAAGTTGACTGGATTCAGTCACTGTGAACTGAGCCATTCCGAGGCACGGAAAACACTGGATCACAAGCTAATCGCCTGAACTAAAAAGCCATATTGTGCTTTCGGTTTTAGTTTGTTTGACTGATACTCAACTGTGTCAAAGCATAATGGCCCAAAACACAACTACACCTTTTGCCTTGAAGATTGTTTCATATTGTCA
Source organism: Cirrhinus molitorella (assembly GCA_033026305.1). Classification (NCBI taxonomy): domain Eukaryota; kingdom Metazoa; phylum Chordata; class Actinopteri; order Cypriniformes; family Cyprinidae; genus Cirrhinus; species Cirrhinus molitorella. Next base: position 23,359,085 of record CM065124.1, on the reverse strand, counting down.
TGTGACCACGATAATATCAAAAGTAATTGCTATTGCGATATCACAATATTGTATATCATTACATCCCTATTTATGTATGCTTGGGCTGAGATGAAGGCTATAACTGGACTATGCAAAAGCCTTGCTGTAGCTTGTTTGTAACCATTGCTGATTTTTTTTTTATTATTCTTTTCGAAAGCCTTTTGTATTTTGCTCTTAATGTCTTTACTTATGTCTTTTTTTCCTCCCCATACAGTCTTCACGTTACACTGGGAGGATCTCATCTTGAGAGGGAATGTTGAGCAACCTGCTCTAAGACGACACCAGCTGATTTGGCTAAATAAATCTGTGAAGGACTTCATTCTTTATTTCTTTTCCGGCGCCTGAATGAGCATGCTGCATTCCCTCTGTTCCATCATTTGGTTGAACCGTGGGTTCAAGTTGAGAAAAGTGGCCTGTTCGGCCAACACCGGCCAGGTTTAAGCCATCACTTGCGTTCATGCCCGAAGTGCTTAGCTTTTAACCAAACGTCCCAACATCATTTGCACCCTTGTGAAGTTTCATCCCCACTCCAACGCTCTTCTGCCTGGGGTGAGTGTCATTTCGTACTCTGAAAATGGCTGCCGATGGCTTCCAGTACAGATCTGTGTACTCCTACTGTAAGGACTGGGAGGATGACATTGACCTTGAGGTTGGTGATATCCTGACGGTCGAAAGAGCATCTCTGCTGTCACAAGGCTTTAAGGAGGGAGACGAGCAGCACCCAGAATGCCTCGGCTGGATCGTGGGCTTTAACGAGCGAACCAAACAGAGGGGAGACTTTCCAGGGACGTACGTGCAGTATGTGGGACCTGTGAAAATGTCAGTGCCGTCCTGCCAGCCTCGTTCTCAGAGACCGCTTCCTGCTGTTCCCAGACCTGAGCCAACAGCCTCCTCGCAGGGTAAGACTGGCTGCTTTTACTGTGTTGACCAATGACTAACCTGCTTAAACTGTGCTAAAGAGCTGTCATAACCTGTATTGTTTTGGGGACTGACTGCTATTCTTAATGAATCAGGCCTCAGTCTCTTGTAATAAACATTTTTTCAGTTTTCATTTTGAAGGAAAAGGAGGAATTTGCTTTTGACAGAAATCTATTGCAACGAAACTAGGCATTAAATCATCAGATTTAGCTCATTTTTTGTAATTTATACATAAACACACAGGTTGTTCAATTCAATTTTTTATAATCTATGGCATTGCTGTGAAAACCCCTTCTGGAAGCTTTAGTTTTACAAGTGTAGCTTGATCATCTTCGTGGATGCTACCTTATGCCCTTTTAGTTATCTAGTGTCTCTTTCCCTAAACTGTCTTTGCTCCTGTATTTCTTTGGCACTTTCTCCGAGCTCTTTCTCCTCCTCCTTTTATGCCCTCAGGAAGCAGTAAATTATAGTGTGTTTGGAGGCCTGGCAGTTCACCAGGCCAATCTGGAGAGTTATATGTATCAGGTAGGGCCTTTCAGCTTCATCTGCACATTCCCACTCCATCAGGTGATTTTTTTTTTTTTTTTTTTTTGCTTCAATGTCTCCTTTGTGTCCCTTTTTTTGGACAGTTAAAAGTCTCCAGTGCAGTGCATGCTAAAAAAGAAGTTGTCATATTCAGTCTGTGATGCTCACTGACTAAAAAGAGAAGAGTTTTGGTGTACTTTTGAAGTGTTGAATTACTGGGCCAGATACACACTATTTTAGATGCTGCTTTTTAGTATTATCCAGATCAAGGCAGAATTCTTTGTTGAGGATTTTAAAAGAAAGGACTGATGGGTATTCCTTTTCTGTGGAAATCTGGAGTTCTGTCTGCACAGATTTTGTTTGGGCCTAGTAATGTGAACAGGGTTGCTATTATCATAGAAAACATGCATTTTTAAATTATTATTATTTTAATTTTGATTTCTAGAACTGAAAATGCCATTGAATTAATCTCAAATCATACAACAATCATAAATCATTGAAATCTGGATGGGTTATGGAAATTTTTTCTTAATGCTTTAGTGCCTTCTTGCTAAAAGTAAGTTGCTACTAGCTTAAATCGACTAACTTGCATAGTTTTTCTTGTTATGTAGATGTAGGGAATTGACCTACATGCCTAAGACATTTGCCTGCTGCTTAAATGGATTTGCATTGAGAATGTAGCATTGGGGGAAAAAAAGGAAGATAGAAATTATGCTCTATTATTAAGAATCTGAATGTCATATCAGACTGATGAAGCTAATTACATTTTCTAGTCCACGTTTTTGACATTCTCCTTTTTAATATTGTTAAGAAATGTAATAGTTTTATTAATCATTAATATTTTTAGATTTATGTAATTGGCTATTTTTAATAATAGCGAATATAAAATGTATTTATAGCACATTAAAATTATTGGACTTTTAAAACTTCACTTCAGCTCAACTTCTTTAATATATTTATAAAGTTGAGATGCAAAAGCCTTTAAGTGCCATTTGAAATTTTCTTCTAAAATGAGCTTTTTCATCAGACTCCTTTGTGTAGGTTCAGTAATTTCACTTTAATTGCAATAAATAGGTTCTTTTCATTGCCATTAAAGTGAAATGTACTGAGCATTAACATAGGAGGCTGAGATTTCAGACGGCACTTGACGAACTCTTCATTTGGGCTCAGTAAATAATTTTTCTTTTCATAGTTTTACATTTTGATAATAGACTGTGAGGGAAACGGTCTTTGCCAGAAACTGTTCTGAATGTTAAACTAATGGTTAAATTATTTTATGCATGTTGGGGTTTAAATTAGCATAAACGTACTACTGAGTGTATGCATATTCTTTAAAAAATGAAGCATATTTGAACCGCCACAGGCTGTTAGAGAAGGCTTCAGATGGAGTAGGTCTATCATCCCTAATCAACAGAATGGTTCGTAACTATAGTTTATTCACCTTAGATGAACCACATTTTCTCCATTGTAAATTAAAATCACATCTAATCTGTGTGAAAGGTCTTTGATAGGCAACGGTTGACACTTGGTATGTTGATGGTATGAAGATAAAGTGCCTTGCTTCGGAACGACAGTTTACAAATAATTATCTTTTGTTGTTTTAAAGATAAAATGGCAGCAACGCAACTTTTTTTCCCCCCTCAAATATTACTTTAGGCAGGACAGGGTTTTAATTTCAGAGTTTACAGTTGATTTCAATTCCAGTATATTTCATGTACATTATGTGTCAGTTTTTAAGGAAAAAAATCTAATAAAGCTCTGAACTGTACACACAGGGTTACCTGTAGTTTGGTTACTTAATATTAGATGTTTAAGTGTCCAAAATATTTGATATAAATTAGTTTTAGATATTTGGATATAATAATCAATACTCAAAAGCTCAATACTCAAAAGAGTTTTTTTTATTGCACATGCTTTAAGGCTTTTTTCTACTTTTTTTTTTCTACATTCATTGTTGAAATGTAAACATTTAAAACAGTAGCTGCCAGAAAAAAAATGTCAGATTTATTCAAAAATGCTTTGAATGAGATATCTATGAAAGCCCATTGTACCATTGGGGGAAAAAAAAAAAAAAAAAAAAAAAAAAAAAAAAAAATATATATATATATATATATATATATATATATATATATATATATATATTAGTAACAAAAAAAAATAACAACTGTTTTTATAACAATTCGGACTTTTCTCGGAATTGCATGATATAAACTCATAACTTACAATGTCAGAATTGTGAGAAATAAACTTAATTGTGTTGTAATTGTGCACATTTTTTTTCCAGAATTGAGAGATATAAACTCGGAACTGCAAGCTATAAAGTCCAATTCCGAGGGGTGAAAAAGACTTCTCAGATTTTCTCAGAATTGCAAGTTTATATCTTACAATTCATAATTTCTTTTTCTTATAATTTTGAGTTGACATCACACAATTTTGCAAAAAAATGTCAGAAGGAACACTCCACTTTTTTTTTTAATATAGGCTAATTTTCAATGTAACTACAGAAGAGTCAAGTTTTAAAAGGAAAAATGTATAAAATCTTTGGTAATTTTTGAACGAGATGCTAATGGTCTAATCTGATTCAGTGATTTATGCTAAGCTATGCTAATAGTGCTAACGGCAGACCCAGAGATCAGCTGAATGGATTCAAAAACAGTAAAACTCAAAAAAAAAGTGGAGTGTTCCTTTAAGTCCTGCAGTTCTGACTTTATACATCACAATTTTGAGTTTTAAGAAAAAAAGTCAAAAGTTTGAGTTTGTAGTGCAGTATTGCAGTAAACAGTGTTGCGAGACAAAGGCAGAATTTATTGTTTGAATTTTGGGATAAAGCCAGCAGAATTTGATAGCTGTGACTTTTTAGGTAATAATAGATAATAACTGGTCTATTAGACACTCACATATTTAGATCCTAACATGTTGATTGACCTCCCAGACTTAAGACCTACTTCATAAGACTCACACTTTAAAAAAATAAATCTAGTACTTGATTTTTTTTTTTTTACTTGGTTTTCTTCCAGCTGGAGTAATTGACAGCACATTCTTTGTGTTAGCTAACATGTTAAAATGGCAGGAAAGCATCTGTAAAGAAAATGTGAAAATGATCGTAGCTTTGGAAATATCAGCTCATGTAATCATGAACATAGCTGTTACTCTTTTTATGTGGTGTTTTCCCATATCTACGTGAGAGAGCGATTTGCTAAATCCACCAACACTATCCTGACAGAAACGCTGCACAAAGTCGAACTTGGTTGTGTTTCACAGCCTGTGGCAGAAGTTCTCCCTCTCTTTTTTTTCCCTTTTCTTTTCCTGGCCCCAGTTTTACTGCTTGCTGAAGTGAACCATGGCTTGGCATTTCTACAGTCTCCGCCTGTTCCTCCTCCCCTGTTTCACAGAGTCTTCTGATACTGTCTCCAGGCAGCTATAAACTATCCACTCACTACAATTCTCAGAAAGAGAAGGCCCCTTGAATTTTCCCCCGGCTCCTTACTCTGAACTTTCTTTCATAGAATTAGTCGAGGGCTAGTTAAGGCCTTCGATCTGAGCCTGTATTAAAGCCTGAATCTTTCCCATGATGCTTTGGCCTGTGTTCAGATACTAGGCATATTGTTACTTGGACTGTACAGCAGGATTTATCAGCACATTATGGTTTTTATTGTGACATACAAAATTCAAGGAGAATATGAGGTTTAATAAACACTCTAGGTTGTGTTGTGATCAATTTTATTTTGATTAATTTTGGTTAAACGGGAGTAGAAATTTGGGAGTGATGCCCACTACGGATGAACGTCAACATGTTATAGCCAATAACCAATAAAAGGGGATATTCTTAAATTCAGCATTTAAAATACTAAATAAAACACTAAAGACTAAAATTAATCCAATTTATTGTATTGTAAGTTATTTTTTTACATATTTAATTAACAAATTTATAGACTTTAAATGGCTTTTCTGAGGTAAATCTTACATGTGATATTCTCCTATAGAGTAATTTTATTTATTTTGTTTAACAATTTTATGTACATTGGCTTTTCTGAGGTAACTGTAACATTTGACATTCTCCTATAGACTTATTTATTTTATTATATTATTTTGTATTTGATTAACAAATTTATGGACATTAAATGGCTTTTCTGAGGTAAATTTAAAGTGATATTCTCTTATAGACTTATTTATTTTATTATATTATTTTGTATTAGTTTAACAAACTTATGGATATTGAATGTGACATTCTCCTATAGAGTTTTATTTTATTTGATGTTATTTATTTGTTTGTTAAACAAATATATGGACATTGAATGGCTGTAAATGTAAAATGTGACATTCTCCTGTGGAGTTATTTATTTTGTATTTGATTAATAAATGTTTGGACACTTGAATGACTCTCTTGTAACATGTGACATTTTTATTGATGTTTAAATACCCAAATTAATAGTTTTAAATACTACAAGTGAATTTAGGCATTGCAACATTAAAACATCACAATACACAGTATGAAAAATGCATGTCTATTTTGGGATTTGCTAAACAATTAATAGTGTTATTAAATTATTAGTGTTTAAAGGTTAACTTGAGGTGCTTTAATGAAGGTGGTTCTTTCAAAAACGTTACAAATATTACTGACCCCAAACTTTTGAATGATGGTATATATTATTTTAATATTTTAATCTATCAAAATTGAGTTTTCCCTCTTTTCTTTCTTTCTTCCTTTTCTTTGGCACTCCGTCAGTGCATAAATCCTGTCGGGCCTGAAGCCGATTATTCTCAACAAAAAGAAACTTGAGCTATATAAGACTGTCTGTTGTAGTTGCAGCTTTTGTGCGTTGTTTCTTAATACCGTTTGCACTGCATTAAGATTAAAACATGTCGAGAGGTTTAGAGCTCCAGTGAAAGGAAATGGGCTAGGCCTTCGGTTAGCCATGAATGAGGTGCCCAGATTACTGAACTGCACAAAGCAATGTGGGTGAAAGTTGTCTTACATAATCATATTCACAGAGTACAAAGACATCATTTTCCATTAGTAGAGCATGGCCGAATCAAAGTTAATGAACACATCAGAACGCAAGTCGAGCAAAAGTCTTATCGGTTCGGCCTACCAAAAGGTAGGCGGTTGTTTAACTTAAATTCAACAAGCATAAAATGATAAACAACAGAAGAAAAGTTGCTGACTTTTGTTAGCCATATAAACAGATAGGATCGAATTTGCTGTGAAGAAGTGATAGCCGAATAAAGCAAGCTGTTGCTGTAATCATATCATTAGTTGTTGCAGTTGTTTTTCCCAGGGCACGTTCAGTTGCAGGCCAGCCAGAATGCAGACTACCAAGACGACTATAATTGGGTAATGATTAGTTGGTTCTCTTTCCAAAAACCAACAATGACTGGAGGGCCACAGCTGTTTTTCCTAAAAGCTGTATTTTGCACAAAAACCCCTGCTGTGTGTTTGAGTGTTTGTGCCAGTTTGAGTTTGCAGCTATAGTTTCATTTGTTTATTAGTAAAGGAATACGTTTATGTTGTTTTTTATATTTTGTTATCAGTGACCACCCTGTAGAGCAAGCAACGAGAGTGTCCACGGTAAAGAAAAGGAGACTGCTTTATTTAAAACATGCTAAAATCTAAAATATGTGAAACTGGACCACAAAACCAAATAGCCAGCAATACATTGTATGGGTCAAAGTTTGTTCTTTTATGCCAAAAATCATTAGGATATTAAGTAAAGATCAGGTTACATGAAAATTATTAGTTTCGAACGATTTCGGTGTTCGGCAGAATAAGCGAAAAGACCAAATACATTACATTTTGTCTTTTTAATTTTTATGCAATGGTGAAAAAAAATTGGCAAAATACATGGGGGGGAAAAACCCGGAAAAAAACCCCCGGCTTTATTAGGGAGACAGTCTGATTTTGCGACACTGTTACTGCATAGTTCTGCGAGATCCAGTGAGAAGTGTTTGAATTTGCCGCACAATGAAAAAGGTTGCTGTAAGATCTAGTGAGAATCATTTGAATTCTGCCCAGAATGACATGGCTAGGGCCCTATGAAATCCACTTCATTTTTTTCCCAAATTCCATTTTATTTTTTTCCAAATTCTGGTTTTTCCATTTTAATTAATTAAAATAATGAAACTTATACAATTTAACATTAATTTATTAAAGGTTTAACAAAAATGAAATGTTTAGGGCCCTATGAAATATTGTATTTTATTACCAAATTCTAGTTTTAAAATGTCTAATTATTTGAATGCATAACAACTTTCATTTATTTTTACAATAGCCTTGTGAATTTTTATTTATTCAGAAATTCTGTGTTGTGTATTTATATTAACAGAATCTTATATAACTGAATTACCTTTTAATTAATGAAAATTAAACACATTTTATTTTTGGCAATTTACTATTAAATTAAAACAAAAGAAATATTGTGTAATTGTTTCTTTAAAAAAAGAAAGATTTCAACAGTAGTAGTAGCAGTAGTATTACAAACATTCTAAATATTAAAAATATATTTCTGTCATCTTCAAATTAAACCAAACTTTTATTTTGACGAGTTGCCATAAATATCTGTATCTGACACTTGTGGCTAGATTGGATATTTGTTAATATGACTCATCATCTTAAGAATACGATCAAGTATTTTCCATTGTCTATTTGGACAATTTTAAAGGTGATTTTCTCAGTGTTTAGATTTTAGCACCCTCAGAATCCAGTCATATACTAACAAACCATACATCGATGAAAAGCTTATTTATTCAGCTTTCAGATGATGTATAAAATCTCAGTTTGAAAAAACAAATGTATCATTTAACTGTTTTTGGGTGGTTCAGGGTCACATATGTACTCTTTGTGTTTATGTTGCTTTCATATGGTTTTGAGAAATTGTATGCCTTGTCATAAAAAGCTCCATTTCTCTGATATTTTGTAGAGACTTACTGACCTTGACACCCCTTGACAGTCATACAAGGGTCTAGAATTTAGAGTTTTGTTTTACTTTTTTGTTCAGCATAACCGTAACACCATGAGGTTGATTTGACAAGTTTAAAAAAATTAAAAAGCAGTTGAGCAGCAAAAAAAAAAAAAAAAAATTAATAACATCCCAAGCTACTTTTCATTTCAAGACTTTCATTTTTTTTTTTAATACAAATAAATAAATAAATAAAATGTGTTTTGATTATTATGAGATGAGGACAGTTTTCTTTGTAAAATTTTTTTTGCTAGGGCCCTATGAAATCTTTTTTATTTTTTTTCAAAATTTCAGTTTTTCCGTTTTATTTTTTCTGGATTCCCCCCCCCCCCCCCCTCTCTTTTTCTAGACTATGTTTTAATGGTTACATTTAAAATCTGAATCAAAAAAGCATAATTGTATTTGAACTCATGGAACTACAATTTAACAGCAATTTATCAAAATTTTTACTTTTTTTTTTTTTTTTCTCAAGTTCAGTTTTATTTTTACCAAATTATGTGTTTTCCATTAATTTTCTGGAGTTCATTTTAATGGTTTCACAAAATTTTAATAATCAAAAGCATGTGTAATTAATTGATTTTATAAAGAATTAAATGTACTATTTTCTTTCTTTCTTTTTTTTTTCTTTGGAAATACTGTGTTGTGCATTTACATTTTTTGGTAGATAATTTTTCTGCTGAATATTGGTATCGTTACATTAAATACTATATTTCTGAAAAAGTTCCTTCAAGTTAATTCTATTTTGACAGGTTGCTGTGAAGACTTACGTTTCTGTTTGTATATATGAGGATAGTTTTTCTCAAAAGAAATGGTAAAATGCTAATGAAGTGATTCTCAGAGCAGTTCTAGAGATTGTTCATGTACAAAGGCAGAAAACACCACAAGCATCACGCTCGCTTCAGTATGTGTCTAAATGAAATTAATTTTAGTTCATAAGTAAACAAAAAGGTCGTTAGAAGAGGTGTTTTAAAGTCGTTGTTTAAATAAATGTACATTTATAATGTATTTCTGAATAAATAAATAGATCTGGAGAAAAAGCAGTGCTGTCATGTTGTCACATTTGAAGACAACCAGACAATGTACAAACCTGAATTCTGTCCGTGGTTCAAATGTATTGTAAATAGAGGCATTTGATAAATTATAATCATGCATAACAGTCAATTTTAGTGTCAGTCCGTGCAAAACAGCCTTTTGGATTTGCATTCAGAACTAAATTGACTTTGACAAAGAAATCTCAGTCTAAAGTTGAAAACAAAACAAACTTAATTTTCTTTTTAATTTTGCAGTATTACAGAAACAAGATAACCCTTTTGTATTTCATTTCTTAATTCAAGAATTGAGTTAGGATGTTTCTGTAATACATCCCCAGGAAAGCAAATGTATAACACAGATTAAGGGTAGAACATGGATTCACGTCCGTATCGTGGTTAATGTGCGAGATGTGGAAAGATCAGGGGCGGAAGAGGCAGGCTTCATGTCCGTAAGAGGGAAAAGCGAGCAAAGTTCCATGTTTAACGTGCAGTGGAAAAGTGGAATGTGCTGACATGGCACTTCGTCTGAACTCCAAAATTAATAATCAGACGTGGTTTAGCCTTGCACTGCCAGGAGGCGAAGGCAGCCAAGCTCTGGCCTCTTTGTGGTGGGCCTGAAAAGGAGGGTCTGGCACACGGCCAGTGGGGTTTTGCTTGTTCAGGATTTTTGATTAAATCGTTTATTGTGCTCCACTCACGCAAAGGGCCAAGGCAGTGCTTGCTCCAGAAGGGGTGGAATAAGACAGGAGGAAACGTTAAGTTTTTTTTTTTTCCACCAGTAAAAGCTTTTGTATGATAAAGACACTTTTTTTTCTTCTTTTGTTTTCTTTGTGTAGCTCCATCCATTTAGCTTTTAAAATTCTATTTCATTATCTTCTACTATGTAATTTTATAATGCGTTCTAACGTCTGCTTAGTTATTTTGGTTAGTTTTTGTGTTTTGTGTGAATGCAAGAGGTCGTCAAGGGGCTTTAACCAATAGAACAATCAAGGAAGGAAGCAAAATATAAAAACTGTCATAAAAAAACATATGCAATTATACATCCCAAAGCCATCACTCTCCTAAGACAGAAGAGAAGCGGGAGACGTGGCTCTGAGGTGCAAAAATACCCAGATTTTATAGAAGAGCCTTCTCATTATATCACGTCAACAGCCTTCTCCGCTAGACAGTTGCTGCTTTTGGCAGCTTTAGTATTCCACGAAGGACTGCACATTTAGCGCTATATTTAAAAAAGGTAACAGGCAAGTCAAAGTCAAATTTAAAACATTGGCCTCGGGACAGTGAGTCACAACAGTAGGTAGAGAAGGCTGCAATCTCGCAAACCACAATTCAAAAAGAGCGCCAGAGTAAATGCTGGTGTTAAGCAACATTTTAATTTTGGATAAATTTGGATTTGACATTATATGAGGCACTCCTTTTATTTAGAAAATAAATCTAAATAATCCTATGGTAAATTAATGACATGATGCTCCTTTTTTTTTTGGTCCAGATCTATTATTGTTATAACTATTATTAAACAATATATTCAATATGCAGCTTATTCCTACAGTGAATTGATTACACTTCTTATATAATGACTGTTTTTAATTTGTGAATTCAAATTAATTGTGATCATTTCTGCAAAATGACAGTGATACAAGCCATATTAGATAGTTTGGCATAATCTTGTATTATTTCTTAAAAAAGGCTTAGCCACTAATATTTGAAAAATGTAGATTTTTATTAGGCATAAAAAATCAGCCAAAATAAAGCCATGTTGTGCAAAAGTGGGGAAAGTAAACATAAAACAGGAAGTTATATCAGAAAGAGGACCTCTACAGACCCTCATGGCTGTGTCAAGGTCAATAAGTCTCTTAAAATATCAGAGCTTTATATCATAAAGCAATAGTTGCAAGTTGTAAAATGTGATTCTACAAAACCTAATATTTATTACTTAATATAAAAAGACTTTATTTTGAAAAACATCCTAAAAAACCTAAATGTGACCCTGGACCACAAAACCAATCATAAGTAGCAATAGCCAAAAACTACATTGTATGGGTCAAAATTATCAATTTTTCTTTTATGCCAAAAATCATTAGGATATTCAGGAAAGATCATGGTCCATGAAGATATATAGTAAATTTCCTACCGTAAATATATCATAACTTAATTTTTGATTAGCAATATGAATTGCTAAGAACTTCATTTGGACAACTTTAAAGGTGATTTGCTCAATATTTAATTTTTTTTTTAGATTTTCAAATAGTTGTATCTCGGCCAAATATTGTCCTATTCTAACAAACCATACATCAATGGAAAGCATATTTATTCACCAGCTTTCAGATAATCTATACGTTTCAATAAAAAAATGACCCTTATAACTGGTTTTATGATCCAGGGTCACAAATGTGGATTATAATAATTAAGGTGTGTAAATACATATGTATTCAATAGGGCAAACAATAGAGTTTTTAGACAAATTTCACAATTCGATTTGATTTTCTGATTCAATTTCCGATTCAATATTGATTTTTTTTTTTTTTTTTTTTTTTTAAGATTTATTTTTGGCCTTTTTGATGACAGGATAGATCATTACTGACAGGAAGCGAAGTGGGAGAGAGAGAAGGGGGTAGGGTCGGGAAGGGTCCTCGAGCCGGGATTCGAACTCGGGACGCCCGTAGTGCAACAGCACTGTATGTCGGCGCACTACCCACAAGGCTATCGGCGCCGACCAATATTGATTATTTTGAATATATATCAGGTACAGTACATGCCTAGTTTGGTCAAGGAAAAGTAATTTGTATACAAACACTTAAATTAGAATCAATGACATAATTATACTTCTACACCAATTCGTTTTTGAAATATGAACATTTAAATGGTAGCTCTCATAAAAGCTTACCAGGTTTATTCAAACATAAATTAAATATTGAAAAACAGTACAAATTATAATGACTACGTTAGAGTTTAGAGTTAAAGTCTAGAGTTTATTTTGCTTGTTGACTAACAAGTTTATGGTCACCGAATATGTTTTTTCTGAGGTAAATGTGATGTTACGTGACATTGTTTACTAGCTGTTATACTGACGTCTTTCTTGGTTAAAACACTGATTGAGCGATTACATGATACAGGCTACAGATTTCATAAGTTGTACTCATCCTTTTAACATGCCTTTAGATATTCATTTCTGTTTATTTTGTGCTATAACTAGTATTAAAGCAGAAGAGATGATCAGTTCACGTACCGCGTCTTTCGAACTGGCGTTACAGTGATCTGTCACTCCACATTAAACAGCACCAAAACAGCACTTATTGTTTAAATATTGTAACAAAATAGAGAGAATTTAAAATCTGAGACTTCATATCAAAAGTAACAAAGCTTATTGTGATTTATTGAATGGGAAGTGCGCTACAGTGTTCTGTTCATTAACTGAAAACAGGCTAGACTAATCAATTTTTAGGATTTAAGAATCAATATAATTATGAGAATCGATTAAAATCAAGAAATCAATCAGGTTTTTTTACCCAGCCATAGTATTCAAGGTGTAAAAAAAAATAAATAAATAAATATATATATATATATATATATATATATATATATATATATAATATATAATATATATATATATATATATATATATATATAATATATATATTACCACTTTTTAATTGATGTTTGCACTACATGACATTAAAGTGATTTAATTTAAACTATTGTTGAAAATAGTATAAGGAAATTTGCTCTTTTTTTAAAAAAGACTTTTAATTTTTGTTTTGGGCAAGCTTACTTCCATGAAATGTTCAGAGAATATGTTTTTGTAATCGTTATAAGCAGAGATTTGAGGAAAATTGTCCTTTTTTTTTCTCTGCCGTTTCAGTTGCTCCAGTCCTGGACTTGACCAAACAGTTCACACACCCGGAAACTGCTCCTCCTAATCTTATTAAGTTGGTCGAAGCAATTGAGCGGACAGGTAATACTTTTGTGTCTTTGAATGTCATGTAAAGAGCTTTATTATTTGTGGTTTGTTCGTTAGAGAACCTGACACACGATACGGAGAGCAAATCCAGAGCGAGCAAGAATCCCTGCAGAGAGCCTCCAGCCACAAGAAAGAACGAAAATAAAAACACATTGGACTGATAATAGATTTTATTTTTTAATAGATATTTCCACATTGAAAATAATAAATGAAATGTGTGAAATGTTTCTTATTACGCCATATGGCAGTTATTAGCATCTAGATTTCCTCTTTCACTGTAAGCCGTCCCTCTCTTTCTCCCTTGAGTGAGAGACTGAGCGGCGCTCGGACCGTCTGGCTTGACTGAAGCCGTCTTCTCACTTCTTCACAGACTAAAGCAGAGCTCTGGGATTCAGCTGGGCTGTTTTCCCAGTTCTCCCGATAGCGTGACTGGATGTATTTATATCGTCGGGCTTTTTACATTTAATGTGTTTAGATGTAACTGCTCCTCTAATCCAAGCTGGCATGGATGATCTATTTTTGAGAGATGAGCTAATGCCTCGATTTTCTGCTAGGTCTGGACTCCAGGACACTATACAGGACATCCACTGCTTCAGCCTCTGACAAACAAAGCCTCGCTGGTGAGTTTAAACGCAGTTCTTATTCACAGCCTCATAGGCATGTACTTCCTGTGCAGGAGAAGACAGTCAAAGGATTTTGATTTCTTTAATCTTTTGTATGTTGTTCTTAGTAGCTGTAAGTATTTCTGTTCTGCTCTTTTTAGTGTAGATATCAGCTTGCATATATTGTTTAAATTGTCTATCTATCTATCTATCTGCCTATCTGTCTGTCTGTCTATCCATCTATCCATTTGTCTATATTCTGTCTGTCTGTCTGTCTGTCTATCTATCCATCTATCCATTTGTCTGTCTGTCTATCCATCTATCCATTTGTCTATATTCTGTCTGTCTGTCTGTCTGTCTATCTATCCATCTATCCATTTGTCTGTCTGTCTATCCATCTATCCATTTGTCTATATTCTGTCTGTCTGTCTGTCTGTCTATCTATCCATCTATCCATTTGTCTGTCTGTCTATCCATCTATCCATTTGTCTATATTCTGTCTGTCTGTCTGTCTGTCTGTCTATCTATCCATCTATCCATTTGTCTGTCTGTCTATCTATCTATCCATCTGTCTATCCATCTATCTGTCTATCTATTCATCTGTCTATTTATCTATCTATCTATCCATTTGTCTATATGACTGTCTATCTATCCATATATCTATCTATCAATCTATATGTCTGTCTGTCTATCTATCAATTTGTCTGTCTATCTGTCTATCCGTCTGTCTATCCATCTATCTATCTATTCATCTGTCTATTTATCTATCTCTCTGTCTATATGACTGTCTATCTATCCGTCTATCTATCCATTTGTCTATCTATCCGTCTGTCTGTCTATCCATCTATCCGTCTATCTATTCATCTGTCTATTTATCTATCTGTATGTCTATCCATCTATCCATTTGTCTATATGACTATCCGTCTGTCTGTCTGTTTTAATGTTTTTGTAATTATTATAATTATTTATATACCATAAAAATGTATGATAACTAGGAGTGATACGGCAAAGTAAAATGTTTTTAATGGTTGGATGTTTACCGACAATGACCAGACGTTCCAGCATATTTCTGTAACTCTGTTTGAAAGGGATGTATCGGATTAGACCTAATGTGTATCTTGCTGTGACTGCTCATTTATAAAGCATGCATCATGATGTGAACGGTCATTTGTCCCTGTGCAGAGCTGCAGGAGTTGGACGTGGGACAGTGGGACATTCATGCACTCTCGGAGGCTCTCATTCGGTACCTGCAGGAACTTCCTGCCCCCATCATCCCTCCCTCTGTTTATACAGACCTTCAGGCAACAGTGCAACTAGAATCAGGTACGTGCCACTTTTCACTCTTCTGTGCAGGCCAAAAGAGCACCTTGTATAGAAAGTAACAGAACTCGGCGAGCAAACAGCACAGAGTGTCTGCCATATCTTTGCCTGACCCATGTGCTCACGGTGATGTCATTCATCAATAGACGTTCCCTCCGCGAGGAGACGCGAGCAGCTGCTGCAGGTACTGGAGAAGCCTGAAGTTCCCCTGCAGAACCTTCTGACGCTGCATTATTTGCTCAGACACTTGGAGAAGGTCTGCCAGCGTGCGGAGCAGAACGGCCTCGACATTCACTCCCTCGGCCAAATCTTTGGTCCTCTGCTGATCAGGGGCCCTGTGAGCGGGTCAGAGGAAGATGAGGGGTTTCCTGCGGATGCAGTCGAGAGACTTCTTTTGGAGAGAATTTGGGAACAAGAGCCGACTCCTCCCGGTGAGTCAGTTCTGTGTGATTTTTGTTATTGTGTAGAATAGCTATGCTTTTTTTATTCTCAACTGTGGTCAGGAGGGATTTACCAGGGTAATTTGTGTTTTCAAACCTTTTGAACATGATCTGATAACCTTGTGAGAGACCCCTGTCTGAAAATAGAAATGCAGCTGTATTTTCATCTATAAAGATCTATTTATATTCTCTCCATAATAGTAAGAGTGATATTATGAAGGCAGTTGTTTTTCTGGAGGTAAATAATCAGCTTTAAAGCCAAAGCTAATTATTGTGATTATATTATCTGGAAAATATTTGCTTTGTTGTTTACTAAGCTGACAACATGTTATAGACATAAGATGGAAAAACCCAGAATATTTAGCTCTAAACTTTTATATAAGCTGCATTTCATTTGGAAGGCTGCGTCCTCCGGAGGTCACATTTGAAGGCTGCATACGTCATCGGGGAAGTCTCATTTAAGAAAAGTAATCGTTAAATTGCAAAGTAAATAAGAAATGATAGTACTTTACACCTCACAAGGAATAACAGTCAATTTTATTATGGTTACTTTTCTTAAATAAGACATCCTTAATGACGTGTGCAGGCTTCAAATGTGCCCTCCAAAGGACACAGCCTCCGAAATGAGACACAGCTATAGTGTGTATACTTTCATTAATAAACGTAGGGTTAGTAATACTTTTTTAAAAGAACTTAAATAGTTCATCTAGAAATTAAAATTACTCACCCTCATGTCACTCCAAACCTATAAGACCTTTATCCATCTTCAGAGCACAAATTAAGGTATTTTTGATGAAATCCAAGAGCTTTCTGACCCTCAGCAACAGAACTACCATTGGTCAGTCGCCATTCATGGGAGTACCACTCGTAGCATCATAAAATTACAGTTGAACCACTGGTGTCACATGGACTGTTAACAATGTCCTTACTACCTTTCTGGTGACAGAATTTTCATTTTTGGGTAAATTTTTTTTATTAAGGATGCCTAATTATATTGATCGAAAGTGACTGAATGTAATGTTACAAAACATTTCTAGTATTACAAAAGATATATAATTCAAAGAATCCTGAACAGCTAAATAAATACCTCCACAAAAAAAAATAAATGTTTCTTAAAAAACAATCAACATACAGTTGAGGTCAAAACTTTACATACACCTTGCAGAATCTACAAAATGTTCATTATTTTACCAAAATAGGAGGGATCATACAAAATGCTTTATTTTTGTTTTATTTAGTACTGATGTAAATAAGATATTTCACATAAAAGATGTTTACATATAGTCCACAAGAGAAAATAATTGTTGAATTTATAAAAATGACATTCAAAAGTTTACATACTCATCAGTGAGCGTTTGAATCTTCTGTACTAGTTGCATATAAGTCACTTGTCCTCAGTCTGAAAAGATGGATCTCAAAATCATAGTGTCTGAAGAACAGTGGCCAAAAAAAAAAAAAAAAACAGCTGTGGATCATTCAGGTAACAACACAGTATTAAGAATCAAGTGTACATAAACTTTTGAACAGGGTCATTTTTATAAATTCAACTATATTATTTTCTCTTGTGGACTACAAGTATGCAAACATCTTTTATGTGAAATATCTTATTCGGGTCAGTGCTAAATGAAAAAAATAACATGCATTTTGTATAATCCCTCTTATTTTATTTTGGTAAAATAATTAACATTTTGCAGATTCTGCAAGGTGTATGTAAACATTTGACCTCAACTGTTTCAAGCTGTAATTTTTAACAATATTACTGTTAGTAAATATAACAAGTGCAGCCTTGTTGAACATAAACGTTTTATTTCAATAACATAAAATCTTTTTGACCCCTTTTCAGTTTGGACTTGCAGTAAAAAAAAAAATCCTTAATCTTCTTTGAAGTGTAGACTTAAACTTTACTACAGAAGAAAAACCTCATGTCGTTGTTTAATATCTAGGCTAGTTACTGAAAGGTTGCAGGGCTGATCCCTGAGCGATCACCATTACGCCCTTGAGCAAGACATGTGGCTCCAGAGACTCTGTGCCTGTGATATAACATTGCACATTTCTATGGTGACGATGCATGAAGCAAAAGTTGGCCCCAGTCGTGCGGGGATAAATAAAAATGTATTTATTTAAATCGTAAATATTTGTATCTCATTTGCCTCGTTTATCCAGCTCTCCCTCCTAAACCGCCCAAAGCCAAAGCCATGGCCTCATCTGTGACCAATGGAAACAACAGCTTACTGAGTGAAGCTGAATGGTACTGGGGAGAAATTTCAAGGTAAATCACTGACACAATCACCTATGTGGCTGTAAAAAGATCATCACATTTCTGTATATAATTAATCTGTATTTGATTTCCCATGATTTTAGAGAGGAGGTGAATGAGAAGATGAGAGACACTCCTGATGGTACGTTTCTGGTGCGGGACGCATCAAGCAAAGTGCAGGGAGAGTATACCTTGACCCTCAGGTGAGCGCCTCCTCAGAGCAAACAGGGTTTTATGTGATTTCTAATAGAAGATCATTTGCGTAGGTGTGCTGATGTATCATTTGTTTGATAAGCGTCATTACCAAGAGGAATCTAACAGAGATGAGACATGATCAAAGCCTTGTGATGTTTATTCCAGGAAAGGAGGCAATAACAAACTGATCAAGATTTTTCACCGCGGGGGGAAGTATGGCTTCTCAGAACCTCTTACTTTTCTCTCTGTGGTGGAGCTCATCAACCACTACCGGCATGAGTCACTGGCCCAGTACAACGCCAAGCTGGACTCTCGCCTGCTCTTTCCTGTGTCGAAATATCAGCAGGTGCGATGCCTCCGCTCGTCAAAATGATCAAACTGATGGTGTCTTTTCCGCAGTCTTAATGCTCACCCACAGAAATTAAGTTTTGTCATTATTTACTTACCCTTATGTTGTTCTAAACCTGTAAGACCTTCGTTCATCTTCAGAACACAAGTTGAAGATATTTTTGGTGAAATCCAAGAGCTGATGTCACATGGACTGTTTTATTGATGTCCTTACTACCTTTCTGGGCCTTAAAAGTGGTAGTTGCATTGCTGTCTATGCAGGGTCAGAAAGCTCTCGGATTTCATCCAAAATATATATACAGTATATACAGTTTTGCCTGTCTCTGATCAATCTGAGGATGAGTAAATAATGAATTTTCATTTTGAGTGAATATGGTTTCTGAACATACCTTTTTGTGCTCTGCAGGATCAGGTGGTGAAAGAGGACAGTATCGAGGCGGTAGGAGAGCAGCTGAAGGTTTATCATGAGCAGTATCAGGAGAAGAGCCGTGAATATGATGTACTGTATGAAGAATACACCCGCTCATCACAAGTAGGCTGCATTTCATCTCTCTTTCAAATGCATTGGGATCTAATTAAGAGTCACTAACGGAGATGGTCTGTGCAATCTCTCTTAGGAGCTGCAGATGAAACGAACAGCCATAGAGGCCTTTAATGAGACCATCAAGATCTTTGAGGAGCAGTGCGAGACCCAGGAACGGCTAAGCAGAGAAAGCATTGAGAAGTTTCGCAGAGAAGGCAACGACAAGGAGATTGAGAGGTAGTCTTGTGTTTCGTTACAAGTGAACGGGACAAGTGTCCCATAATTTCTTTACATTAATTTGTATTCGAGTCATGTTTTAGCTTTTATGTTGCCCTGGTCTTAAGTAGAACTGGTATATTTGTAGAAATAGCCAAAAGATATTAAGTAAAGATCATGTTCCATGAAGATATTTTGTACATTTCATACCATAAATATATCAGAACTTTTTGATTAGTAATATGCATTGCTAAGAACTTCATTTGGACAACTTTAAAGGCAATTTTCTCAGTATTTAGATTTTTTGCACTCTTAGATTCCAGATTTTCAAATAGTTTCATCTTAGCCAAATATTGTCCTATCCTAACAAACTATACATCAGTGGAAAGAAAGAAATGTACCCTTATGACAGGTTTTGTCGTCCAGGGTCACATATATAAGTGGAAAACTTCCTGTTATTGTTTATTCAGAATTCAGAACAACTCTGAGAAGCTGAAATCCAGAGTGACAGAGATTCATGACAGCAAGAGTAAGTTGGAACTGGACTTGAAACGACAAGCTACAGACAATCGAGAGATAGACAAGAGGATGAACAGCTTGAAACCAGACCTCATACAGCTGAGGAAGCTAAGGGACCAATACCTTGTGTAAGAACACTTGTGTTTGAATGTTTTACCAATTCAGTTTATAATGTAACAATTTTGATTAAAACTAAAATATATTTATTTACAAAACTGATTTGTTTCCTTTAAAAAGCAGAATTTTTAGCGACCATTATTCCGGTCTGATGCATTTTTAGTATAGTGTACACTACCAGTCAAAAGTTTTTGAACAGTCAGGTATTTAATTTAGGTTTTTAAAGAAGTCTCTTCTGCTCACCAAGCCTGCATTTGTTTGATCCAAAGTACAGCAAAAACAGTACAATTTTATTTTATTTAAAATAACTATTTTCTATTTGAACATATTTAAAAATGTAATTTATTTCTGTGATCAAAGCTAAAATTTCAGCATCATTACTCCAGTCTTTAGCGTCACATGATCTTTCAGAAATCATTCTAATGCTGATTTGCTGCTCAAGAAACATTTTTTATTATTATCAATGTTTAAAACAGTTGAGTACATTTTTGAAGGATCATGTGACACGAGTAATAATGCTAAAATTTCAGCTTTGAAAAAAGGAATAAATTAATTTTAAAATATATTAAAATATAAAAGTTATTTTAAATGGTAAAAATATTTCAAAATTGTACTGTTTTTGCTGTACTTTAAATCAAATGAATGCAGGCTTTGAGCAGAAGAGACTTCTTTAAAAAATATTAAAAATCCTTTGACTGGTTATGAACATTAATGAAACTGATTATAACTTGTTTGTTTGAGTGATTAATTATTAATAATGCATGTGAACTGGACTATGCTAGTTAGTTTTCTCACTGTTGAGTGAGGCTAGTAAAGAAAACGCTATATAAAACATATTGCCTTGACATTATTTTGTGGTACACAAGCATTACTGCAAGCTCATAATATAATTTCTATTATTGTTATGCTGTAGATTCAGCAAAGCATGGCAGGAAACTGCACTCTGGTTATTTATTCATCGGTAACCACTGCTGATGTTAACCGCACTGATATTTTCTTTGCAGATGGTTGACTCAGAAAGGCACCAAACAAAGGAAGATCAATGACTGGCTGGGTATAAAGAACGAATCAGAGGAGTAAGTTCTGTTCAGTTTGGGATACATCAAATATATATATATATATATAACAGTAATCATTCAATCTATGAATTTTAGCTTCTATTCTCTGTTGGACGACGACGATGATCAAGCACATCATGATGAGTGTACCTGGTACGTTGGGGACATCAAGCGCACACAGGCGGAGGATCTCCTGAGAGGCAAACGCGATGGCACCTTCCTCATCAGAGAGAGCCAGACCCAGAAGGGCTCCTTTGCCTGCTCTGTAGTGTGAGTTACTAAAGCTCTGCTCTATTCAACACATCCAGCATCACATTTGCAGCTATAGTTTGTTCCTTACTCAGAACCAGTTCCTTTTTTTTTTTTTTTTTAAATAATGGAAACGAATGACATTGATATCAAATCTAGAGTGCAAAACATTCAGTGTGACCAGCAAAATCTCATAACAAAACAAATAATAGACTTCTGAAAAAAGACATTAAAGGGTTAGATCATTATTTAAAAAAAAAAATTAGCCCATTATTTACTCACCCTTAAGCCATCCTAGGTGTATATAACTTCCTTCTTTCAGACGAATCCAATCAGAGTTATATAAAAAAAAATTTCCTGGCTCTTTCAAGCTTTATCATAACAATGGGCGGTTGTTTCTCTTCAACATACTAAAACAAGTGCCAATAAAGTGCATCCATAATAAAAAGTGCCTCACACG
Organism: Cirrhinus molitorella; assembly: GCA_033026305.1. Classification (NCBI taxonomy): domain Eukaryota; kingdom Metazoa; phylum Chordata; class Actinopteri; order Cypriniformes; family Cyprinidae; genus Cirrhinus; species Cirrhinus molitorella. The sequence goes on along the minus strand of CM065124.1, from coordinate 23,337,372 downwards.
ACTCCGGGGATTGAATAAAGGCCTCCTGTAGTGAATTGATGTGTTTTTGTAAGAAAAATATCCATAACTAATCATTAAAAAAAATTGTAAATAAACCTTTTATATGAATTGTTTAAAATGTATTTCGCGGGTCCTCTAAAAAAGTCAGTTTAATCAAATTGAAGGCTGTAAGTGTCAGAAATACCTTAAAGGAATTAACTTCTTGTCATCATTTACTCATTCCAAACCGGCATGAGTTTCTTTCTTATGTTGAACATAAAGATATTTTGAATATCTTTTTAAAAAAGGTTTATGGTCCCCATTGACTTTCATAGTATTTCCTGTTTGGACTGTTTGGTTCTTCAAAATATCTTCTTTTGTGTTCAACATAAAAAAGAAACTTATGCAGGTTTGGAACAACATGAGGGTGAGTAAATGATGACAAAATTTTCACTTTTGGGTGACTCAAAATAACTCATTTTAGAAGGTTAAATTTGGGGATGGAAAAACAGAAATCATAATGTCCTTATGTGATATTCAACTTTAAAAAGCTTTGATTGAGTTAAATGTGAGAGCTACACATTTCAAAGTCAGAATGTGCGTTGTACAGGCTGATGACTTCAGAACAGTTGACAAACAATGATTATTGTGCATTTATGAAACGTGATTGCTCATGATCTTGAATTATTACAATGTCTACTTCATGATGCTTTTATTATATTGTAGATAAATCCTTTTTTAAGGATATTAATGAATTTTGGTTACACAGCAAACTGTATCTGGCATTTAGTTCAGCATAAACCGTTGTAGCTTCTGTCTAGGCCACCCACCACAGGAAGGAAAGAATAAAAATATCATTTAACACATTGAGTATTTAAATCATACTAGTTTCAGTTACTAGTCAGGGCTCGATATTAACGTTTGTCCGGGACAAGTGGAGTTTGTGAAAGGGCAAGAGAAAGAGAATTTTACTTGCCCAACTGGACAAGTAACCTGATTAAAACATCAATAACAAAAAATGTCTAGCGCAGCACCGAAACTTTGGTGAGAATGATACTGATCGTATGTAAACGGTGACTGAAAACAGACAGTATCAAGGTTGCGTCAGCTGAGGCTGGTGCAGCCTATCTGACTCATGGAAAAACAAAACTAATAGGCGCAACAACACACACAAAGAAACAAACATACTGCGGTAGAAAAAAAATAGAAAAATGTTGTGTGTAACATATGATATATGTAAACATCATCACACGAACAAGCACCATTACCATTGCAAATGTGACATTGATTTTATACAACAGCAGTTCAGTAAACTAGTAGTTAATATTAACTGACTTGCATTTTAAATACATCATTGACCGTTTTGCTAACAAAACTAGTTCTAAGCAAAGCCACAGCAGAACAGTCACGAATCCGTCTATGGTTGAATCCGTGACTCGCTCGTTAAGACAGTGACCTACCGCCACCTACTGGTGGTTCGGTTTCATATTTTAAAAATTGCATTTTTCCAACATTTCAGATTTATATGTTTAAAAAAGTAAAACAGTAATCTTATAACATTATTTATGCATTTGCAATTTCACTGTGTAAATGCATTTTTGGAACCTCTTATCTTCAATAAACAGTCTGAGTAAATACATTTAAATGGCACTTTCCTCTGCAGTGGAAAAATAGTTTGTTGGTACTGATTTAATTTGAATGGTAACAACCATACTGAGTCTAATTATTCTAACTGGATGTATTGATAAAATGTAAGAATTTGATGTAAATGATGACAAGTACATTTAGTAAGGTTAGGAAAATATTGCCCTTCAAGTGTCCTAGAAATCAATTTAAGGCAAGTATCACAAATATGCTGATTAAAGTAAGACCTCATAGAGTAGTGATAAGACTGGAATTGATTTAATTTACGCCAAAGAAAAAAAAGGCATTTTTTTTGCCCTGGACAAATAAATAGTTTACTCCGACAAGTGAATGACTGATTTACTTGTTCAAAGGATGAGCACATGTCAGAGCTTAATGTCAAGCCCTGCTAGTTTTTATTTCCTTTTTAAGTCAAGTCAGCTTTATTTATATAGCGCTTTTTACAATACAGATTGTGTCAAAGCAGCTTTACAGTATCAAATGGGAAAGTAGTGTGTCAATAATGCAAAAGGAACCGGTTACCATTTTTCAGTTAAAGCAAGTTAATCATTGAATTCAGTGATGCTATCATCCAGCTCAGTTCAATTTTTTATACTTTTTATACTTTTTATACTTTGAACACATTATCAGCTAAATTTATCAACCTCTAAGACTGATGTATTACTACAAACCATTTTATATAATATCGTATTGATCTATTAGTACAAACAAATTTCAGTATGTATATATTGAATAAAACAAGTCTTACAGGGATAGTTCACCCCGAAATAAAATTCTGTCATTAATTATTCTCACTCATGTGGTTCCAAACCTGTAAGAACACAAATTAAGATTTTTTCAATGAAATCCGAGAGCTTTCTGACCCTGTATAGACAGCAAAACAACTGACACGTTCAAGGCCCAGGAAGGTAGTAAGGGCATTGTTAAAATAGTCTGTGCTTCAACCGTCATTTTATGAAGCTACGAGAATACTTTTTGTGCACAAAGAAAACATAAATAACAACCTTATTCAACAATTTCTTCTCTTCTCTTTGTCAGTCTTTGACATGCATTCACCGTACCACAATGCTTTTTGTGTTGTTTTTGTTTTCTTTGTGCACAAAATATATTCTCATAGCTTCATAAAATGACGGTTGAACCCCTGATGTCATATGGACTATTTGTCAATGTCCTTACTACCTTTCTGGGCCTTAAACATGTCAGTTGCGTTGCTGTCTATGCAGGGTCAGAAGGCTCTCGGATTTAATCAAAAATATCTTAATTTGTGTTTCAAAGACGAACAAAAGATTGAAAACAACATGAGGGTGAGTTTTTAATGAAAGAATTTTCCATTTTGGCTGAACTAAGTATTTTACACTTAAAAGTTACCCTGTTTTGTAGTTGAATGTGTGTCCCAACCTGTTAAATTAAATAATTTGTTTTATATGGACATACAGTATTTTCTTTGTGCAAGTCTTAGAAAAGTTCTTGTAACTATTAAATTTGATTAAAAATATATATATCATTTAGGCATGGGACGATAACCGGTTTCAAGGTAAACCACGGTTTCAAAACCACTTTTTCCGTCATACCATTCTGCAGTATACGCAGTTTTTTTTTTTTTTTTATGCGCCATCAAAGGCGGAAAGTGCCGAGTGTGAGCAGTCAGTGAGAGTCATCTGTGTGTAGGTTGGCCAAAAAAGGTGAATCCCTGGAACTTTTAAAAAAGACAAAGTCTGCTTTATGTGTGAATTTTTACGGTAATGTAGACTAACCATGTTCCGTACACAATGATATTCCATACAGATAGCGTTTTAGCACTGATCGTTGAATAAATACTTCCAGGTCGTACGTGAAATATAAATGTGTCATCTTCATTTCTCCCTCTTTCACCCCCGATCAAGACACTTCGAGACCACTGCCGTTTGTTTCAGTGTTGAAATTGAAATGAAACTATTTGGCTTGCTACTGAGGGAGATAACATGGCTAATTAACTAGCAAACATCAACTAGTTTTCTCCCCCACGCAGACTAAAGTACTACGTTTCTGCAATTTAGTACAATAATTAAATTTAGCTGGTATCACGTCTATTTTTTAAGCCTCCTGCCATTGTTTACATGATTACATCTGTTCAAAATCACGATGTTTAAAACAAACGAACTGCTGGTTTAGAACAAACAAATTGCTGGCTCTCAGGTGTCTTTGCCACCCGTTAAGTGTTGAACAGAGAAGAGACTGTGTGTGTGCGTGTAACGTGTGCACATATCCTCGTACCTCACCCTCTAAACTTAATCCAGGAAAGGTGAACATTCCTGCATCAAAATTTGGACTGAAAGATGAACGTGTTGAAAGTGAGCATGTCTCTATAGACCTTGAGCTGCAGGTTTAAGGACTGCATTTTTTATTATTATTTATTTATTTATTTACAGAAATCATGTTTTTGATTATTAAGCTGCAGGTTTAGGCTCACTTAAATGACTACACTTAATTTAATTAGGAAGACATGTTTACTGCTCCAAAATGTTCTATATGTTTCTTAAAAATAAAATGTATTGTTCAGTGGAGAAAAGATGTTTTTGTTTTTTTTACCCAGACATTTCAAAATAACGATATTTTAATTCAATATTTTTATCAAATATAATCATACCGTCAGAATCGCATACTGGCCTATGCCTAAATTAATTCTCTTCTAAATATTGGTTCCCTTAAAAGTACTCATTAAGAAAGACTGGAGGCATTAAGAAACCAGAAATGTTAAGAGGAATTGGAACTGGAATTGTCAAATTGCACTTCCTTAATATCTCACTGGCGCTTAACACATCTTCTTTTTCTTCCAACAGTGTGGATGGAGAGATCAAACATTGTGTGGTTTACAAGACGGCCACAGGCTTTGGATTTGCTGAGCCCTACAACCTTTACGGTTCCTTGAAAGACTTGGTCCTGCACTACAAACACACCTCTCTGGTCCAGCACAACGACTCACTGAATGTAACCCTGGCCTACCCGGTCCTCGCACAGCAGCCCAGATGAGCACCGCGACACGAGACGGCCCAGGACACGCATATAAAAGCATGATTAAGCACATTATACAGAGCAAACTATACTAACACCCGACTTTTATGTTTATCGTAGAGAACAGATAAGCACAGTATATTATCGTAAGTAAACGTACGGCTTTTTTTGTAAGCCCATAGTTTTCCGTATCAGCTGCAGTAATTACAGTGAGATCACAGCTACTCTGTGTTTGTTGTCCCAACGCACGAGAGGGGAGAAAGTAAGGAGAGGAAAGTGTCACATGATTCCATAAAAGCTCGAACTAGTCCTGGATATTTTCAGTGAGGACACGGGACGAGATGAGGAATTAAGCGAAAGTTGCAGCTGTTGATAATCAATCTTTTAGCTGTTATGTCACTGTGTATTTGTTTGGTAGTTCGCTTCTGCCAACCATTTGAATAGATTCCTCTTTATGTGAGTTGTCCTATAGAAGATGTGAAACAAACCTTTCTTTTTTTTATATCAGAGGGACACTGAAGTCCTGTTAGCTTCTAATCTGACTCTTAAAAGCTAGTCGTCATGGTCAGAATAAATAGCCATCAACAATTGTGTACTTTTCTCCGAGATGTTACACCACAGAGTTGGAAGTCTGGCATCTTAATGGTTTCTGTGGGCTGGTATTGGTGCTTCCTGGTGCTTTTTATTTTTGACTCTTGTAACGTGAGAATGATGCATAGCTATAGCGAACTGTTAAGATCCAGAGCAGAACAAAGGTGATCCCAAAGCAACAAAGCGCACAGGAGCTTCCACATGCTTAGGAAGGTTTTACGGGGCAAAGCAGGTTATTCAAAAATGGAACGGAAAACCCTCTTGTGATAGAATTATAGATTCCAAGGAAATTATCAGGTGGAATATGTTATGTTTGGAACAAGAAATGAGTCCTAATGTTTGGCCGTTTTGTAACTGTACACTCCTTAGTGTTTCATCCTGTGACCTCGGCTTTGCTACGTTGTTCTGTCAGCTGGATGAAAAAACGCATATGTTTTTATCAAGCAAGAACCAGATAGCAATTTTTTGTTTGCTTACTGCGAATCAGTGATTAAATGAGACGTACTTGGAGAGGAAGTGGTTTAAAAGTGCCTTCTGCCCATGTGTCCTGGAGGAGCTTTCCTGTGATTGGGGCAGTACAGAATGCTTCATTTCCATAAATAGATATATACTTCTTGAGCCCTACAACCACGTTAAGCAAGTGTTGTATTATATAACTTGCTTTCAAAGCACAACTACACAATTTTATTTTCAAAAATGGAGGATCATCTCATCAAACGCATTCTGTTACATACTACCAGTCAAAAGTTTTTAAACGGTATGATTTGTAATGCTTTTTAAAGTTTCGTCTGCTCACCAAGCCTGCATTTATTTGATCCAAAATACAGCAATTATAGAAATTAATAGTTTTATGTAGCAAGGATGCTTTAAATTGAGCAAAAGTGATGATAAAGACATTTATAATGTTACAAAAGATTTCTATTTCAAATAAATGCTGTTCTTCTGACTTTCTGTTCATCAAAGAAACGTGAAAAAATTCTACTCAGCTGTTTTCAAAATAATAATAATAAATGTAGCAGCAAATCAGAATATTAGAATGATTTCTGAAGAATCGTGACTGGACTAATGATGCTAAAAATTCAGATTTTAAATCACAGGAATAAATTACATTTTAAAATATATTCAAATAGAAAATGTATTTTATATATTTAAATACTATTTTAAATGGTAAAAATACTTCAAAATGTTACTGTTTTCTGTACTTTGGATCAAATAAATACAGGCTTGGTGAGCAGAAGAGACTCCTTTAAAAAACATTAAATAACTGGTAGTGTATAGATTTGATCAAACTGACAAAAACAAAAAAGAGCTACGAAAAGCTGGACGACCAGTAAGATTCAGGCTTTTAGTCACATGCCTAGAGCCGCTCCTGTTACATAACTAAATTTTGTGGCGCTTGCGGACAATACAGTGTCTGTAGCACCGCAGGGGTTTTTTCTTGCTTTTCCATAAACGTCACCTACTGTCAGGAAAAGGAATTGCACTTTCATTTAGCATTTATGCTATTTTTTTTTTACACATTGGTCTGAACAGACAACTGCAAAAATCAGACTATATTTTTGTTCCAGTCATGGAAATTCATCTTGGTTTAAACAAGTTGTTTGAAAACTAGAAATACACAGCATCAGTTTTTTTCTAGAAAGCTAGTCGATTTAAAAGGCAAGTCAGAATTAAAATTTATTTAAACCCTTGAAACTTTAAACTAGCTTTGGATACTTTGCTTTTGGCATCCTCCTTTTAGATCAATTCATTTTTGTTTCTCAATCTGCCACAGACAAAGTGAGGCAGGCTTTTGTTTCATAAGCTTGTTTGTTCGGTGTACTCCGGTTTGTTTTGTCATATCAATAGGATGAAGTTGTTTTGCTATGATGGTGTGGAGTTGGGCGAGAACAAAGACACTGGTTATGATTCCTTGAATGTTCTGACCGACTGACGTCGAGTCGTTGAGAGCACAGAGAATGAGCCAGATGTGACGAGTTGGTGTGAGATAAAGCAGTGGAGAAAAAGCCTCTAAATGCACTATACAAGCACATCTTGAGGTGAAGATGAGTGACAATTAATGAAGCTTGACAGCCTTTATGAGCAACCGAAATAGGTTAGGTACACATTTTAGTTACAGGCCTGTAGTGTCAGTGTGTTATGATCGTACCGGGTCTGTTCTTTGTCGTTTTTTTTTTCTTTCTTTAACTCCTTTTTAAAGAGAGACTAATTGTATGTCGATGTTTTGTTTTCTCATTGTAAGTAATGACCTTACGGATTCAAAGATAAGCTAGATTGAATATCTCTCTTCCATTCAGTACAGTTACCAATGTTTACAGTATCTAATTAACCAAATAGAAGATGTATTTTCAGACATGCTCTGTCTGGCCCTGAAAGGAGTCTGTTAGACGGGGTTTCTTGTCTTTTTTTGTGCCTCTGTTGTTTTAAACTTGAAGATTTTTGTTTTCATTCTTTGTTCTCTTTTTGAAACAGTGCTCCCTCACCTCACATCATATTTTCTTCTGAGTAAATACAAAGTTTAATAGTCTTTTAGTTTGCAGCTGTGACCTTGCAGCAGCTATCTTCCTTTTTTTTCTTTTTTGATTTTGTTCCATAGAATGATAAAATTCCAGAAGGAAAGGTTATAATAATTGTAGACTAAAACAGAATTTTAACTTCCTCCTATAGTCTCAGTCAGACCAAGAACTAAAATTAGCAGTTCTTTTTCTTTTCCTCTTCCGTCTTTCTAAGACAAGATATACACTGAAAAGTAAGATACAGCAGAGCCAAATGTTTAATAGACGTTTGTTTTCGTTCCATTATAACTTAGAGTATGAAATACATTTTTCATGCTTAGTGGTTATGACATAACTATGGAAGCTTAGCTTATATGTCTCAAATGTCTTTTGTCTGGCACTTCTGAGGGAAAAATGTTGGAATTGCAAAATTCTTAAGTCAGATTTGTAAGATGTAAACTGAGGAAAAAGTAAGAATTGTGAGATAAAAAGTTATGTAATTACAAAAACAAAACAAAAAAATTAATTTGAGATTGTACCAGTCAAGTCGGATTTTTAATGTTTTCTTAAAGAAGTCTCTTCTGCTCACCAGGCCTGCATTTATTGGATCCAAAATACAGCAAAAGCAGTAATATTGTGAAATATTTTTTAAATAACTGCTTTTTATTTGAATATATTTAAAAATGTAATTTATTCCTGTGATCAAAGCTGAATTTTCAGTATCATTACTCCAGTGATCAGTCACATGATCCTTCAGAAATCATTATTATATGCTCAAGAAACATTTTATTGCTATTATTATCAACAGTTGAGTACATTTTTAAATTTTATTTTATTTAGCAAGGATGCTTTAAATTGACCAAAAGTGATGATAAAGACATGTATAATGTTACAAAAGATAAATGCTGTTTTTCTGAACTTTCTATCTAGCTTTTTTCAACATAATAACAACAAATAATACAAGTTTTTGTAGCAGCAAATCATGTGACTGAAGGATCATGTGACTGGAGTAATGATGCTAAAAAAATCAGCTTTAAAATCAGGAATAAATTATATTTTAAAATATATTCAAATAGAAAACAGCTTTTTTAAATGGTAAAATAGTTTGCTGTACATTGGATCAAATAAATGCAGGCTTGGTGAGCAGAAGAGACTCTTACGGTTCAAAAACTTTTGACTGGTAGTGTATAAGTTCCTAATTGCAAGACAGAAAATTATATATTGTTTATATATCAAAGTTCTGACTTTTTCCCCTCAGAAACATCAGAATTGTGAGGTATAAACTTAAGATTTATATATAAACATTAATTTCAAATTTATATCTCACAATTCTGACTTTTTTTTCCCCTCAGAATTGTGAGAGAAAAACCTGTAATCGTTTTTTATATTTTTATCCCACGGTGGTAAAAGCTTTCATACATAACCACTAATTATCCTTTACCTCTTTGAACTAAATGATACCTTTCTGTCTTGTTTCCCCTGAGTGTGTGGAGTAGTCTGTTGAAGATAATGCACACCAAAGTGCCATTAGACATGGAGGATGGGGAGCACTGTTTGTTATCCAGTACATTTCTACTGGATGTGTGTGTGCACAAACTTTATGTACATACTTTGATTTCCTTTTACTACTTCTGTTCTCTCCAATCTGTTTTTGGGTGCAGATTTTTCAGTGTACAGTTTGCAACAGTGTTGTTTGTCTCTCAAAACAGGTACACAAGCATTACAGAGATATGGCTCTTTAATAGGTAGATGGAATTATTTTTAAGACAATAAAAAGATATTGAGTCTATTGCACCTTCGTGTCTGGCGTCATCAGTTTGATCTCGTGATGCGATTTGAACTGTTGCTTTTACAGCGAATGTCATGCTGAAGCAGCAGAAAGTACCGTGACCCAGAAGCTTGTTTTGTCAGTTGACACACTTTGGCGTGTGTCCTTTCGTTACCTGGGAGTGGAAAATCTTTCAATGTTTGACCAGCAACTGGAACAGGATGGTTTTAAATCTTTATATATGCTGCCAAATATGTTTCTCATCCTAAGAATATCTGATGTTTGATGCAAATATCAAGTTATTGTTCCTTGTTTGGTCTGTTCATGAATTAACCTATTTAATCCCACAATTTCCCCCAGTGAAGGGGAATTTTCATCGATTACATAGTCAAATGAAACAACCTGCATGCCTTGAAAAAACAAGATAGTGCAGGTGTGTGTTATATTGTTTAATTTCACAGTTGTAGCTAGTGAGGAATTCTAAAATGAAAATGCTCACTTTGTCATAAAGAAATAATCACACCTTGATAACTTGATAACTTTAATTAGTGTTTCGGCAGGTCCTTAAAAGTCTTAAATTTAATAAACCGTTTATTTTAAGTCCATTAAAAGTTTTAAATGGTACTCAAAGTCTAGCATCTTTGAGCTATACTATATTGGCAAAAGTATTGGAACAGCCCCTTCTAATGAACAGGTTTGAATACTTTAGTAATTTCCATGAGTACTAATCTTGATGTTTAAGCATATAATGATATTCTAGGGAATCGTGTCCTCCTAATTTCATAGCAAAAGTTTGGACAGGACCCTTTTTTTTATATCAATATGACAATGCCTCTGTGTATAAAGCAAGGGTCAAAGAGAAATGATTCAGTCAGTGTGGAAGAACCTTGAGCCAAAAACTCAGACTTGTGCATTTCTCTATGAAAAGTTTACCCTCATGTCGTTGCAAACCCTTAAGACCTTCGTTCATCATGCGAGATTTGGAGGAGAAGAATTGTTGAATAAAGTAGTTATTTTTGTTTTCTTTACGCACAAAAAATATTCTTGTAGTTTCGTAAAATTATGGTTGAACCACTGATTTCACAGGCTCTCAGCCTGAAAGCTCTCAGATTTCATCAAAAATATCTTAATTTGTGTTCTGAAGATGAACAAACCGGTTACAAGTTTGGAATGACATGAGGGTGAGTAATTAATGACAGAATTTTCATTTTTGGGTGAACTATTCCTTTAAAAAAAGGTCTTAAAGTCCTGCAGATACCCTGTTTAAACTTTTAATTAAAGATTACGAGGTCATATGAATTTAAAAAAATGTGCACAGATAAATCATTTAAAACAAACACTGCAATATTTCATTAAATTAAAAATTTATAGTTTACAATTTCATAATGTGAATCAATCAGTTATGCAGTCAGATTCTGTGTGGCTATTGGCTACTAACATTTTACATCTACTGTAAAATACATATATAATACATTGTCTCCTTTTATGGATCTTTGACATAGATGTTAAAAACTGGCACATGAACGGCTCTTTCATATGACTGTTTTCATCAGTAAAGTATAAAGGTCACACAAAAACAGATTGTTCATGTTTTTTTTATTCCTGTGATCAAAGCTAAATTTTCATCATCAGTACTCCAGTCTTGAGTGTCACATGATCCTTCAGAAATCATTCTAATATGCTGATTTGCTGCTCTAAAATGAAGTGAATGCAAACCTGCATTTACTTGATCCAAAGTTTGCTATTTAAAATAACTTTTCTAATTTGAATATACCATACCAATACGAAATTATAGAAATTAATACTTTTATTTAGCAAGGATGCTTTTAAATTGATCAAAAGTGATGATAAAGATATTTATAATGTTACAAAAGATTTATTTTTTGGATAAATGCTGCTCTTCTGAACTTTATATTCATCAAAGAAACCTGACAATATTCTACTCAGCTGTTTTCAACTTCATAAATGTTTTTAGAGCAGCAAATCAGCATATTAGAATGATTTCCTAAGGATCATGCGACACTCAAGACTGGAGTAATGATGCTAAAAATGTAGCTTTGATCACAGAAATAAATTACATTTTAAAATATATTCAAATAGAAAACAGTTATTTTAAATAGTAAAATATTTCAAAATGTTACTGTTTTTGCTGTACTCTGAATCAAATAAATGTAAACTTCTTTAAAAAACATTATAAATCTTACTGTTAAAAAACTTTTGACTGGTAGTACAAATTTGTTACAAAAAAGCTTGGATTACAGTCAGTGATTTAAGTGAAATTTAAAATAAATAAACAGCGACAATTTCCAGTAGTCGATTTTTAATCTTAGCAGTATTGCCTATATTCAGTTTATATTTTCAGTGCAGTCTTCCTCGTGATATGGCAATAATGCCATAATAAAAGCATTTACAGTGCTAGGTTTTGCCGGATTTTATTGACGTCACGCAACCACACCAATCAAAATGCAGTACCGCTCCAGAAGGAAGAAAGTTTAAAATGTAGGACACTCACAGACTTTCGTTCACACAGGAAGGCAAGCAGGTAGACAGGAATCATGTTCGGCTTCAAACTCTCTGTGCTGCTCTTCGTTGTATGCTCGCTGAGCACATGTAGCGGTATGTTTGTGAAAAACTGCAAATATCCTCCTTCACAATGGTGCGACTCTAAACACATTGCAGCCGAATGTGGGGTAAGTGACTCATGCATCAAAACAAAACCTTACGTTTCCTAACATGAAACGATTAGACGTGTTTTCTTAAAATACTATTTTGTTAATAATTTTACTAGCACGAAAAAGTAAAACAGCATTTGAAGTTACATTAGGTAACGTCACGTTAGGCTACACTTGAATCTGAATATGTAAATACTGCACTTCTCGTTTTATGCTGGGAAATCCCGAACTACTTTTTTTTTGGCATTTCTGGTTATAAAAAGGGCAGTCGCCCAATTAGCGTAAACGAAACTGAGCATTTCCCTTTATTCTCTTTTTTTTAAGGTGCTGGAACAATGCATGAAATTTAACCTAACAAAGACCAACGCTGACAAGGTCACTGTGAGCCTGTACTATGAGTCTCTGTGTCCTGGATGCAGAGAGTTTCTTGTATTGCAGCTCGTCCCAACCTTAATTATGCTGCAGGACATCATGACTATTGAGCTGGTTCCATACGGAAATGCACAGGTTAAGTCCTATATTTACACTCCCAACTGTTGCTTAGACAATTTACCTCAGTACGAACATCACATTACTTCTATTTACACATTTTATGATAGCATCTATCTCTATCGCTTTTTGCACTTAAAGTGTGAACCAGATTATAATTACTTTTCTTCACACCTTGGGAGGAGTATTAACACAATAGAGGCTTTGCACTTATTTCACAGTTTGGTCAGTTGCCTGGATGAGCAGCCTTATTGGAGATACTCAACTAATGTAAACAACAGCATGCTGTCTAAACCAGGGGTCACCACACCCCCTGATTCGTCACATGATTCTTCGATCCTGGAGGGCCGGTGTCCTACAGAGTTTAGCTCCAACCCTAATCAAACACACCTGAAACAGCTAATCAAGGTCTTAATAGGTATACTTGAAACTTCCAGGCAGGTGTGTTGAGGCAAGTTGGAGCTAAACTCTGCAGGACACCGGCCCTCCAGGCTCAATTTCGGTGACCCCTGGTCTAAACCATGGAAAAAGCATGTGGAAGCTGTTAAATCATATAGAGAAGGAAAGGGTGTAATATTTTGAATAACTAAAGCAAATAGGTGGTAAAGATATGAATGAGCAGTAGTAATTAAGATATTAGCCTAATATTTTACCTACCTGACCAGAAATGATAAGAACAAACACAAATGTTGCCAAGGTTCTTGATATCCTGGTTCAGTTTGGCCAACCACAAACGCCTCCTTTCCTCAGTCAGTTTTTTTGCACTCTTCTCCTTGATTTGTTTTAACTTTTGGCAGTCTTTAGTACTCCAAATGTTTTTCCTGGTCAGACTGTTTAGTACAGTCCAAAACATGGCAATAACTGACCATTTTCAGAAGCGATAATTGCAAAATTCTAAAATAATTTTGTTTGCTTCAGTGGCGTTGTATACATTCAGTGCCGCCAGTATGGCCGACTGATGATGTTTACACAGTAAAAGTAAAAATTATAAGTTTAACGAATGTTAAAATGCTCTTTTCTTTTTTTCTTTTTCATAATAGGAGTCAGGAAGTGAAGGGAAGTACATTTACACTTGTCAGCATGGAGAGAATGAATGTCTTGGTAACATGATTGAGGTGAGGTTTTGCCATCTATTTCACCCCTAAAGCATTTTAAACCAGATTATTGTTAATATTATTTAGAGCTGAAATAATTCTGGACTTTTCTATCAGACCTGCCTGTTGAATACATTAGGACTGGATGCTTTTGCAGTCATTTTCTGCATGGAATCGGGAGTAGATGTGCTGAAAGATGCCCAGCCTGTAAGTGGTCATCTTTATTTTACCTGCTCTTATTTTATTAATTAATTATTGTAAACCCTGATGCAATGCTCACCGAGCCTGCATTTATTTGATTTGAGTACAATTTTTTTTTTTTAAATGTTTTTACTATTTAAAATTAAAATTTAAACTCTTTTCTATAGGGATATATTTTAAAATGTAATTTATTCCTGTGATTTCAAAACTGAATTTTTAGCGTCATTACCCCAGTCACATGATTCTTCAGAAATGAGATATATATATATATATATATATATATATATATATATATATATATATATATATATATTATTATCTGAAATAGAAATATTTTGTAACATTATAAATGTCTTTATCACTTTTGAAACAATCTGGTGCAATTTGATGCTGATCTCTACCTCTTATCTCAGTGTCTTGGAGTCTACTTTCCTAACACAACATGGGATTCAGTCATGAAGTGTGCGACAGGAGATGAGGGGAATAAACTAATGCATCAAAATGCTCTGAAAACAAATGCTCTGAAACCTCCTCATGAATATGTGCCTTGGATAACTATTAATGGAGTAAGGGCAATTATTTGTTTATTTATAAGGAAAACCTTTTTTGATCTGTTTCCTGGCAATTAAATGGCAATCTCTTGTTCTTGCAGGAGCACACTGAAGATCTTCAGAATAAGGCGATGACTTCTCTCTTCAGCCTTGTGTGCAGCTTGTACAAGGTTTGTTCACAAGCCTGAACATGGCAGTGTTTTGTCTCGTCACTAAAGAATCCATCACATGATGTTTTCATTCTTTGTGTTCATATAGGGTGACAAACCACCTGCTTGTGGTCAAGGGTCGGTGAAGGAAACTAGCAGTTACTGCATGAAGTAATCAGTCACTGTGATAACAGCACTACTCATGTCAAGAATGGAGACATAAGGGAATACATGCTGCAATGTATTTGAATTTATTTTTTATGTAATTTTTTTGTTGTTTGTATGTTTGTATATACATTCAAAACCTAATTTCGAACATGGGTTTCTGCTGCAAACTACAACTGGTTACAACCATTGTTTATGTTTGTATGTACACTACCAGTCAAAAGTTTTTGAACAGTTAGATTTTTAATGTTGTTTTTTTCTTCTGCTCACCAAGCCTGTTTTTATTTGAAATATTTCTACTGTTTAAAATAACTTTTCTATTTGAATATATTTTATAATGTAATTTATTCATGTGATTTCAGTGCTTAATTTTTGGCATCATTACTTCAGTGACATGATCGTTCAGAAATCAATGCTGACAAAATCTACACAATTGTTTTAAATATTGATAACTGAAGACTGGAGTAATGATGCTGAAAATTCAGCTTTGATCACATGAATGAATTACATTTTAAAAACATATCAAAATGTTACTGTACTGTGGATCAAATAAATGAGCAGAAGAGACTTTAAAAAAACTCTTGACTGGTAGTGTACATGAAAGCCTAATTTTGGAAATGGGTTTCTGCTGCAAACTACTGGTGACAACAATATTTTAGTCTTATTTTAAGCCATTTTGTATACATTAAAACAAAATTAAAAAGCAGTTTAATCACATTTGTACTTTGTCTGTTTTATTTTAACTGATTGTTGTGTTAATGATTTTTAAGAAAACAGTCATTGCTACAGTGGACTTTACTCAAGAGAAGTGCTTCTTCAATGGATTTACATTTTTGCTTATCATTAACTTGAGTCTTTACACATTATTTTGACTTGCAAAGTTAAAATACTTCACTTTACAGTTCTAAATATAACAGCAAGACTAAATAATAATAATGAAGAGTATTAATTAAGTAATAATAAAGCGCTCGAAAATCAAGAAATGATGAGTAGGTAAAGTAGGACGAAATTATTGACGAGGTCAAACTGATGTGGCGGCGTCTGCGCATGTTGACGCAATATTGATGTTCTTGAGCGCAACGCCATTACGCGTGTGACTCGTCACCGGCAGTCTGTTCTTGGTTCCGTTTGTTATATGAATGAACTCTAAAGATGTAAATGTGTTGGAGAACTAATTGCAGCTGTACTTAGGCAAAAGTACAATTTGGGGATATCGGAACAACTCTGTTTTATCTGTCTAGCTGAGAGTATTAAGGAAGATGCTTTTCTTTTCAATTTTAAGTTAGCAACACTTCTCAGCATTCAAATATATTTTAGCGAATCTTATGCCATTTATCCTGGAGTAAACTCACTGAAGTTGCGAATGAAGTCGTCAAACACCGATCGATTCGAAACTTGAGAGGAATTTACGTGAAATCGGCCTAAACATGATTTCTCGTCAGGGTAAGGATTTTCTCATAAGGATCGCCGGTTACTGGAAGCCGCTTTTCAGAGGCAGGTTTCTCATCGTGACGAACACGGTGAGTTGTGGAGGAATGTTGGCGGCGGGTGATTTCATCCAGCAGACTCGAGAGAAACGGAGGACACCCGGCCGAACACGTGACTGGTCGCGTACAGGTGACAGCAAAACTAATGATCAAATGATTTGACCAAAAGTTTGGGTTGTTGAAAAAAAGCTTATTTTTGTAATTTATGCGCCGTTGTGTAATTGCTTTTATTAAAAAACTTTATTATAAAACTTTTATTTTTATTTTGTAATGGTATCGTGTGAATATCCTGTCATAAGAACTAACGCGAGATTTATTAACTCTCGCGATGTTACGCCCCATGTAGGTTGTATGTTTGCGGTCGGATGTTCTATGGGTCCTTTGATGCACTATTGGTACCTGTGGCTCGACAAATACTTTGTAGGCAATGGCATTAACAATGTCTGCAAGAAAGTGATTACAGATCAGCTGGTCGCGTCGCCAGTACTGGGGGCCTGGTACTTTCTAGGTGAGATATTTTTGTAAAGGGTCTTGTGACACTGAAAACTAAAGTAATGGCTGTTAAAATAAATTAGATTTTAAAATATATTAAAATTGAAAACTGTTTTTATTTATATTTTACAAAATTACTGTTTTACTGTGTTTTTAATCAAATAAATACAGATTTGGTTAGCAGAATTGGTGAATTACTTTAAAATCATAATTATTTTTGTAATGTATTTTTTACAGTAGTAAGCCATAATGTATGGAAGCCCATTTCTGCCACTGAATAAAAAATAAAAGAGGTTTTGTGACTTTTTATCTGACAATTTTGACACTTTTTCTCAGAAGTGTTAGATATAAAGTCATAATTCTGACTTTTTTTTTTCTCAGAATTGAATTCTTGCAAATGCATAATATCTTGCAACTGACTTTTTTTATTTTTTATTTTTTTGCAATTGCGAGTTATGAAGTCCAATTTTGAGGGGAAAAAAGATTGATATGCAAGTTTATATTTGACAATTCTGACTTAGTACACAATTTTGATAATTCTGACTTTTTCCTCAGAATTGCAAGAAATAAAGTCCGAACTTACAATTGACTTTTTTTCTCAATTTTGAGGGGGAATTGTTCTCAGAATTGCAAGTGTATATCTGACAATTTTGGCTAAGTAACTAAGTAGTGTTATAAGTCAGAATGAACTAAATTTGTAGAAACTTACAACTCTGAGAAAAAAGTCAATTGTAATTTATATCTTGCAATTCTGACTTTATAATTCGCAATTGTGATTTTATATCTCACAATTCTGAGAAAAAAGTCAGAATTGTGAGTTTGTATCACGCAATTCTCAGAGATGTAAACTCGGAATTGCGAGGAAAAAAAAAATCAGAATTGTGAGATAAAAAGTCGCAATAACCTTTTTTAAAAAAATGTATTCAGTGGTGGAAACGGGATTCCATAATAGTGATATCTAATTAAGTTTGAATATTACATCTGCTTATTTATTTATTAAGGTATGGGTATGATGGAGGGTCACACTTTGTCTGAGGCACAAGCAGAATTCAGAGACAAATTCTGGGAGTTTTACAAGGTATGTTGCAATGATAAGCATCTGTCCTTAGTTCAACCAAATGTTCATAGCTGACAACATTTAATAACATACTTCTTTTTTAGGCAGATTGGTGTGTTTGGCCAGCAGCTCAGATGATAAACTTCTACTTCTTGCCACCCAAGTTTCGTGTCCTTTATGTAAATATAATTACCCTGGGATGGGACACTTATCTCTCCTACCTCAAACACAGTAAGAAAATTTGCATTACTTGAAGATTTTCTAATTAATAATGTAGTCTTGGTGATAAGGGTTTATTTAATTCCTGGCTAGATAAAAATCAGTGTGACACTGACTCTCCTCTATGGGGTGTAGGCTTCCTTGTAACAGGTGATGAATGACATTTGTGTTTTTCCAGGGGACAAAGTAGAAGCTGAGACCACAAAAGAAGCTGAGTGACCTGCCTGAAGATGTCTGAAAAAAGAGAATATTTGAAACCGCTTCAATCACAAAAAAAAAAAATAATAATAATTAAATCTTATTATTCAAGACTGTTAATGGACAACTTTCTGTTTTTAAATTTCATATAATAGTATTAATATAATTTTAGCTAGTAATTCCAGGTATGTTGCACATTTTGCATTCAACTGGCATTTTGCTTTTATTGTGTTTGAATAATTTAACAAATGTATTTGCCCAAAAATCAGTGTATTTTTGACATGTGAAGTGCAAAACTGTTTAAATTATATTCTTATAATGGTATAGAATACAGTTTTTATAGTTATCTTCATTTACTGTAAAAAGTAATATTTTTCAGTTTGGTCAAGCATGTTTATAATCACAATAATGTGCCAATATTATGTTTTATATACACTGGAAACAGATGCTGCACATGCAGTAATGTTTCTATTGATTGTTACTATTACTATAATGTTCATAAATTGCCTTTACATGTATATTTTTGCCTAATTAATTTCGTTTTTTGACGATAAATGTATTTGTTGGATAGAACGTTTACTCTCTGCATTGTCATTATGTGAAACTACTTGAATGTATGATTTATTTAATGGATTAAAATAAAATTATTTTTGTGTGTGTTGAATATTACCATAAATCAGAGTCAGATTTCACTCTAGTTTTATACATTAGAACTTTGAGGTTGAATCCAAATCCAAAAGAGCACTTCTATTCATTTAACAAGGCATCCGTCTTGCAGTGGTATGACAGTTGTTGACAGCACGTGAGCTGCTCTGCAGTCAGCACATACAAACCTGCTGAGTGAGAGTGACAGGACACTGTTTGCCTTCATAGGGGCTTCCAAACTGTGATAAAACACAGGTGTCCTGGCAGGATGTTCTCACAAACCATTTGCTTTTGAGCTATAAAGGTTACTTGCTACAGGCTTGGAAAACAACCTTTTTAGGAAGAGACCAGAATGTGCAGCTCTCACGGATTGAAGATGTGCTTAAAAATTAAATTTGTGAAATGACTTTTTTTCTTCTCAGTTTTAGTGGTAAGTGTTATTATTTGCACATTTTAAACTAGTTTTCTTTATTATTAATTTGCCTGTTTATTGACTGGTGCTTAGTGTTTATCATTATCTTTATATTATTTAACTATAGTTAGTCCTTTAGAAAGTCTTTTTCCAAGCACCTGAAAAAGCTTAGTGTCTACTTTCTGAATAGATTTATTGTTGTTTATCATGAAGTGTGTATTTTCAGAGTTGCCTCCCATTTGAACAATATGAAGAGAAGCTCTTCTTTGAAGTCTTTCTGGACATCAGAGGTAGGTTATATCAGTTCATCAGTGCTCACAGTCATCCTGTCTGGATTGATTCTCAACAGATTCACTGTGACTATGCAGATCACCCATTTATAACACTAAGTCATTTAAGTGCACCCTAACATTTCTGTATTATTTAAATAAATAGCGAACTAAAAGTAAATACTTGAATTAAACTATTTAACATCATATATTTTCATTAGTTCATGCTTCTTTCTTTGTCAGTATTAGCCTACACCTGTCTTATCATGTATTGGTGCAGATTATTTACCTTTACTGTTAATTCAGAGAGAATGGGACACCCAGCAGGGCCTGCTCGGATCCAAACCCATGCCCAGTCACCGTACAGTTAAGAGGACGTTTTCAGGGGTCCTCCAGCTTCCCCGTCTGTCCCGCCGGCTCTCGGCTCAGGGAGATTCCGAGAACTTTACCCGCAAGGCCTCCTTTTCCCTCGGCATCGCCAATGGCCTGGAGTCCGATACTTATCAAAGTTCATGGTAAGCTGCTCTTTTTATGACTAAATGTTGACTATTGATTTTACGAAAGCTTTTTAATTTTGGTTAGTGAGTAACGACGCACTTTGTAGGCTACAGTTTGCAAAGAATGAGGAAAATCTTGTTTTTATCGTCGTTTGTAAACAAGTAGGCCAACATGTGATGTCAAGGGTTAAAGTAACTTCATACTAAAACAGATTTTAGTTGATAACGTAATACCACATGACCGTTCGTCATGTAGGCTACCTGTTTGCAAAATAGTGGCTTCACGTCAGCAACTTTGGACGTTTTTTACTTACTGTTGTTGTGTTTTTTTCGTGACTATTAGATTATAATTTCATTAAATGTACAGTGAGCTATATCAGTTCTGTATAATAGTTAATACATCCTTAACGTCATATATACACTTAAAATTTTCACTAATTGATGTAGCCTCCAGAGACAGAAATTGACGTTTTGCATGAAAACAGAAGAGGGAGACATTGTTCCCTAAAGGCCAGAAAACAGACACAAAGTCATCAACAGAGTTAGTAAATGTGCAGTTACACATTCTCACCTGTTATTTAAATATTTACCAAACTATCTTTTAAGGTATCTTAGTGATATCGTAAAGATTTAGGCCCTAAAACCTTAAAGTCTTAAGAAGCACGGGTAAATGTGTAGGAATAGCCAAAAATACATTGTATGGGTCAAAATGATAATTTTTTCTTGCCAAAAATCATTAGGATATTAAGTAAAGATCATGTTCCATGAAGATATTTATATAATAATTTCATTTGGACAACTTTAAAGGCGATTTATTTAGATTTTTTTTTTTTTGATGCATTTCCCCCACATACATTGTCTTTCAAAAGTATTTGCACAGTTAACAAAACACCACACAAAGGTAACCACAGGTGTAGTTTATCACATTAACTATGAAAATAATTCACAATGTATGATGAACAAAAAGCATCCAAATACTATTTTTGCTGATTTTAAACAAAAAAAGGCTCTTATGTTCACCAAGGCTACAAACAGAAAAATAGTGAAATAAGTGAAATATTATGATTTAAAATATACAAATACAAATATACGTATATAAATATGTACAATGTATTTAATCCTGTAAAACTGATTTTATTCAGTTCCACAATATTTTTTGGAAATTGTGTTTTTTCAGGATTCTTTGATGAATAGAAAGTTCAAAAGAACAACATTTATTTGAAATATTAAAAAAAAAACTTTTGTAACATCTGTCCATCCTCGCTGGATAGAAGTATTAATTTCTTTTTTAGAGAAAAAAAAAGAAGTAGGCTATGTTGTTTTAAAAAATGAAAATTAGAATTATTAGTTTTTATAAAGAGTTACATTTTTGTTTTGTAATGCAACAGACATTTTTAAGTGTCCCTAAAGTACCCAAAACCTTTTTCGGGGCCACTGCATGCGTATTGTTTTTGCGTACACAGCTCATCCGGCAGTCAAAGGATCACAGGGAACCTTTTCCCCTCTGATAATCAAAGCCCATGGGGCCCGTGATAGAGGGCCATCGTGACATGAGCCATGCTCTCCGTCTGACTTTATCTGACTTTGCTTTTTATAGTCAGAGCTTTCATGTGACTTCTCCTGGTAAACCTAGAGCATGTGAAAGGCATACGCATTTCTCTGAGGAAATCTGAACACCGCGATCAGCTCTGCGCTGCGCCGCTGGTGCGTTGGCTTCTCTGTGCGCCAGGGGACTGGAACAGGAAGTCATTATAGACCAGTAAACACTGGCCCTCGCACACTAATAGTCTTAATGCGGAGGTGGGGCCACTTAGCGAGCTCTATCATGGAGTCCACTCATTGTAAATCACACTGCCATATTTAGTCTGTTGGAGGGAAGTCTTCCAAGTTATGTAAACAAAACGAGTTCACGAGGGGAGATGTTCCATTGCTATGATGGCTGGCTCCGTTAATGTGCCTGTGATCTCTGAAGCAAGGCTGGATTTCTCAGCTCTAGTGAAGGGTGAGAGATGTAGACTGTGGTTTTTGTGTTGAGAAAGCAGTGTGAGTGAGCGACCCATGCCACGACTAGACACTTGTTTTGCCAGTGGTGAAGAAACAGGAACTCTGCTGTCATGAGCGACGTGCTGTCAGAGAGTCCAGAAGAGGAGAGACCTCAGAGGCCCACGCATCTCAAGCTGAGGGTCAGCTCTCCCACCGGCTCCCCCAAAATGTCTCCGCGGGACTCTCCTCGGAGTTCGCCCCGCAACTCGCCTCTGCTCTTCCGCAGGCTGATGATGAACCGCAGCATTGCTCTGCAGAGACGCTTCACTTTGGCTCACACTCCCAGGTAGGATGCAATCTGCACTCTGAATCGTTCCTTACCGGGAGGCTTGGCTTCAAACCACACACACACACACACACACACACACACACACACACACACACACACATAGGAGTCTTGTGGCACAGGGATCTACGTAACAACACATCACAAGGCGAATTTTGCGGCTGCTTGAGACATTCGCCCCCCTCGTCCAAAGTTTGTATTGATGCTAACACTTCTAGCTACAATAATAATCACTATAATCAAGGAGGTGGTTTGTCTGCTGTGTGGAAGCATAAAAAGATGTCTTTGTTTGCAAGGATGTCTTGACCTGAAGTGGTTATTGTCAGCCTATCTCAACAGTAATCAAATGAACTGCTTTTTTGCACGTAGTTATAATGGTTCTGGCTGTTAAGTCCAGTAAAGTCCAAGCTGGTAGTAAAACTAACTCTCAAATAAACTTCCTGGGGGGAACGGCTTTTTTTTTTGCATTATTTCTATTATTTATTTTCTTTTTTTAGATGGTTATTATCATTTTATAGTGTAGCAATTTAATTTGTTATTTTGCTGAATGTTATATTATTAGTTTATCTTTCAACATTTTTACAGTTTAGTTTTAAGACCATGATGGACCTAAACCAGCATTTGTGTCAAATAGTACTTGTTAGGTTGTCATTGTGGTTTGCAAGTTCTGCAATTTGTTGCCTTTCAGGTCTGACAGTTTTTTTTTTTTTTTTTAACTCTTAACTTTACCGTTCAAAAGTTTGTGGTCAGGAAGATTTAAAATGTTTTTGAAAGAAGTTTCAAAGATTTATTTGTGTTCATTTGTTATCAGTTATCAGACTCAGAATTTTTGTTTTCTATTTTAATATATTTAAAATGTCATTTATTCCTGTGATGCAAAGCTGAATTTTCAGCATCATTACTACAGTGTCACATGATCCTTCAGAAATCATTTTAATATGCTGATTTGCTGCTCAAGAAGCATTTCTTACTATCAGTGTTAGAAACAGTGATAGTTTTGTGGAAACTTATACTTTATTCCCCTCAGAATTCTTTGATCATCTTTTATACTATTGTAAATGTCTTTTAATGAATTTAATGTGCTCCTGCTAAATAAAACTACTAAAAAAAATCTTTCTGACACCAAGCCTTTAAATGGTGCTGTATGTTACCCCTAATTCCACGTGATAGATATTTCAGCAAAGATGATTTCTTCCTTTCTTTGACCTCCAAACACTGAAAGTGGAAAATCATGTGATTCAAACAAGATTGACGTGAAAAGCAGTTTAAAGCCCTTAAAACTGGCCTTTTGGAAGTCAGCGCCAAAATACATCTCTAACGCCTGTGGTTTTGACATGTTACAGCCTCTGTTTTGAGCTGTTTCTGTGTCTGTTAAACTTCCAAGATTTGAGGAAGTCAAAGCCTGACAACAGTGTAAACATCCCCAGCCATGCACACACACACGCAATGCGTGTTGAGAAATCATTAGCAGAGCACCTCAGAGGTGTTATACTTGAAAACTGTGAAATAGACCTCAAATATTTATTAACTGATTACAGCCATCAAGTATTTTGCCAAGAGGTGACCAGTGAACTCGGGTGGTGTTTATCAGAGAATAAATCTGCAAGAGAACCATTTGAGCTGAAATGTTTAAACACAGGTCACCGTGTTCATGTCAGATGGTTTGTGTGATGTAAGTGGAAAGAGTCAGCCTGTCATCTGTCTAATGGACGCTAGAGCAGTTCTCTTGGCTCGGCGAACAGTGGAAGTCCACGCAGGTCAAAAGTGACTTTTAAAGCCGAAAAGATCTGTCTTGTGTGTGTCAAGGATTTGGGAGAAAGAAAGAAACAGGCTGTTGGAAAATTATGGCAGGATGGTGTAGGAAGAGGAATGATTAAACAAGCCATATCTCTGTCAGAATCCTGTCTGCAAGAGATGAAGCAAATCGGAGCAAGAGACTTTATTTAACATTAGTGTCAGGAACTTTAAAGTGTTTTTAACAGAATGTTTCAGGGTTATAATAACAGGAGATCTGTTTGCTCCGAGAAGTCCTTCCACAGAGTGGTAATGTATCTTGAGGAGCTTTTCTGGTTCTTAATTCAAAAAGCCCACTAGAGATTAACTAATTTTACCATGGCAAATAATTTGACCCATGGATCCCTCAATATTTAGTGAGCTGACTCTGTGCTACGCTGCATTTACAAAGCATCTGAGTTCTATGAAGAACGGTACGTTTTTAAGGGAAGAAATATAACTTCCTCTGATTATCTATCACCTTGTTTATTTACTAAAGGTTTTTTGACAACCAGAATTCAAAAGGTGTGGCTTTGTTACTACTTCCTCTTCCGCTTTTACAACTTTTCAGCGATGTGTTTTGGATCCAGAACTTGTTTGTAAGGCACATGCAGCTCTTGACATTCTTCTTGAACGTTATGTTGTGATGTGCTGATCTGTCTCTTAAGATTGTTTGGCCAATATCAACAACCTGAGTTCAAGCGCCTGCAGCAGCCCTCATACTCC
Source organism: Cirrhinus molitorella (assembly GCA_033026305.1). NCBI lineage: Eukaryota > Metazoa > Chordata > Actinopteri > Cypriniformes > Cyprinidae > Cirrhinus > Cirrhinus molitorella. The sequence goes on along the minus strand of CM065124.1, from coordinate 23,312,479 downwards.
CTCATACTAGCCTCACCCGTAAACAGATCAACTAAAACTTTGTCTCTTCTGTCCTACTGTCAACTGCTTTAAATTACTTTTTTCCACATTAACCTATACTCCATACACAATAATGACAAAGCAAAAAAACATGGTTTTAACAGGTTTTAACATCTTTGCAAAATTTGGTACAAATAAAAAAACTTTGATGATTCCATTGCATAAGAATTCATACCCTTATTTGGGACAGTTGAAATGTACACTTAAAAATAAGGGTTCTTCACAACAATGCCATTGAAGAACCAATCAGTAATATATTTTTTAAAGAACCATCTCTTTGTTTCCTTTTTATAATCTGAAGCCTCCTTCAGAAACCTTTTCACGTTTCACAAAAAGGTTCTTCAAAGGTTCTTTAGACAAAAAAAGGTTTGCCTATGGCATCGTGAAGCACCTTATTTTAAAGAGTGTAGCTCAGGAGCATTCATATTGCTTGTAGGTGTTACTACTTTGGGAAATTCAGTCAATTTGAGCAATATCACACGAGTAACAGTTTGATATGGCTGTATATCAGCACTGCTTTGATTCAGCTGTAGATAATCTCAGCGCGCCGATATACAGCCATATTGCACTGCTACTCGTGTGATACTGCGTTTATACAACAGTTAGACGTCACAGTTATTACTGTTTTAAAACAAACAAAAGCATTGGTTTGAATGTCTGCTAAGGAAAGCAATATCTTTGTTGTACTATCCTTTCATCTGTTAATGGGGATTTCACAGTCAAAAGTGCAATGGCAGCACTCTGACACACTGCATTAAAGTTACATAAAATATTAACGTGATGAGATTTTGCCCTCAGCCAAAACTATTTGCTCTGGAACAAATAATAGATTAATGAGACCAAAGACTGCCCACTAGATTTAGCCAAAACTAATTATAATCTCATGCTTAACCACTACAGAGATATCAGAGCCGGCGGCAAATTCCAGAAGATCTGGCTGAGGTATGACTGTTCTGGGCTTGTTCACAAGCGGTGAACGGCCACTGATGCCCTGGACCTCACATCTCTGAAAACATCAAAGTAATATAGAAGCTATCTTTACTAACAAAATGTATATTTGAAGTCTAAACAAGCACATTCTCACCTAAAAACTCTTAAAACTACATTCCGTGACACAAAAACAGTATTATTTATAGAATCATAGTGGATTTTGGGGCCCACCATGACAAACAGTTAGACAGCTGGAGTTCCAATATCACTAGAATATCACACTGCTCTTAGCCAATCAAATTCGAGGACCAGAAAGAACTGTTGTATTAATAAATGAAGTAAGGTGTTTTAGGTGTTCAGATGGACAAAATCTAAGAGAAAAGATATAATATAGTATAGCATAGCATAGATTTTTAATGTATATTTTTTAGTGTAGTATTTGCAGTCCTTAATATGGATAGTCAAACTGCAGGACTATTCAACATTCACCTTAATTACAAAAAAAACATACTATTTATGTTTATGAACAAAATATAAATGAAAGTGACAGTAAAATGTAATGTCAACTGCGAGATAGGTTGAAGCAGCTTCTTTGTGTATTGTATCCACTAGAGGGTAGAGCTGAGTGGCTTTTCCCTCACTTGACATTGTTGTCATTTAGTACTTACAGTCAAATCAAAATTTATTCAGACACCCTCAACTAATTTTCACATTATCAGTGTCAGAACAAATTTATCTTGATAATGTTAACCAAAAATTCTGAAATCTGTTATTATGAGAATATTTACACAACTATCAATACTTTGTTGACCAATTACCAAGCAATGCTTAATTTCGTTCAGTCTGCGGTGTAAAAAAGGTTGCATTAGCAATTAAAGAAAGAAAAAACACTTACGCAAAACATGGTCAGGTCAAAGTGTCTGAATAATTTTTGGTCTTAAATTTTTATTAAATTTAGTGGTAGTCCACTGTATAAAGAATATGTGTATAATATGTCACAGTTAACTTTATTTTGCTATCCTCATTTACATAAATGAACTGTAGTGTCCTGCACCCGCTAGTATAAAATATAAAAAATTATATCTGGTGTCTGAATAATTTTCGGTTTAACATTTTTTTTTTTTTTTTTTCATGCACCTCTCAAATTGAGATTTTGGGCTTTTTGGTTTTTCAGACTAGTGGATAGAAACCACCTAAAAGACACTGTTAAGTGTTTCTTTTATAGCACTTTATCTATTTGTGTCAATAGATTTCAATTATAGTATGTATTTCTAAAGGCCATTTTTTCAAAATGAGTTTTTTCTCCTACACTGAACCATAAATCTCCACTTCAGTAGCACTTACACACACACACACACACACACACACCAAACTTTACATTTTAATTCCTGTCTATATCCTGAAGGTTTTTACAGAGGGATTTGTTCATATATAATTTGCTTGATACAACATTTTAAATAAAAAAAAAATTGTTTTCTGTCTGTTCTAAGTATTTACTTAATTTTGAAGTGACAAAATGAGATACCCCAAAGCCCCTCTGTAAAAACATTTGACTCTAATATGGCAAAAAAAAAAAACTAAACAAGAATTTTGAAACTGACTTCATCCAGTGTTTAGATTTTTGTTCTAGAAATGTATGCAAATTAGTGCATATTTAATTAAATAATGCCTCATTTGCATATTTAAACCTAACATTTTAGAAAACTTGTAATACAAAAAATGTTAGCAATTATCAATGTAATCAATCAACTGAGTAAGTAAGGTGATAACTATGTTATTTTTTTACCCTATTCACCTGCAGTGTCTCGCCTTTACTGTATGAGTTTGCAAGATATTTTTTAATACGATCTTGTTCTTTTAATACAGACCATCCAAATCTGTTATCTCAGTTAATGTAAAGACTACACACAATTTATATTCTACACAATTTATGCTGGATACATTTTTCCTGTCATAATTCTTAACACACACACACACACAAAATGGTAAGAAATAAAATTAATGATTATATTTAAAAAAATGAAATAATAAAATAAAGATTTTCCCCAAAGTACAAAAAGTTGAGTTTAGGATGTTGAGCCGCTGTGTGTACTTACTACCTCCCTCTATATATTGGAATTAGCCACACACAGTGTCATTATTTAGCTGCAGGCAGGGTCCAGTTAGTGTTGCATTTGGAAACAAGCCAGTGACGTAGAGGACTCAGGTTATTACTTTTTAGTGCACTTGAAGACAGTAAAGCAGCAAGTTGCAGATGTTGAGCCTCATCTTAGGACACCCCACCTATCACAAACCGACCCATGAAAAATACCTTATATACACATGAAACAGTGCTACAGAGTTTCTCTCTCCGTGTCCCTCTCTCCTTTCCTCCACCCTCTATCTTTCTGTCTCTCTCTCTCTTTCTCTCTCTCTCTATCAAAGGCTGGTTGTTTCAGGCCAGAGTTTAGTTTCAGGGCTTTGGATTCAGAGAATGGCACCAGGAGGCTGGATGGGACGGCACACTCTCTGGAGCATCTGATGGGATTATGAGCTTCTTGACTCAAGACTTTTATGCAACTAGTAAAATATCAGCAAATACGTTTGATGTTTAGGAACATACTTTTTTGTTAGAATCATTTTTTTTGTGCGTTTAATTTTTTCGGACTTTGTGGGATTCAACTTCAGAGTGTTGCGATTTCCCAAAGACTTTCATCCAGGACTCGCTGCTCTGTACAGGCTACGCTGGGCCTTTATTCTGGTGAAATAGTGGATTTTTAAAGTTGATATCAAGCTTTCGTCTTGCGTTAGTTTTCACTTTTTTAGTTTTCATTTTTGTTCATCAAGATCGTCACAGCATTATGTTCCTCAGTGGATGGAAACACTGGGCACTTAGCGGACATGAAATCAAGACAAGAAACCTTCTGAGGTGTTGTTTTTAGTTCTGTCACATCCAGACACACAGTCCAGACAGAATTGGACACACTTTCTGAGTTTTAACTATAGTATTCTAAAAGTTAACCTAATCCTCTTTCACGATGAGTAAAGACCTTCGTTTCCCCAGGAAGACAATGCAGATGAACTATTCAACGCGGCGGCACTCGTGCATCGGGTATGTATAAGCAACAAAAACAGCATATATAGAGTCATCACCTTAAATTGAGTTGGTCGTATGCTAAATTTACTTTTGAAGCTTTGTTTTTAAATTTTCATTGATTATATAATGACCTTGGTGGAACTTTCAAGGCAAAAAGTGCTTTGTTAAAGTGTCTGTCATTGTCCCATGCTGTAAATGTCATTTTTGCTCTGTTTGATGAGCACTTTGACAATTTGAAATAACTCCAGGTTGAGATTTACACTCTGCGTGAATATGTTGTCTTTCAAGTGCTCAGTTCTGACAGGTTTTTCTTGTGTAAGAAGGTCTTGAAGCAAACCAGTCCTCTGGGTTTCTGACATCACTAACATAAGCTCTGAAATGATGAGTGCACCTTCTGTTGGAGAGAGCTACGCTGGAGTTATTTAGACCTCTCTCTTTCTCTGCAAGCACTGTTATACATAGTATGACGGTGTTAAAGCAGGCCGAGCGCAGTGCTGGCTGTTATGTGATGTGATGTGTTGTGTAGCTGTTATATCTGTGGCCTGGACAGCCTGAGGCCAGTAGTGGTAGGGAATCGATGGTTCAGCCAGTGTCTGTTGATGTTCGCCTGTAGCGGCCACAATGGGTAGACATACTGCGACCTTACGCGCACAGTGACCTCAGTACTATCCAGCATGCCTGAAATTACCTCATATAAATAAAAAAACAAAAACAGAAGAAAACTTTTACAAATTCTGTATACATTTTTATTTCATTTGTGTTTAATTATCATTTGGTCGTTTTAATATATTTGCCTATTTTACCAATCAAACTGATAGCGATAATAAAATCGATATGAGATGTTACGCATCATTATTTGATGATTACAGTCCAGACATCTGTGATCATAGCCGCTATGCGCGTATGTATTTATCTCTTGTGAAGTAGATTCGTTTGAGCCTTTTTGAAACACTGCCACTCTTCTGTCTATGGCTATCTAAAGGACCTGTCACAACTCCGCACAGCATATCACAGTGTTACACTGTTTACAAGAGAGGCTTTTCATTTAGAGACAGCACTCTTAGGCTCCACGTGACTCAGACAAAGCTGTGACTTGTTTCCTCGATGTGTATCGCCACAATAGCCATTTAAAGCAGAGCAAGCAGTGTTGCAGAGCATCACCGTCAAAATAGAGGACTGGATATTTACCTCATTATTTATAACATTTGCAGCACCTGTAGAGCATCAACTAGTGATGAGTGCTTTCAAAACATTGCGAGACTTCAAAAGCCCTTGTTGATGTTTTGTTTTGAATTAGTGGTTTGGGGTGCACATTAAACTTGTCAAGTCATAAAGTTTCGAACCTTGGTTTCGAAACTTTTAGAATTCTTATGGTTGGACTTATGAACTGTTGCCTAATATATGGTTTAACTGATGTCTGGTAAAGTTCATTTTAACAGATGTGATTCATTTCAATAAGTGTGTATATAATGGACAGGGGAGTGAGAGGTAATTGTTTCTAACTGGCCTAATTTTCCTAGTCTTGTCTAAAAATACATTTAAAAAGCACTCTATATTTAATGTTTTTTAATGATTTGTGTACAATTATAATTGTTTTATGCACATTTGGTCTGTTTTTGTGGCATTTACATTGTTTTGACCAATATGTGTCGCCAGTGTGCGCTGTGTCAAATTTCAAAAAGTAATTGGTTCAACTGACCCTTCGCAAAAACATGCCCTCCTTAGTTACTGTTGCTATGTTCGACAAACAGTGCCGCTCTCACCCTACATATCATGTTCTAAAGCAGTGAAAAATACATTGCAGAACTGACAACACATCGACAAAGAAGAGCAGTTTACTTCTGGTATGAAACAAGGTTTCAGCTTTAAAATGTTAAGATTTTTCTTTAAGATATTCCAACAATAGTGGCTTTCTAATGTGTCTTGACAGATCACTGTATTGCCTTATTTGATCAATCGTCATGTGAACCGATCCTCATTTCTTATTACTTAAAAGCACAAAATAAACATGAATGAACAACAGAGCATATTTTACTGTCGTATTAACTGTCAATAAAAAAATGTCAATACACACAATTTTTCAAGTTTAAGTCCACTGAAGTTAATCTACTCTTCTGTCTGATTTGTTGGTCGCACAAAACAGTGGATTCTGCATTTTCATTGGTCAGATCACCTGTCAATCAAGCTCTTTGCGAAGGGTCAATTGATTGAGAGTTTCTCACAAACCGAGAGCATTAAATTATTTATCTTTACACAACAGTTCCAGTGAAGTTTAATTTTTCAGCAACGCTTTCTAAGTTATGTTGTTACGCCAGTAGTTTGAGTTTGAATCATTCTTTCAACCGAAACATTCTGGAACTTTGTTTGTTGCTCAGAGACACACAACGGCTTTATGGGGTTTTGTTTGGAGCTTTTTTCGGTGGCAAAACAAAAACAGACAAAGCAACTGCTAATACTAAAATGTAAGTTTCTCAGTATTATTAAGCTAAAGGAATATCTCATTCTGAGTAATTTTAAGATATTTGTGACCCTGGACCACAAAACCAGTCTTAAGTAGTATGAGTATACTTGTAGCAAAGCCAAAAATGCATTATATGCCAAAAAGCAATAGGATATTAAGATCATGTTCCATGAAGATATTTTGTAAATTTCCTACCATGAATCTATCAAAACGTAATTTTTGATTAGTAATATGCGTTGCTACAAAGTTCTTTTGGACAACGTTAAAGGCTGTATCTTGGCCAAATATGGTCCTATCGTAACAAACCTTACATCAATGGAAATCTTATTTATTTATGATGTATAAATCATTTACCCTCATGACTGATTTTGTGTTCCACATTTTTGATTTAGCTTTGACTGCACTTGAGCCTTTGCTGAAAGCTATGTGAGTACACAAGACTTAGAGTATGTTTATACGAAAACGATAGTCAAAAGGATCAACAATGTTGTCAAAAATATTGTTCATATTGTTCTGCTAAAACAGCTAAAAATGCTGTATTTAAAAATGTACAATTATGAATTTATTATTATTATTATTATTATTATTATTATTATTTTGTTGTTGTTGTTTTTGCTTTTTGTAGTTTACCTGGCTGCAAAGCCATATTGGAAATACTCCGATGTAAAAACAACAGCATGGATTACATGTTTAATGTACTACTGAATGTTGTTTTGCTAATGTATGTTGTCTAAACCATGGCAAAAAAAAACGTGTGGAAGCTAAATCATATAGAGAAGGACTTAGTAAGCAGGAAAGGGCCCAATATTTAGACAAACTAAAGTTAATAGTTGGTGAAGATATGTACGAGCAGTATTAATTAAGATAATAGCCTAATATTTCACCTACCTGACCGGAAATGAGAAAAAACACAATTGTTGTCAAGATTCTTGCCCTAGAAATCCTGGTTCAGTTTGGCCAACCACAAACGCTTTTTGTTCCTCAGACAGTATTTGGACTCTTCTCCTTGATTTGTTTAAACTTTTTGCAGTCTGTAGTACTCCAAATGTTTTTCCCGGTCTGACCGATTAGTACAGACCAAAACATAACAATAATGAACTAAGTTTAGCAGCAATAATCAGCAAAATATGCAAGTTTTGTTTAGTTCAGTGGCATTGTTTACATTCAGCGCCGCCAATATGGCGTTGTAAAAAAAACCTCTATAAATTGAACTTTTAACTTAAACTCTCAAGTTTTGTAACATTCTGTGTGAATGGCCACTGTCTGAGAATGCTAAACTGAGCTAAAACTTTTATATGTATATTTTGCGTTGTATCTCAGACTGTGGTGGTTGCAGCTTCTTTATTGCACTGGCTCAGCAAATAACACTTACATCACATATTAGAGTAGCACCTTGTTGAGTTGTTCCAAACCGATGTTGAAAGAGAAAGTCAAGTGAGGTGAACCAATGACAGGACAACAGTGTCAGTATCCAGCGGACCCAAAAATAAAACCTCAGAGCTCAGAATAGTCGATAGGCACTGATGCTGTGACTGGAGTCGCTGTGCGTCACTGTTCTGCTCCATATTTTCAGCATGGCTGCTTTCCCCAATGGCTCCCACCGCTCATTGATCTGTCAGCCTCTCTCACTGATGATGGGAGCCCTGCCAACCCATCTGCCGTCTCTCCATTAGAAACCAGCAATCTAATAGAAGCTGTCAGAGCAGTTTTTTTGGAAAGCTGTTACAGTGCTCTTTGATTATAGGCGGCTGACATCTACTGGTGAAATGATGTAACTGCTGAAATCACATAGGAGATCATTTGAAGTAATTTGCTTGTGGACATAATTAACAGCAGTGCAGTTTAGATGAAACTCTAGCTTCAAAGGTGATTCATTCCATCTTAAACTAAGATGGTTTGCTGGTCTTAAATGGTCTCAAAGCCTGGCACTGAAAAGTGTTCAAAACATCTTTAAAATCAGCTAGAAACTTGTTTAAGGTGCTTTTTTTATAGCAGGGATGAAAAAGCTTTGTTTTGTTCTTCCAGATGGTTACTTGTAATACATGTCTCACCAGCAGGGGATGCAATAGTCTAAGATAAATTCATCACATTATAAATGAAGGTCCATATACACATTTACCTGTAACAAATCTACGCTGCAATTTATTAATTTCTTAGAACAAGACCAGTTAAATATCTGCTTCTAAGTCTATTTTTGTTGCAAAAGGCATCCTCGCCTGAGAATTTATGAGCAGAATTTCACTCCTGCTTCACATTATATTCCTTTTTGTGGAGTATTCACTTTTATGCAATGCTTTCCTGATTCCTAGCAAAATTTATCACAGGAATTTAGTGTCAGTGCTTTCAGCTGCTGGCCAGACATGCTGTTAGCCAAGCATCACAGTGTGACAAGCCTGTGACGTCAGCACAGTGATGCTTCATCCATGCTGTGACGTCTGGCTGGAAATTCATGGAAATTCAGTCTCAGTCTTGGCAAAAGCCATTTGTTTGCCCACCGATAGTGCTGTTAAACTGCCACTTCTGACGCTTTCAGTCAGTTCAGGTGCAGACAGTATAAAGGTGAATTTAATTCAGTTATTGTTTTGTTTTGCTTTAGAGAAAAATGAGTACTTTTTCCTGTGCATAAATGTGACCCTGGACCACAAAACCAGCCATGTCGCTGTGGTATATTTGTAGCAATAGCCAAAAATACATTGTATGGGTCAAAGTTATTGATTTTTCTTTTATGTCAAAAATCATTATGATATTAAGTAAAGATCATGTTCCATGAAGATGTTTTGTAAATTTCCTACCGTAAAAATGTCAAAACTTTATTTTTGAAAAGTAGTATTCATTGCTAAGAACTTCATTTGGACAACTTTAAAGGTGATTTTCTCAATATTTCAATTTTTTGCACCCTCTGATTCCAGATAGTTGTATCTCAGCCAAATAGTATCTGATCCTAACAAACCATACATCAGTGGAAAGCTTATTTATTCAGCTTTCAGATGATGCATAAACCTACATTTCGAAAAATTGACCCTTATTGACTGGTTTTGTGGTCCAGGGTCACAAATGAGGAGAAAAAGACTCCTAAGAGGCTGTACCAGTACCAGCACAGAGACATTTGCCAGGTATAAACACTGAAGTCTGTTTGCTATCTGGAACTGATAGATTTCCAGGACACTGACTTCAAGTTTGAATGCTCACATTATTACCCAGAATAATAATAAAAAATGAGCACTGAGGTGAGCAAGAGAGATTTTTTTCTCTGTGCTGCAGAGCCAAGAATAATAATAGACATCATCTTGACCTCGGGACTTTCATTCCTCATACGGTAATCTGTTAAGAAAATTTCTTTTTTACGCTGGGTTTCAATCTGTCACAGTAATTGGTTATTCATTGCGCTGTGGAAAAATCTTTTATTAATTCCTGGAAAATCATAACTACAGGCTGTCATATTGACATTATCAACATACAGCACCTGATCATTCAGTTTGTTTGAATTATTAGAGTTTAATTTAAAGAACTGAAGCATCTATATCATGCATCTCTTTGTCAGGTTTATTAAACTTTAAGCTTTAAAAAAATTATAAGCAGATTCCAAAACATCTTTGCTAAAACTTACTTTATCTAAAATCAATACAAACCTGGCCACTGGCTGTACTTTCTATCAAAACAGCCCAAATTACCAGTTCTGTGGATGATCTATGGTCTTTCAGTTTTTGAGGGCTAAAACACTCACGCTCTAGTTTGCATGAATATTCAAGTCTTTCCAAAAATTGGCCATCATTGTTTTTTGGATCTTGATTATGACATCCTAACAAACTGTTATGACTGAAACATGTAGACAGTCCAAACAAGGTCATTTGCTTTAGCCAAAGATCTTTATCAGCCCTCATGTTGTCCAAATCATTAGCACAAAGAAACAGCTACGTCCTGGCAGTTTTAGCTGAAGCAAGAGATTTGTTTCATCAGACAATATCATTTGCTCACAAATCATGTTTAGATAATTCAAGAGAGAAGGAAACACCTTTTGACTCTGAAACTATAACTAATACATTTATAATACAAAATATTTTAATTCTGGAACTTTTAGCAATTCTGGAAAAAGCGTCACGACAGACCATGGATGTTTTTTTTTTTTACCACTTGTTTATGTCTTTTTCACTGAAGAGAAAGTTTTACTTCAGAGAAACCAGCTAAACCACAATTCACTACTAGCAACAATTCACTACTCATATGCTGGTCTCCAGTAAATTGACTCCCGTTGAAGTTCCTTGAGATCTCAAACTAAACTTGTAATCCATCAAGAGTGAATATGAAGATTAAGGACTTAAAGATCAGCTCAGGAAGTTATATGCGTGTCTCTTACAGTTCTTGGCAGCAACAGCAGGTTTTCTATTGTTATCTTGTGTTCACTGTAGTCCTCTCTTGAGGGGAAGGAATAAACCTGCCTCTCTTCCTTGTCTCAAGGTTTTTGGTTCACATTTGTGTCTGGACATAAGAGAGTTTATTAAAGTTATTCTCATGTTTAGCTGTGTGATGATACTTAGATTTCTGTGTTTTTATCATCTTAGTGTGGAGCAAATACACTACTAAAAATAAAGGTTTGTTATTTTCCATGAAGAACCTTACTTTCCACTCAAGGTATTTGTAGTGGAAATCGTTCTTTAAATTTTTTTAAATGTAGAAAAAACTAAGAAAAAAACAGTTCTTTGAAGAACTGTTCACTGAAAGGTTCTTTGAGAAACCGAAAATGGTTCTTCTATTGCATCACTGTGAAAACATCCTTTTGGAACCTTTTTATTTTAAGTGAAAACTTTGGATCCTTTTTATTTTTAACCTTTGTATTTTTAGTTTTTAACTGTTTTTATGCAAACTTTTTTGCTGTGTCTGCAGTTGAAAGGTTAGTTCACCCCAGAGTTAAAATTTCCTGATAACTTACTCACCCATCATCCAAGATGTTCATGTCTTTCTTTGTTCAGGCGAAGAAATTAAGATTTTAGAGGAAAACATTCCAGGAAAGTGGATTTCAATTGGGCTCAGTGGCAGTGTTGCCAAGTCCACCTTTTTCCTGCAGAATTGGGCTACTTTAACACTGATGCTGCATGTCTCACATTTAGCCCCTGGAAAGCATTTTTTTTACCAGGGTAACTGGCTAAAATGTGTATTTTACCTCCCAGAACATGATTTTTCCAAGGGGATCCCCCCCCCCCCAAAACCTGAATGGTCCAGTTTTGAGTAACAGTTGGGTGGGTTTTGTTGTGAAAACCTGGCAACCCTGATCTTCAGGTTTGCAGGTCCAAATTTCAGCTTCAAAGGGCTCTACATGACCCAAGCCAAGCAAAAAGGGTCTTGTCTTGTGAAACGATTGGTCATTTTCTAAAAAAAAAAAAAAAAACACAAATTTATATACTTTTTAACCAGAAATGCTTGTTTTGAACTAGATCTGCATCCACGACTTTACGCATTACATAGTTAAATTAAAAAGGTCACATGTGACAAAGGCGAAAGTACCAACCCTGTGTTTACAAAGCGAACGTGCAAAGACTAAGTCAAACACCCTTTACAAAAAAAGGTAAAACAACAACGCAGACGATTTTGAAGTTGGAGGAGAAAATGAAATGTTTCGCCTTCCCCTGCCTTTTTGAAGCAAAGTAGACAGACGAAGAACTAACCGCGCATGACCTTTCCATCATGATTACATGATTATTCCTTGGCTGGGATCATGTAGAGCCCTTTGAAGCTGCATTGAAACTGCAATTTGAACCTTTAACCTGTTGAAGTCCACTATATGGAGAAAAATCCTGGAATGTTTTCCTTAAAAACCTTAATTTCAATTGAATTTCTACCTATATTTTTCTTATTACATTTTTGTTTTAGTCAGCACCTTGCTTTAATCAGCTGCAGACAGAGCAGGAAAGAGTTAACTTCTCCAGGAGGCAGGAACTCTGCTTTCTTTGGTCCCACCCTCTCTCTTGAGCGTGATCTCACAGTAAGGCGAGCTCCAGCCGTCTGGCAGCAATGGGCCAAAGAGTCTAGCTAAAATATGGCACAGACTCTCCTACATGAGTCCAGCTACCACACAGAAGCCAGGGGTACCTTCACTCACAGGATGATGTCTACATGAGAAGTTAGACTGGAGTTGACACGAGAAGATCCATGTGTAAATATTGCTGGAGCATCTTTTAAAGTTGCACGCATGCTTGCAGAGTGAAGCATGGGTTTGGACGAGGCCCGTCACTCAAACTCACATCTGCATACACTCGCAGAATCTCACAGAGGAGGTGAGAGCTGATGGACTCTTAGAAGAGTGCAATGGATACCATGCCTTTTTTAATAATGTAATAGTTAACCAGAGGCAATGAGGAGTCATTTTGATCCACGAACAATGTTTACCTAAAAAGAGTGAAAAGAAAGTATATTTGCGTGAAGGAATTACATGAGAGACATCACCGGATGAGTGTGCCGGCAAGATGAGTGTGCCAGCAAACTGTGGATTCTCTTTTTCAGCTGATCGGGCATTTAAGCCACGGAATTGGAATTTGTATGGATCTCCATGTGCTGTCAACAGACCCATCGACATTGTGCAGAAACGCAGGCGGTAATAAGCTTTGATGATTTATGTGTGTGATTCTGCTAGGCAGCATTACTGACAAATATAGAGGGATCTAAAAGTCTGAGACAATTTGTGACCCTGGACCACAAAACCAATCTTAAGTAGCATTAGTATATATGCAGCAATAGCTAAAAATACATTGTATGGGTCAAAATGATCGATTTTACTTTTATGTCAAAAACCATTAGGATATTAATTAAAGATCATAATCCATGAAGATATTTTGTCAGTTTCATATTGTAAGTACATCAAAACTTAAGTTTTGATTAGTAATATGCTTTGCTAAGAACTTAATTTGGACAACTTCAAAGGCAATTTTCTCAATATTTAGATTTTTTGGCACCCTCAGATTCCAGATTTTCAAATATTTGTATCTCGGGCCAAACATAGTCCTATCCTAACAAACCACACACTGGAAAAATCTTATTTATTCAGCTTTCAGATGATGTGTGTATATATATATATATATATATACATATAAAAACAAGTGTTACTTTTTTCCTTCCAAGTTAGTTCAACATAACAATTTAAGTGAAAGATGGATTTTAAAATAAACATTCACACTTTAAAATGTTTCTCTTTTGCTTTAATGACAGCCACACTCTAGCTGTATGAACTTTGTGTCAGTGATGATCTTGATTTTCATAGATCCAAATAGATCCATCTTGAACTTCAGTGACAGAAGAACAGCTGATTGTCTGTACAAAGCTACATGATTAATGACATAAGTGACTTATTCGATTAAAATAGATACAATTTGAACAGAGTAAAAATCTATAATAAATGTATTAATTATTTTTTTATTTTAAATTCCAGATTTTTTATGTTGACTTTTAGACCTCACTATGTATTGAAAAACACTTGAATCTAAGGACGTTGTATTGGTACCAGGATGTTTTTTTTTCTTTACACCTGGTGTACAGACAGAGACAGATTATTATGTGGTTTGGCTGCATAAATCTTCCACTATGTCCATGGAATAACCTGTTGATGTACTCTGACCCATGGAAACTCTTTTCAGGCGGCCTCTGACAAGATCTAGTAGTTCTCTGCTGTCTCATGGCAGTAAAGCACTATGATAAATGAGCAGTTATTCCGCCAGGGTTTTGCATTACTCTGTGTGAGCAATCAGTGATCATGAGTATTTTCTGCTTTTGCATTTATTGTCTGGAAATCAGTTCATCTGTAACTGTTCCACCAAATGCCAAACAGCCCTGCTTACTGTTTCACTGAGAACATCCACCATTTAAAGGAATAATTCAACCAAAAATGAAAATTCTGTCATTAATTGCTCACCCTCGTGTCGTTCCAAACTGGTAGGACCATAATTCATCTTCAGAACACAAATTAAAATATTTGTGATGAAAACAAGAGCTTTCTGACCCTGCATAGACAGCAACGCAACTGACACGTTCAAGGTCCAGAAAGGTAGTAAGGACATCATTAAAGTTTTATTCAGTTTTATTTATTGTAGAATTTTATTAGAAATGATAAAATGTACACAATTTAACAGCAGTTTATTAAAAGTTGACAAAACTTAAATTTTTAATGCCCTATGTTTTATTTTTTCCTCAAATTCAGTTTTATTTTTACCCAATTTCCCGCTTACCAAATAGATTTTTATTTTAATGGTCTCATTAAATAGTAATAAAGCATCTCTAAATAATTGATTTCATATGAAAAAAATAACAAATTTATTATTACTATCATTACAATCAGTAATATACAGTTGAAGTCAAAAGTTTACATACACCTTGCAGAATTAATTAATGATGTTTTATTAACAAGGTTCGGGAGGAGCTCGATCAGATAATCAGCCAATTTGGTACAGGTGCAACTCGTTTAGCTAACTATCCTAATTACCTCATACGTATATATAGACAACCGCTTACCTCTGTCCTTTGACGTTTTTTCGGCATCCCTCCTCCACCCCAACTCCTAGCTCCTAATCTGTGTTTCATCCCATACTGGGGGGGGGCCCGGAGACCTCCCCCAGGATAGCCCACCAAAATATGCTTTTGTATTTTGCTCAGTCAGATTAGATGTAAGGGCGAACTTGTGAATTTTAGCAAAATAAAAGGGATCATCCAAAATGCATGTTATTTTTTATTTTTATCTGACCTGAATAAGATATTTCAAATAAAAGATGTTCACATATAGTCCACAAGAAAATATAATGGTTGAATTTAGAAAAAATGACAATGTTCAAAAGTTTACATACACTTGATTCTTAATACCATGTCATTACCTGAATGATCCACAGCTGTTTTTTTTGTTTTTTTTTAGTGATAGATGTTCATGACTCCCTTGTTTGTCCTAATCAGTTAAACTGCCCGCTGTTCTTCAGAAGAAATCCTTCAAAAAACATGCATTAAGAGCCAGGGGGTGAAAACTTTTTGAATTTGAAGAGCATGGTAAATTTAACTAATTTTGTCTTCTTGGAAACATGCAAGTATCTTCTGTAGCTTCTGAAGGGCAGTACTAAATGAAAAAATGTGATATTTAGACAAAATAATAAAAATTTACACCTCTTAGTTCTGTTCAAAAGTTTACACCCCCAGCACTTTATGCATAGTTTTTCCTTCTGAAGCATCAGTGAGTGTTTGAACCTTCTGTAATAGTTGCATTTGAGTCCCTCAGTTGTCCTGGTTCAAATACACAAAAATGCTGAAAAACCAAAGAATTTGTGGGACCTGAAGGATTTTTCTGGTGAACAGCAGGCAGTTTAACTGTTCAGGACAAACAAGGGACTCATGAACAATTATCACTAAATAAAAAAGACATGCATTTTGTATGATCGCTCTTATTTTGCTAAAAGAATTAACATTTTGCAGATTCTTCAAGGTGTATGTAAACTTTTGACTTCAACTGTATTTCTGTCATAGTTCTGTCAAACTTTTATTTTGACGGGTTGCTCTGAACGCCTTTCCGTAGTCCATGTGACATCAGTGGTTCAACCGTAATGTTATGCAGCAACGAGAATAGTTTTTGTGTGCAAACAAAAGAAAAATAACAACTTTATTCAACAATTTCTTCTCTTCCTCATCTCATTCATTCTGACATAAAACCCGAAAGAGCTGTGCTTTGTTTACAAGCAGAAGACGCATAAAATAGTCTTTGTAAATATGTCTGAATATTTTGACAGAACTATCTGTAATAGTACCAGGATTGTAAGTTTCTGTTGTTACAGAAGTTGAAGCTTAAGCATATTTCCTGCAGTATTATCTCTACCAAAGGAATTTGGAAAAGTAATGACTGTTTTCACACAGGTTTCCTGAAAGCTGCCCTGTTTTCCGTTGGTCAGACAAACAAAACCTGCTTGAACTCACACCATTGGTTGAGCCAGTGTTACTATGAAGAGATGCCCAAACAAACAGAGCAGTGTTTTGGTAGCACAGAGTGTTGACACTTCATGGAAATGGCTTACTTTATAATTGCTTTTTCATATTGACCCAGGAAAAGATTTTAACACTGAAAAAATAGCACATTTTAACTTCAAAGCAGTTGCACAGATGCTCAGTTGCACATCAGTTATTGTTATTTGCATAAAACTTATTTTCAGCCCAAAATGACAAAGCAGATTTTTTCTTGTATATTGGATATAGACAAAGGCCAACATATCATCTTTTTTTCATGGCCATCTACAGAATAAATCTTTCATTTGAAGTTTTTATGAAACACAATGCTCTATGTCTTAGTAGAGTCGTAATATTATAGGGAAGTATGGGATTTATGAAATACAGAGGAAATCTGCTTTAGTCAGAGGGGCTTTTGATTTAAAGAGAACTGTGAAGCCTCTTGTCCTCCCACAATATCAGCAAGACTGCGTAGACCAATCCAGAGACAGTACACTCCTTTTGGACACACACACATGTGTTTCCCGCTCGAATAGCCATCAATGTCAGTGTCGACAGCAGGATTACAGATAAAAAAACATGTGTTTCCATTACTTTCCACCATCTATTTTCTTAGACCGTATCTTGCTTTATCAGTTAAAGTACAGGACATCTGGGAATTAGAGACTTGGATGAAAAATACATTTTTATTACAACTGATTATTTTAATGGAAACTTGAGGGAGCATATTACTGCGGTGCTGTATATTGTGACATGTAAAGTTGTGTTGACAAATTGATCCAGGTTTTAAGAACACAACCTTGGTCAGTGTGCAGGTATTAAATTACAAGATACTTTGGCCTTGTGTGTCACAGTTGTGATTTTATATTGTGCAGTGTGTCTTAAACTCTGGTATTTGGATTTTTATGTATCCACCTTTTTCTTTAACACAGAAGTAAGCCTATGGGTGAGACTTCCAGTTCATTAGCTACAATAGGAAAATAACATGCAGTAAACGATAAAACTGTTTGCACTACAAACCAGTGTGTTCATAATTAAGATAATACATTAAAATAATATGGTAAGACACACCAGTGTGCAATATGAAGCAGCTAAACAAGCTGTTTTGTACAGCTACAAATAGCTGGACAAAACTCAGCAACTTAAATTATTTTACAGTATATATGCCAATTATACTTTGTCACAATTTGACTTCAAATATTGCAAATATATTATCTGAATTTAATTTAGTGTGATTTTAAACCTCACATTTTATCTTAACAATCTTTATATATACCCATTATAATTTATATCTCATAATATGACTTTAAATTTCACAATTGAATTTTTTTTTTTTTTAAATTGTGATCTTTTTTTATTTATTTATTTATTTATTTTTTTTACTTTCAGGCAGAAACAGCCTTTTAAGCTTAGGAGATCTGTAGAGCCCTATAAAATCTGTTTTATTTCCATTTTTATTTTTCTGATTTTTTTTTTTCATTAAAATTTTTCTAGAATTTGTCTAGTTGTAAATGTATTAGTCAAATAGCATGTCTAATTAATTTAAAATTATGAAACTTACACACTTTAAGAGACATTTATTAGAGGTTTAACAACTTTTTAAGGCCCTATGTTTTTCTCAATTCAGTTTCATTAAATGTTAATAATAAAGTGTCTCTAAATAATAGATTTTATAAGAAAAAAATAATTTATTGTTATAATAATTACAGTCAGTAATATATTTCTGTCACAATTTCTTCAAGTTAAACCAAACTTTTTTTTTTTTGGACGGGTTGCTGTGAAGACCTTTAAATGTTTGTTTGTATATGATATGACGATAATTTATCTCAAAAGAAATGCTCAGTGACTCTCAGAGCAGTTCTAGAGCATCTGCGCCATTTATTCACAACAAAACACACAGAACATGCAGGATTCATATTTATATAGCCTTTCTGCAGTGTAATATTGACAGACACTGTTCCATATCGCGTTTATGTGTACTGACCTTCTTTTAAATTATTCTTTTGAAAAACACTGGACATCAGCTCTAAAACACATTAGAAATGATTCATTACAATCATCAAGAGATAAGCAACACGAGAAGACCAATTGCAAAAAGCCCCAAACGTTTAAATGTATCGCTCAGTAAGACATTGTGTGTACAGATATCTGTCTCTTCTTGTAATTTTTTCTTGTGTAAATTGTCAGGATCTGTAAACCATTTGTCAACCATTCAACATATTTTCAGAAAAATGTCCAGAAAAATGATTTATGGGACTTAGCGGATTATAGTCACCGGAGGCTAGGAGTGCCACGTCTTCTGCTGTTAAATGTTAGCGGTGAGGTTAAGGCAACACTAAACTCAAAACGATCTGTTTGGAGCACCTTACGGTTATTATCTAAGCACTTGGCCTTGTGTTGCTAAACTGTGTGACCTGACAGAATATTGTTCTGTAATGAATATGTTGAACGGTGTTAGTGTTTTCTTAATCTTTATTAGAGAGGTTTGCTCTAAAGAATTCCTTGAGAATATCCATTTGTCTCCCTTTTGGCCGATGTCTTGGCGGTGTTAGATTGCAATCGTCTGAACATCTGCAGCTCATTCTTCTTGTTTTTTTTTTTTTCAAAGTGAAATGTGTCACATGGGATTACTTTTTTACCCCCAAGAGCTACAGCTATTTTCAGTTTAAGCTGACCTATTATAAAACGATGCTAGTGTTGTTTAAAACGCATGGGGTCCTATAGCTTTTGGTGTTTGTATGTACGCAGTTCACATATTTCTGAATCCTGCTGCAGTCAAGTGATTTTAGTGCATCTCCAAAGCTATATTAGATCTCTTTGCTCCATAGCATGACTAATTTTGGTTAGCTTTCCCATCACTTTAGATTACTTTCATAATGTATGTTTTGCTGGTCTGTTGTTTTCTTATGGTCACAAAATGATGGTAGGATGACAGACTGAGCCCTGTCCGTGTCCTCTGAGAGACCCTCTGCTGTGTTCACAGAAGTGCTCAGTCACAGACCCTGCATGGAAAATCTGATGCACTTCCTTAACTCTGTTTGTAGTGATGGTCTGGCACGATGCATGAGCCAACATGTATATTTTCCTCTGTTTTTCATTTTAAGGATATTTTAAGATATCATATAAAAATCCCAGTTCTCGTTATCTTTTATAAAATATTTTTTTACACATATTTTTTTACTACTTAAAGTCACATAAAAGAAAATAAAGCTCTATTTTTGCTTTGAATAAATGCTTATTTGTTAATATTTTGGTAAGGTATATTTGAGTTTTATTGGTGACACTTCTACAGCATTTATTAATCTTAGTTAATGTTAATTAGCATTTTCTGTTAATAAGCATTTACTAATGCATTATTAAAATCACAAGTTGTGTTTGTTAACATTAATTAATGCACTGTGAAGTAACATGAACAAGCAATAAACAACTCAATTTTTATTAACTGACATTAACAAAGTTTGATAAATGGTCTAATGTATTGTTCATTGTTCGTTTACTGTTTTCAACATAGATAATAATAAAAAATAGGGATGTCACAATAGCAAAACTGTCTCGATATCATCATGGACACATGATGAAACAATAGATATTCCAGGCAAAAAGCATAGTTTTTAAAATCCTTTTTTAAGTCGCAAAGCTGTTATGCTTTATTTTCGCAGCAGATGATTACAGCATTTCACTAGTTTTTTAGTAAGACAAGTTTTATAAGCCTGTATTCACTGAAGCTATAGTTTTTTATTAAAATAAAAGCTCTGCTACCATTTTCATCAAAGTAAAATCTGAAAGTGCAGTATGAATTGCTGACAGCTAGCAAATATGGCTTGTCATCTTAAAGATGTGTGTAGTAGCAACTTTACATGGCATCTCAATCTAATGTTACACTGTAAAAAAAAAATCTGTGAAATTTACGGTAGAAAACCGGCAGTTGTGGTTGCCAGAATTGTACCGTAAAAAATACGGTAGCAACGTTTACAGTTTAGGGTTTTCAGTTAAATTCACAAGTAAATACCGTAATTTCATTAACTGTAATGTACCAACCTATTGAAGAACTGAAATCTGTTTTATACCTTTGTAATACACTGACAACCACCAAAACCAGGTGGTGATGAGAAAGTCACATGATAAAGAAAAGCCCATCACAAGCAGCTTTTAAATATTAATATATATAGAAGGTGCACAGTGTCATTCACACAAACGCTAAAGACCATCATGGTAACACACATGAAATCGAAATAATGCAATAAACATTCATTTAACAACATTAGATGTAACATACAACCCTAATGTACAAAACTGCTAAGAAAAAAACTAAGAAGAGTTATTTCAACAAAAATACATCCAATTTTGAAAAATGTAAAATTCTGGGAATGTCAATTTACGGTTATTCACTGTACATTTTACAGTCTTTTACCGTTAACCATTTAACAGTTTTTAACTGTATCATTTTTATAGTTTTTACTGTTAAATTCACTGTCATTTTTTACAGTGTAACCTAGAAAAATGTTCGCTATTTAAGCGTGGGAGCTTAAGTCCTACAAATAAAAGTAATACATCTTTCAAATCTGTACTCTGTTTATTTTTGTAAACTCAGAATAGCAACAAGTGTTGTGCTTTTGTAAAATAATGAAAGCAAAACAGGATGCACTTTGCCGTCTTGGTCTCTGTGAACTTGAGCACAAAACTTCGAAACTCAGCATATACTTGCCTTACAGACATGAAAAATATATCTATAGAGAGTGAAATGTCTTTTAAATAAACCAATTCAAATAAAAAAACAAATATTCCTAGATTATGTAATCTGTATGAAACATCCAACTTCGTCTCTTAAGATGAAAACAAAGAAAGCACTAGTTTATTAATAAATTATTAAAACCATAATGCAGTCTCCTTGCTGTTTTTTCCAGACACATTCATAATCATTAGTTTTGCCGGTGTGCTGTGGCAAGCTTTTTTTTATGTGCGCTTGATTGCTTATTAGGCTATGTAGACAATTAAAGGCTCATTATTATGATTTATATGGTTTATTAATAAACGTGCGACTAATAGTCGACTAATGCTTAATGAATGACTGCTAGTCGACCAGAAAAATCTTTAGTCAAGGACAGCCCTGCTGCAGTCCAAATTCGAAATATCTTTTTTTAAAGTGTAGAAATTAGGAAAGAAGTAAAAATTTAATTCAATACATTTTTTTGTAATTTCCCTACTGTAGCGTAAAGGAAAAATAATATGCCTGTCATTTACATTTATTGTACAGTGAAGCTGTTTTACAATATATGGCCATTATTGTCATAGCTATAACAATAATATAAAATTGTTGCTATTATTGTTATATTCTAATATGTTTGGCTTCCTAAAACACCAGTGTGAATGTAATTTAGACTGAGACAGTATATCACATTTCATTTATCTAAAATAAAAAGAGGGTTGAGTCTCCATTAAAGATAAATCAAGTAAAATTAACTGACTTTTTAGTTTTCTTAGTTAGGAACATGGGTTGGAGCTCTTAATTTTGAACTCTGAAAGCGCATTAGATAGAAGAATTGAACTTTAAAATGCATTTTATTTTCTTTTTTTTATTTCGTTTTATTTTTGCTTCATTTTTTTTAAATATCGTGGACTTCATATCAAGATATCGAATCGTGTGATTTT
The DNA here is from genome assembly GCA_033026305.1 of Cirrhinus molitorella. Taxonomy (NCBI): domain Eukaryota; kingdom Metazoa; phylum Chordata; class Actinopteri; order Cypriniformes; family Cyprinidae; genus Cirrhinus; species Cirrhinus molitorella. The sequence goes on along the minus strand of CM065124.1, from coordinate 23,290,367 downwards.
GAAATCGTGACATCCCTAATAAAATGTAAAAAATGTTTCTTGAGTCTCAAATCAGCATATGATTTTTGAAGGATCATGTGACATTGAAGGCTGGAGTAATGATGCAGAAAATTGAGCTTTGCCATCACAGAAATAAATTATATTTAAAACACATTAAAATAGAAAACAATTCTTTTAAATTGTGAAAATATTTCATACATTTGACTGTATTTTTGAGCAAATAAACACAGCCTTGGTGAGCATAAAAGTCTTCTTTTAAAGTTTGAAACTTATTGACCCCAATCTTTTGAAAGGTAGTGTATTAACATTTTATGCTGAATCCGCCGGTCTAAATTAGGATACACAGATTAAAGGTGTTAAGGTTTTAATCACTAAAATACCCCTATTTTTACAGAGCAAACAGCAATTATAAGGACTGAATGTGCCCGCATAAAGTTTGTTTACATTAACTGTAATGAGGCTAGTTTTCAAAACTACACAGTGTGTCAAAGTTCAAAGTGAAATGGCCATTCATTCCTGTAAATGCAACTGCACACTTTGTAGTAATAACGCATATGGAAGTCACCACCAGGTTGCTGTTCAGCAAGAAAATGTATGTGGAAATATCAGTGTAATGCGCCTTCAAACGTCTATGACTTAATTCTGGCCAACCCCCACTCATGCTTTAAAATGTCAGTCTAAATCAGAAACAAACCAAGCTTATTTTTAATCTTGACCATAAATGTTCAGTGGAAAGCTGAGATCACAGCGCTGCCCCCCTTCCTTTCGCTCTCTCTCTTTCTCTGTGCACCCTATTGTGCCTCAGAAATCTTTCTACAATCTCTGCAGCTCTAACCGGTATGGATGTGCTCTACATTTTATGTGCACAATTAGGAAAAGACAGCATGCACAGAAACGGTGATTAAACAATTGAGGACACATCCTCTGCCCGCAGTGTCTACGCACGAGTATGTGACCTGCTGGATGACCCTGTAATTAGCAGTCTCATCAGATCGGTAACGTCTCCCGTTGTGCTTCTGTGAGACTTCAATCTCAACGTGAAGCACCAAGAAGAGTCTTTTTAAAACTCAAATGCATGTTCACTTGACTCTCTTCGACCCTTAAATGTTTTAGTTTTGGTAGTAAGCGTTTTATTCGTAAGGCGACAGCTGTCTTCCAAATCTCCTGTGGTATGTTCATGTATGTCCGGGCCCCTGGGTGTTCATTGACGTCATGTGACGTTGTTTCTCTCCTAAATGTCATTTTTTCTTGTTGATTAGAAACAATGGAGAGAGGAACAGGATGAACTGCCTTCTGGCTGCGTCCCAGCGGACTGGTTATTCAACTACGAGACTGAATGTCTATGTGAGATTCATATGAACGTGTGGCTCCGCCTTCTTCTTTTCTTTACATAAAATGCCTCATGGAAGGATATAAACAAACATGCGCTCTTCCTTTTCTTAGGATGTTTAGTGATTGTGCGTTAGCCTATAGTGTGGAGCCGGGTGGGACAAGGCCAGGATGGTGCAGCCCTGTAATGTGCCCGGGTTAGGACTGACGTAGCCCCAGTGTCTCGTGACGCATGCTGGGTGTCAAGTGTTTAGATACTGACAGTCAACAGACAGCATATCATACGGCCGCAGAGGATTTGGTATCAGCTCTTTGACTCCTCACACTGGAGGTGTTCTTGAAATGTCTGAAGGTTTCTGCTTGAAGGCTTTGTAGCAAGTTGGTTTCCACTTAGAATCAATTTGAGGCTGTTCCTGAAGGCAGTGATAAGCTAAACTGAACTCAGGGGTGTAAAATGACACTGAGGTTATAGTGTGGATACTGTTTCAGACTTACGGTGAAACTGTACATGAGAGGAAAAAATAAAAGTTCCTACATTTAATTTCATTTCGGTAACACTTTACAGTAGTTAAGGATTAGTTAACGTGAACTAAGAATGAACAATACTTCGACAGTGTTTATTAATTTTAGTTTGTGTACATTTCAGCATTTACTAATGCATTATTAAAATCACAAGGTGTATTTTGGGATATTAATGCACTGTTAGCTAACATAAACAACAAATGACTGTATTTTTTGTTATCTAACATTAACAAAGATCAATAAATACTGTTCGTTGTTCATTCATGTTAGTTAATACATTAACTAATGATGCCTTTTTGTAAAGTGTTACCTCTATTTGTTTAAAAGTTGAAAAAAAAAAAAGTTTTCTTAGCTGATTGCAGTAGAGCACAAACTCTGGAATGCTTCAGGTGCTAAATCCAACATCCTGAAACCCCAAAATCGTCCAAATTTCTTAAATTTAAAACTGCAATGCATTTTTTTTTACAGAGAACCATACTGCATTTTTCATAGTTCTTACGTTTTAGGTTTTTATTTGTTTGTTTGTTTGTTTGTTTGTTTTATTTAATAAATTTTCAGTATTTGTTTATCTGTTTAATATTTATTTATTTATCATGATCAAGTTGAGTTGGCTATAGGCACCATGTTATTTTTATTTATTTATTTACTTATTAATTAGTACATTTATTTATTTATTTATTTATTTTCAAGTTGAGTTGGATAGTCATCATATTATTTATTCATTTATTTATTTATTTTATCATCAAGTTGAGTTGGCTATAGTCACCATGTTATTAATTGATTTATTTAATTCTTTTATCTTCATCACGTTTTGTTGGCTATAGTCACCATTTATTTATTTGTTTATTTATTATTCATTTATTTATTTTATCATTATCACGTTGAGCTGGCTATAGCACCATGTTAATTATTTTATGCATTTATTTAACATCATCATCAAGTTGAGTTGGCTATATTTATCATTTATGTATTTGTTTATCTGTTTATTATTTATTTATTTATTCATTTTATCATCATCAGACTGAGTTGGCTATATGTACCATTTATTTATTTATCTGTTTATTATTTATTGATTTATTTGTCATCACCAAGTTGAGTTGGCTATAGGCACCATGTTATTGTTATTTATTTATTTACTTATTAATTAGTAAATTTATTTATTTATTTTCAAGTTTAGTTGGATAGTCATCATATTATTTATTCATTTATTTAATTATTTTATCATCAAGTTTTGTTGGCTATAGTCACCATTTATTTATTTGTTTATTTATTTTTCATTTATTTTTTATTTTTTTTTATTATCAAGTTGAGTTCGCTATATTTACCATTTATGTATTTGTTTATCTGTTTATTATTTATTTATTCATTCATTTTTATCATCATCAAGCTGAGTTGGCTATATTTACCATTTATTTATTTGTTTATCTGTTTAATATTTTTTTTATTGATTGATTGATTGATTTATCATCATCAAGTTGAGTTGGCTATAGGCACCATGTTATTGTTATTTATTTATTTATTTATTTACTTATTAATTAGTAAATTTATTTATTTATTTTCAAGTTTAGTTGGATAGTCATCATATTATTTATTCATTTATTTATTTATTTTATCATCAAGTTGAGTTGGCTATAGTCACCATGTTATTAATTGATTTATTTAATTCTTTTATCTTCATCAAGATTAGTTGGCTATAGTCACCATTTATTTATTTGTTTATTTATTATTCATTTATTTTATCATTATCACGTTAAGCTGGCTATAGCACCATGTTAATTATTTTATACATTTATTTAACATCATCATCAAGTTGAGTTGGCTATATTTACCATTTATGTATTTGTTTATCTATTTTTTTTTTTTTTTTTATTTATTCATTTTATCATCATCAAGTTGAGTTGGCTATAGTCTCCATGTTATTTATTTATTTTTTCTATTTTATCATCATCGAGTTGGTTCTAGTCAACTTGCATTTGCACTCTGTAATTGCACTATATACTATCGACATGCTTTGACTGAAAAAGGCCGGCTTCACACATGCCTATTCTATCATGAGCCACAGGAGGCATCCTATTTCCAGAAAAACAGCCCATTTTTTCCACAGCATTACAAGCACAAAGACTGCTCACACTTGCCCACTCATCTTATTGATGGGACTGACCACCATTCAGTGATTCAGGCAGCTGACCTAACAGTGTAAAGACTGTTAAAGGAATAGCTGGAAAAATATATATATGTAACAAGGTTCAGGTTAAGTGCTTTGCGCAAAGAATTACACAAAGATCTTGGCAAAATAAGGACCAGCATTTCCCTTCATTTGATTGAGTAGTTATTTTTCCCACACTCACCTGTGACAGAAATACAGATTTCTCATTTCAGTTTCTAATGCATTTCAATGCACTGGTACAATATTACATCAAGAGAATTCAAACATTTGAATTTTTGTGATATCACCAAATACAAACTGTGATTAATGCAGTTAATAAATAGGCTGATATTGCTATATGCACAGTGCACTAATGTAGTTTTCACACACAGTACAAAAACAGCTTGAAAAACCCAGCTTCACTAAATGATGAAATTCCCACATTCCCTTTTGACGGAGGATGTCTTAAAATGGCAACATGGAAATGTGTGGGTGGCTAGATGTGTGGGCTAAAAATAGAGCAGCAGAAATCTCCATAAATATTCATGAATGGGGGGAAGAATGTGAGGCTACCTGCAGCTCTAAAAATAGCGCTTCTGCTCGGATCCCTCGCACAGAGACGGGCTATTTATAGCAGCAGCTCTGCAGAAGCGCCTCGCTCTGAGTGCGCACAGGGACCCATAGGAGACACAGCATTAAAGATGAGGGACGGAAGCAGAAACCAAGTGGAAGCGACAGCCTCAGCCCCGAGCACAGGTATTTTTAGAGATGGATACGGTGTCCCCTCACGCCAGAGCGTACAGTAGTGTGACTTAAAGATGCGTATGTGTGTGTGTTTTTGTCCATTCAGAAGAATGCTGCTCTCTCTGTCTCTGTATGTCTCTCGCTCTTGTGTGCGGTCACATGAAAGGGGTGCACTGGGTTCATTATGTAAGACAGTGTTAGAGACGTCTGTCTTGTCCTCAACATCTGTGAAAGATGTAAATGAGGACATGCACCGGAGATGGAGATTGTACTTCTTTTAGCTGGACGAGCACTTATACCTTTCAAACTCACATGTATTTTGCAGGGTGGTTTGCATGTGTTCTACATCGGAGGTTTGTCAAGTTTTAGTCCAGGGAGAAGTTTAAAAAATAGTTAAAAATGTACATTATTATTACAAATTAATATTATTATTAAATATTAAAGTGTATATCTAATTAAATATATGTGTAAATATAATTATAATTGTTATTGAAATTTAATTATTACAATTATTATAAATTTGATATATACATATATATGATTTAATATTAAAGTGTATTTAATATAAATGAATTATTAAAATTATTAAAAAGAATACATTTTATATAATATTATATAGTATTTATTAAATACCAATTATTATTATCATTACTGTTAATAAATTATAAATAATGAAATATATATATATATATATATATATATATATATATATATATATACACACACACACACATTAAATACATATATATATATATATATATATATATATGCATAAATAATATTAAAGTGTAGTTAATATAATAAATCATTACTGTTATTGAAAATAAATAACTTTATTAAACATTTATTAAAACTAATAATATATATATATATACACACACACACACACACACACACGGGATGAAATATATGTATAAAATTTGGGGAATATGTATAATCTATATGTAATACTAATATTTATTAATTAATATTTTTATTATTATTATATATTATATTATTTTTTTATTATTATATATGTATTTTAAATAATAATTCTATAAAGGATAATTATTGTTATTGAAAATATATTGTTACAAAAATAAAAACTATATATATATATATATATATATATATATATAGTATTTCTATTAAAAATGACTATTATCATTCTTGTTTGAAAATAATTGTTTAAAATATATAAATATAATAAATATATAAAATTATATATATATATATATATATATATATAATGAAATTTGGCAAATTAGTAAATGATAATTCTAATAAATATGTTAGCAATTTTTTTATATATTATTTATATATTAAACATGACCTGATATTATGCTAAAAGCATCTTTTAGAAATATTTGACATGCTCAGATGTGACAATCGTGCAGGTAAAAACGTTAATAAAGCATAATACGTAATATGCATTTTAAAAAAAGTATTACGTTTTGAACTGGAAAACAGAGACCGTAAACTTTTACGTTAACGTTTTTTTCCTTATTGTTTTATTGTTACTAATGTATGCAATGCATTTCCTGATCTCCCAAATATAGAAAAAAATTGACCATTGACTTGCAGTGTTGTTCCACTCCTTCACATTAACCTAATAACACACTGTACATGAATACATTAGCAGTGGATCATTATCAAACAGACAGCGAGCGCATCAGAGGCAGGACCATTGATTCATGAAAACACCATATATGGTGCGTTTCAATTCTGTGCCAGTTTGATTGGGAATTGACTTTACCTGAGGAGGTTATTTTTAGCCCTCCCACATGCTTCCACGTCAATGAGCCGAGGCTATTTTTAGCTTCGCATTCCTGCATCACGTTGACCTTGAAGAACACGGCTCATTCAGAGCTTTACTGCCACTGTCTCAGGAGGTCTTACCCGCTCCACAAAACCTGAATCTGTCACTGAAACGGACGGATTTACCACATTCAGACTGACTTAGAGGAGGAAGAAATCTCAAATGCATTTCTCTCATGCACTTTCACAATGACAGACTTACTAGATCTGTGTGGAATGAGGTCGAATGCTGTCCTGTTTTGATATTCTGCCAGTGTTGCTGTATACCGAAGCATTTAAAGGGATACTCCACCCGAAATGTGAAATTCTGTTATTATTAACTCGCCCTGCATTCTGCAGAACACAAAAGAAGATATTTAAAGAGTGCTGGTAACCAAACATTTTTCCAACATTTTTCTGTTAGGTTTGGAATGATTTAAGTGTGAGTAAATGATGACAACATTTTAATTTGTCAGTCTAAGAGTCTACATTGAAAATATTGGATTAAAAACGTGGAATTTAAAAACAGAACATTTTCTATTTAAAAAAAAATAATAAATATATATATATATATAACAATGTTTGTTATGATGTAAAATAACTGGAAAATGTTAAATATTGTACTATTTCTGTGTCACAACACTTAATAATTTAAGACATTGATCATGACTCTTCACACAAACAGTTTGATGTTTTTAAGATTTAGATCATCAGTTAACCATTTTTGACTGTCATTTTTTGTTTACATTTTTTGTAATCGATCGTGCAAATGTCTAAGATCTACTTTTCAAGTGAATCTAAAACAGTAATGATAATACTGATCTTTTATGTTCTCATAATAATTCCGCCAATATGGATCAACGATTTTGATGACATCACCCTGCACTTCAGGTTCTCATCAAACTTTCTATCCAATCAAGACACTAACGCTGAAATGGTGAAATGCTAACGAATTGACTCTCAGCTGGAGATACTGTGTGTTCATACCGTCGTATAGATAGACGGCAGAAGCTGAAAACACCGCAAACGTCATCCACGGTTTATTATGGGTAGTAAACAAAACAGTGCGTGACGCTATCCAACATTCGTTCATTCATTCATTGCGGATATAGCGCATTTACTCGTGATGCCAAATGCCTCTGCAGATTTGTAGAATTACTGTAGCATTTCACCTGAGTATTGCAAATCACGCATATTCCTTTGTTCTTGGTTCTTTTCAATAGTCTCTCTGCCATAAGCACTGAATGAATGACATGCTTTCTGTTGTATTCGCGCAATGGAAATAAGAGGGTGACATCTAGTGGAGAACACCAATGATAAGATTCACATTAAGTTTGCTAAAATAAATTAATAAATATCAGAAAAGATCGTTTTGCGGCTTTTGAGTATCTATATCGAATCGATGTCATTTAAAAAAAGGATTAATCGAAAAATCTTTTTTTTTTTTTTTGCCCGACCCCAACTTGTTTATAAAACTTTCGTCAACACTTGCAAAACTCTTTTTCTGCCCCAGAAAAACAAACTGCATCCACTGTTCACGTAATGTTGGGTTCTTCGGGAAGCTGAGCAAGGTTATTTTGCCTTACATACAAAACCATTACTTCTTGGAGACATTCCCGAGTGACTCCCATTCAGCAGTGAAGCCGAATGAAGCACGTTGATGGGCACGCTCTTGCTATTGTTCTAGTCGATGTGTGCCTGGGCGCGCTCTTTCGGGAGAAATGCCCATTATGGATGGGCGGATCGATCCTGAAGTAGTCTATTGATACTTTCGATACTGACGTTGTATCGAAACGGTCGATCCTAACATAAAAATATCGATTCTAAAATGCATTTAACCATTATTTTATTTATTTAACAAGACATTCTGTGCATAAAATAACAGACTTTAAGAGGAACAATAGACTTACGAATTATTGTGTAGGATATTTCTCCTGCTCATCACAACACGCAAATGCTGAAAGACAGAACTAATCAATCACAGATAGCGTTTGCTCACAGTGCTTGTTCAAATAGGTCAACAGAGGCAGCACAACTGTTTTCAGCATTGATAATAATCAGAAATGATATTTCTTGAGTAGCAAATGATATTAAAATGATTTCTGATCATGTGACGCGTGAATACTGGAGTAATAATGCTGAAAATACACTCTTTTTAAATTACATTTTCCAAAATATATTGAAATATAAAATAGTTATTTTAAATATTTCCCAATATTGCTGTTTTACTGTATTTTTGTTCAAATAAGTGCAACTTTGGATAGCATGGTTAAAAACACTGACCTCAAACTTTTGAACTAGCTTGGTTGTTATGCCACAGTTAGTGGCAAATTGGTTGTTATGCTCACATTTTTGTAGTAAAACTGCAGTAACAACTAACTTACCATAGTTTGCACTCTCTTTCTTTCAGCTTTCTTCCTTTTTCCACAGTTAATACTACAGGAACATTATTTTAACCATAACATTTGTAGTAAAAAACATGGTAAAAATAATCAATAATAATTTTTAGTATTATTATACCCTTTAGTACTTATGTAACACCACGGTTCTTTTTCATCAGGTACCCACAAAGGTACACATTTGTACCTTATCTACCTTTTAATGTGTGTGTACTTTTATGGTACTAGTATGCTTTATCGCTTTTAGGGGTAGAGAAGGTGCACCTTTAAGGTTACTGCCCTAGAAAAGATCTCAAATACAATTTTAGTACATTTTATTTCTGACAAATGTAAACATAAAAATGACTTTCAAATATAATGTTAAAGAAGTTTTAATAATTCAAAAGATCAGTTTAGTTTAGAGGTATCGGTATTGATATTGACAATACTGGGCTTGAAAATATCGGTATCGCAAATAAAATAAGTGGTATCGCCCATCCCTAATGCCCATACAAGGAGTTCCTCCCTTTAAGAGGTCATGAAGAGCCATGATCGAGAAAAAAAAAAAAAAAAACACTTCCTGAAACTTGTAAGAAACACTTAAGTGTGTATTTGGCACAGAAATACTACTAAAATGTTATACGGCCAAACCTTTTTTTGAAACTTTGGCCATATTTAGCATGAAAACCCAACTCTTTAACAGCGTAAATAACTCAACATGCATGAAACATCATTGGTCTCCCACTTTAAACAAACTATTCGAAAAGAAATGCGATACCTGTCACTATGTTTGATCCGTGCATTCTAGGTGTACACCTGGCAGTAGTTCTTTTGCGGGACAATGCAGGGCATGTGCGAGACAGGTATGTTTTACACTGTTATTCTACGTAAATACTGATTTATATCCGTCATATGTGCTTATTAATGTTTCTGAGCGCGCACATGTAAGTAAGAGAAAACGCGTGCGTTTTATGTGAGATTTAAGAGAATCCACCTGCGAGAGAATAGATTTGTGCCCTTGCATTACAATAATGCGCTCTTGACATTTGTCATTAAAATAACACCAAAGAAACCACCTCAAACAAACCAGAAGAAAGTCACGTCTGACAGCTGCATAATTTGAATTGGTTAAAATTAACGGAGAATATCGTGTTTTTCCGTCTGCGCTCGACCATTTCCGTCGGTGGTGCTAGATCACTTGATGAGGTCTGCACATCTTTTGCATGGAAAATACGCCGCAAAAAGAATAAATAAAAAGCTTTCTTAAAAAGGCAAAAGAACGCATGCACGTTTTATTAATATGATAATTAACATCCAACAGACTGATGAAAATGCAAGACGTTTTCTCAATATGCAACGTGCGGGACAAGGGACGAAAATGCTGTGCGGTACAACGCAAAGCGGGACGGGTGGTGACCCTAGTGCATTCTGTCCTAAAGGAAACAGCAGCCAAATAAAGCTACTGCTGTCTGTGTCATTATTGTTTATCAAAAAACAAAAGACAAAGAAAATCACTTACTCCGCTGAATCACTTTGTCACTTTAAGATCAATTAACAGTTTCCCCGCCAAACACGAAATTTACCGTCATTCATGAGGCAATGCGTTTTCAATGTTATTACACTTGGTAGTAACCGATAGTAAATAGACGAAGAAGACGCAAAAACCAGCGATTTCATAGATAATATGCATATGAAAAATAATGCGATCATCAACACTAAACCGCATATAAATTAAAACTGCCTAATGTTGCCAAGTGAAATGTCGACCCAGGAAGTGGGTCTCAAGTGTTCTTTATTTTGGTGAATTGCATGTTCAGATATTCATACAAAAAAATAGCCTATTCTGTAGACCATGAAATTTTTGTGAAAATCATCAAAAATGATGACTTTTTTTTTCAAACACTGGAGTTAGTTAAGAATCAATGTATATTTAATTCATACTGTGATGCAGTGTTTTAAAGTTTATCTCAGGTTTTAATTATATTTTGACTGTAAACTGATTGTTTATTGTAATGCGTTTTTTTTTTTTTTTTTTAACTGTGCGGATAGGTACCTCATAGGCTTGTTCCTCTGGATATGCTTGACAGTACATCTCAAAATTGGGAAGATTGCTATCATCCAGAATTTTAATATTTGTGTACTTCTAGTGGACAATGTGATTGTCAGGTTCAGTGTTGGGATTGTGTTACTTCCTAAAAAAGTAATTAATTACGTTACTTAGTTATTTTTTATGGAAATTAATGCGTTACATTACATTTGCGTTACTTTTTAAATCTGGGCAGTGCTTGCTTGTTTGTTTTTAATATAAAAAGTTTGATTCTTATCAAATGTAAAAGCCCTTTCACATCTAAATGAAATTGTAAATAAGGCTAAAGGAAAATTAAATTTGTGTCTGTACAGTAGAACTGTAGGAAAAGAAAGTTTTCACTCTTCAGCAATGAGGAAAGAAAAAGCACACAAAAAAACTTTTCTTACTTAGATTTTTTGTCTTGTTCTAGCCAAAATATTTACAATTCTTAAATCAAAAAGGATTTTCTAGACAAGTATTGTCTTGTTTTTTTCAAGTCAAAATTAAGTGTATTTTTGCTTGAAACAAGTAAAATGATCTCCCAATCAGGTAAGCAAAATAATCTTGTTTTCTGTTTGAAATAAAAAAGAATTGCTTACCCCATTAGCAGATTATTTTGCTTGTTCTAAGCAAAAACTCACTTAATTTTGACTTGTTTTTTTCTGAAAACAAGAAAATAATTATTTACCTGTCTAAAAATCCTTCTTGATTTAAGATTTTTTTATATATATATATTGTCCGGAAACAAGAAAAAAATCTAAATAAGAAAAGTATTTTTGCAGTGTACTGTTGAATTGGCTCAACAAAGGTCAGCAGCAAAGTAATTGGTTAAGAAAATGGGATTAAATACATAAAGGAAACAAAAAGTAACTGGCGTTACTTGTAATCCGTTACCCCCAACACTGGTCAAGTTTTACACAAATGTGTGAAATTCATCTAGTGCACTCAACTTGTTATGCTGATGTATTAGAATAATGTAATGTAAAAAACTATTAAATAACAGTTTTGTTCACTAGTGTTCACAGACTTTTGTGAATGTGTCTCTTTTTTCATGAATGATGTAGTGTCAGAGCTGCTGGCTAGGTATTAGTGAGGCTTTGAAATGTATCCTGAGTTTGGAGTCACGGAGATCACAGAGACTGTGGTATACTGTATGTCTAGCTGTGTCATATTAACCCGCAAGGCTAGTGCTTACGTCTAGATTGATGCAGGAAAAGAACATCTCACTGCGCATTTGTGTGTAACCATTTTTATCAAGGTCTCAGTGACCTTCTGCACTAGTTCTGGTCAGGTCATTGACACAGGGTGTGTACTGAGTATCTAGGGACGCTGGAGACCTCATAGGGGTGTAAAACAAATCATCCTAATAAATCATCTCAATAATAACCCTTTCTTTCTGTTTTTCTTTCCTTAGTTTTGATGTTGAGAATGGGCTGTCAGTGGGCCGCAGTCCTCTGGAGTCCCAGGCCAGTCCAGGCTCTGGCCTTGTGCTGCAGGCCAATTTTCCTCACAGTCAGCGGCGGGAGTCCTTCCTGTATCGCTCCGATTCTGACTTTGACCTTTCACCCAAGGCCATGTCCAGAAACTCATCCACGGCCAGTGAGCTGTGAGTATCACTCATCTCAGTCATGATCCCCGAATAACACTTAGGAAATGCTAGGACTCTACATGCTAAAGTCAACTATGATAGCTTTTAATTCTTTTAATACATTTCACTTTTTTTTAAATAACTTTATTTTTTTGAATAAATACATCATTATTTTACATTACCTTTCAAAAGTTAAGTTGTCAGATTTTTTTATATATACTTTTATTCAACAAGCATGCATTACATTAATAAAAAGTGCCATTAAAGACATTTATTATGTTACAATAAATAAAGTAAGATTTTTAATGTTACAGTAAGATTTTTAATGTTTTTTTTTTTAAAGAAGTCTCTTCTCTCCAAGCCTGCATTTATTTGATCTAAAATGCAGCAAAATCAGTAATATTGTGATATTTTTTACTGTTTAAAATTCTATTTGAATATATTTTAAAATGTAATTTATTCCTGTGATCAAAGCTACATTTTCAGCATCATTACTGTAGTCTCCAGTGTCCCATGATCCTTCAAAAATAATTCTAATATGTTGATTTGCTGATTTTTTTTTTAAAACAGTTAAGTAATTTTTTTCAGGATTCTTTGATAAGTAGAAAGATCCAACGATCAGCATTTATCTGAAATAAGAGAAAGAAAATATTTTTGGGGCAAAGAAATTATAGAAATTAATGCTTTTATTTAACAAGGATCAATTTCAAATCAATCAAAAGTGATGATAAAGACATTTATAATGTTACGAAAGATTTTTATTTCAGATAAATGCTGTTCTATTCATCAAAGAAACCTGAAACAATTCTACTCCACGGTTTTCAACATAATAATAATAATAATAATAATAATAATAATAATAATAATAAATGTTTTTGAGCAGCAAATCAGAATATTAGATTGATTTCTGAAGGATCATGTGACCGGAGTAACAATGCTAAAAATTTAGTTTTGTAATCACAGGAATAAATTACATTTTAAAATATATTCAAATAAAAAAAAATAATAATAAAATAAAATAGGAAAAATATTTTGCTGTTCTTTGGATCAAATAAATGCAGGTTTGGTGATCAGAAGAGACTTATTTAAAAAAAAAAATCAGCTTTTCCTTCACAGGAATAAATGACATTTTAAAACATTATTAAGATGGAAAACTCTTATTTTAAATTGTAATAATATTTCACATTATTACTGTGTTTTTGATCAAATAAATGCAGCCTTGCTGAGAATCAAGAGGCATAAAAACATCCTACTGACTTTTTGAATGGTCACCAGTCTCAACCTGGAAAAAACAAATATAGTTTTCATGTGCATGTTTGAGTCACTGCAAGCTCCACGTGTTACAAGCTGCACGATTGTGTATTTGAGTTCTGTTAATTAGGACTGTAAACGTTTGCCTCATAACAGATGTGACTTACTCCAGCCGGTTGATTATGTCTGAAACACAGTTCTCCCAAGACACACTTTTTTAATAGTGTATTACATGAAATCATATTGCTCGGTCATTTTGGAAAATCCAAGGCGCTGGTTAAAAACTCCTTATTATTACCACTTCCAGCTGTTCTTTCCATCTGAGCACGCTTGCATGTCAGCTCTGGTTTGCCGGGATCTCGAGTCGGAAAAAAAAGGCCACCGCATTCTTGTTTTTCTGCAGTTTATTTTTCCAGCCTGCGTCAAAGCTAGTCGCCCAAATCGAAACACCTTAAGGCTGGTTTACACCACCCCAATAAACAGCTGAACTAGTGCTCACCAACTCTTGCTTGTCTTTTCAAAGGGAAGAGAGTTTGAAGCACTGGGAAGTCAACTGGCTAAATCGGTGAGAAGATGTAGAAAAATATTGACCTGTTCTTGAAAGGGATGTCCCGCATCTCTCCATTACAGAATCCAGACCAGTCTAACCTCAGAGCTGCCCCTGTTTACTCTTCACCGCTTTGGAACATATGAATAAAGACGCAATTCCCTAGTTCGGCTTCTCTCCCGCTGCTCCTAAAATACACGTGCATGACACACCCTATCCGAGCCCATCTGTGTTCTTATTACGTATTTCCCATGCGCTTTTAATGTAGGATATCTAATATCCCATTGGAGAATCTGAGGTGCCTTCCTTGTGCTGAGCTGTTTCTGTATTTCCATCCAAACTGCATGTTAATCAAAAGCGTATTACCGGCCGCTTGCTCTTTTGAATGATGGTGTGCTGTAACCTGAAGCCGACCACATCCTTAAGTCCCCGCATTAAAACTCTTAGTCATTCTTTTTCACTGATCCTTAAGTCATTTTATGTGCCTCCTTTTATTAGTGGGAGATTAAAGAGCTGTCTTTTCCAATATGTAATTTTAATGTTTGATTTGTGATTTGTTAATGTCTTTTTCTCTTACAGACATGGAGAAGACATGATAGTTACACCATTCGCACAGGTTAGTATTAGAGCGGGCCTTGAAATTGAAAGCTTGCATCTGACATTAATGGGCACTTATGGACTTTGCGTCATGTGGTTTCAGATGAGCGCTCTGTTGAGGAACATGGTAGTTTGATTTTGCTCTCCCTATATTTTAAAGAGAGATTAATCTCCTAATATTTAGAAGTGTCTTTTTTGTGTAAGTGGAGTGTGCTGCCTCTGGCATTGGCGGGAACAGCCCTTCCGCTCTTATGCAGCTTGCTTTACGTGGGATTTGCGTCACCACTGTACTCGGTTTACAAAACAGGCTAGGAATCCAATACCGCATTTGTCGATATGGATGCTGACAGATGACAAATCTGCATGGCTTTAGAAATCAGATACCCTTCATGTCCTTTCGAAACTCCAAAAGAGCTGCAGAATTTCAGACAAGCCAGACGTTTTACACAAATCTGTCGTTTTCTAGGTCACCTCTCTGTAAAATGTGTTCTTTTTCACTCGTTGTGTTTTATCTTGTTTTTATGTGATAATACATAAACACTGAAAAAATAAGATGAATGTATTTAAGAAGCAAAATGGGTCAATATGTTCAGAATTTCTAATTGTTACTTGCTGTTTAAGTTTACTGTAAGACATAATTGTGTGAAACATTTTATATAGAAATTTCTGTTCAAAAGTTTGGGATTGGTAAGATTATATATGTATATATATTATTTTTTTTAAAGAAGTCTCTTATGCTCATCAAAGTTCCATTTTTTTGATCAAAAATACAGATTTTTTTTTTTAAATAACAGTTTTCTATATTAATATACTTTAAAATATAGTTTATTTCTGTGATACAAAGCTGAATTTTCATCAGCCATTACTGCAGTCTTCAGTGTCACATGATCCTTCAGAAATCATTCTAATATTCTGATTTATTATCAACTGTTGGCTACAGTTGTGCTGCCAAATATTTTTTTGGAACCTTTGATACTTTTTTCATGATTCTTTGACAGCATTTATTGAAAATATAAATCTTTACTGTCACTTTTTATCAATTTAACACATCCTTGCTGTATGAAAGTATTCATTTCTTTCAAAGAAAGAAAGAAAGAAAGAAAGAGAAAATTACTGACCCCAAACTTTGAACGGTAGTGTATATTGTTACAAAAGATTTCTATTTTAAATAAATTCTGTTTTTTGTAGCATTTTATTCATTAACAAATCCTGAAAAAAAAGTATCTCAGCTTCCAAATAAAAAAAATATTAAGTGGCACAATTGTTTCAACATTGATAATCATCAGCTTATTAGAATGATTTGTGAATGATCATGTGACACTGAAGACTGGAGTAGTGATGGTGCAAATTCACCTTTGCATCACTGGAATAAATTCTATTTTAAAGTATATTAAAATAGAAAAGCACTATTTCAAATTGCAATAATATTTCACAATATTACAGTTTTTTTCTGTATTTTAAATCAAGTAAATGCAGCCTTGATGAGTAGAAAAGTCTTCTTTAAAAAAACGTACTGATCCCAAACTTTTGTGTAAAATACAAAAGACAAAAAGTATACCCTATTGTATCATATATAATAAAATGTTTTTTTATTTGTTTACTAAATAATCTAAATATAAATCTATGCAACAATTACACAAACATGCTCTGGAAGGATTTTACACAGTTTGGCTTTAGCTTAATATTTCTTTAAGGGTTTCAATATTTTGCTGGACAATAATACGATCAAAAACACTGATTTATTAAAATATTGAGCTGTGAGTGGACTGGAGTAGGTTGACGGTG
This sequence comes from Cirrhinus molitorella, assembly GCA_033026305.1. NCBI lineage: Eukaryota > Metazoa > Chordata > Actinopteri > Cypriniformes > Cyprinidae > Cirrhinus > Cirrhinus molitorella. The sequence goes on along the minus strand of CM065124.1, from coordinate 23,273,636 downwards.
AAACAAAAGACTAAGGACCAGTTTTACTAAACCGGGCAAATTAGCATTAAAGCGCAGTTCCAACGCTATCTCAAGGCAATTCATACTTATTTTGCAAGGTGGCTGAGTCGTACAAATTCGTACGCTCTCACTCGTATGAATTTGGACGATTTGCGTAGACCCCAGTGACGGGTGTGTTTAGGGACAGGGTTAGGTGTAGAGCATTCATACAAATTATACGAATTGGGAACTCGTAAAATACATACAATTTAGCCAAAACCAGATGAATTTGTAAGAGTGAGGTCATATGAATTCATACAAATTAGCCACCTTGTAAAATATGTATGAATTGTTGTGAGATCGGGCTGGCAATTCCAAAAAAGCATGATGGAGGGGAAAATTTTGCGTGTGATTTACTGACAATGTGCACATTAAAGAAACATGCAGCCAGATAATTTCTCTAATGACCAGCGCAGTCTACCAAGTAGTAAATAGCAGTAATTTGACGAGCGCAAATGTTACAACTGTGTTGCGTGGTTCATTTTAGTACTCTCCTCCCACAAATTTTGCTTCTTAAAGGAAAACTCCTACAAATGCATATTCAATAAGATCAGGCGCAAAAATAACTGTGTCCACACCTTTTCAGTGCTAAATCTTCACTACGTGTCTTTAGTAAATCCTGACAGTACTATTTTAGCGTCAAAAGACAGTTTGTGTTGGCGCATGTTGTTAGTAAAACTGGCCTTAAGTTGTAAGTGAGTTGGAGCAGCTTAAAAAAGAAAGAGAATACTAAGGATATGTTCTTGGCACGGCCCTACATTATTGTTCTTCTTATAGGTCCTTGCCAGCCTGAGGACTGTGCGGAGCAACTTTGCTGTTTTGACCCATCAGCAAGACCGTGTCCCGAACAAGTAAGACCCAATAAACTGTGTAATGCCTGTTCAAATGCTTTTAAAGTCATGCTTGATCTCCACTGACACAAATCTCCACAGGAGGTCCACTGGAAGCAACCCGCCATCCATGTGCAAGACAAGCCTACCAGGTTAGACAACAAACTCTTTTACTACATATGATGATGAATACATTTCAGCAGTCATGAATATAACAATCCTGTGCTGTATTTTACAGAGGAGCCGTTTCAGAAGTTGGCAGTGGAGACTCTGGATGAGCTGGACTGGTGTCTCGAACAGCTCGAGACTCTCAAGACACGTCACTCAGTCAGTGAGATGGCATCTAACAAGGTATCTATTTCTAAAATAAATGATGATTCATTACTGACAGGCCTCAAATATCCTGATTGTCACCCTTGCTGTAAGCACTAATAACCAGCTAACACAATACATCAACACTTGCTGATAACAGCGGCCAAATACTCAACATGCCTCCGTATGAATTACACACACGTCAGATTTCTATTTTAGATCGGAATTGGATTCATGCATGTTATGAATCGCTCCCATCCCCTGTTCACATCGTGTGCTGAGAAATGTGAATGAGAGTGGAGTCATGGATGAATCTGCTTCCCCCCCTTCACCCGTTCTCTCTCCCCTCATTCCTGCTGGGGATTTCATAGCCTGTGTGACGTGTGATTAGCCCACCCACGGATACTTCTTCTCACACACATGCGCACATATGAACACACGTTTGAGTGTTTTCACTCTGGCTAACATCATTGACGTATCTGCTGCACTCTCAGGAATCACCCTGCGCTGGTTGAGGCGAGAAGTATAAAAAGTAGAGAGTGTGCAAAAACCTTTGATTTTAGGGTAAAATAAAGGTGCTGCAGGGCCATATTTTTATACAAGTTTGGGGGAGATGGGATGATTCTTGCAAACAAGCTGCATATTTAGATGATGCAGCAACCAGTATATTATAAAAGGAAGTAAATGGAAGCATTTGCTAATTTAGTTCATAAAGCACGTTGAAGGTTGAGGTCAAAGGTTTACATAAACCTTACAGAATCTGTTTGTTGAATTTGTTTTTTTATTTAGTACTGACCTGAGTAAGTTATTTCACATAAAAGAGGTTTAAATATAGTAAACAAGAGAAAATAATATTTGAATTTATAAAAATGACACTGTTCAAATGTTTGCATACGCTTGATTCTTAATGTTTTTTTTGTTGTTGGTTGTTTTTGTTTAGTGATAGTTGTTCATGAGTCCCTTGTTTGTCAGTTAAACTGCCTGCTGTTCTACACAAAAATTCTTTTCATTGTTTTTTTCAGCATTTTTGTGTATTTGAACACTTTCCAACAATGACTGTATGAGTTTGAGATCCTTCTTCTCACACTGAGTATAACTGAGGGACTCGTATACAACTATTACAGAAGATGAAACACAGTGCCGGGGGTGAAAAAGTTTTTAAATTTGAAGATCAGGGTAACTTATTTTGTCTTGTCATAAGTATCTTCGGTAGCTCCTGAAGGGCAGTACTAAAAAAAAAATAATCTGACATTTTTATGATATATTTATCATTGTTGGAAATAGTTCAAATACACATAAATGCTGAAAAAACTAAGTTTTTTTTTTGGGACCTGAAGGATTTCTCTGAAGAACAGCAGGCAGTTTAACTGTTCAGGACAAGCAAGGAGCTCATGAACAACTATCACTAAATAAACAACAACAAAAAAACACAGCTGTGGATCATTCAGGTAACAACAGTAATAAGAATCAAGTGTATGTAAACTTTTGAACAGGGTCATTTTCATAAATTCAACTACAATTTTCTCTTGTGGACTATGTTTACATCTTTTATGTGAAATATCGTATTTAGGTCAGTACTAAATCAAAAAGAACATTCTTTTTATATGATCTCTCCTATTTTGGTAAAATAATTAACATTTTGCAGATTGAAGCAATCCAGATAATGTGATATTTAGCCCCTGGAAAAACAGGGTAATACCACCAAAAAAAATTTGTTGCCAAGCCTGCGGTTTTCCCGCAGAATTGGGCTACTTTAACACTGTTGCTGCGGGTCATTTTTCTTGTCCGCAGGTAGAAGCAACCCCAATAACGTGAAGTTTAGCCCCTAGAATGCAATTTTTACCAGGGTAACCCTGCCTTACCTCCCAGAATGTGATATTTCTTGGGGGATCCCCCCAAAACGCGAGTTTTGAGTAGCAATTGGGTGGGTTTTGTTGTAAAAACCTGGCAACCCTGATCAGGGTTGAAGGTCCAAATTTCAGTTTCAATGCAGTTTTAAAGCTCTACATGATCCCAGCCGAGGAATAAGGGTCTTGTCTAAACGTGACATACATGGAAGTACCGACCCAGTGTTTACAAAGCAAACATGCAAAGACAGTCAACTGCCCTTTCCAAAAAAAGGTAAAACAGCAATGTCGGACGATTTTGAAGTTGGAGAAGAAAATAAGATGGTGTTTTTCGGCCAACCTTTTTCAACCGAAGTACACAGGCGAAGAACTAACCACGCGTGACCGTTTCCAATATGATTACGTAATGCGTAAAGTCACAGACTTTGCGTTTATGGTTAAAAAGTATATAAATGTGTATTTTTTTTTTTTAGAAAATGACAGATCGTTTCGCTAGATAAGACCCTTATTCCTCAACTTAAATTGTGTAGAGCCCTTTGAAGCTACATTGAAACTGCAATTTGGACCTTCAACATGCTGATCCCCATTAAAGTCCACTATATGGAGAAAAATCCTGAACATTTTCCTCAAAAACAATATTTTTAACATACAAATCAAAATAAATTACTGCCCCTGTTCAGATGGATTACATAAAAAAATGTTAAGCAAAATTCTTTCATCTAAAGAAAAATGACCCATCTTACCCTCTGTTATGACCATTATGATATAAAACATTCAGAATATAAACACGCCTCACATTTGCTTGTTTTCCCTGCTCTGAGTCAGAGTGAGCATCTATTTATTTCCCTCGCTCATTACGATGGAGAACACATCCACACACATGCGCGCAAAGCATGAAGCGGCTCCTGAAGCTTTCATCTTCAAACCAAGTGCACATGGTGCAGCCCCAGCCCCCTGTATCCACCCCATCCAGCCCCTGCATGTGCCCTGAAGCCGCGAGCCAATCGCATGCCTCCCCCTGACCCAGCCTCTGTGGCAAAACTCATCCGATTGGCCGGCGTGCGGCAGCGAGTGGGGAGCTACCTGCCGGGAGGGAGAGAGGGGGCTGCTGGGAGGAGCCTGATCTCTATGTTTACACATGAATCAGGCAGAGTAGGAGAGCAGAGCATGCGGCAGCGATGCAGACTCGCTCCAGCCAGCGGCACACGCTCTCAGCCTGCCACAGGTGCAGCCCGTGGCAGCTGGAGCTCCCGGTGCTGGGCTGAGCTCTGCAGTGTTGCCACATTCGTTTTGGACTACTGTGGAACAGGGCAGCTTGGAAGATCTGGAACGTCTCTGTAGCATGTGCATGTGGACGGAGAGAGCTTCTGTTTTGTTAAAGCTTCATTTGGTGCTGAAATGCCAGACGTCAGTTACTTGCTCTCTGTGTCGTGGATGTATGTTCAGGTAAGGCTTGTGTTCTGTCATTTTGTCAGGGAGTAGCTCTTGCATTGTTTTTCTCTGAAGTTGAGAGGGATGCTCTCGTTGACACTCTATAAATCACAGATGGTGCAGCATGTTGCTGTGAGGATGTCAGTTTGGGTGGTGTTTCTGGTGGCAGTGTGTGTGTGTGAGGCTCCTGCTGTACATTTTGCTGCCTCAGTCGGAAGTGTTTCATTCTGAAACCTCGTGTATGATTACATAATAGCACTACACAGATGAAAGGCACTCCTCCTGCTTGGTCCAGCCCCTCATCTTGGGTGACTGTAGATGAACTGAATGAAGGCCTGCTACTACTCTTTAATGCAGTTGTATTCAGATATGAGCACGTCCTGTGATGTTTTACACCTTGTCTTTTCCTAATTAAACATGTAGTGCACATTTGTAGAATAAAAATGTCTTGCTCTTGAAAGATTCAGTCAAGAATTTTATGGAAGGGCTCAAATAAAAAAAAAATAAAAATGAAATGCAGAGTGGATTAGAGATGCTGATTCTCAAGCAAATGTGTTTTGTTCTTGCGTCCTGTTTTGCAGTTCAAAAGGATGCTGAATCGAGAACTAACCCAGCTCTCAGAGACTAGCAAGTCAGGAAACCAGGTCTCAGAGTTCATCTCCAGCACCTTCTTGGGTACTTTTTCTAATTGAATACAAATGTTTTAACTGGAACAACACACAATATTATGAATAGGACAATTATTATAAATTTTCCTTTAAAGCAGTGTTATTTTGGTATTGTTTAAAAATTATTATACACCACCAGTCAAAAGTTTTTGGACAGTAAGATTGTTAATGTTTTTTAAAGAAGTCTCTTCTGCTCACCAAGCCTGCATTTATTTGATCTAAAGTACAGCAAAAACGGTCAAATTGTGAAATGTTTTTGCTATTTAAAATAACTGCTTTCTATGTGAATATATTTTCAAATGTAATTTATTTCTGTGATCAAAGCTACATTTTCATCATCATTACGCCAGTCTTCAGTGTCACATTATCATTCAGAAATCATTCTAATATTTTGATTTGCTGTTCAAGAAACATTTATTATTGTTGTTGTTGTTGTTATCAGTATTTAAAATAGTTGAGTACATTTTTTCAGGGTTCTCTGATGAATAGAAATAAAGCTTGAACTTTGTATAAATTTAAATTTTAATTAATTTTTTTTTTTTTGCATGCATGCTTCAAATTGATCAGAAGTGATTAATAAAGTCATTTGTAAAGTTACACAAGATTTCTATTTCAGATAATTGTTGTTCTTCTGAACTTTCTATTCATCAAAGAAACCTGAAAAAAATCTACTCAGCTGTTTTCAAGATAATAATAATAATAATAATAATAATAATAATAAATGTTTTTGAGCAGCAAATCAGAAATTAGAAAGATTTCTGAAGGAGTAATGATGCTAAAAATTCAGCTTTGAAATCACTGGAATAAATTACATTATAAAATATATTCAAATAGAAAACAGTTATTTTAAGTAGTAAAAATATTTCAAATGTTTACTGTTTTACTGTACTTTAGATCAAATAAACCAGGCTTAGTAGGTAGAAGAGAAATCTTACTATTTATACATATTTTGATATTTGAATTATTTTTATATTTTCAGTTTTGTAGTAATTTACAGTTTTACATTTAGTATAAGTTTTAGAGATTTCATGTGCTTTTGTCATTTGTATTTTTGTTTTTCTATTTATATATGTATTTATTTTTGTTTTTACATTTTTATTGCCTATTTAGCTTTAATTTATTTCTATTTCAGGTTTAGGTTCCATATACTAGTACTTATCAGTTAGTTGCTAAAGCAAGATATTTTAAGCTTGAGTGGTAATATTTTACAGTAAGGTTCATTAGTTAACATGAGCAAGAATGAACAATACTTATACAGCATTTATTAATCTAAAGTTCTAAAGTTAATTACAACATTTATTAATGCATTATTAAAATCACAAGTTGTGTTTATTAACATTAGTTTATGCGCTGTGAACTAACATTAACAAAAAATGAATTTTGAATATGAATATTGTTCATGTTAATAATACATTAAGGAATGTTGTGTTACTGTTTTTTTGTCTAGTATTTATATTATATGGTAACACTTCACAATAAGGTGTCATTTGTTAACATAAGTTAAACAATGTACAATACCGTTAGTACACTATTTAATCTTTGTCAACGTTAGTTAATAAAAATAATTTATTATTAGTTCATGTTAGGTCGATTTTAATAATGCATAAAAATAATAAATGCTGTGGAAGTATTGTTCATTCTTAGCTCATGTTAACTAAAGTAGTTAACTAATGTTAAATAATGATCCTTACTGTGAAGTGTTACCCAAATTTGTGCTTTAATTAAGCAGAAAATTTAGGTTTAATATGGTCGCTATTACAAATTTGTCTGGTTTGATTATTGATATACATGATAAAGTTTTCCCCCCAGGTTTTCAGTTCATTTAATCAACTGTCCGTCATTGCATGTAGTTACAAAAACTAAACTGTATTGCAGAGAAGCAACATGATATGGAGATTATGTCCCCCCCAAACAAGGAGAAGGAGAAGAAAAAGTGGCCCATGTCTCAGATCAGTGGAGTGAAGAAACCCACACACAGCTCCAGTGTCGCAGCTTCCAGCATCCCACGCTTTGGCATCAGCACTGACCAGGAAGATCTGCTGGCCAAGGTGAGCTCTCACGGCCAGTAAAACACCCTATCAGCAAACTAAAATCACCATGGTGAACATGGTCTTTATCTGCAGTAATTATAACACAGCCCAATGCTGTTTTTAACGGCATCCAACTCATTTTGCAGGAGTTAGAAGACTTTGACAAATGGGGTGTGGATATTTTCAAAATATCAGAGTATTCTGGCAACCGACCGCTAACGGTAGCAATGTACACGATCTTCCAGGTACAAAATGTGGATTAAAAAACATTCTCATGTCGTTTTGGTCAAAACATTACAATAACAAATGTCTTGTAATCCACAGGAAAGAGACCTGTTGAAATCCTTTAAAATCCCTGTAGACACATTCATTACCTACATGATGGCGCTAGAGGAGAACTACCACTCTGATGTAGCATACCACAATAGCATGCACGCAGCAGACGTTGTCCAGTCCACCAATGTCCTCCTATCCACCCCTGCCCTTGAGGTTGGTCTCAGTCAACTCCCTTTTCATCATCTGCTCATTAGTCTCTGAAGCAAGATGTTTCATATTTGCAATTCTGTTTTGCTAGGCTGTGTTCACTGACCTTGAGATCTTGGCCGCAATGTTTGCTAGTGCAATACATGACGTGGACCACCCTGGAGTGAACAACCAGTTCCTCATCAACACAAGTGAGTAGCCTCAGCAGAGCAAGAGCAACTTGACGTTGTGGTTGCACACTCTGAGTTGTTGACTAAGAACGTAATACTTTTTTTTAGACTCAGAGTTGGCTCTAATGTACAACGATTCCTCTGTTCTGGAGAACCACCACCTGGCTGTTGGCTTCAAACTGCTGCAGGAAGAAAACTGTGACATTTTCCAGAACCTGACAAAGAAACAGAGGCAGTCGCTACGCAAAATGGTCATAGACATGGTGAGGAAATGGAGGCAATGACGTATCTGCTAGGCAATGATGAGGACGTCCAAGTCTGAGAGCTACAACCAACACGTGGTTTTATTTATTTACCCTGTGTATTTGACTTTTTTTTACAGGTCCTAGCCACTGATATGTCAAAGCATATGAACCTATTAGCAGATCTCAAGACCATGGTAGAGACCAAGAAGGTGACGAGTCTTGGCGTGCTGCTTTTAGACAACTATTCTGATCGCATTCAGGTATATTTTGAGCCATTTTCTATTGTTAGAAATTCATTTTTGCTTTGTGTGTATAATGTTTGTAATTAAAAATGTGTGGTTAATGCTTAGGTTCTTCAGAACATGGTGCATTGTGCTGATCTGAGCAACCCAACAAAGCCCCTGGAGCTGTACCGGCAGTGGACGGATCGCATCATGGTGGAGTTTTTCACTCAGGGGGACCGTGAGAGAGACAAGGGTATGGAGATCAGCCCCATGTGTGACAAACACAATGCTTCCATTGAGAAATCACAGGTGAGTGAGGGAAAATTAGAAATTATATTCTATAAACTGGGCTTAATAGGATAGTTTACCCAAAAAAAAAATTCTGTCATTAATTACTCACCCTCATGACATTCCAAACATTAAGATATTTCTGATGAAATCAGAGAGCTTTCTGATCCTGTATAGACTGTGCAACTACTATGTTCAAGGTTCAGATAGTAAGGACATGGATAAAATAGTCCATGTGACATCAGTGGTTCAACTGTAATTTTCTAAAGCTACAAGAATGCTTTTTGTGCGCAAAGAAAACAAAACTAACAACTTTATTCGACAATATCTTCTTCCGCTGCCATTCACAAAAGTACCATGACGCATGTGTGTGGTGCTGCTGACGCAAGAGCTGTTTTTCATTTTTAGTGAACTAATCGTTTAAAGACTTTGGGCCTCATTCTGTCATTTAAAAGAATCTGCAATTGTATAATGTAATGTTTGTTAAATATTTAAAAGGATTTTTTTTTTGTCCACAAGAGAAAATAATAGTTGAATATATAAAAATGACCCCGTTCAAAAGTTTACTTTCTGTATGTTTTTGAGATCCATCTTTTCACACTGAGGACAACTGAGGAACTCATATGCAACTATTACAGAAGGTTCAAACACTCACTGATGCTCCAGAAGGAAACACACTGCATTGAAAGCCAGGGGTGTAAACTTTTGAACAGAACTAAGAGGTGTACATTTTTATTATTTTGCCTAAAGTTCTCAATGTTTTCATTTAGTACCTACCTTCAGAAGTACACCCCCCCCGCTCTTAATGCATTGTATTTCCTTTTGAGTCATCAGTGAGCGTTTGAACCTTCTGTAATAGTTGCATATCCCATCAGTCCCTCAGTTGTCCTCAGTGTGAAAAGATGGATCACAAAATCATACGGTCATTTTTGGAAAGGGTTCAAATACACAACAATGCTGAAAAAACAAAGAATTTGTGGGACCTAAAGGACTTTTCTGAAGTTTTATAAAGAACTATGACTAAACAAAAAAAAAATACAGGGTCATTTTTTTATAAATCCAACTACTATTTTCTCTTGTGGACTATATGTAAATATCTTTTAAGTGAAATATCTTATTCAGGTCAGTACTAAATAAAAAACAACATGCGTTTTGTATGATCCCTCTTATTTTGGTAAAATAATTAACATTTTGCAGATTCTGCAAGGTGTATGTAAACATTAGACCTCAACTGTATGTTAAATGACATTCTTTTTATTTCTAATATATTAACAGACTTACCAATTAATAGTGTTTAAATTAACTTCTTGTCCATCAGGTGGGCTTCATTGACTACATCGTGCACCCGCTATGGGAGACCTGGGCGGATCTGGTTCACCCTGACGCCCAGGAGATTCTCGACACTCTGGAGGACAACCGTGAGTGGTACCAGAGCATGATCCCTCACAGTCCCTCCTCTACCCCTGAGGACAAGGGCGGTGTAGTCGGGATGGGAGCGATGGGTGGAGGCATCTCCTCAGCGGGGGAGAAATTCCAGTTCGAACTGACCTTGGAGGAGGAGGAAGGGGAGTCTGACGTCGAAAGTCCCGTGGACGAAGACTTCACTTCCACCGTACAGGATTCCTCCAGGACAGATGAAGAAGCCAAACATCCGTCTCCCCGCACACTGCACTCCAACCTGACCGCTCGCTCTCCCGGCTGCAGGACAATGTCTTTTAAGATGGGCGAGCCGCCAGACAGCGAAGATGAAGATAGACAACTTGACCAAGAAGGGAAAAGCGTGTCTTGTCTGCGTCTGGGAACATAACACTAGTGCACTTTTTCACCGCATTCTTTTTTTCTTCTTTCGTACCTCTTCCTCAGCACCTCCCTATCCCTCTCCATCCCATTCTTAGCTTCCTCGGCCGGAGGCGACGCAGAGAGAGCAAAGGAGAGGTAGGAAAGCTTCCACGGGACGTTTTTTATACAGTAGTCACCTTGCACTGGAGAAAGCTCCTACTCGGCGCTTTCTTAAAACGTTCTCGGTCTCGTGACTTTTGGCTCAAGCGTAAAACTGCCTGTGTGTTATGGACTGAGAGGAAACATCCTCAAGTGTCTTCCTGTGACATCCCAGGTTTAAAGTTAACGAACAAGCGGAGCCGTCCGAACATATTGATTGCTAAACAGGACACTTTTTATGTGAGACGTATGTGCACTAAAATGTTTTTTAAAAGATACACTGTTGACTTAAAGCTGGTCTGTTATTAGCTGAACAAAACAACCTAACCTTAACACAACAGAACATCTCAGGATTCAAAGAAACGATTGCTTTCATGTAGCAAACAGCTTGAGGGTACCCACATAGTGACCGCCGTCTTCCTTGGTTCACTATAAAATCTGTAGACTGAAGTCGAGCCATGATTGTGATCTTTTGTATTTGTGTGTGACGCCACCTAGTGCTTAGTAGTGGAACTGGAGCCACATTTATAGGATTTACCACTCCAGCCCAACACAGTGGCTCTCTATTGTTGTTCCTTTGCACAGATTATACTCATCTGACCCTTCTCACCTTTATTTGTAGGAATGCTGCTTTAATTTAAGGCGTTCACATGGTTTACATACGCTTCTCGTTTATTTTTCTATTCCGCTTCTTCCAAAGCATGAGCGTAAGCATTATTGCATCGTATGTCACGGCTTGCTTCTGATATTCTGGGTAGCACTTTAGAAGATATCTTTGTCGTTGCCAAACGTCGCTCCATCGGTAAGGGCTGGAGTCATTGTTAGCGCACAGATTCGCGGCGATCTGCAGGGTAACCAGCATGTGTACGCACCCTGCGTAAGTTGGTCTCTGGAAGGCTGGGCTAGCTTGGAAACCCACATTAGCTGTATAGGAAGCGATCGGTGTCCTTAAACCACATGTGTACTTTCTCTCTCTTTCTGTGCTGGTCACACTGAAACAAAATCTGAGGTATCTTAACATCTTTACAAATGTATGATGTCTGAACAAGAGTTCTAAAACGAGAGCTGTGCGCTACAACACATAAAGCCAAAGTTAGTTTTCTGTGCCAGACCTTTTGTGTTCTTTGGTTTTTGCTGATTGATCAGTGCTCTGCTCTTCACAGGGACATAGCCAATGACAGTACAAGTGCCAAGCAAGCATGATCCATGCTGTACTGTAATTTCCATGTTGCCACTGGCTAATTTCCATCAGTGACATCTACTACTGTCAGTAACATACTGATTTGAGCATTTAGTTTTCTTTTAGTTCTTTTATTTAAGAGTATTCATGATTAATAACAGGTTTCCAGTCTTTCTGACTTGTTTCAGACTATATGTGTCCTTTTTATACCATGGTATGAATTTTAATATTGGATACAGTGGAATCTTTGTATGTAAATGGGTTACAGTAAACGGGGCTTTTAATTATTGGCTGTATGTTTATTTTAATGTCAGTCTGTGTGAAAGAAACGCTAAGTGGCCATGCAAAGTTTCGACTGGCTGTATCCACACGGCACACCTCTGTTTGGTCTTTTTCTGTCGCAGATCTGACAATCCCAACAGTACTGTTTACCACTACAACGCTGTTACTAATGTTGCTGTGATTGTTTTTTCTGTTCCCAATGCCAATAAACAAAGAAATATTAGTAAGCTGGACTCATTTGTGTTATATGGAAACCCATTTACACGATATATATGACCTTGGACCACAAAACCAGTCTTAAGTGGCATGGGTATATTTGTAGCAGTAGCCAACAATACATTGTATTGGTCAAAATGAACGATTTTTCTTTTATGCCAAAAATCATTAGGATATTAAGTAAATATCTGGTTCTGTGAAGATATTTTATACATTTTCTACCATAAATATTTCAAAACTTAATTTTTGATTAGTAATATGCATTGTTAAGAACTTCATCTGGACAACTCTAAAGGCGATTTTCTCAATATTTCGATTTTATTTATTTATTTATTTTATTTTATTTTTTTTGCTCCCTCAGATTCTAGATTATGTATCTCAGTCAAATATTGTCCTATCTTAACAAACAATACATCTAAAGCTTATTTTTTTCATGATATAATGATGTATACATCTCAATTTCAAAAAATTGCTCCGTATAACTCATTTTGTGGTCCATGGTTACATATAGTTAAAAAAAAGGCTTTGGTAAATTATAAGATAAAAAAAATGGAACTGGGCAAATAGTTGAAACAATGATATACATCATTATTATGACATAAAATATAATTTATTAAATTATCTAAATAATGACTAAAAATATGATATAAAAGGTCAAAATTATGGCATAAAAAGTCTGACTATCTCAAACTTTCTATTTGTTGTCATAATTTTGGACTGTCATTTTATTTGACTGTCATTATTTTAAAGTCAAAATGATGGCAAAACTAATAATTATGATGTGAAAAGTTCAGAAAAATAATAGTAATAATCCATGTCATAAGTCAAATACAATTATGACTGTTTCAACATTTCTATTTGTTGTCATAATTTTGACTTTCATATTTTATTTTGATTGTCATTTTGATTTTGTCATAACTTAGTATGTCAATATTTTGACTATGTAATAATTTCAATTTTGCTATAATTATGACTTATAATTTCTTACAATTATGACTTATCATAATGTCTGACTTTGTCATAATTTTAGCTGTGATTTTTAAACTCATAAAAATAACTTTTCATCTTTGTATGAAGTCTGTAGTAGTTTAAAAATTGAGATTATTATTTCTTATAATTAATCTTATAATATAATCAATCTTAAATAGAAATAATCTTATAATTATGACTTGAAATTATGAAATGGCCCCCAAATGCCATTAAATTAAAATACCTCAAACACACACACAAAAAAAAACTCGAAAATGTTCTTGTTGCTTCGTGCATCATTCTAAGGTGACTGATCGAACGTGTGATTGGCTCATTCACATGTCAGTCATTGTTTAGCCCCGCCCCCATCTGGCTCCCGTCGAGTGACGAAAGCACGAGCGCAGGTCCACAGGCTGGGAACTGCATCCAAACCACACCAAATAAACCTCCTCTTAAGGTAAGCTGAGCTTTCTCTGGCAACATCTCTCTGCTTCACCTTGCGTTTATTTCGAAATGCTAAACAAATCGCACAGAAACGTCAGGAAATCGATGGTTTTAATTTAAAAACAGCGTAACCTTCATTTGACATCGCTAACTGGGATGAATCATACACAGCCTCTGCTGTAACGTTATAATCCATCGCTGCATGCTACAAACTAACATGTCAACCGGCTTTTGACACTCAGGACATTGTCGCTGGCAGTTATGATTAATACTGGCTGTTTGATCGATGGGATGGTAGTCACTCGCTGACCCGAATAAAAATGGAAATCAGTCCGTGGGTTAAGCGGATAGATGCTAACCGGAGCTCAACTGACTTAACCACTATCAGCCATACAGCAGCCAGCAGACTCGCTCTCACAGGCTGCCGTTTATTCTGAACGTCTCTATTGGCAGATAGCTTATGAACGTAGCAGCACAAGGTTTCTTGGTCTAATCTTGTGCGTCTAGCCTGAACCATATGTTTGAATTAAGCCTTGAGGTGTGCCTGAATGGGCTGCTCAGGTGGCCTGACAAATAACAGACTAAACAGACCAAGAATGAACATTCAGGGGTTGGTTTGTCTCTATATGAGAGAAAGAAAGAAACCTTTTGGTCTTCCATGATAAAATGGGAATATTACAGTAATCGTCCCCTGATATTGTTGGTGTGCTCAGGTCTTGAGCTAAGCACAGGGTTTAGCTGGCACAAAACCTTTAAAATCCCTAGCTACACGAACTGCTCAGCTCAATCCAGGAGAATACAGGGATAGTGCAGGCTACACTCACTGTTAACATTGAATTTGTGTTGTAATTCAGCAAACAGGTTGTAAGAAAATATATTTGTTTCAGCACATTGCCAGGAACCGTTTCTAACAACAAGGTCCAATGATTGTACAGTATAAGAAAAATCAGCTTTGTAGTTACGTCTGTTTTCCTATCTGAACAGTGCAACACCCACATTTTAAAACCCAGCCAACAACCAGTGCAAGTCCTTGCTCTACATTTGGTCATAATCCATTACTTGAATGTATGACACAATATGTGACACTGGATTTTTGACCCAGGTCATAAATGTCAATTTTTTGAATAATAGATTCTTGAAAGCTGAATAATAATTAAACTGATGTATGGTTTATGATACAACAATATTTGCCTTAGATCTGGAATCTGAGGGTGCAAAAAAAATTTTTTTTTTAAATAAAATCTTTATTACTAATCAAAAATTAAGTTTTGATATATTTATGTTTGGAAATTTACAAAATATCATCATGGAACATGATCTTTACTTAATATCTGAATGATTTTTGGCATAAAAGAAAAATTGATCATTTTGACCCATACAATGTATTTTTGGCTGGTACAAATATATCCAACTGGTTTTGTGGTCCAGGGTCACATATGAAAGAAAAGATCTGTTGCTGATTCCATTTCATCACAACTTAAATGCGTTATGGAAAAAGACTAGCAATTCTCTGAATCCCCTTTTTATTTTCTTGCTGTAGATGGCCTCAGCAAATGATGCTCGATATGGACAAAAAGAGTCTGCAGATCAGAACTTTGACTACATGTTTAAGATCCTGATCATTGGTAACAGCAGTGTCGGCAAAACCAGTTTCCTGTTCCGCTACGCTGATGACTCCTTCACACCCGCTTTCGTCAGCACTGTCGGCATCGACTTCAAGGTGAAGACCATCTACCGGAACGACAAGAGGATAAAGCTCCAAATATGGGTGAGGAGTTCATCAGTTAATACATTTCTAACACATTTTTGAGTTTTGTGTTAGAGCTGTGCTTCACTGATTTTGATTAAAGTGGACATCGGATGCCCATTTTCCACACGTTGGGTCTTCAATAAAGTTTGCAACATACTCATTGTCTCAACATTTTCACTTTTACATCTACAAAATGGTGTACAACTCGCTGAGAGCACTAACATGTTAATACGGGACAGTCCATCAGTGGGTGTGGGCGGGGCCTGAGCATTATGATGTCATAATGCTCAGAAAGTCAAAACAGCTTGATAATTGAGTGTTTGGTTTTTTTGGGGATTATAAAAAGGGGTGAATGGACTTTTATTATTGTAGGGTGGTTGTGTACACACACCACTAAGACACATTTATATGCAAAGTGAATTTTGCATCCGGTGTCCATTTCAAGGAGGGTTTTTTTTTTAATGATAGAACCATTAAGACATTTTGACACCAACTTCTGTATATTTCAGGACACTGCTGGGCAGGAGAGGTACAGGACCATCACTACAGCATATTATCGTGGAGCAATGGGATTCATTCTGATGTATGACATCACCAACGAGGATTCCTTTAATGCCGTTCAGGACTGGTATGATAGTGCTTATTTTTGTTTGTGGCTCATAAAATTGACACATTTGCAAAGATGTAACTTAACTTCTGTCAAAACACAGACTGTCCTGCAAGCACTATATATTTTCAACAACTAGGTACAATGTGATATGATTCCAGCGACAAGTAATCTAACCACACTAAACATGAAATTCCAACACAATCACAGGTATGAGTTTATGACACATCTTGACTTGGCAATATTTGCCCACTCTTCTTTGCAAAAACACTCCAAATCTGCCAGATTGCAAAGGCATCTCTTATGCACAGCCCTCTTCAGATCACCCCACAGATTTTCAATTGGATTCAGGTCTGGGCTCTGTCTGGGCCATTCTAAAACTGTAATCTTTTTCTTGTGAAGCCATTCTTTTGTTGATTTGGATGTATGCTTAGGGTCATTGTCGTGCTGAAAGATGAAGTTCCTTTTCATCTTCAGCTTTCTTGCAGAAGCCTGAGGGTTTTGTGTCAATATTGACTGGTATTTGGCACTGTTCATAATTCCCTCCACCTTGACTAAGGCCCCAGTTCCAGCTGAAGAAAAACAGCCCCAAAGCATGATGCTGCCACCACCATGCTTCACTGTGGGTATGGTGTTGTTTTTGTGCCAAACTATACTTTTGGAATTGTGGCCAAAGAGTTCAACCTTGGTTTCATCAGACCATAACACATTTTCCCACATGCTTTTGGAAGCCTTCAAATGGGATTTTGCAAAATTGAGCCGCGCTCGGATGTTTTTCTTCATAAGAAAAGGCTTCTGTCATGCCACTCTACCCCACAGCCCCAGACATATGAAGAATACGGGTGATTGTCGTCACATGTACCACACAACCAGTACTTGCCAGAAATTCCTGCAGCTCCTTTAATATTGCTGTAGGCCTCTTAGCAGCCTCGCTGACCAGTTTTCTTCTTGTCTTTTCATCAATTTTGGAGGGACGTCCTGTTCTTGGTAATGTCACTGTCACTGTACCATATTTTCTCCACTTGATGATGACTGACTTCACGGTACAATTCCATGGTATATCTAATGCCTTAGAAAATTTTTGTACCCTTCTCCTGACTGATACCTTTTAACAATGAGATCCCTCTTTGCGGACCATGGCTTTTGCTGTGAGATACGACTAGGAAAATGTCAGGAAAAGCCTACTAGAACAGCTGAACTTTATTTTGGGGCCTATTTAACATGAGCTTGAATGTGATTAGTTAATTCTGAACACAGCCACATCCCCAGTTGTAAAAGGGTGTGCACACTAATGCAATCACATTATTTTAGCTTTTTATTTTTATTTCCCACTGAAAAAAGATTTCAGATTGTTTTTCAATTGAGTTGAACAGGTTATAGGTCACATAAAAGGTGGAAACATTTCTGGAATTATTTATCATGGTCTAATTTTTTAAAATCACGTAAACCTGGAATTTTAACAGGGATGTGTAGACTTTTTATATCCACTGTATTTGAAAGGTAACTCGTCTTTTTCTTACCATATATAAAATAATTTTCTAATCTATTACTATGATTTAAGGCTAATTATGTCATGTGAAACCACATTTATTTGTGTTAAAGACCTTTTTCCCAACAAAAAGTTTCCAAAAATGTTTTTGCCACATTTAAACTATCGATATAGAACTTATGCTAAATTTAAACAGAAAAAGATTTTATCGATAAATGGCATTTCCATAAACTATATTGTAAAAATTTTGAAGCGCTAAATATTTTTCTTTGGATGGAAACCTGGCTACTGTGTATTGCATCTGTTCAGATCTAATTCTGTCTGCATTGGTTTCTGTGGCAAAGATGTTGTGTTGGTATGCATACGCTAAAAACAATTACAGCAATACAGCTGTTGTCTTACATCATAAGAACAAGAAATCCTCCTGATTTGCTAGTTAAATTAAAAATATTTAATTTATTTTTACTTTTAACATTTATATGTTTATTTAATTTAATTACAGCATACATGTAGGCATTAAAATGCTGTTTCTTACTGAACCCTTTCACTACTTTTAGGTCCACACAGATTAAGACATATTCGTGGGACAATGCTCAAGTGCTGCTGGTGGGAAACAAATGTGACATGGAAGACGAGAGAGTGGTTGCTTCAGGGAGAGGAAGACAGCTGTCTGAACAGCTAGGTAGGTTTCCTAAACAGAATGATTTCCACTGGAATTTCCATCATATGCAGGATGCTTTCTTGCAGCGCTTAGTTTAACTAATTTTTATTGACTGCCACAGGCTTTGAGTTCTTTGAGACCAGTGCCAAGGACAACATTAACGTGAAGCAGACATTTGAGCGACTGGTGGACATAATCTGTGAGAGGATGGCAGAGAACCCAGAGTCGGCAGATCCATCTATCACTGCAAACAAGCAGGGCCCTCAGCTCAGTGAGCAGCCACAGCGTTCCCACAAAGACTGTGCTTGCTAAGGGTCACTCTTAACCTCTCCACCATTCCCAGCAGATTGAAAAATGGACCGCTCTAGGAAGGAAGGCTTTGGTAAGAGAAGAGCTGATGGGATGTGGCCGAGAGCCTGTCCTCTCGCTGTCACTTTTGTGAGATTGCCATCGGCGCATTTTCGTTTCTCTTATATGGGTATTGTTAACCTATGCTCCTCTCATCTTTTAAGAATTTGGTGAATCACATTTTGTTTTGGTACATTATCTGCAAACACATTCTTCAAAATGTTGCTAAACGTTCATGAACATTTCCTATGTATGTTTTAGGTTTCATCACTTCACTCAAATATACATTGCCAAGAGATATTTTATTATTTTCTAAACAAACCAATATATAGTTGGGACCAGATTGTTGTGTGGAAACCATCAGCATAAAGGATCATCCCCAGATAGAAAGTCTGAAAGCTTGAATTGTTCAAAAGTACCGTTTCGCTCTTTTAATTTTTTAAAATGAAAGAGTGAAATCAAAATGCACACCCTATTGGCTCCCTATTATTTTTTAAATAACAGCAGGTGTATTTTGTAAAACATTATATTATAGAAATAAAAACGATATATGTGTGATAATAGATGTATTTAGGAAAAAAATATGATGTGCTTAATTGCTTCTTGTTTTTGTAATTTGAAGAAATTATTGAATTTAAGTGTATTTTCAGTCACATGTTCTACTTTTACTCTGGTTCCTACATACTGGTGGACTCAAACTCCTTGTTTTACCATAAAGCAAGCGTGCAAGTGTCTGTGTTCATGTTAGTATGTCATCATATTGTAGATGTTTTGTTTTACAAGCATAGATGAGGATTACTGTCATTCTACAGAGTATAACAATAAAAGCTTTAATGAAAAAATAAATTTCAAAGAATAGCAGCTAATGGGTTTCTAGAGAAGACTGTGTTTTGAAAAGACAGTCATTTTAAAACAAAATGCATTGTGATTCCCTTGATGTTCTCATTTAGGCATTGGAAAGTACTGTATCTGGTTGAATAGGCACCGTTGATTGATCACTTATTATTAGCTATTAGTTAAATGACTAGAGTGTTAACATGTTCACACACAATAATGTTGATTATGTTGTAATTGCATATGCTAATTTACTGCTTTATTTAATGCTTATTTATTGACATGAATATTTATTGTTGTATATGTTCTGCTTTAGATTAAGAGGGCTACTGCTATACGTATAGAACAGGCCTGAATATCTCAAACTTTTATAAATCACAGAGTTTTACATACAAAAGGGGGTGCATGTTTGCAAACCTCATGTCTGACTATGTGATGATTTTCCCCCTATGCAATTCAGAAGCTTTGTTAAACCAAATAGTCACTGGATATGCAGGGATACTGGTTGTAAGGTGCGTAGTTGACGATCTGACGATTTATACCGTTCATTTCTATCCTGTTTACAATCCATCTTAAACCTACGCCGCTGGAATTTACTTTTTTTTTTATACAGAGAAATTTGACACAGTATGCTTTATATGCAGTAATCACTGTTAAAGTAGAAGCCATAAAACTGAGTTTTGTTTTTGATACTCTTTTTGTAGTTTGGCAGTTTGAGTTTTGTTTGCTTGTTTTGTACAATGTACAATAGTTCTTCAGGTCCCACACTATGACATTTGTCATTTTAAAATTTACATATAGGTTTTAAGCGATGTACGTCATGCTGTATTTCACCCTGGGAGATGATGGTAAGAATAAACCACTGTATTAGCAACTGAAATAAGCAGGACACTCACTGTCATGAGTTTTATTGAGAATCAAGTGACCACTTGCATCTGTTTACTGAGTTAAATAAAAAGCTGTTTGAAATCTTTTTGTTGTCATTGGGAATGACCTCTGACCTGAGATGTGATCAAGGTCACTCGTCAAGTTGGTGATGGTTAAATAAAATTCTTTAAATGTTGATGTCTTAACCTATAACCTTAAAAGAATTATATATATATATATATATAATGTAAATGACGTCTCTTGCTGAAACGTAGTAGAATTAACATTATTAAAAATATTTGTTATGTTGTTTTCTACATATTTTTGGACTATAGTGGGTGTCATTATTTTGATGATGTAAAATCATTGCACTTGGTGTGCTATTTTTATTGCAACATGACTTGGAAAATAACAGCTACTGAAAGAGCTTACAGGTGGCAATGGATATAAGCATGGGCTTAAACCAAATGGCGTGACATTGATCCCCCCCCCCCACAAAGAGTCTAAACATCCAGGATATCGAGTGAAATCCATGCTGAGAATCTCCTTTAGTAGCTGCGTTGGCATGTTTACATCCTGCCAGGACATTCCTGTCATTTGTCTGCCATTTTTAAGCTTTTTCAATAGCTGTGGTCTACTAAAAGCCTCAAAGGGCTCATCAGGGCTAAGGTGGAGAGAACAAAGACGCAGGTCTTTAGGAAGTTTATTTCATCCACCTATTCTTTCTCTTCTTCTTATCGCTAGAAAAGCGGTGAAAATCTACTTTTCGTTGCCCTTTTCGACTTAAAATTACAACCAAAGCCGCACAATGTGGCATCACATTAGTATTTTATTTTCTGTGTTGTGTTGCGGTAAAAAAATAACAAAAGGTAGCACCAGTTGCTCACATTGTCAAAATAATAGTCCAAAATGTGTATAAAACGATGTGGGTTTTTCAAATAGCTTACTACGTGTTTCAATTAAGAGACATAATTTACATTATATTGAGCCATACAAGTCTTTATACCCAGTGTTGCCTTTAAAGCGGTGGTTCCCGTCCTTTTTTTCCAGGGGACCCCTATTTTTCACATTTTTCAACACTGTCAACTGATTACATTTTTTTTTTTTTTTTTTATTAATCCCACCTAACATTAAAGTGTTTAATTATGCTTTTATATTGCAGTAACTTCACATTCAGTCTTCAAATTAATGTAGAGAAAACATAAATTATGAAAGTAATGACTGAAGGCAAGTATCACTTCCAAATGATGTCTCTATGACATTTTTTTCCATAATATTTAACCATTAACTATAGCCATTCAACATTGCAGTATATTTGAGAGCTATCAATTTTCATTTATTAGACTTTAAAAAAAAAAAAACTTTTAATTTAAGGGAACTTAAAACAATCTTCACATAAACCCATTAAATGTCAACAAGAAAATATAGCCTAATTTAATAAAGTTATAAAACACTAAATTCTAAATTAATTTAAGATAAGCTTAAAACTACAGAATTTACTGATTTCCTCTTTTTAATTTTGTTCTTTGATTAACAGACATCCCAGAAGCTGGTTGTTAGGATATTTTGGCTGCTAGTATAACGGCTGACAGGACAGGACAGGAAGATTCGTTTTTACCAAGATATGGCCTGTTTACATATCATCTGGCAGCAGTTCACTGGTGTTTTACTGAAACTCCTCATCACTGGTACCGTTTCCGTGTACGTTTGACTCACGTCTGCTGCTGAGGTGAAGTTGGAGCGCGAGTCTGAAAAGTCTCCCGTTTGATATATGCTCGTAAAGACGTTCCGCGTCTAAATAAACAATTCTTTAGCAGTTGTGGGTATATAGTAACAAGTTATCTACTAACTATCGGTAACTTCATCTAGGTTATGATCAAACTGTAACCATTTCTACCCCCAAACTAGAGTGAGCTGGGCGACCCCTTGTAAATCTTTTACGACCCCTAGTTGGGAACCACTGCTTTAAAGGAATAGTTCACCAAAAAATTTAATTTGCTGCAAGACTGAGCTTCATCAAGAGTTTGATGCATACTCTGCATCTTCAGATTATTTATTTATTATCTGATGGCGGCTGAATGACAAGTACACAGATGCTAAATAAAGAGAGTCTGGGGAATTGAAACCTCAAACCACATGTTAAACGTATTGTATAAAATACCTTCTTTCACATCCTTGTCACATAATCGAACATTTTCTCAAGGAAATCAACTGCCGTTTGTATCTGTGCAGATTTATGAATGGACATTGCAGTAAACTTGCAAGTCGAGGCCTAGAGAAAAACTTGTAAAATATGGCGTTAGACTCTTGCTTTCAGATGTTTATGGATAATCCTGCTGATGTCTATGGCATTTGTAATGGACAGATGATAGTGTCCTCCACTATGGATTTTTTGCAGTGTAACAGAAGTTTTGCTGATGTTTCTTGTGACTTTTCAACCTGTATGGACGGATATTCTTCTGTCATAGATCATGGTCATGTATTTTATCAGGAACAGCAGGAACTTTGCAATGTGAATGGCTATACACACTTGAGTTCAACAGAAGAGTTTCACACCACACATAATGGACAAATACATGGAAAAATGTCCAACAGTTCGGACATGGATAGTTCATCTGATGTTCATCTCAAGTCCAATCTGAATATGAACTGGTCGCAGTTCACCTGCCAGTGGCTAGAGCGATCTGCAGGTGCTCCACAGTGCTGTAAGAAAACCTACTGCACAATGAAGGAGCTCATCTCTCATCTGACAGAAGAGCATGTTAATCTGTCTGGACAACCCAGTTACGTTTGTTTATGGGAAGACTGTTCTCGTCAAAGGAATCCATTTAAGGCTAAGTACAAGCTGATCAATCACCTAAGAGTCCACACAGGCGAAAAGCCCTTTCAGTGCTCCTTTGGATGTGGAAAGGTGTTTGCTCGGGCAGAAAACCAAAAAATTCATGAAAGGACACATACAGGTAAAACTTAAATTGTTATTTTTTATTTATTTATTGTTGTTAATGTTACATGAAGTGATTGGGTTTGATTTTTTATGTGTTCTTTTTTTTTGTTACAGGTGAAAAACCTTTCATATGCCCTTTTGAGACCTGTGAGAGGCGTTTTGCAAACAGCAGTGATAAGCAAAAGCACATACGTGTTCATGCACCTGAGAAGCAATATATTTGCATGCACTGCAATAAATCATATTCTCATGCGAGCTCCCTCAGGAAACACGCAAAGGTAAATTTGAATTTAAATATACAGCTAAAATAGAAATAAATACATGTCAAAAGTTTACATCCCCTCTTAAACTGTGCAAAATGTAAAAAAAAATTTTTTTTACGATCATACAAAATGCATGTTGTTGTTTCTTTAGAACTGACCTGAATAAGATATTTCACATAAAAAAATGTTTACATATAGTTCATAAGAGAAAAAAATTGTTTTTATAAAAATAACCCCTGTTCAGAAGTTTACATTCCCTTAATTCTTTATACTGTGTTTTTACCTGAATGATCCACAGATGTGTGTGTGGGTGTGTGTGTGTTTTGTTGTTGTTTAGTGATTTTTATTGTTTTTTTTATTTTATTTTTATTAGTTTTTTATGAGTTCCTTGTCCCAGTTAAACTCCCCGCTGTTGTTCAGAAAAATCCTTCGGGTCCCACAAATTCTTTGGTTTTCCAACATTTGTGTGTATTTGAACCCTTTACAACAATGACAGTATGTTTTTGGGATCCATCTTTTCACTCTGAGGACAAATGAGGGACTCATATGCAACTATTACAGAAGGTTTGAACGCTTTGCCTAAATATCATATTTTTTCATTTAGTACTGTCCATCTGAGGCTACAGAAGATAGTTACATGTTTCCCAGAAGACAAAATAAGTTTGAGAGTGTTTGAACCTGTAATAGTTGCATATGAGTCCCTCAGTTGTCCTCAGTGTGAAAAGATGGATCTCAAAATCAGAGAGTCATTGTTAGAAAAGGTTCAAATACACAAAAATGTTGAAAAACCAAAGGATTTGTGGGACCTAAAGGATTTTTCTGAAGAACAGCGGGCAGTTTAACTGTTCAGGACAAACAAGGGACTCAAGCACAACTATCACTAAACAAACAAACAAACAAAAAACAGCTGTGGATCATTCAGGTAACAACACAGTATTTAGAATCAAGGGGGTGTAAACTTTTGAATGGGGTCATTTTTATAAATTCTCTCTTGTGGACTAATATGTAAACATCTTTTATGTGAAATATCTTATTCAGGTCAGTACTAAATAAACAACATGCATTTTGTATGATCTCTCTTATTTTGTGCTGATTGTGAAAGGGGTATGTAAACTTTTGACCACAACTGTATTACCTGCATTCTATCATTTACGAATACGTTTTATAGAAGTTCTTTTACATATCCCATTTTTTTACAACTTTTTTACATGTACTTTGTGATTCAACAAGTGAATTAAGTTCTATTCTATCTCTCTTCTTCAACGCAGGTCCACCTGCCAGTCACGGAATCTATTCAGAACTACAATTATGGCACCAGCTATAAAGATCCAAGCCTTTTTTAAATAATATTTTAAGGTGTGCCCTAGTGTAAATCTAAGTAAACCTTGTTTGTAACATCTCCCATTTCTGGTCCGTGTAGGATAAATTATTAATACATATCTTTGATGACTAAAAGCTGTTTGTTTGTGTGTGTGATCTTGTACGTTGCATGTCAAAACTGTTACATCATGATGTGATATACAGACATATAGTCTTGAAGTATATAAATGTGAAACTAGTCAGTACAACTGTAAAAACATAAAACTCTAAACACTTATCTTAAGAATGTTTTATACAAAATCCTCTACACTTTGTTGTTGTCTTATAAATAACTGTAATAAAACATTAAACGAGCACAATTCATTTGAATTCAGGACAGGAAATTGTACATTTGTAAATGTTAATGCACCCACTTCAGCAGATGATGATTCTGGAAAAAAAACAGTGTGTTCTTTTCCTCTAGACAGAATAAATCCACCACGGACTGATTTGATGTCTCTGAACAGTAATTGCATTCATTAGAACAGGCTGACCGGTGCTAATCATAGCTAATCCATCTGTGGGTGAAAGTTTAGCCTCTAATAAATAATTAGTATAGAGCTTACATTTAACTGAAACTGAATTTAATGGGATAGTTCACCCAGTACCGAAAATTCTGTCATCATTAAATTTGACCCTCAAACTGTTTCAAACCTGTATGACTTTCTTCTGCTGAACACATGCGGTTAACCACAGTTGCTGCACCCATAGTATGGAAAAACATAAATAAATAAACAAAATGGAAGTTAATGGCTACCAGCAACTGTAGGGTTATCAGCATTCTTCAAAATATATTCAAAAGAAGGTTGTCCAGTAAGTAGCAGGGTTCTAAAATATCACATTTTAACCCTTTCAGTGCTCCTTTGGATGTGGAAAGGTGTTTGCTCGGGCAGAAAGCCTAAAAATTCATAAAAAGGACACATACAGGTAACACTTAAATTGTTATTTTTGTTCATTTCTTTTTGGTAAAGTTGCATGAGGTGATTGGGTTTGATTTTTGTATGTATTCTTTTTTTTTGTTACAGGTGAAAAACCTTTCATATGCCCTTTTGAGGCCTGTGAGAGGCGTTTTGCAAACAGCAGTGATAAGCAAAAACACATATGTATTCATGCACCTGAGAAGCAATATATTTGCATGCACTGCAATAAATCACGTTCTCATGCGAGCTCCCTCAGGAAACACGCAAAGGTAAATTAGAATTTAAATATACAGTTAAAATAGAAATAAACACAGTTGAGGTCAAAAGTTTACATCCCCCTTTTAAACTGCAAAATGTGAATAATTTTTTACGATCATACAAAATGCATGTTATTGTTTATTTAGTAGTGACCTGAATAAGATATTTCACATAAAAAATGTTTACATATAGTTCACAAGAGAAAATAATAGTTTAAATAATAAATTAAAATATAACGACTTTCTTCTCTTCTGGTCAATCTTCGATGAGAGTACAGACTACATTCCTGTGCATTCGTGGTTTCCTGTGTCAGCAGCATCACATGCATGTGTGGTACTCTCGTGAACGCTCGCCACGGAACTGACACGGAAAAGAAAAAAATGTTGAATAAAGTAGGTTTTTTTTTTTTTTTTGGTCACAGTTTGGTCAGTTACCCGGATGCATGGCCATATTCTAATGTAAACAACACCATAGACTGCATAGTTAATGTACTACTATTGAATATATTGTTCGGCTAATTTCTGTTGTCTAAACCATGGGAAAAAAAAAGTGTGGAAGCTGCTAAATAATATAGAGAAGGACTTAGTATAAGCAGTAAAGGGTGCTATATTTCGACAAACTGAAGTTAATAAGTAGCAAAAATACGTAAAAACAGTATTAATTAAGATGTTAGCCTAATATTTCACCTACCTTACTGGAAATAATAAGAACAAACATGAATGTTGTCCAGATTCTTGCCCTGGAAATCTTGGTTCAATTTGGCCAACCACAAACGCCTTTTGTTCCTCAGTCTTTCGCACTCCTTCTCTTTGATTTGCTATAACTTTTGACAGCCTATAGTACTCCAAATTTTCCTGGTCTTTTTCTTGGTCCGACCGATTAATACAGCCTAAAGCATGACAATTATTCACAATTTTAAGCGACAAAAATCAGCAAAATATCCGAGTTTTGTTCGGGTCAGTGGCAGTGTTTACACTCAGTGACGATTGATGACGTGAAATCGTGAAAACACTATGCAGGGTCAGAAGCTCTCGGATTTCATCGGACGTATCTTAATTTGTGTTCCGAAGATAAAAGAATGTCTTATGGGTTTGAAACACATGAGGGTAAGTAGTCTATAATTAATGAGACAATTTTCATTTTTGGTAGAAACTATCCCTTCAATGGTTTTTCAGAGTGATCCCTAGCGATTCTCATCTGAAGGTTTCTCCCACTGGACTGAACGATCAAAGCTACCTGTCATTTTAATGTGCAGCTGTCAGAAATACCTGTGTTTCTCATTTCCAGCAATATGACGGGTCTTCAGATGCTCTAATAATGTTCATATGTCGTTCTCATACTTCATTGATTGAGGTTTTTCCCTGGAGTGTTTCTTGATTAATATCACTCTTAAAAGCACACTCTACTGTACATCATCACTGCAGAGTGCCTTACTATGTTAGACTTCTGGTACAAAGTATCGGTAAAGTTCGTTCTAAACTTGAGATGCAAGAGATGTAAACGTGTTGACATACGGGGAGCCACATGGTGGCAGAGGTGAGGCGCACTTCTTTCTATGACAGGAAGAAGCACGACAAACATTCACTCAAACCTGGCTGGAATAGAGATAGATCTCAGGTACTAGGCCTAATATTTGTATTGAATATGGCACTACAGGCATTTTACCCCTTTTTTATCCTAATATGATAAATAATATGGTAATGTGTTTTTATGTTTTTGTGGTGCAACCACACACACAACAACTACATGCCGTTACTGTCTTAGACTCTTAAGACTCTTGACTATAAAGACTCTTTTAGAATAAAGAATACTTTTAGTAAATATAAATATAATATAGGGCCTAAATATTTGACTTATTAAAAGGCATTTTTTTTTATTTAGTTGGCTATTTATTTATGTAGAAAAGCAGCCCACATAGCATAATGGAAATTTTATCTTTGGAACAACGTACATTATAACACTGACATAGTCTGCAGTCAAATGTGGCTGTGTGGTGACAAACCTGACAGCCGTGATAATCATCAAAAGAAATAAGTAACCTGTTCAGAAGTAATTGAACCACTGTTTGAAGCCTCAGGCCCTCTTCTCCATACATGGTTTAGACATCCATTAGTGTCTTGATTTGGTTACAGGAACAGTATCATGAAGGACTGCTGCACTTTTCTGACCGTGACTGATGAGTCTACGTGATCAAGAGGACTGGCAGGTGCAGAGTTCTCTCCTGAGTGTAAATCATAACCCCAGATGAATGAGCGTCACATTGCTTGTAGTACAGTACATTTTGCCTGGCCTGAAGTGATAGCCAGCTGTTCAATGGTAGATATTATAAACCTCACTTGAAATAACTACCTAAATAAATAAACAACTCCTCTATCTTGAACCCTTGGTCACATAGTAAATTATGACTTCAAGTGGTTGTCTTCAGCAGAACCGGTCTAGGGCAACAATAAATAAATAGAACAACAAACATTCTGCACGTCTTACCGAGTTCAACGCTGGTCAATCCTTCGTGCTCTCAGTCCCAAAAACAATTCTGCACGAGCGACTCCTGGGCTTTGGGGTTTGTCTAATTTTCTGAGAAAAAACGTAATGATCATTCACAATCGTTAAGCCTCATGAGACCGAGAATATAAAAATATGTGCTTGTTCTAAAATAAACTTTCCTGGTGATTCCCTTCTTTGAATTTTCACAGATGTCGTTTGAACAAGAAAGCAGTGACTGAAAAGTAGCAAACATTAAGCATCAAAGGATGTTACAAAGTATGAAAAAACAGTGTCTGAATGAGGCAAATCTAGTTAGCTCAGTCCAGCTCACCTGCTTTTCAGTATTCTATGAGGTCTGTGCATAATGTCTGTTTTTCATTATGATAGGCAAAGCTGCTATTAATTAAAACATAATTATACAACTGACCTTCATTCAATCATAAAAGAGCAACATTTCAGCATTACATTTTATTAAGGCACCTAAAAGCATTAGTGGGAATGTATGTGTGTCAAGTTTGCAAGTATCATCATGACTATATGATGTATTTAGCATTTAATGTGTGTGTAATGTTCTCTCATGTCCTCGATGAGTGACTGAAGGAGATATTATGGGGGGAGGGGGAGGCTCTGCTCTTCATCAGAATCCCTCAGAAGGTGTCGAGTGAAGAGCAACCGGCCATATCAAACTCATGTACTTATTAATACAGAGGCTGCATGATGGGAATAGATGTGAGCAGAAGCCAAAACAATGAATAGGCCTAGATAATGCAGTCTGGGCAAGTCATGCATTAGATATTTTATTATGTACCCTTGAGAACCACACAGCGACAGTCTTCCCTGTTAAAAAAGCAGCTTATGCTGGTTGGGGATGTTCTGAAGCATGGCAGCTGGTTTGAGCTGGTACAAGCTGGTCCTTAGTTGGTCATTAGCTGGTTGAAGCTGGCCCTGAGCTGGTTCTGACAACTCTGACCAACTAAGGCTCAAACCATCTACCATGCTCCAAAACATACCTAAGCAGCATATGCTGTTTTTTTCAACAGGGTTGGTGATATCCAGGATGTTTTTCTCATGTATGTGACTCACATCAGCAATGGCATTGGAGGGCAAAAGTTAGGACTCACAGACTGACTCATGTTGTAAATGTCCAGGGCATGTAATACACACATTCACTTCCCAGCAATGAGTAGTTTCTATATTTTAAAAAGAAAAATAAATTATGCACTTTAATTTAGCTAAATTTGTTTGCCTCTAGAGACTGGTTTGACATTTAATGACACTGCTTTACAGTAGTTTGACTGAGTAGAAAAAAACCATCAACATACATATGTACCATGTAAAATATTTTACATATTTGTTTATTAGCACCGTCAGGAGGACAAATGTGTTTTTGGGAGACAACAGGAAAATCTCAAATATCTATGCAAACAAACTTTAAAAGTCCCTGAGGGTTTTTTTTTAGTGTTTGGTTTTTGCTTGGCCTCGAGTTGGCCATGTTGATTTAGGTGTGGACAAATTATAGCGCTCTCTGGGGTGTAGCTGCATGGGAATCAAGTTGTGAGATTTGGACCATTATACATCATTATGAAAAACTCAAAACCACAATGCTTTCTTGCTTTCAGTCTTAACTTAATGCTTACTTTAAATACTTGATGTAAAATTACCAAATGAAGAGAATGTTTTGCATTATTACATCTCTCGTATCACAAACTCATTTTTTTCCTCCTTAGTATTTCTGTCCACTGCAATTTATAAAACGGTCAGCACAGCAACAAGAAAAACACTGTGACAAATTTAGTGTAGGACTAATAGCTGAAGTCAAGTTGTGTGCCTCTCAGTTATCATTTAAATTAGGCTAGAAATAACTTGTTATTATGGAAGCCCGTTTCCGCCACTGAATAAAAAATAAAAAAAGGTACTTGCAACTATATCTCACAATTCTGACTTACCAACTCGCAACTGAGATATAAACTTGCAGTTCTAAGGAATAAAAAGTCAGAACTCTAAGTTCACATCTCGTAATTCTGACTTTTTTCTCAGAATTGTGAGATTTAAAAAAGCTATTGTTGCTATTAACTCACAGCTCCGCCTCTTTTCTCTGAATTGCCAGTTTATATCTTGCAAATGTGACTTTTTTTCTCAGAATTGCAAGTTATTAAGTCAGAATTGTGAGATATGGGCTTAAGGCCCGTTCACACCAAGAAGGATAACTATAACTATAACGTTATAAAAATCGTTTCAAATTTAAGAGAATAGCAGAGTTCACACCACAACTATAACGATAACGATACAGGGCAATATGGTTGGGATCATCAACGAACTGATAAAAGATAAAACACTGAAAGCTAATCAGACTTCATTCAAATTTAAAGGGCTTGCGCATTTGAAATAGCAGGCAACATTGTTGAAAAGCAAAGACAGCGCACAGCAAACAGAATAACATAAAACATAAAATTACCTCAGGAATTACCTCATTACCTTAGTTTTGCCTCCTTTTGAAGATGTCCCTATTCTTTTTATTCAACTACATTGACTACGTTAGGCTAGAGATCAGATAGTTTACGCTAGATTCACTGTTTAGATGCACTTGAAACGTGCGGGCTGAGGACATCTACTGGTTGAAGTCGTGTAAATGCAACAAAAACAGTTATCGTTCACTGGTATGGACGCAAGTGTACATAACATACACAGGTTCACCTAATCTCATGTTAATCCTGAGTACCTATAGAGTAGTAATGTATCCTTAATATCTCCAAAAAGTCTTTAGTTTTATTATATTTATAAAAGAAAAATACAGCTTTCCGATTTTCTCCGGAAAAAGGCGAACTTCTGGAGGCGCGCCGTGGGCGGAGCTAAGTTCAACGATCACTTGTGTTAGGATTGTCAATAAAACAGACATCTGATGTTGTTTCACTTACCATCTGCAGTTCTGAATCATTACCGGGATCTTTTATAGCTGGAACCGCTCCATCTTTCAGTATCAAACAATGTGCAAATCCAGCGTTGAACTGGTCCTCGTATATGAAACATTCACTTGCTAAACTCCATTGCTGCCCCGGAAAAAGGAACTGCATCCACTGTTCACGTAACGCTGGGTTCTTCAGGAAGATGAGCAAAGTTATCTTTGCCTTACAACCATAACCACACTTCTTTAGAGACTTTCTTTCCGAATGAATCCCTTGCAGAGTGCAGCCAAATGAAGCACGTTGATGGTACGCTCTTTCTCACGGTCTGGCCGCCGTTATCGCGGGTGCGCTTTTCCGGGAGAAATGCTCATATAAGGAGTTCCACCACCGATTATGCCATTAATGCCATGATCAAAAAAAATCGAAACTTGTACCAACCCGGAAGTAAGATTTTCGGCAAAGAAATTCTCTGTCATTTGTCCAAATTATTTTTTTTAAAACTTTGGCCATGTTTAGCATGAGTATCCAACTCTTTAACACTGTTAACAACTCTGAATATACGAAACACCATTGTACCCCCCTTTAATCGTTATCGTTCTTGGTGTGAACGAGCCTTAAGCCAGGATTAGGCCGTAGTTCAAATTAGGACATTTTTATAACGTGCCTTTGAAAAAAACATTACTGGTGTGCATCTAGAGACAAAATTAAGGCACTGATGTATTTTAAGATCAGTCAGTGCAAATTTCTTTCAGTTGAAACAGCTCAGACTAACACTATAGGCTTAAGCGTCTGTGAAACCAGGGAAAAGTGTTTTCACAACATGGCATTAGTTGGCTATATTGGCGGCACTGAGCGTAAACAATGCCACTGAACCAAACAAACTTTCATATTTTGCTAATTATTACTCTGGTCAATTATTGTCATGTTTTGGGCTGTACTAATCAGTCGGACTGGGATAAACATTTGGAGTACTATAGACTGCCAAAAGTTACAACAAATCAAGGAGAAGGGTGCCAAAAACTGTCTGAGGAACAAAAGGCATGAACCAGGATTTCCAGAGCAACATTCGTGTTTCTGGTCAGGTAGGTGAAATATTAAGCTAATTTCTTGATTATTACAGCTTGTACATATCTTTACCACCTATCAACTTTAGTTTGTCAAAATATTGCACCCTTTCCTGCTTACTTTATCATTTTCTATATGATTTAGCAGCTTCCACATAAATTAGCAGAACATATTCAGTAGTATATTAACCGTGCAATCCATGCTGTTGTTTACATCTAAGTATTGCCAATATGGCTGCTCATCTGGGTAACTGACCAAATAGAGACATAAGTGCAAACCCTCTAGAGGCCTATACTCACAATTCTGAGAACATATCAGTCTTTTTTCCCCTCAAAAAGACTATACCTCACAATTCGAAGAAAAAAAGTCAGAATTGTGAGACATAAACTCGCAATATATCTCTCAGTTTACATCTTACAATTTTAAAAAATAAATAAATAAAAGTTATTGAGAAAAAATTATGAGTTTGTATCACAATTCTGAGAAAAGTCAGAATTGTGAGTGAAAATAAGTCGCAATAACTTTTAATTTAATTTTTTATTTAATGGCGGAAGCAGGGTTCTATATCTTTTGTAGCCTACATTGTAGCATTTTCTTAGCAGAAACGTTAGGAAAATATACAAGTAAGATCTGGTATTTCTACCCACTGGCTGTTTCATTTGGTGAGGAGTTCTGTAATAAGCGGGATAAATGTTGGCTACATTCAGTCTGATATATGATATTAATAGAATTTTGATTCAAATACAAATGTGCTCTTTAACATTTACCCAAACAAACAGGTGGAACAAATATCCTTAATAAGGGCAGGGGGGGGGGGGACTGCAGACATCAGCATCCACATTGCTCCCTGAAGGCAACATTAACTTTTGAGCACATCAGTGTATTAAATTAGCCTCCTATTGATGCAGCAACACGTAATCCACTTACTATTAGACTTATGCTCCACACTCTCTGTCTCTGGCCAGTCTGTTTGTGAAAAACTGACCATATTATTGTCTTTTTGCAGACAAAATTAAATTCTATGTTACATGTTCTAAATGATATACTGCCGTTGGCCTGTTAGAGCTGCTTCTACTTCCTTCTAGTATTAATTTTTGTCCAAACACGTAGATTAGAGGAAAGATCCACAGATGCACTAAATGTTAAAAGTTTCCATGTCACTGCAAAGGAACATTTCTGGTACAAATAGCTGCGTTATAAGCAGAACAAATTGGTATGACCGGATCACGTTGAGAATTCATTTTGAAAAGCAACAAAATACTACAAGGATGAAAGAGTTGGATTTACCCTTAGGAGTTCAGAGTTCCCAGAGGCAAAAAATGAGGAAAAGACTAAAAGCAGTCACATTTTAAACTCACACTTAAAGGACATCTGAAAACTATCCATGGTTTTATGTGTGCTTTAGAACAGTGAGTATTGTGAGAAGCACTATACAAATGCATCTAAATTTAATTTATTTCCGTACCTTATTTGATTCTGTCTGCAGCATGTGACATCAGTGAATGTCCAATATATTCCCCTGCTGCTTTATGAAAGTGGCTGAATGCAATATCATTAGGCTATTAACTGTGAGCTTGCTTTAATATTCCCAGAAGGCCATTTGTTTGTCTTTTGCTATTCATTTCACAGGTTTAATACCAGGCTCGCCCTGATGATATTCATTAATATAGAGCCGTCAGAATAAATCATGTAAATGTCCATGCTGTCGCACTACCAGTCTGTACCTTTTTTTGTCATGGGCTTAAAGCTAGGATAATCATGTAATGTGTTTAATGCTAATGTGCAGGCTTTTTACCGAACAGTCCATTGAAGAAATGCTGTTTACAAGCATGTGGAAAAAGAGGAACAGAACATGTTTTTCATATTTAAGAGAAAAAGGTGACCAAATAAATGATGGGAAAATCTGTCTCTGCCCTCAAGGGTCTCTTTCTGCCTCTCTCTCACCCCCACTTTTTGCTCCCATGACCATGGACGTATCCGGCCCCCGCAGCGGGTCCCTGGCGTGGTTGTAGGACTATGGGAGAGGTATAAGAGGGGCGTAGCGGAAAAGCACCAGGCACTCTGTCATGCCAGAGAGTCGGGACGAATCTCCTAAAGCCAATTTTGGAACTGACGGAGCAGCTTGAATGTCATCTTCACTAAAGGTAGTTCATTATATTTTTAATTATTACCTTAATTTTGAATATTTAATCAAAGAACAGATTTCAGATGATATATTTTTGTTTGTAAATTGATCAAGCTGACACCTAATCTCAGAAAACACACAGTAAATGTGTCATAGCATGTTTTTTTTTTTACTGGAAAGCAGCATCTAATGTTTATAATTGTGTGTGTGTGTCAGTGTCTGTCCAGCTACTTAACCCACCATTGATGTAAATGACCGTGTTTCATGTATTCAGCTCAGCACATTAAGATTCTCTGTCAAGGTAAGTACCAACTCAGAGGACGTTATTATTCTTGTTACTCCGTCACAGTTTGAATGCATAAACTTTCCTCCATTCATTTTGCTTAACAGGGCTGATCGTATCCATCATTGTGGGGAGTAGCAAGATTTTATTAGCCCACCAAAATAAAAATAAATGCAAACAAAAATCTCTTATCAGTATGACAAATTATAGTGACCACTTCCTGAGAAATAGCGGATGTCTGATAAGCATATTGAAATAGATTGAGTGATATTCACAAGGCGCAAACCTTGGAATGCAATGTTGTGTGTTATTGGTTGTTGACTCCATTGGCAGCACGCCTGCATCTGCTTACATAATATGTGCTTGTCTTATCATGAAACTAGTGAAGAAACAGCTTGAGTAAAGCAATGTTAATACTTTATAAATCAGAATCTGAATGCAGTTTTATTGGCAGAGTAAGTCACAGTTATGAGGAATTTGCCTTCGCTCAAGCAGTTACTCATGATACATTACATATAGCATACAATACTAAAACTGAATTAATTATATCGGTATGCTGTATATTTTTATACGTCTAAGCAAATTCTTGCCTAGAAATATGTAGCTATTCCCATTGGGCTGAGGGTGAGAATGCAGCTTTATAAGAAAAGACCAGCTAGAAACACATGTTTGACATGTTTTCAGAGAGCTTGACCTTGTTTGACCTTTACACCCGTGAGAAGCTGCCTGATGTGTTTCCATTATGGAACAGTTGTGGGATCTTGAGGGTTCAGAAGGAAGCACAACGCATTTAAAGCCAGGGGGTGGAAACTTTTTGAATTTGAAGATACATTTTACTTATTTTGTCTTCTGGGAAACATGTAAGTAGCTTCTGAAGGCCAGTACTAAATGAAAAATATATGATATTTAGGAAAAATGTACACGTCTTAATTCTGGTCAAAAGTTTTCACCCTCAGCTCTTAATGCATTGTGTTTCCTTCTGGAGCATCAGTGAGCGTTCTGTAATAGTTGCATATGAGTCCTTAAGTTGTCCTCAGTGTGAAAAGATGGATCTCAAAATCATACAGTCATTGTTGGAAAGGGTTCAGATACACAAAAATGCTGGGAAACCAAGGAATTTGTGGGACCTGAAGGATTTTTCTGAATAACAAGGACAAACAAGGGACCCATGAACAACTAACATTAAACAAACAAACAAACAAAAAACAGTTGTGGATAATTCAGGTAACAAAATAGTATTAAGAATCAAGTGTAAACTTTCGAACTGGTAATTTTATATAAATTATTATTTAGAAAAATATTATTATAAACTATTATTTTCTCTTGTGGACTATATGTAAACGTCTCTTATGTGAAATATCTTATTCAGGTAAACGCTAAATAAATAAAATGCATTTTGTATGATCCCTTCTTTATTTTGGTAAAATAATGAACATTTTGCAGATTCTGCAAGGTGTATGTAAACTTTTGACTTCAACTGTAATGCATTGTACCAGATTTAGCAAATTTTTAATATAACTTGAAAGAATCAATACAGTTGCTTGCTGGTACCTAAAATCAACAAGCTTCTATTTAACAGGAGCAGAGAGACATCTAGTGTTTGTTGTAAGTAATGCACAATTCAAATGTTGGGAAAGAGCATGTAACTTTTTGCCATATTAACCATATGTATCCACTCTGTTCTTTTAGGGCTACTATAGTGATGCAGCCTTTTAGGCTGTGAAACTGAGGGTGTGTTTGACAGCTCTCCAAAATGGACAACATTACAGCCGACCCTAACGTGGCCCTCAAGCTCACATGCAACATGACCGGGCACCATGATTTCATCTTCACGTTCATCCCAGTAGTCTACAGCTGCAACTTTATTATTGGAATTATAGGCAACAGTTTGGTAGTCACTGTCATCTACTTCTGTTTGAAGCTGAAGACTGTTGCCAACATATTTGTTTTGAACTTAGCCGTATCAGACTTGACTTTCCTCCTCACCCTGCCCATTTGGGCCATATACACTGCGACAGGCTACGAGTGGCTCTTTGGAGACTTCCTGTGTAAAGCCACTGCTGGTATGGCCCTTTTTAATCTATATACTAGTATTTTTCTCCTCACTGCTCTCAGCATTGACCGGTATCTGGCTATCGTTCATCCCGTCAAGTCCAGACGGTGCCGTACGGTGGCGTACGCACGTGTGATGTGTGTTTTGGTTTGGCTAGTGGCTTTCCTTTTGAGCCTTCCCACAGCCGTTATCCGTGGTACCCATACTATCCAACATAACAATGCAACAATAACTGTCTGTGCCATCCTAGATAGCAAAGATCATCCCAACGTGGCAATCGCAGTGGCAGCTCTCAGTCTAATGAAAGGTATTCTTGGGTACCTTCTGCCCATCACCATCATCCTCACATGCTACTGCCTGATCGGTCGGTCTCTGCTCACAGCACGGGACATTCAGAGGAATTTGAGATCGAACGGGGACGAGGTGTTGAGCATGCTGGCTGCCGCCGTGCTGTCATTTTTCCTTTGCTGGACACCGCATCAGATCTTGAACTTCATGGAAATGCTTCTTCTGCTGAAAGTGACAAACAACTGCGATGTCATTGAGATCATTGACACCGGAATGCCGTTCACCATTTGTATTGCCTTTTTCAACAGCTGTATGAACCCAATCCTGTACGGTTTTGTTGGGAAAAACTTTCGCAGGAACTTGCTGAAGCTCTTGAGGTGTTCCTCCATTTCTGTGGCCTCTCACCCCACCCTCAGTACCAAGATGAGCTCACTCTCGTATCAAACCTCAGAGTCATTACACCTCTCTGTCACTAAAACATGCTCACTACCTCAAACCACATGAGAAAACAAGAAGTGAATGAATGTCCGGTGAATCATCTTTTTAAATTCATTGATTCAATTTAAAAGATGACTCTTGCTTGTGTTGTTACTTGATGCTGGAACGGGAACAAAATATAGTGATTCATCTTTTTGTTTTTTTAAGGCATTGTGTGTTCAGTGTAAATATATTGCTAACTATTCATTATCGACCTGCTGGTGTATGTAAATTTTATCCAACAACAAAATATATATATATATATAAAGACAGTGTTAAGTTAACTTTTACACCTTCCTTGCCAAATACCAAAACATGCTGAATGTACTATATATATCACCCATCTAAGCTGTTAAAGTGTGATTTGTGCAATTTAAATGCTGTATTTTTTCACCAGTGTGATAAATTAATGAAATCTTTTCATTGGTCGGCCATATTGTCCACATTGAACACAAACTACGCCACTGAACAAAACTTGCATATTTTGCTGAAAATTGCTGCTGAAAATGGTCAGGTATTGTTATGTTTTTGTCTGTACTAATCGGTTGGACCGGGAAAAACATTTGGAGGACTACAGACTGCCAAAAGTTATGTCAAATCAATGAGAAGAGTGCAAAAAAACTGTCTGAGGAACAAATGGCATTTGTGGTTGGCCAAACTGAACCAGGATTTCCAGGGTAAGAATCTTGTGTTTGTTCTTATCATTTCCGGTCAGGTAGGGGAAATATTAGGCTAATATCTTAATTAATACTGCTCGTACATATATTTACCACCTATTAACTTTAGTTTGTCAAAAAAAAAATGCGCCCTTTCTTGCTTGCTTAGTCCTTCTCCATATGATATATGATTTAGCAGCTTCCACATGTTTTTTCCTGTGGTTTAGACAGCATAAATTAGCAGAACAACATAGTCAGTAGTATATTAACTGTGCACTCCATTCTGTTGTTTACATCGGAGTATCTCCGATGGTCTTAGCTGGTTTAAGCTGGAAGTAGCTGGTTTTAGCTGGTCTCCCAGCCTGACCAGCCTGGGAAGTTGGCTAAAACCCCTCTAAAACCTGCCTACTGGCCACCTATGACCAGTTAAAACTAGCCTGGCCTAGGCTGGTTGACTGGCTTTAGCTTTTCCCAGCAGGGAGCTCTGCTGATTAGACCAGGGGTTTACAAACATTTTTATGTAATGTACCCCCAAATATGATGATCTCCTTCCAAGAGATCTCCTTCCTAAAATATAAAAGCCAACTCATAGTTTGTATATTTATAATTCATATATAACCTTATTCTTCAATGCATAAGTATATTTGTGGACGAGACTTCCAGTTAATTATCCACTATAGGGAAATAAAGAGAAGAGTAACAATATGCAAACCAGCGTGTATATAATTAAGCTAATACATTAAAATAATATGGTGAGACACACCAATTTGCAATATCAAGCTGCAAAACAAGCTAAAAATAGTTGCCTGCTTTAAATATTGATAATAATAATAACAGTTTCTTGAACAGCAAATCAGCATAATTAGAATGATTTCTGAAGCATCATGTGGCACTGAAGTAACGATGTTGAAAATATATCTTTGATCACAGGAATAATTTACATTTTAAAATCTATTCGAATAGAAAGCAGTTATTTATTATAGATAATTCTTTAAACATTTTTGCTCAAGAATTTTTGACTGGTAGTGTACATTACCTTAACATTAAAGGTAAGTTTTTATAAACTGCATTTTTCTACACGGGTGTAATTAATACTGTTGACAGCAAGAGTTTTGTTATTCGTTTATTAATTCATCATGATAGTCTAATGATTTCTGACTGGTCTTTATTTAAATTGATTTAATAAAGATCCCACCTTGTGGCTCCCTGAACCCCAGTTTGAAAACTCCTGGATTAGATTTAGAGATAATCTAGTTTTCCCATATGCTGTGCTATCATGTTCATCACTGTTTAGTCTTGATTTAAGTTATTATCTGATAAAAGTTTGATTGGTGGAAAATTGTTTTTCCACCAATCTGTCATTTTGTATTCCAAGCAGGCTCTAATGTTTGGTAAAACATAATTCTGATAAACTGTATTTTGCAACAATGCACTTGAGTCTGAAAATGTATGTTAAGTGGTGTCTTCTAACAGGAAAACAAAAAATAAATCTATTAAAACATCCTCAATGTAATACCTAACGCAAGGATTTTTTTATCAGTAGATGGTTATTAAACTAAAAAAGTAAATGAGACATAATTCACTTGTAACTGTTATGAGACAAAAGAGGAACTTCTAACTGCATTTGAGCATGAACTGAAAATATAATTGTATAATTTAATTTATACATTTTCAAGTAATTTTTATCTTACCTGAAAATGTTTTGTGTTTTGTGGGGCCCAATGTTTTCCGCTGAAGTGGATAGTGGACAGTAAGGGGGGCGTGTCTGTTGTCAGAGGTCATGTGACCATGAAAGTCATGTCACTTGTATAAATCCTCTGACAGACCACGTACTGCTTCTCTCCCAGCGTTTCTTACGGAGGCCTTGTATCCGGTTCGGTCTGGCTGTTACGTGAGCCATGGCAGGTAGGCAACGTTATGAACCGTCACATATCGCCTGTGCCCGTAAAGTAAAATAAATGGCAGCTGTGTTTGCGCAAGTAGCATGTAACGTTATACAGCCTATAGCACGCGTT
Organism: Cirrhinus molitorella; assembly: GCA_033026305.1. NCBI lineage: Eukaryota > Metazoa > Chordata > Actinopteri > Cypriniformes > Cyprinidae > Cirrhinus > Cirrhinus molitorella. The sequence goes on along the minus strand of CM065124.1, from coordinate 23,233,391 downwards.
GCCTCGGAAGTCGCAGGACTCGCTGGATATCAATTTAATTTCAGCGTTGTGTAGACTCTGCTGTCCTTTGATATTTGACTATATACAACATTTAACGTTTCATCTATAGCGTAAAGGGCCTAATAGCCTCTTGTACGCAGTTGTTTGGTGCGCAGTGTTTACGGCAGCATTTACTGGCCTGTCATGCAGGAAGAGCTGCCGTTAGTTTGTCACTTCGATCTCGGTTGAGTTCAGTGCGGCAGTGCAGAGAATATCAGTCTGTCAAACCGCGAATACAGCTTTTAAAGCGCATTTGCTCGGATGTATTGTGATCAGTTTCTAACATATGCTAGAGAAATTAACGTAAATGGCAACAAAAGTCAATGGCACGCAAAAATTACAGAACGTATGACAGTTATGCACGTTATTCTGCACGTTTAGTGTCAATATATACATCTTTCTCGTATTTTGTATTTTATGTATGTATGTATTTGAAGAGTTCAGATGCAAAACCAGCTAAAAGCCATCTCGGTCATAAATTAGATAATGATACTGAATGAATGCTTTCGACACATTTTATACAACCAACTTTTACTTCAAACTCGCTAAAATCCCACCCTCAGCCCAATCAGAAAGACCAGTACTTGCATAGAAACCTATACATCAGAGCCTGATAAAAATGCATTTTTTTTTTTTAAAGAAAGAAGTTCTTTAAAGAAGTCTTTTTATGGATTTAGGGGCTTTTGCATTGGAACTCTTTATTTATTTATTTTTCTCCAACAGAGCTCCAACAGCGTGCTGTCTTATTTTATACGTTAAATAATTACATGGAGTACATTTTCTGACAGAAACTGACCACTTATATATGTGACCCTGGACCACAAAACCAGTCATAAGGGTCAATTAAAAAAAATTGATTTATACATCAGTTGAATAAATAATCTTAAATAAAAAAATATGGAATCTGAGGGTGCAAAAAAATCTAAATATTGAGAAAATCACCAAATTAAGTTCTTAGCAATGCATATTACCAATCAAAAGTTTTGATATATTTACGATGGGAAATTTACTCCTTCCTAATGATTTTTGGCATAAAAGAAAAATCAATAATTTTGACCCATACAATGTATTGTTGGCTATTGCTACAAATATACCCTTGCTACAAGGACTGTGCAATACATAATAATATTTTTATTATTCAGTTCCTAAACTGATGTTAAAATGATTACACTAATGTTAAAATGACCTTTTTTATATAATGCTAGATTAAAACACTACAGTTCACTTTCAGAAGTCGTTGTAGGGGTGCTTTCTTCTCACAAAAAGTGAAATGTTTGTTAGAAATAGTAGAATCAGAATGAGCTTTATTCACCAAGTGTGTGCAGACACAAGGGATAAGCAGCATAATAAACTTTTTCTGTACAGCTAATATAAATGGATGTGCAAGGTTTCTGGTGTCAGACTCTTCCAAGTAAAAAAAATACTGCACTCACTCTTAAGTTTAAAAATAAGGTGGAAAAAAGGTTATTGTATGAATTGGAATGCATACAATAAGTGATGTTAGTGGTGTGTTTTTGTGTGTTAATACAGACCAGGCTTTTGTCACCCTTGCCACAACTGATAATTATGCCAAAGGAGCAATGGTACTTGGCAAGTCCTTGAGGGACCACAACACATCTAGGAAACTAGTGGCCTTGATTGGCCCCCACGTCTCGGAACCCTCCAGGTAGAGTGCTTGGTGTGTTTTGTTATACAGCTTAAAAGGGATAGTTCACCCAAAAATGAAAAATGCCCATGATTTACTTACCTACTTACTTACATTACAGCCATCCTAGGTGTATATGACTTTCTTCTTTCAGACGAATACAGTCGGAGTTATAATAAAAAATGTCCTGGCTCTTCAAAGATTTATAATGGCAGTGAATGGCTGTTGAGATTTTTAAGTCCAATAAAGTGCATCCATCCATCATAAAAAGTACTCCACACAAGTCCAGGTGGCCTTCTGAAGTGAACTAATGCGTCTCTTGCTTTTGCTAACGTACGTGCGTCCATGAAAGAGTGGTGTTCCAGTGGATGATGGAATGTTGGCAAACGTGGAAGTGCAAAGGAGAATGCAAAACAAAACTCCAGTAACAAATTGGAAGTACAAAATGAGGATTTGTAAAGAAAATTGTTGGAGGATTTCGATATAAGTCAAGAGCACACTGGTTTTCCTTTGCTCTAAACAAAACTTGGTTCTCCCGAGCATGTTGGAACACCACTTTCTCGTAAATGTGCATACGACAGTTAGTAGTAGAAGCTAGAGATTACGGTTTAAAAAGTTTTAAATATGGATAACTTTCTTACACAAATGCATCAGTTCACTTCAGAAGGCCTTTATTAACCACCCAGAGCCATGTGGAGTACTTTTTATGATGGATGGATGAACTTTATTGGACTTCAAAATCTCAGCACCCCCATTCACTGCCATTATAAAGCTTGGAAAAGCCAGGATATTTTTATAATATAACTTAGACTTTATTGATCTGAAAGAAGAAAGTCATATACACCTAGGATGACTTGAGAGTGAGTAAATCATAGGGCATGTCATAGTTCTTTTTGTTTAGTTTTTTCTGGGTGAACTCTCACTTCAGTTAAATTAGTTTGTTTTCAACTGCTTTGTGTTCCATCACATAGGCTATTTGTTGTTGTCCACACTGCAGAAGTGTGATCTATAGATCAATCAGTCTCACTTTGTGCTCTGTGTGCTACATTGCAGAGCAGTACTTCGTAAAGTCTATGATGAGGTCAGGCTGGTGGATGTGCTGGACAGTGGGGATGCTGCACATTTGGCCATGATGAAGAGACCTGACCTGGGCGTCACCTTCACCAAACTCCACTGCTGGACTCTTACAGAATACTCCAAATGCGTGTTTATGGATGCAGATACTCTAGTGAGTGCTGTCTCAAAATGTTGGTCATGATGTTTTTGAAGAGTTTTCAATGGTCTTTCCTCTTGTCTGTAGGTTTTGTCTAACATAGATGAGTTATTTGAGAGAGAGGAGCTCTCTGCCGCACCAGATCCCGGCTGGCCTGATTGCTTTAACTCTGGTGTGTTCGTCTTCCGTCCCTCCAACGAGACCTATGGGAAGCTTCTCACCGCCTGCTCAGAGAATGGCAGCTTTGATGGCAAGTGACATTCTTTAGTGGTGTTATAATTTTTTTTTTTTTTTGAGAAGCTGTGAGGGGTGTTTTAACATTGCATAACTGCATTGCATAATGTTTTTCGGAAAAATTTTTTGAAAAGTTTTTCGGCACTGTGTGATTCATTCGAAAAAGTGGCCCCAGTCCTCAAGCACGACTATAAGGGTTGTGAAAGAGTTGGGCAAACTTGCTGGAGTTCAACATAGCCATGAGTGAGTTCTTTATCAGGCATGCAGGCTGAACACAAGGTGGCTCTGTGATTTTTCTTTTTTTGGGGTGCATCACGCCACCTGAGGGAGTTATTCCTAGGCTCTGTGTGAGATGAAGTAAACAAATCCTATCAAATGAGAGACTCCTTCTAGACCCTAGTAAAATCGCTTTGGTTGTACTGTACTGGACCTCTCATTATTTATACTTGATTACATGCAAGTTCAATTCTAGTCTGTTTTTTATGAGTTCCAAACCCTTTTTAAAGAGCAGGTTATTTATTTATTTATTTTTTGTCATAATGTGTTGGAGTCTCCTACAAGGGGTTTAAATGCGTCTAAGGTTAGAAAACACTTAGACCAAATAAAGAATGTAGACCAAAATATGTCTACATTCTTTATTATTAAACAAAGTATTTAGAACAATGTCAGTCTACGTTAATCAACATTTTCAAGAAATGGTGGGTTCATAGCAAATTATCAGAACTATTTCAGTAAGACTGTAATATCATGGTTTACCTGCACTAGGTATACATCAGATAGTAGCACAAATAAAATGTGGTTGTGGTTCGGAGATGCTTGTTGGTCCAAATAAAGTATATCTTACTCTTTAAGATATTTCAATATTCCTGTGGTTTGATGTCTAACCCAAATAAATGAAACTCCTCTTTTATGGTTTGCGTTTTAGTTGGAGACCTAATCTTGAACAAAGAATTCAGCCTCAGAAGTTATCAGTAAGCCTCTGTTTTAAAGGTCTTAGAGGCAATTGTATTTCTGTTTAATCTCAGTATCACTCAGAGTTAAAAAAAAAAAAAAAAAAGCTGTTGCCTCATGTTTTGTTATCTTTCTGTTTATATATAGCACAACATACAGAGGGTTCTTGTTGTGTGATTGATTGGTCCCAGTCACCATACCATACAGCCTATGGCTTATCTCTGAATGTCTGAAAATATCTGGCATCTGCTAGTTTAATTTACTCACCCTCATGTCATTCCAAACCCATCTGATTTTGTTCACCATGTAATTCCTATAAATCAGGCTGTGATCGGTATGTGAATATGAGCCTAAAGTCCTCTTGTCAGAAGTTTTGGAATTAAAGGGATGGTTCAAATTGTCATGAATTACTCACCCTCATGTCATTCTGAACCCATAAGACCTTCGTTCATCTTCGTAAATTAAGGTATTTTTGATGAAATTTGAGAGCTTTCTGACCCTGCATAGACGGCCAAATAGACATCATTAAAATAGTTAATGTGACATCTGATCTGATGAGTCTCTGCCACCGTCATTTTGTTTTCTTTGTGCACAAAAAGTATTCTCGTAGCTTCATAACATTACAGTTGAACCACTGATGTCACATGGACTATTCTATCGATATCCTACCTTTCTGGGTCTTGAATGTGTCTGATGCGTTGCTGTCTATGCAGGGTCAGAAAACTCTTGGATTTCATCAAAAATATCTTAATTTGCGTTCCGAAGATGAACGAAGGTCTTACAGGTTTGGAACAACATGAGGGTGAGTAGTTAATGACTATCCCTTTAAAATGTTGGATTAAAATGGGTTATTTTTTGGAGTCTCAAGTTCGTCAAAAATATATTTTGGGTTTAAATGGTAAAAGTCTTATGGGTTTGGAACAACACGAAGAGTACATAATTGATGACGGAATATTCACATTTGATTGAACTATACCTTTAACATGTTTTCAGTCATAGTGTTGTCATGTATAGGACATCATGTGCTTTTTATATGTAACATGAGTCACATGTTCACTGATAATCTAAGGTCGGCTAGACTGAGGTCAGTTTTCTTTGCTTGCATTCCTTTTTTTGAAAGCAAGGGGCAAGGTTAAGCAAACAACTAAGCAAGTGTCTACTGAAGCAATCTTGCATGTGTCCCTGCTCCTCAAAGCCTCAGTTTGCTTAACTGCTCATTGCTTCATCTGTTCAAGGAAGATTACAACCCTCTGTAAATATTTTTCAAATCACAGTGAAGCATTTGAAACTTCATCTTGACTTTCTCATTCGATTTGTTTGTCTTGTTATCATCAGGTGGGGATCAGGGCGTTCTCAATAGCTTCTTCAGCGATTGGGCAACGGCAGACATTTCTAAACACCTTCCGTTCATCTACAACCTCAGCAGCATCGCCATCTACACCTATCTCCCAGCATTCAAGCAGTGAGTGAGATTTAACATGCTAGATCTTCATTAGTTTGAGCTTGAATGTTAGTTTTTTTTTTTTTTTAGTTAGTTTGCGCAAAGGGTGCCAAGGTCAAATGAAAGCCCAATCACAGAGCAACATTGTAACAAGAGATGAAACCAGCACCAGAAATCCTTTCTGTTCCTGGCCTTGCACATCAACTTCCTCCAAATACATACTGCCCTCCAAAAATAGTGGGGCTATTTTAGGGTCTTTACACAGACTCTAAATGTCATTTTGAATAGTTTGTTACATGATCTTTTTCCATGACCAACACATACTGTTCTCTGGTTAGTCAATCTCCAATTAGGATCGAATTTATATGTACAGTTTGAATCAGTATAAAACAAACTGACAAATATCTTGAATATTCCTGTGACTAATTAACGCTTTATTAAAATTTGAGATTTGTAGGAGGCTTTAAATCAGGGTTCCTCAAATCTTGCCCTGGAGGGCCAATGCGCTTGAGAGTTTAGCTCCAACCCAGATCAAACTCACCTACCTGTGATTTTTCTAATGATCCTGAATATACTGATTAGCATGCTCAGGTGTGTTTGATTAGGGTTAGATCTAAACTTTTCAGGAAAGTGGATCTCATAGGCCAGATTTGAGGATCCCTGCTTTAAATGAGTGTGTTGAACAGAGTGTATTGGATATGATTGTAGTTACTTGTCAGTTTCCTCTTTAGCACTTCCGGTTGGCAAGTGTTTGGGATTTGTAATTTTGGCAGCAGCGATCTGATCATTCTTTGTTCTCTTAGATACGGCCGTGATGCCAAGGTTGTTCATTTTCTTGGCAAAGTCAAACCGTGGGATTACAGTTATGACACCACAAGCAAAACGTTAAAGGGACAGTCCCAGGATGCATCTGACATGCACCCCAACTTCATGCTACAATGGTGGGAGCTTTTTTCTTCTTCAGTATTGACCCTCATGAAAGAGGAATACGGTGACCAGCCCTTCCATTCCGGATGCACAGAGGTGAGCAGCAGTTTTCAGGGTTCCCACGGGTCATGGAATTTCTGTAATATCATGGAATTTTAAAAGGTCTATTCCAGGCATTGAAAGTCAGAATTTTATATTTTTTTTGGTCCAAGTCATGGAATATCAGGGATCTTTGTTTGTTGCTTTAAATTTTAGTTTCCATTTATCAAAATGTTTTTTTTATTGCCATGTTTCACACGTTTTGCCTATTTTTATGGTTAGGCTATTTTTTTTTTTTTTTTTTTTCCTATTTTATTGCCTTCAAGTCAAATGGCTGTACCTGAAAACCAGGCTGTACCTGAAAACTAAGGCAGACATGCCAGGAAAATGTCAATTTCAGGAGCTTTGGCTACAAAATTACCACTTTAAAAACTGGGTGTTAAAAGTAGATGATAAAAAAGCAAAAACTAAATATGAAGAAATAAAAAGACTGAATGATGAAGTTTTTTGAACGATTACAAACAGAAAATCCTTCAGAGCGTTTAACCTCTGAATTCTTAAAACCATAAATTAATTTTTGTAGAAATGGTACAGAAAAAAAAGTTAAAAGTGCATTTAATGGGTAAAAGCAAAAAAAATAAAAAAAAGTAGTATGTATGTTTTGTATGAAAGCCTGTTTCTGCCACTGAATAAAAAAAAAAGGAAATTGCGACATCTCACAATTTTGACTTTTTTTTTTTTCTCGCAATTGCATGAAACAAACTTACAATTGACTTTTTTTCTCATAGTTGCATGATACAAACTTGCAATTCTGACTTTTTTTCTCACAATTGTGAGATAAAAAGTCCCAATTGTGAGTTATAAAGTTAAAATTGCATGATATAAACTCGCATTTGGGAGAAAAAGTCAGAGTTGTGAGATAAAAAGTCTCAATTCTGTGAACGTATCAGTATTTTTTCTCCTTAGAAATGGTCTTTATAACTCACAATTGCGAGTTTATACCTCACAATTCTGAGAAAAAAAGAATGAATTTCAAAAAAAAATAATAATAATTGCAAGCTTTATTTTTATCTTTTTTAGTAAATAAAACTTGCAAATGGATGGATCCGTTCATTATAGGTCAAGGAAATTCAGCTTTTTAAGTCAGTGAAAGTCAGGGAATTTCTCATTTGGCTTGGAGTGGGGTTTTACTGGTTTTGCTGTATTGCTGAGAGTGGCACAAAGATTATTTAGGCAGTAGGGATGTAACGTTATTATCAATGTCGTGGTATTGCGATAGCAAGACTGTCTCAATATCATCATGGTCACATGATGATATGAAACGATAAGTTTTCTGGGCAAAAAGTGTAGTTTTTAATATGTATTTAAACTTCTTATTCTAACATAAAAGGCTTTAAAGTTTATGCTATGGCACATTTCTGTCAAACAAACTAAACCCAAAAGCACAATATGGATTAATCTTTTTATCAAAGTGAACCACGCACTTTGTTCAGGCGATCAGCTTGTGATGCAGTGTTTTCCACGCCACAGAACGACTAGTTCACAGTGAATGTAGTGAACTCATTTATTGCATGTTCTGAGTTTAGCACACGTTTGGGAACGCAACAGCCACCACAGGCATGTGATCAACTAGAGACAAGAAAAGAAGGAAAATCTGACCATGCCCAAGCCACGCCCCAACACTTATTTTATATACATTATCATCACGTTAAATTACATTGTAATAATACATACTATTGTCCTGTAAAAAAATAAAAGGCACAATTTAATAATCATGATAACAATATAATACAATATAATAAAGTGCTATAATATATTAAAGTATATAGAATTGTTATTATTATTAAAGTTTATTTGATCAAAATAAAGTAAAAAAAAAAAAAGGCAATATTGTGAAATATTATTACAAATAAGTTTTCAATTTTACTATATTATAAAATGTAATGTTGTTATTCCTATGACACAAAATAAAAAAAATAAATTTCTCTCTCTTTTTTAAATCGAATACAAATGTTTGAGTGGTAGCTATATTGTTTCCACATACATATTAAGCAGCAAAACTGTTTTTAACGTTGATAATAATGAGAAATGTTTCTTGAGCAGCAAATCAGCATATTAGAATGATTTCTGAAGGATTATGTGACACTGAAACTTCTCTTTGTAAAAAACGGATTTATAAATGTTTCTGACGAATGTTGCGTTCCCAAATGCAAATTAAGCTCAAACCAAGCGCAGCAGTGAATCAAAACTAAAACAGCACTGTAACAGCAGACATGTATCGCGTCAGACTACAGTCTATTATATAGTTACATCACAACCGTTGTGATTTTTATGACGGCACTAAGCAATCTCAAATTCTCACCGCCATTCATAAAAAGCGCTGATCCTACTCGCATTTGGCGCTTTGAATCATTTGAATGCTTTTAACTGTCCTGCAGATGGCGCTCTCAGGACCACTCCATCCATGTCGCAGTTTATCTACCGGTAATTAATTGCTTAAGGCCATTTGCGTGATTTAAATTCCACCCCCCTCCCTCAAAAAAACACAAAACAAGCAAAAAAAAAAAAACAACCTCGGATCTACCTTAGAGGTCGGGAAAATACGGAAATCCGTATTTATATGGAAAAATCACATCCCTGCCACCAGTTATGCTTAATTTTCGTGGCAGATGATTACAGTATTTTACTAGATTTATAGACTGGTTTTTGTAAGCCTATTTTCACTGAAGCTCAGAATTTCAATAAAATCAGAATTTTGAAATCTAAACTCAAATCTATCTTTTTATTCTCATTCCAAGGCTTCCATAGACAAAGTCATCACTGTTTGTAAACACCTTAATACATGTAAAAATTCTATTGTGATTTTTGCTTTTTTTTTTTTTCTCTCTCCCTTAGAGTGATATTCACGTTGATGTGGCTCAGATGCACATATCCCATCATCCCCCTGCACCTCAGATGTCGTCTCAGGAGCGCAAACAGCAGTGGGAACAGGGCCAAGCTGACTACATGGGAGTGGATTCTTTTGAGAACATAGAGAAAAAGCTAGATTCCTTCCTGAAGTGAGAGACTTGTAGGAATGGATCCTCAGATCTAGTTTTGTACTAGGGTACAGACAGGCCATGAAATAACATTAAAAACAGAAAAATACATCCTCTAGTTTTTATACCGTCCAGATCATCTATGCAGCTCAACTACTCAACCTCTTACACACTGTGATTGCAAAAGTTATTAGAATGACACAATATGTCACTTGCCTCATTTCTAGAGGAGATGTGACTAAATCATTCGTGGCATTGTTTCTGATCTCACTGAACAAAACACTACTCCTTTTGTTTTGTTTTTTTTACTATTTAAAATGCCATAATGTAAATGTTATGGTTCTACAACTTATTTGCCTTTTTGTGTGTTTGTGAAGATCAGAAACGGTTGAAGGAAAACATACAGCAAACAAAACAATACCAAACCTTGTAAATGTCAAATACACTGAACATCACTCCACGTTCAATATTGATCATCTAATGACCGCCTTTGCAATGATATTGTGTTTACAAGACACACTGTGTGCTGCCAACTCGCTTACATTGTTAATACTGGCTCTGATAGACATCAGCAACTCTTATTGTGTGAACCAAGGTCACTCCGCTCCAGTCCCTGTGCCAGGGATAAGGCACAAAGGTTTTGCTACACCTGGTTGCAACTTGTGCTGGTAATGCTGTAGCTGTTCTAACTAGTTTGTAACCTTTCTGTTTCTCTGCCTTCACCTGCAACATCTGAAATAAAGAACTAGTAAGAGTCCTAATATACTGTCGTTAGAGCTAGTTTAATCTTTCATGAACAAACACAAACAGCATGGTGTTGTAATAAAAAAAAAGACTAAAATAACCTTCCGAGATTAAACTGACATTGTGTAGATAATGTGAGCTAAAACAAATTGTAATGAAAATGATTAGAACAACCATTTGAGATCAAACCAATATTGTGTAGATAATGAGTACAAAAAAAAAGCCTTACTGAACCATTTCCATTTGACAAAAAAAAAAAGTGCTGTCATTAATAAAGTAGACAATCTGAAATGAATAGACAACAGTAAAGTTAGCTCATTAAATCTAAATCTCCATGAGGGCCCGGATCTCATCTGTCCGAGACTGTTTTCGGTCCTGTGGCTTTTTTACCCCGAAAGCTTTGTCCACAAGCTCCTGCTTCTTCTTCTGAATCATCACCATTTTCTCCTCCACAGAGTCTTTCACAATAAACTAAATGCAACCAGAGAGAGGAAAGAGTCATCAATTGCAAACTTCCTGTCTTGAAAGGCCAACCACTATAATCAAACAATACATAAATTGATGCTGTCAGTCTAAAAATCTTAATGTGCCAAAGTAAATGTCACACTTTTGTGAGATCTGGGCCTTAGTATGCTAGACAATATGAATTATTACAATAGCTAGTGATAAAAGAGAACGGCCGTGAATGTTGCTTTTACTCAGTAGCTATGTTTCTGTCCATGTATTTTAATGGAAATTTTAGGATCTTGCATAAAAAAAAAAACTGAATGGAAACAAATTTGTGGTCGTTTAGAAACAATGTGTCTTCTGCATCACCCTAGCACCATTTTGAAAAGTAACCACAGCATATGTTGTTTTGCGTCATCTGCGCCACCCTTCACAATGACCCCGGGCCCCTCTGTTACTGGTATGTCTGACAAGCCATTGCACTTTCATGCAACACATCATGGTCATCATGCATTGAAAATACATTGTGGAGCAAAGAGGATACTGACAACGCACCGACAGACAAGACAGAGGAGGTTATTTAGATATGAAAAAGTGTGCTTTAAAATGTTGTAATTTTTTATTTTAGAAATTCAAACAATAAATACCGTTTTGTGGCTCTTTAATGTCTCGCGACAGATCGCTGTAGTGACACATGAACTGATCATCTCTTCTTCTTTACTAGCTATAGCATTAAATAAACACGAAAGAACATCAGAAGGTAACTTTTTTTTTTCTTCTTTTTTTTTTTTCGTGGAAAGAGGTCAGTACACACGTTTTAAAGGGATAGTTCACTTTGAAATTAAATTTTGATATGTTTTAGCTTACCCCAAGGGCATCCAAGATGTAGGTATCTTTGTTTCCGCAGTAATTTCAATTTTGATATTTTTAGGTCCAACCGTTCTTGTCTGTCAGTCATATAATGCATGCCTATGGTCACCTCACAAAAGAAAATGCACAGATTCAAATTAAACAATTCCCCATCGTAAGTACACATTAATGACCTAAGACATGAAACGAGCGGTTTGTGTGAGAAAACGAACAGTATTTATGCCGTTTTTTACCTTTTGTAAATAACCACGTCCAAGTTGAAGTGCGCGCGCTTCCTGTGTGTGAGTGCGCCGGCGCTACTTCCAGAAAGCGCCGGAAGTGATCTCTTGCGCGTGAACCGTCACTTATTGTTTACACAGAACAGAGATTGTAGGTAAGACGGCTAACAGAAATGGTACTCGTTTGCGCTTATCCGGAATGTTTAAACAAGAAATGGTTAAAAAAAATGTATGTTTAAGGATGTTTAAAAAAAGAAAAGAATTACTTGTGCTCGCGCAGTGGATCACGTTCGGCGCTTTCCGGGAGTAGCGCCGGCGCATCAATAAGCCAGAACGCGCTCGCACACCAGATAGCGCGCCCCCTTCAACTTGGACGTGATTGTTTACAAGAGGTAAAAACTATATAAATACTCTGTTTTCTCACACATACCACTCGTTTCGTGTCTTAGGTCATTAATGTGTACTTACGGTGGGGAACTGTTTAATTTGGACTGTTTGATTTGAATCTGTGCGTTTTCTTTTGTGAGGTGACCATAGGCATGCATTATATGACTGACAGACAAGAACGGTTGGACCTAAAATATCAAAATTGAAACTACTGCGGAAACAAAGACACCTACATCTTGGATGCCCTTGGGGTAAGCTAAAACATATCAAAATGTAATTTCAAAGTGAACTATCCCTTTAAGTCCACCGGTGTTAAAGGGTTACTCCACCCCAAAATGAAAATCATCTTTAATCACTTACCCCCATGTTGTTCCAAACCCATAAAAGCTATTTTCATCTTCGGAACACAAATTAAGATATTTTTGATGCATTCTAACAGCTCTCTGGCCCTCCCATAGACAGCAATGTAAATAACATGATCAATGTTCAGAAGCGTAGCAGGGAGATCGGTAAAATAATCCATGGTGACATCAACGGGTCATCTGTAATTTTACGAAGCTACGAGAATACTTTTTGTACGCGAAGAATACACAAATAACTTTATTCAACAATTTGTGTCTTCCGCATCACCTTAGCACCATTTTGAAAAGTAACCACAGCATATTCTGTTTTGTGTCATCTGCACCACGCGGATACGTTTTCTACGTTAATTTACGTTTGGATTTGTATGAAAATAACGTATCCGTGTGGTGCGGCTGACACAGAACAGCGTAAGCTGTTTGCGCTATGGCGCTAGGGTGCTAGGGTGAATGGAGGAGTTTAATCGTTGAATAAAGACCTTATTTTTGTTTTCTTTGCATACAAAAAGTATTCTCGTAGCGTCATTAAAATTACGGTTGAACCCCTGATGTCACATGGATTATTTTACTGATCTCCTTGCTACGTTTCTGGACGTTGATTGTGTTTATTAAATTGTTTATGGGAGAGTTAAAGAGCATCAAAAATATCTTAATTTGTGCTTTGAATGCAAACTAAGCTTTTACTGGTTTGGAGCAACATGGAGGTAAATGATTTATGACAATTTTCATTTTGGGGTGGAGTAACTCTTTAATCTACTCTCCTGTCTAATTTGTTTGTTGGACAAAAATGCCAGATTCAGTGACTGGTCAGATCACCTGTCAATCAAACTCCCAAACAGCTTTCTTGACAGGCGATCTGACCAACCATAACACTGAATCTGCTATTCTGACAAACAAATCAAGACTGGAGAGTAGATTAACTTTGGTAGACTTAAAATTTGAAAAATTGTACAAATTAACATCTTTCTGCAGTTGAAATATAACTAATATATATTATAAAATATAATATAATGTCCACTTATGCTTATTTTGTGCTATCAGTTCACGTCGATTGATCTAATAAGGCAATACGGTGATCTGTCACGGCACATTAAAGAGCCGCAAAATGGTATTTATTGTTTGAATTTCTTAAGAAAATTACAACATTTTAAAGCTGAGACCTTGTTTCATACCAGAAGTAACATGCTCTGTCTTGTCTGTCAGCATGTTGTCAGTTTATTTCGCAATGTATTTTTTTAATGAGTGAGAACATGTAGTGTGAGAGCGGCATTGTTTGTTGGACATAGGTACAGTAACTAAGGGGGCGTTTTTGCAAAGGGTCAATTTAGGTGGATCATTTTTTATTTATTTCTTTAATCTGATAAGAAAACAAACAAATGACAATAGAAATACATTTGTCTAATAAATTCCTTGATGCGCAGTGAAAAACTTTGCCTCCACAAATCATGTGATTGGATAACTGGATGAACCAGCAGGCCTTTGGCAGCGACATTCAGTTACATTATTTTTTTAGTTTGCAATAGTTTCATAGGAAGTGGATTTTGTTCTTTTGAATACACAGGATGGAAACGGTGCTTTATTCAGTTTGAGTGTACTGTAAATGATTGTAGTATTATTGACAGTTTCCTTTTTAGCACTTCCTGTGTGGAAGTTTGTAACTTTGAAATCCTTGTAATTTTGGCAGCAGCAATCTGATCATTCCTTATTCTCTCAGATAAGGCCGTGATGCCAAGGTAGTTCGTTTTTTTAAGTTTGACCTCGCAATTTTGGATTGAAACAAGACTACTGTCACATTAAACACTAAAGAATTTTAGTCACGGGTTACTGGTTTAATGACAGTTAAACTTATCCACCTTATTCTGCAACATATGAGTAAGCCTGTGGGCGAGACTACTGGTTCATTAGCCACTATAGGGAAGTGATGAGAGGAATAACAATGTGCAGTAAATGGTAAAACTGTTAGCACTACAAACCAGTGTGTTCCTACTTAAGATAAAACATTAAAAGAACATCGGAAGACACACCAATGGACGCAGATGAGACTGGAAGCCAGAAACATAAAATTTACAAATGGCCATGCCCACTCTTACAGGGAAAAATAAGGTGGATATAAATGGAAAATGCTTAAATGGATAGTTGACCCAAAAATAAAAATCACTTAGAAACAAGATATTTTGAGAAATGTCTCTTGACAATAGAAGTCAATGGTCACAAAAATTGTTTGGTCATGAGTTAATACGGAAGCCATTAATATCATATTGTGTAACATTTGTCGGCACAGTTTTACCACTGAGAAAAATGTCAGACGCGTAATAATAGCCATTGGGATCAGCCGCTAACATTCCTCTAAGCGCCTGCCATGGCATAAATCAAAGACTGTACCTTAGTGATCACCACATCTCTGGTCTGGCCCAGTCTATGACATCTGTCAACACACTGATCCTCAGCTGCAGGATTCCAGGCCTGAACAAACAGTAGAAAACAAACAAATGAGCTCTTTTTCCTTCTTATAGATGTATGCACACTCAATCAAACAATAACATTATCACTACAATAACTTGACACTATCCTGGGAGAATTTAACTCACCGGATCCATCATGTAAACATGTGAAGCAGCCGTCAGATTAAGCCCAACCCCTCCAGCTTTGAGTGACAGTAACATGATGGTGGGACTTCCTGGAGAGGAGTCTTGAAAATCCTGAATGGCCTTGGATCTGGCTGTCTGAGCCATAGAGCCATCCAATCGTGTGAAAGAGAATCCATATTCCCTGCAGACAGCAGCAGTATCAGCACACTGGGTCTCTAATGGCTACTTCTTTCAGTATGTAGTACAGTCTGCAGTTATAGTAGCTTCAGCAATGAAAACTACCTCAAGGGAACCTCTATAAGATCCATAAATCTGGTAAACTGAGAAACCACGAGGCTCTTCACAGTGGGGTCTTCATTGCGGAGCTTCAACAGGTTGCTCATCAAAGCATCCACCTGCATAAGGAAAAGGAAAATTCTTTATTGAACAATGGCTTCTTATAATGACCAAAACAGTTTTGTTCTACATTTACACAAGGTTGTCAAGATGATAGCCAAAAGGAAGATCCTTTCAGCCACTGCAGCAGAAGTTGGTCATTACAAATCAGTTTTTTTTTTTCAAATATTGCATCTTTACAATCAAGTCCCCCCAAGAGGCTGGTTGTCCACATAAGACAAATGCGGAGACTCTTAAGCTGCGTTCACACTAGCAGCGACTTTTGTCGCTACATGTCACCAGGGGCTGGCAACGAGGTTGCTAGTGAGCATTCTCACTACTGGTTTCCTTGACAGCAAATCAGGTTTTGTGCTGTTTTAAATTAAATTAAATCCATACATACAAATAAAAATGAATGAGAAACAGAGCCTACGTTTTTCTATTACATATGTTTATCTACTGGTGAGAGGAGAACGATCACACAAGGTCTACCGTCTTCCTTCCTATTGGCTGTCGCTCCCGTAAGTCGTTCTTCATTTGCATAAAGTTGAAGGATTCTGAACTTTGTCACGTCGCTGGACTTGCCCCATCCGGTCACCAACGGCCGCTGTGCTCTTGTTGCCGGAAGTCGCTTGCTCTCGATTGAAATAAATGGGGTCGTGTCGCTTTGTCGCTGCGTGTCGCTTGTAGTGTGAACGGGGCTTTAATGGGGAATTGGTTCAACACTGTAGCTGGAATTGCTCGCCAGTTCAATAAAGAATCTGATTGAAAATCTCGGGAAAATCCTTGGTGACAAAGTTATGGCTAAAAAACACACAACAGATACCAAACTATGCAAGAGAGTGAAAGAAGAGTGGACCAAGATCACACTAGTGCAATATGAGAAACTAGTGGCTAAGTCCTGTGGCTGAAGTCATTCAAAGCAAGGGACTCTACACTTCCTACTAATTTCTGACAGCTGTAACCCTCCTAAATTTGAGTTGTAATCTTCTAATCTTCCCAACTCTTTGATAAATGCATAGATCAAAAGAACAAGTCTTTGGGTTTTATCCAATTTCACAATAACCCACACGTAACAGTCACATTTGGGAAAACGTGCATAATATCTGTAAATGTTAAAGTTACTTTGGAACTTGATCGCCAGTGCTCTTGAGTGACTGGTCCAGCCTCCATTTCTTCTCCAGGATACTCCACCAGCTCTTTGGAATTGATCTGAGCACGACACAGGGGGCATCTGGCCTGCTCCTGTACGACAGGAACAAACAATATCCAGAAAACCAATACAGAAGTCTTCAGAATATCTCTGGGATACTGAAATAATGCTGACCTTCTCTGATTGGATGACCTCACAGATGCAGGGTCTGCAGTACACATGAGCACAGTAGGTGATGACAGGCTGACGTAGGGAGTCTAGACAGATGGCACACTCCTCGTCTGAGCCAGAGTTCAGCACCAATGTGATCTTATTGATGAGACGCTCCCGCAGCTCACTAGGTGTCCCGGGATCATCTACACACATCCCAAACATTTGATCCCCCAAAGACATACAACTATATTTGTTTAATCAACAACTGTCTAATCTCTAATTTATACCTGCCCTTGTGTGTTTGCCCACAAGACTGGGGTGACAGCAGTACTGCCTCAGACGAACCAGGATGGCTAGGACATCAGCATAGTTTGTCATCATGGTTCCTTCTTCTAAATACCTGCAAAAGACAAATTGTTTCCAATTTCTATCCTTTATGTAATATTGATACAAAGTAAGCAAAAGTGCGCCCACCTGTCAATGATCTTCCTGCCTTCTTTCCTGACCTGTTCATACTCCTCCCTCTCCTCCTCAGAGAAAGTCACATGTTGCACAAACACTCTCCTTTCAGGTAACTGCACCAGCATCCGTCCGGCCACTTTACTGTTCTTAGTACGCCTCAATGTGATGCCCTTTACCAGTGCTTGCAAGTTACTGAAAACACATTTACAGTATACGGTCAAAAAATTCAAAGGATGTGATTTGGGATACAGCTATTGTTAACATACCTAAGTCCAACTCTGTCACCCATGGTCACAGGTCTCTGAATGATTCTGTTCCACCACTCCTTCACATCAAAAGGCTTCAGCTTTAAGAAGGACAGCAGCATGTAGAGATCCTTCAGGGAGTTCTGAATAGGGGTCCCTGAAGGTAAAAAATACACAATTGCAATCTAGATGGACTTTATATAAGGATTAAGATAAATAAGTCTTTTTGGTACTATTTAAAAGCAAAACATCACGGAAATGAAGAAATAATCCAGAACTGAGACTGACAAAGTAATCAGGTAGCTTCTCAAGTGAACGAACCTGACAGGATCCACCTGCGCTCTGACTGTAGATCCAGTACAGCTTTGCTCTGAAGAGCATTAGGGTTTCTGATGACGTGACCCTCGTCCAGCACCACCCTAAGCCACTTTACTTTGTGTAGAGGACTGCTGGATTTGTTCTGTGGTGGGTTAAAGTTTAAAGTTAGTGGGTTTATTTCACCATCTATCCAAAGCGTTTACAGATTGTCTATTTACACTAACAGCAAACAACCCGTCTTGTCTGCAAAAGCTATTTACACAAACTCCGCCAACCATTGTCTAGATTTACAAAACAATTACACAAGAAATCAAGCCAGTAACTGGGACAGTGTTGAGAAGAGTGGGTCTGGACAGTGGATTTTGGCTTTTAAATGGATAGTTCACCCAAACATGAACATTTTGTCATTAATCACTCACCCTCATATCATTCCAAACCATCTTGTAAAATGTAATTTCCACGTTCAAGGGCCAGAAAGGTAGCAAGAACATTGTTAAAATAGTCATACTTTTTGTGCGCAAAAAAACAAACAAACAAACAAAAAAAACAACAACAACAAAATTATTCTACAATTTCTTCTCTTCCGGGTCAGTCGACACACATTTTTCAAGAGAGCCTTGATGCGTGTGTGGTGCTCCCAGCATTGTGATTTAAAACCTGGATGCGCTGCGCCATGTTTGCAAGCAGAGAAAAATGAATTTGTTGAATAAAGTCATTATTTTTGTTTTCTTTGCACACAAAAAGCATTCTTGTAGCTTCAATAAATTATGGTTGAACCACTGATGTCACTGATGGGCTATTTTAATGATGTCCCTACTACCTTTCTGGGCCTTGAACATGTCAGTTGCATTGCTATTTATGCAGGGTCAGAAAGCTCTTGAATTTCATAAAAAATGTCTTAATTTGTACCCCGAAGATGAACAAAAGTCTTACGGGTTTGGAATGATATGAGCATGAGCAATTAATGACAGAATTTTAATTTTTTTTGTAAACTATCCTTTTAATGAATCTAACCCAAGTTCGAATCTGATTTTTTTCTAATCCCAATCTTCTTCCTTTTGCCATTGCATATCTGCTTGGAGAGGTGTTTATTTTAAATACAACAAAAATAAAATAAATAAATTATGAAAAGTGGACATAATGTATATTAAATAATATTTTATTAAATTTGCACTGAATGTGGTATTATTGCATACAGTACTATTTTATAATGTACTACAATACATAGTATCTGCCTCTATTTCCACCAATTATAAATAGCATCTAGCTCTATATACACTTAGTGCAGACTCTGACAAGGTTTTATGGTGAATTTTATGTTTTTATAATTTTAAGTCAGTTTCCTCCAGCATGGCTCAGCATTAAATTAACGCATCACAATTCGTAGATCAATTCTGAGATTTTCCGAATGCATCATGATTTCCTCTACAATCGATTCTGAACTTAGCTTTTAACAGCAGATGGCAGTCTAATCTAGTTTTTTTACCCACACACTCAAATGCTCAAAGAAAAGCGCTTGTGTGTTTGGCCTAGTCATGTAATTGCACCTCGATTTTATGTCAATGTAAACAGCCCACTATAAACCCTTGTAATTCACTTCAACCTTTTCAAACTTTATAAATTATTATTTTAGATTCAAGTTTGTGTAAGGAAGTGGACGCAAGCAGAGTACAGCTGTTTCTAAAGCATGCAGTGCTATCTGCTGTTAAAAACTAAGCTCAGAATCGATTTGAGAGACAATTGCGATGTATACGGAAAAATCACAGAATCAATGCAATCATTTCAGTGCGTTATTTTCCCAGCCCTAAATGACAAACATTCTGTAGTATAAAAAACAGTATGAGAAGGTTTTAAATCCACCCACCCCATAATCTGATGAAAGCACATTGTATGTTGTGAGAACCACATCTTGCTCAGACAGAAGCTTGACAGATCGCTTGCGCTCTGCACCGTAATACAGGTACACCTTTAATGTGACATCAGCTCGAATATGCTGCTCAAACTGGTCCTGGATGGATACGAAGTGTAAACACGTATTGTGAGTTAATGATTTTATGAAATGTTTGAAGAAACTGTTTTTATAAGCAGGTTTTAAACACTCACCAGCCAGTTGCTAAGGACAGACAGAGGACATACAATCAAAGTGACTCTGGCCCCTGAGCCCCCACCGCTTACAGATGGGACCTTACCAGAGCCTACAACCCACACAAAGTGATTCCTGTAAAACTCTCTCATACGGTAACGAACAAACTGAAGAAATTATTAAACTTACACCCACCAGAACCCTTTTTCGCACTCTTTTTAGCAGGCCCAACCTGTGATGAACTACACTCCAGAGCAGCAGCAAAGTCCACATCATCCAGCAGAACCACTCCTGTGAATGAAAGTACAAAAATATTATCTGGGACTGAAAGTATACTAGGAAAGTGCAAAGTTCAGCTGAGAAATGGGAGTAAGCTTACCTTTCTTGGTGTTGCCAGAGTTTTTAGCAGGTTGTTTTGCGGTTTTTGCTATAAAAAACAAACAAACAAGCATGATACAAACATAGAATCGATGATTATTAGTAACATTTGCATTAATGCATTCGCCATTTTTATGCAAAGTGACTTACTCTTCAAAACTTTAGGATTTCTGAAGGATCATATGACACTGATGGCTGCTGACATTTCAGCTTTGCCATCAGAAGAATGAATTACATTTTAAAATATATAACAATACAATAGCTGAAATAAATCCAGCTTTTTAAAAATCTTACGAACCCCAAACTTTCAAACAATACAGTACATTGCATTGCATTAAGACTCAAAAGAAACCAACCTTTCTTCTGAGGAACATCTTCCTCAATGGTGTCAGCACTCTTGCCATCAGCATGCAGTCTTTTCAACTGGGACGAACTCACTGGTTCATGAGATTCTTTATGGTCTACATACATAGAAATACAGTTGAGGTCAAAACTTTACATACACCTTGCAGAATCTGCAAAATGTTAATTATTTTACTAAAATAAGAGGGATCATACAAAATGCATGTTATTTTTTATTTAGTACTGACCTGTACTAGGAAAAAAACGATGTATTAAAAGCTGGCGGTCTAAACTTTTGAACAAAAAGACGATGTATGTTTTTCTTATTTTGCTTAAATATCTTTTTTTTCCATTTAGTACTCCCCTTCAGAAACTAGAGAATATACTTACAATTTTCCTCAGAAGACAAATTAAGTTAAATTTACCCTGATCTTAAAAAAAAAAAAAGTTTACAACCCTGGCTGCTAATGCATAATTTTTCACAGTCATTGTTATAAAGGGTTCAAATACACAAAAATGCAGAAAAGCCAAAGAATTTGTGAGACCTGAAGAATTTTTCTGAAGAACAGCAAACAGTTTAACTGTTCAGAACAAACAAGGGACTCATGAACAACTATCACTCAAAAAGAAAAAAAAAAACACAACTGTGAATCATTCAGGTAAGACCACAGTATTAAGAATCATGCATATGTAAACTTTTGAACAGGGTCATTTTTATAAATTATTATTTTCTTTTGTGGACTACATGTAAACATCTTTTATGTGAAATATCTTATTCAGGTCAGTAGTAAATAAAAAATAACATGCATTTTGTATGATCCCTCTTATTTTGATAAAATAATTAACATTTTGCAGATTCAGTGTATGTAAACTTTTGTCCTCACCTATATAATGATTGTAAGTATTAATATTCAGCAGTTTTATAGTTTCACAACATTTTTCACCTTTTGAGGTTGATTTCTTTCTGCAAGTTGAAGACATGGATGATCCCTCCTGAAAAGTGATATATTTGATATGATTATTCTGGCTACAGGACATTCAAGCTCCTATTTGAACAAAACTAGTTTTCCACACATGCTTTATCTGTTAAGAAAGATTACTGGATCTTACACATTGTTCCAGTGGCAGAGGTTTCCCGTTGTGAAAATTGGAGACTATCAAGGCAATGGTGGTGAGGGTTTTGCCCTGAAACACAGCATAAATCTTCTGAGCACTAGTAGGCTTACTGTGCACTAAAACAACAACATCCAATTTAAGATCATCTCACCAGCCCCATGTCATCAGCCAGAATCCCTCCAAGCACTTTCTCTGGCCTTTCCTTAACAGCGAAGTTAGTGAGGACGTTAAAGTAGAAGCCACTTTTCTCCTCCCAGAATGGGGGCAGATCGTTGTTGTTCTCACGAGAGGTCATCCATGAGAGTGCCTGCTTTTGATGTGGGAGCAGGGAAGTGCACACCGCCTGTACGGACAGACATTAACAGAGACAACTGTAAGTGACTGATGGATGAGATTGACAGTAAAAAAACAGCTGTGTGTCCTTTCTGTGCTCTCACCCCTGCAGGCTCCATTTCTCTGGTTTTATCCTCCATTAAATCATCAAATAGCTTGTCAAAGGCATTTTTCAGCTGATATGATGGAACAAAAATAACAATTTATTAGCCAGTTCAGTAAGATTATGCAAAAAGCATCAAAAACTTAGATTGGAGGTTCACAGCTGGTTTGTTGCAGCTCTGTTTGTCAAAAACGGCAAGGAAAAACAATGCTTAATGCAACTATATTATCATGCATCATATCATACCATGCAAAGTTAAGACAGCAAAATAAATACTCCCATATAATTTGTTGTTGATGTCAACAGCTGTCAACAGCTGCCAGTGTAGAAAAAAAAAAACTGCAGAGAACCGCTGATCTAGATTGGCCATACAAAGGCATACCAGACAAAGAACGATAATTAATCTTGGCGTCTTATAACTAACATCTGTCACATTAAATTTACCTCTTCCACAGTCAAAGGAATGGCAGATATTTTTGAAGACAAACCAAGCAGATCTCTACCAAAGGATTTTTGTGCAGTGCCTCCTAAGATAATAAAATATCAATCATATAAGCATTATGTGTTCCCCAAAAACAACATTAAGTAGCGAATAAACAAATGAGTGAACCTTTGAACTCAGTGCCAAGTCTGAAACCATGGCGTCTCATCTGATTATGCACAGCTTCTCGGTTCTCCTCTTTGCCCCAGAATGTGAGGTTTACAGGCATTGAAAATTTATTTGTCTCTCCATAGGGCACAACCCTGTCATGGAGATCAAACACAAAAGTAATCTGTTGCAATCAATTTGGAATAAAAACAACATGCCCAAAAAGTTACAAATTTGTAGAAAAGACACTACTGTACCCTTCAACCCTGGCCAAGTTGTTGTCCATAATGTAGGCCATTGGGGCTGCCAGCTCTTTCTTGATGTGCCCCACCTGACTTCCATATACATTGGCAACCATCACTGCATTTCGGTCATAGGGATTCTGCGGCTGCCTCACCAAGGCCACCATCTCTCCTCTATTGACCTACAGAATGTCACAATCAAACAATATTCTTGTTATTAAATGAGATTAAATACATGATAGAATTATTCTGTTTTTCTTTAACCACTAGAGGGCAATATACACTGTGAACTGTACACAGTTACACAGATGACCTGTTCCTGTTATGTGATAATAAGTGTGTCAGAGGAATTGAGCGGGTAGAGATGGCGGGAGAAAATAGTTAATGGCGATGTTGCACTGCAATGCATAATACTGCATTCTTGTATGTTGTGTAAATCATACAAAAAGTATGTTATTTTTTATGTAGTAGGATATTTCACATAAAAGATGTTTACATATAGTCCACAAGAAAAATGTATAGGTGAATTTATAAAAATGGTCCCATTCAAAAGTTTACATACACTTCATTCACCCTGTGTTGTTACCTGAATGATCCACAGCTGTTTTTTTTGTTTCGTGATAGTTGTTCATGAGTCCCTTGTTTGTCCTGAACTGCCTGCTGTTCTTCAGAACAATTTTTTAGGTCCCACAAACTATTTGGTTTTCCAGCATTTTTGTGTACCCTTTGTGTGACCCTTTCCAACAATGACTGTAAGATTTTGACATCCATCTTTTCACACTGAGGACAACTGAGGGACTCATATGCAACTATTACAGAAAATTAAAATGCTCACTAATGCTCCAAAAAGAAAAAAAACAAACAAAAGATGCATTAAGAGCCGGGGTGTAAACTTTTGAACAGAATGAAGATGTGTATATTTATCTTATGTTGCTTAAAAATCTTTTTTATTTTTTTTTTTATTTAGTACTCCCCTTCAGAAACTACAAACAGTTTAACTGTTCAAGACAACCAAGGGACTCATGAAAGTGTGGATCATTCAGGTAACAACACATTATTAAGAATCAATTGTATGTAAACTTTTCCAACTATTATTTACTCTTGTGGACTATATGTAAACATCTTTTATGTGAAATATCTTATTCAGGTCAGTACTAAATAAAAAACAACATGCATTTTGCATGATTCCTCTTATTGTGGTAAAATAATTAACATTCTGCAGATTCTGCAAGGTGTATGTAAACTTTTGACTTCAACTGTATATGTGTGGAAAATGCTTATTTTGTCTGATGAGTTAAATCATTTATATATACCAAATGTCACCACAAGGACAGTAAAACCTGAGATTTTTTGACAGTCCCCAAGTGCGGAAAAAAATAGTACTAAGTGTAACAACGTAAACACATTTTCTGTAAGGAAAAGGTTTAGGGTTTGGGTTATGTTAGGGGAAAGAAAATACAGTTTGGTCAGTATAAAGGCTATGGATAGTCCCCACAATTCACAGAAACCTAGCACGTGTGTGATTTCTACCGTTCCAGTATAGTAGCGCAGACCAACAACTGTGCCTTGAATTGATCCAATCTGTACATTCTCCTCGGGCAGGTCCTGTCCTGAATCCTGTGATAAATTGGCTATTTCTTGGGATAAGGTCATTGTGCCACCCACATCTAGGAAATCTATGAATTCTGATGATGGATGACAACATTTATATTAGTGGTGCCATCAATTCAACACATTGGAAGTATAGTACAGAGTGTAGCAGGATTTACTTTAGACTATAGTTGACTTAGGACATATTAATTTCACAAACGAGTTTGACAGCTGCTGTTTTTACCGTATCGTGGCGTGAAGCTGGTCGAGGGGTTCTGAGGAGGAGCAGCAGCAGCAGTGCGGGGATTCAGGTTTCTTGATTTATTTGATGACTGCATGACTGCGATCAAAACACAAACTTTCACTATGCCACCTTAGCAAAACCAGAAAAACAAAGCCTTCGAACGTATAATGAAGCAGACTCAAGACGTTTAATCATATAAAACGACAGATAATTGTAACATAAATAGTAGTTAATAGTAAAATTCTTCATTTAGCTAGAATTAAAACTGGTTATAACAAGCAAAGACGAATTAAGTTAAACTGTTTAACGCTAGCTGCAGGCCACACTCACCTCCCGAAACAAAGACACCCGTAAGACAGAAGTGTGCTTCAAACTGACCTAAATCCAAACATTACATGAGCGATTAATAGTGCAGTGTTACCCGGGTTAATTGCCGTCCATATGTCAAATCTTAACTACAAGTTTCAGTGACGTCTGTCAGTGGCGCGAGTGTTTTGAAACAACACGCTTATTTGTTATTCTTTGGTTTAATGGCGGGTGGCGTCAACATTACGATGCATTATCACCACCTACTGTGTTGGAGTGTGGACGGCATTTAATCTATTAACATACACATACTCAAAATAAATAAATAATTACCATGAACGAATGAATGAATGATTAAATAAATAAATAAACAAACAAACAGACAATCTAACAAGCTATTTTTTTTTAAATCAGCTCAGTTTCCCACAGTGCAACAACAGAGCCAAGAACAAATTAAAAGAAAATGTCACACCCCAAAACAAAAAATAAAGTACCCTAGTCCATCTAAGATCTAGATGAGTTTGTTTCCTTAGCAGAGCCGATTGGGAGACATTTAGTGTAACATAATTTTGTCATCAATGGGTAATGAATGGGTGCCTACAGAGAGTTCATCAGCTGATAAAAACATCACAATAATCCACAACCCAACTTTAGTCCATCAATTAAAGAGATCAACCAAAAATGAAAATTCTGTCATTAATTACCCTCGTTCCAAACTTGTAAGACCTTTGTTTATCTTCGAAAACCAAATTATGATATTCTTGGTGAAAGTATAGGGAAGCAGGAAGTATAGGGGTGCTGCAGTACCATTTTGTCTCAGGTTCATAACCACAACACATTTTACAATAAAAAATCTATACATTTTGAACCAGTAAAGAAGGAATTATCTCTAAATTGTAAGTAGGCTACCTGTTCCCTGAATGATCCACAGCTGCGTGCGTTTTTTTTTAGTGATAGTTGTTCATGAGTCCAAATTCCTTCAGGTCCCACAAATTCTTTGGTTTTTCAGCATTTTTGTGTATTTGAACCTTTCCAACAATGACTATGATTTTGAGATCCACCTTTTCACACTGAGGACAACTGAGAGACAGTCATATGCACATATTACAGAAGGCTCAAATGCTTACTGATGCTTCAGAAGTAAAAACGATGCATTAAGAGCCAGGGGTGTAAACTTTTGAATGGAATGAAGATGTGTAAATTTTTCTTATTTTGCCTAAATATCTTTTTTTTTTATGTAATACTGCCCTTCAGAAGCAAAAGATACTTACATGTTCCCCAGAAAACAAAGTAAGTTTAATTTTCCCTTATCTTTTAAGAAGTTTTCACCCCTCTGCTCTTAATTAATAATTTTTCTTTCTGAAGCATCAGTGAGCATTTAAACTTTCTGTAATACTTCCATATGAGTCCCTCAGTTGTCCTCAGTGTAAAAAGATGGATCTCAAAATGATACAGTCATTACTGGAAAGGGTTCAAATACACAAAAATGCTAAAAAACCAAAGAATTTGTGGGACCTGAAGGACTTTTCTGAAGAACATTGGGCAGTTTAACTGTTCAGGAAAAACAATGGATTCACGATTCAAAAAAAAAAAAAAAAAAAAAAAAAAAAAAACAACTGGTAACAGCACAGTATTAAGAATCAAGTGTATGTAAACTTTTGGACAGGGTCATTTTTATAAATCAACTATTATTTTCATGTGGACTAAAGCCTATGTATAGTCTTTTGTGCATTTTATGTGAAATATCTTATTCAGGTCAGTATGATCCCTCTTATTTTGGTAAAATAATTAACATGCAATTAACATGCAAACCTATGAGCAATCTGATGCAGTGTGAGCGAATGTAAATGTAACTCAAAAATGCAACTCAATTACATTTACAAAAATGTAAATGTAACTCATTTAAAGCAATATGATGCAATGTGAGTGAATGTAAATGTAAATTTATTTTCATATTTCATTTTAATCGTGACAGCCGTAATACGTTGTTTAGTTTTGCAGTGGCATCAGTTATCATGACCTCAACTGTATATGTATATTGTATGTGTGTAATATATATTTAGAGTATCTCTAAATGCATTTAATAAAAAGACAAACTTGCATGTATAATACTTTATTATTTATTATTAAAAGTTACACTTACCAAGAATTGTTACATAAAAGAAAACAACAAAATTCACTGTGGAAGGAAACAACATTCACAGTATACAAGTTGTTACAATTACAAATTAGTAGTTAAGAAAGACAATTAACAAAAAACATTTCAGCTCTGACAAGCCTATAGAAATAGAAATATAGTCTTTGTAAAAGTTGAATGTAGGTCGTAAAGAAAGTTTTGGCACTGGCAGCATAGCAAGAAAAGTCATTAAAGGGGCTAATTAAATGTTTAGGTAGAAACTGCAGTGATATTTCATTTAGAATGATGCATTCTCCACATAAGTATCTTAACACTCTTACCATTTCAAAACTGAACAATCACAATAAGCCTACAGTATGAACATACATGAAGTTCATGCAAAGGGCAACTTGGTCGAGCAAGAAAATGATTTTTGGACCGCTGCACTGGAACAGCTGTACAATTATAAAAATAGCTTATCATCCTGATATACACTAGAGTTTGCAGTTGAATTTGTTGAATATCCGAAACTGGAGCAATGCTGAAGCAAACACAGTACAGTAAAGATTACTGTATGTAATTGTAAATACACTAACATTTAAACATTTAATCAAAGGACTTTCCACACTATCCCAATGCACAGTCAACTTAGTTTCATGTCGTCGCAAATAAAAAACAGGGTTAGATGTTGCAGTCTGTAGCTCTTAATAGGCTCAGATTAACGCTTTAATCAGGTACAGTTTATCTCCATATTCACTGGTAAATATCGGAGCCTTTTTGTAATGTTCCACCAAATCCTCCATGGAGCTGAACTTGCGTTGACCAATGCAGTAGAGTCCATCTTTTAGCTGCACCTTGAAATGCTTGTTCTTGTACACTGCCTTCAGAGAGATGGAGAAGTCGTTTGGCTGAAAAGTGAAAAATGAAATGTGTTCACAACAAAGCACAAATGCAAATGTGGATGACTTTCTGGACAGATTAATTATACTTTCAAAACTATACTTAAAGGAATAGTTAAACCAAAAATGAAAATGTTTCGACAATTTACTCACCCTCAGACAGGGTCAGAAATATGTGCCCCCTGGAATTGATTTCCAGGGGTATTTTTTTACATTTGTGAGGGCAATTTTTATAATCACCTTATTATTATAAAAAACATAAGTTGTCTTAAATGTCAAATACTTAAATTTACCTAATTACTTAACTGTTTAATTTTAATTTTAAATAGGCTGTTTAAAATTGTATCTAAATTATACATGTAAAAAACAGGAGCTCATAGGGCTGCAATATTATGACAAAAATCATTATTTTAGATTATTGCTCTTTATATTATAACAATGTTTATTAATATCGATAAAGAAAACAATATAAAATGTTTTTGTTTCGGTGTGGACACGTCACATTCTGGCTTCAGAGATGAGTCTAGTACAAGTTATGCAAAAACTCCCGTTATAATCTCCTATATCTCGCTATAAGTTTCTAAATTAATATTTTAATATAACTTACATCATTTCTGCACTGTGTTGTTTATGATGAGGGAATTCGCAAGCATGTGCACACATTCTCAACTTCTGGGTTTTATGACTAATCTGAACGTCTCTGATTGGCGCGTTTTGGGCGCTGACTAATATAAGTGTCTCTGATTGGCCAACCCATTCCTAAATTCAACAGAAACACGTTTGATTGGTTAAAACTCAGCGCTGCATAAAACAGTGCATAAAAGCAATCTGATGCAGTGTGGGCAAATCTAAATGTAACCTTGCGAATTTCCTTTTTACCCTTTAATTTTCACTCCCATTTTTGAACATAGACATGAAAATGCAGTATTCAAACCTGACTTTTTATAATTCATGAATGAAAACATTTTGTAATATGATTTTGGTGTACATTTTCCATGGTAATGCAATGTCTGATTTTAAAATGGGTTTAAAAGGATGAATTTTGAGATTTTAAGTTTTTAAGTGATATATAATTTCTTATGATTTCTAAAGTGTGATACAGAAAAAGGCAACAAAGAAAGTATTTTTGTGACAAAGGCCAGAACTCCTGTTATGATGTGGATTTTTGAGGTGCACTCTTAATTAATCTATTACTTTTTCTACATAATTTGTAACACAAAAAAATGCCAAATATCTATTTAGGAGTCTTTTAGTAGACCTTTCTAAATTAGGATTTATTTGTAAAATGGTGAAGTAATCTTAGGCATCCCACAGAGGGGACGGGTGACAATTAAAGGGTTAAATGTATTTTCACATTTCATTTTAAATTGATGATCATTTTGGCAATCAGTTTTCGTCTTGTGAGGTGAAAAGTGTGTATGTAAGAAACAAATCCATCATTAATGTAGATTAACTTCTTCTGGTCAAAATACTAGTCCATAATCCATAATAACACTTCCACCAGTTAAAAAAGTCCATCCCCTGTTGTCCGCTCATATAAAAATCCACAAACATATTTGTTTTGAACGGTTTTGGACTGTTTTCATTTGTAAATGATACATGATCTGTGCATATTTCTCTCCTGTTTCAAACAAGTCAGTTATTAGCTGGATAAAGGCTCATATTTTAGCAGGAAGCAATGGTTTAATGTTAAAAATGTACAAACACAGCTTTTCACTTCACAAAAGGTTAGGTAATGGACTGGAGTTGGGTTGTGGATTATTGTGATAGCTGTTTGGACTATTCTGACAGCACCGATTGGCTACAGATGATCTATTGGTGAACTGATGGCATACAAAATTTGTTTAGATGTAGAAACAAACTCATCTATACTTTGCATGGCCTAAAGTTTAGTAAATTTGCAATAACCTCTTCATTTTTGGGTGAACTACTGTATTAAATAAATATGTAAAAAATGCTAAATGTCACGGATACCACTTGAATCTGGTTCTTTGTAATTAAAAGAAATTATATAAATTTTAAAAAGTGAGTTTTAATTAAACTGAGTTACCGTAGACTCGCTGTCTCTGATGAGGAAGTCACCATCCACACCCCTCTGGTTCAATACCATCTCAGCCTGATGTCGTGTGAGTTTGCCGTAGTACCATGGTTTTCCTCCAAATGTTCCATCCATAGAAGGCTTAATGTCATAGTTTGATGTAGGTGGTCCTGAATTCCCCAGTACTCTTTGTGTTTTCTGCACAACTGTAACATAGTTCTTGGGCACTAAACCCACTTGCCCATTTTCCTTTCTACACTTCCACCATTCAGGATCGTTCTCAGGTTTCTCCAACACATCCATAAGTTCATCCTTGTTGAAATTCAGCTCCTCGGCATTGCCGGAGCTGAAATGATAAAGTGCTTGTACAGTCTCCAGAACCTGAGAGCCGTTGTTATTGTGCCCCACAGAGGCCAGTCTATCTTTAAGAGAGCTCACAGAGTCGCCCCTCATTGTCCCGTCCACATCCTCTGTGACATAATTGGAGGGAAACCATCCAGAAAGGCCATTATAGGTTCCTCGCCACCAACCGTCGCTGCACTTCTCCATCACGATGACCCTTGTGCCCTTCACCAATGAGAGTTCATCTTCCCGCTCCGCGGTGTAGTTGAATTTCACCAGCGCGGGCAGATTGAGGTCATACAGTCGCTCATCGCAGTCGTATTTCTCCGCACTGGAGGGCAAATCTCGCATACAGCCTTTCTGCTTCACCTTCCCGATCCCTGCAGAAAGTGTTATGTAAAATTAAGCATTTGGACAATGATGTTTCTTGATAGCAAATGTGCTGTTAAAGGGATAGTTTACCCAAAAATTAAAATTCAGTCATTAATTACTCACCTCATGTCTTTCCAAACCTGTAAGACCTTTGTTCACTTTCTGACCCTGAATAGACAGCAATGCAACTACCACATTTAAGCCCAGAAAAGTACGGACATTGTTAAAGTCTATGTGACATCAGTGGTTCAACCGTAATTATATGAAGCTACGAGAATACTTTTTGTGTGCAAAAAAACTCAAATAACAACTTCATTCAACAATTTCTTCTCTTCCAAGTCACTCTTCGACGCACATTCAAGAGAGCACCCATGACATATGCGTTTTCTTTGTGCAGAAAAAGTGTTCTTGTAGCTTCAGAGAATTAAGGTTGAACCACTGATGTCACATGGACTATTTTAATGATGTCCTTTTTGGGCCTTGAATGTGTCAGTTGCTTTGCTGTGTATGCAGGGACAGAAAGCTCTCGGATTTAATCAAAAATATCTTGATGTGTGTTCTGATGATGAACAAAGGTCTTACCAGTTTGGAACAACATGAGGGTGAGTAATTAATCACAGAATTTTCTTTTTTGGGTGAACTATCCCTTTTAGGAAACATAACTTCTTATACTCACAAGCTAGCATAGACTTATTTCAGTTAACCATTGCAAAGTGACATAATTTAGCTTTGTAATGTGAAAGTGTCAAGGTTACTGGTACAATCACAGTGTTCTGCTTGCACAACCACAAACCAGCTGACAGCCAATCCCCTAATAATTTATGTGCTAAAGATTTCAAATCTGCACGTCATCATCCTGTGTCTTCATGACTTAAATATGAGTATTACGTAAGCACTGACAAATTGACATGCCATCCATGTTTGACAGGTTTACCCCTCTTGCATAAATTGTTGTACAAGTCTACTAAATCAAGTCAGGAAAAACAAACTCTGAAATTCCAATTTAGTGATTGGGCAATGAAACATCAATTTTGATCAGCTTAAAACGCTCATTTCTGGGCATGAATCCACTGGATGAGTCTGTGTCACGCAAACGATAAAACATACACCCATTCCTGTCAACATCTCATTCTTCTTTTGGAATCAGGTGGATCATAATGAAGATGTAAAAGACGCAGAAGCTGTCTTCTAATAATTTGCAGCTACTGAAGTCCCCATGAAATTAAAATGGATACATTTTGGCTTTTAGTATGAATATGTTAGCCTTAAGGTTATCTATAAGCTATAGTGTGTAGACAGAGCGGATTATATGCGTCAATCAGCACAGACAACAAAAACCTATCAGACAGAAAGGTATAATTTATAGCAATATGAATGAAATTGTGGCTGTCATACGCTGTCAAATGCAGCTTCACCGAACTCAACGGCTCTGACCAAACATGCAGGGTTGCCAGGTTTTCTCAACTATCCCAAAACTAGCCCAATTGTGTTTCGAGGGGGGTCCACCCGTTAAAAATCACATTCTAGGGGATACAATACACGTTTTTTGTCAGGACCCTGGTAAATTCACATTTCAGGCGCTAAATATGATGTTATTTGGGTCGATTCAACCCGCGGACATGAAAAACAACCCGCGGCAACAGTGTTAAAGTAGCCCAACACTGCAAACATGTGATATAAACAAAACACTATCAGCTATTTAAAATAGGTAAGATATGTCCCGCCCTGTCTTCCTGTTTCAGTTAAAATGACCTCAAACATAGAATAACGCTGCGTCTTTCAAAGCACTTTAGTGGACCTCTCAAGTACACTATATTGACAAAAGTATTGGGAGACCCCCTTCTAATGAACCGGTTTGACTACTTTAGTAATTTCCATGAGTACTATCTTAATGTTTAAGCATATAATGATATTCTAGAGAATTGTGTTCTAGTTTTATAGCAAAAGTTTGGGCGGGACCCTTTTTTTATTCTAACATAATGCCTCTGTGTATAAGACAAGGTTCATAGAGAAATGTTTGATTCAGTCAGTGTGGAAGAACTTGACTGGCCTGCATAAAACAAGTTCTTATCCCTGCTAAACACCTCTGGTGTGACTTTAAATGCAGACCTTAAACAAAAAAACTCATCAACAAACACCAACGACTTGTACATAACACTATGGACAAACGTATTGGGACACCCCCTTCTTTAGAACAGAAAAAGGCACTTCCAAAACTGTAGCAACAAAGATGAAGGCATCATATTTAAAAATTGTATTTCTATCTCTGTTTCATCAGTTTTGGAAGTGTCTAAAATGACAGTACCCATATGCACAAGTCATTGGAGTTTTTGACTCAAGGTCTAGATTTAAAGTCACACCAGAGGTGTTCAACTGGGATTAGGACTTGGCAAACCAGTCAAGTTATTCCACACTCACTGAATCTCTATGAACCTTGTCTTATACACAGAGGCATTGTCATGTTAGAATAAAAAAGGTCCTGTCCAAACTTTTGCTATAAAACTAGAAGAACACAATTCCCTAGAATATCATTATATGCTTAAACATTAAGATTTAGGGGGTATCCCAACACTTCTGGCAATATAGTGTATCTATCAAACCTCAAAATAATGGTCTCTGCATACACAGGAAGAGTAAAAATATGGAGCAAAATATATACTGTATTGTTCAAAAGTTTGGAATCATTCAAACTGATACATGTTCACTAAGTATGCATCAAATTAAATGAACAAATTCAGATGAAGTTTCATTTCATGCTTTCGCAGCACCTCCCACAGGTGGCTTTTAGGGCATTTCTCACTGGCCTCATGACTGAACAGTTCCCACAATAGCCAACAACACAACTTCTTATTTGCTTATTTAAGTTTCAGATTAAAGTTTATCTGTGAAACTCTGCCTAAAGGCCAGCAGCTTCCCAGAGTCTTCTCTTCACTGTTGCTGATGAAACTGATATTTAACATGTAGTTTTCAATAAAGCAGCCAGCTGAGCACCAGTGAGGGGGCTGTTTCCCAGACTAGAGACTCTGATGTACTCCTCATTTTGCTGTTGTGCAGCAGGGCAGTCCACTTCTCTTTGTACTGGTTAGATCCAGTTTGCGCTGTTCTTTCAAGAGAGCAGTTCACGGAAAAGTTTTCAGACGAACAATAGGCTGATGAGTTTCTACAGAAACAGCTTGTTTTTGCCCTTTGTTGAAACTAAAATTGGTCTTCAGAAATGTG
The DNA here is from genome assembly GCA_033026305.1 of Cirrhinus molitorella. NCBI lineage: Eukaryota > Metazoa > Chordata > Actinopteri > Cypriniformes > Cyprinidae > Cirrhinus > Cirrhinus molitorella. The sequence continues at coordinate 23,199,233 of CM065124.1, read as the reverse complement.
AGTGTACTCAATACTTCAGCAACGAAAAAAATGCTTTACACACTTAACAGTGCTAATAAGAAAGGTGCCAGGCCAGAATAATAAAAAGTTACATTTTATATATTTAAAAATGAATATTGGATGTATATACACTACCAATTTTTGAACAGTATGATTTTTATGTTTTTTTAACATATATTTGATACAAAGTACAGCAAAAACAGTACATTTTTAAAATGTTTACTATTTAAAATAATTGTTTTCTATTTGAATATATATTAAAAAAATATTGACGTGATTTCCAAGCTTAATTTTTAGCATCATTACTCCAGTCAGAAATCATTCTAATATTTACATATCTTATTATTATTATTATTATTATTATTATTATTATTATTATTATTATTATTATGTTGAGTATAACAGCTGAGTATATTTTTTTCAGGTTTCACTGATGAATAGAAGGTTCAGAACAGTATCTGAAATAGAAATCTTTTGTAACATTATGAGTGTGTTTATCATCACTTTTGATCAATTTAAAGCACACCTTCTAAATAAAAAAAGTAAATAAAACAAAAAAGTAATTAAGCTTTTGAATGGTAGTGTATAAATGCTTTGGATCTTTCTATCCATCAAAGAACCATGAAAAAAATGACACAACTGTTTTAAATGTTGATAATAATATGAATACAAAATGTTTATTGAACAGCATATTAGTTTATGCATGGGTAATTAGAGTTGTATACTGTCTATAAAACACAGTTAACTTACAAGAATATCTGAGAAATGGTAAAAAAAAAAAAAGAAAAGAAAAAAGGAACCACCTTCTCCAAATGAAAAGGAAATCTAATTTTTGCCCATCCATGAACATCAACAGGAAGAAAAAGCAGAAGAGTGATAGAAGAGCTTCCTGTAAAATAAACACCAGCACAAAAAAAGTGGGACAGGGTGTTGAAATGTAAAACAGCCTTGTGATCCAGTTAACCCATTCATATGTGTGGAATTACAGAGCTCATCCGCTCCATCAAAATTAAACTTTCCAAATCCGTAACAGCGGCTGTATTCCAAGCGACCATGGAAACATAAAAGTCACAAGCATAAAATTGGAGGGAAACGAGTTGTCAGTGATAAATCACTATCATGGTCATCCGTGACGCAACCAACTCGAGAGGTAAAACCATCATGTGGACGTGTGGAAAAGCCAATGAATTTGAAATTTTATTTCAATGGAAGTTCCAGGCAACGGTAATGAAAGCAGGATCCACGCAGATCTTAACTGTCTTCATGACGTGACTCAAGGACGGAGCTTGAGGCACTGTGTCCTGTCTGCTTTTGTTTCATTTCCTCTGACAGCCAGAATAACGGCAGCTCAACTTTCCAGTCAATTTCCCAGTTTTCCACATGCGGAAAAGCATTCAGAAGCACAGATAAGGCAGAATTCATCCTAAACCTTGGCAACACAATGAAAAGTTCCATATGAAAAGATTCTTGGAGTGAACTTCAACCCAAAAGCTGAACAGAGATGCAGTGAATATACAGTTTGTAAGCGGTTTGAAATGAGTTTGCATATATTTGAAAAAGTTTGCATGTGGCTTATTTCCAATTTCACCAAAGAGACATACAGTTGAAGTCAAAAGTGTACATACATCTTACAGAATCTGCAAAATGTTATTTTACCCAAATAAGAGGGAACATAGAAAATGCATGTAATTTTCTGATTAGGATATTTCACACACAAAAAAAATGTTTACATATAGTCCCCAAGAGAAAATAATAGTTCAATTTATAAAAATGACCCCACTTAAAAGTTCACACACTTGATTCTTAATGCTGTGTTGTTACCTGCTGTTACCAGCTGTTTTTTGTTTTTGTTTGTTTAGTGATTAGTTCACACATAGTTGTTCATGAGTTCCTTGTTCATCCTGAACAGTTAAACTGCCCGCTGTTCTTCAGAAAAATCCTTCAGGTCCCACAAATTCTTTGGTTTTTCAGCATTTTTGTGTGTTCAAACCCTTGAACCCTTTTCAACAATAACTGTATGATTTTGAGATCCACCTTTTCACACTGAGGACAACTGAGGGACTCATATGCAACTATTACAGAAGGTTCAAAGGCTCATTGATGTGAAGGAAAAACGATGCGTTAAGAGCTAGAGGTGTAAACAGAATGAGTTCTGTTTAAAACAGGATGTGTTCATATTTCTTATTTTTCCTACAGAAGCTACAAAAGATACTTGCATGTTTCACAGAAGACTGTAATAGTTGCATATGAGTCCCTCAGTGTAAAAAGTTGGATCTCAAAATCATACAGTCATTGTTGGAAAGGGTTCAAACACACAAAAAGTCTAAAAAAAACAAAAACAAAGAATTTGTGGGACCTTAAGGATTCTGTTCAGGACAGACAAGGGACTGATGAACAACTATCACTAAAAAAAAAACAAAAAAAAAAAAACACAGCTATGGTTCATTCAGGTAACAACACAGTATTAAGAATCAAGTGTATGTCAACTTTTGAACAGGGTCATTTTTATAAATTCAGCTATTATTTTCTCTTGTGGACTATATGTAAACATCTTTTATGTGAAATATCTTATTCAGGTCAGTGCTAAGTAAAAAATAACATGCATGTATGATCCCTCTTATTTTTAAATAATTAACATTTGGCAGATTCTGCAAGGTGTATGTAAACTTTTGACTTTAACTGTAACTGATCATTTTGAAACGACCTAATTTTCAACCTCAATATTGAACAAGATCTCTCGCTCAGCCCAGGTTTTGAAAAAGCTGAGTGTGATTATCAATGTAATGTGACCCGTGGCAAGCTGCATTCTCATATCCACGGCAGGAACCGAGCGAACGCGGCCAAATCACCCCGCCTTTGTTTCTGTTCGGGCTGAGCTCACTCCACCAATGACATCATAAGACAAATAGCCTCTTCACAAACAGATGTAGTGTCCAAGAGCTGTCAGCAAAGGTAGCGCCGTTAATTCTCAGAGCGACGCAACACACGCATCCAACACAGATACAAACCCGTGATGAACTTCAGCATGTGTTTCTGCTCACTTTTGACCTCACAGCTGCTCTGCCCTTTTCTGTTCTCATTTCAACCAACGATATATTTCGTTTTGTGGCTAATTTTCCACAACAGGTTTTCGAATGCAAAATTACACAACTAAAACTTGAGACATTTTCCCTTTTGTGCTGGAATCGGTCACGCCTCCGTTTGGTATACAATAGGCTCTCTGAACTTCCACGGCATACTAATGCACAGAGAGAGAAAGAAAGGCAGACACAGAGCTGGCAGGAGGCCATCAGAGCAGCCTGCAGTTTTTCCCCTCTTCTCTTGAATTTTCAAAAGTGAGCAAACAAAACAAGCGAACGCAAATAAGGAGTCTCATTTGCTGAAGTGTTGTGTCCCGTCGCTACTGTTCTTTTGTCCTCTAAGATCCGCTTCTTCGCTCTGCCAAGTCACGACACCCCACTGTCTTGTCCACTGTAGTACACTTTGAAATGCTGAATGTGTTACAAAGGGGAAGAAGAGCGTAATGAGAGAGAAAGAAACCCCGAGTCAAAGGCCTCAATTATTCATTGCCTCACATCCTTCTGTTTTCCTGCGCTAGAAATCTGCGTTGAATTAGAGAGCTTCCGGCCGCCTTCACAGAGCAGCTCAAGTTGACAGTAGAGGAGGTTGAGGGGGCCTGTACGGGTTTCTGCTTTGATTTTTGTTTTTTAAGACTGTCCAAGCTAGCCCGAAGGGCCTGGTGCTATTTCCTCCCTCTCTTAGGCCAGCTTTGTAGTAAAAAGAAAGTATTTGAAGTACCTGAGTGTAGCCTAACTGCTCTGTAAAATATATGTCAATGGGTTCGCGTTGTGCATATGACATTATATGAGTGACTCATTCAGGTTTATGACCCAGAGAAACACAAACCACCAAAAAACATAAGTGTTATGCACTTAAACTCTTAATAACTTTTTCATATTCTCAATCTAATAGAGGAGAAACATTCTGAATGATACCGACAAATAACTGTGAAGACTGTGCACATACAGTCTTTAAAACCCTTATTCGCCCACTTTCAGCTGATCATACATTAGATGGCAAATTAACCACAAGCGCAGTTACAGAAGTATAACTTAAAAAATACATTCAGTGTGAAAACTGTGAATGGTTCTTTCTTCAGTGATTTAAGTTAATATGTTAACAGTACAATGGCAACAGCTGTATTGAGGAAAAGATTTATTTTAGTCCTTCAGTGGAAAAGATAAATAGAAAGTAAATATGTACTCACGAAAGAAGTGTTTGAAAAGGTTGGCCATATCCATTCCCAGCTCTGCGAGCAGCCCCCCTCTCTCACACGCCACCGCTCGCTCCTTCTCTCTCTCTGTAACAGAGCAGCAGCTATTCCATGAGAACTTCCTGAAAGTCCAGAGTTATTGACAGAACGACTCTCCACCCCACACACATGACTGTCTTCAGCCAATGACTGTCAAGGGGTTCTTTCTGTAGACTCTTTAGTGGCTGGCTGGGCCTCAAACACTTCTTCTGTGGAAACTCAAGGCAACTATGTTATATCACTGTTATAAGTTAACAAACAGAGCACATACCCTGGTGAGCCACAAAACATGCTGCAATTTTGTTCTAGTTTATCTTCTTTGCATTTCACCTCTAGTTTTGCTTTTTATTAAGCCTGACATTGTACACTATGAATATTATTGGCTCTGTGACGAATTTGGATAAAAGTGTTTGTAAAAAGCATATTTTATATTTGCATTTAGCAGACTTCTACTGCATTCAAGGTATACTTTTATATGAACTTGGTGTCACTGGCAGTTCATGCAGGAGCAGTTACAACAGTTATAGGAAGTATATTTCATAATGATAAATATTAAAGGTAAGTTTGTGGTTCTCAGCTAGTGAGTCAAGGCCCAAAAATAGGTCAGAGTATAAGTTTAGGTTGAAACACTGATATGACTAACTGGGGTGAAATGAAAACCGAAAACTAAAGCTAAAACTGTAAATAACTAAATGTAACTTAAAGTACTTAAACACACACACACACACACACACACACACACACACACACACACACACACACACACACACACACACACACAAAATAAAACTAAAATTGGAAAAAAAAAAAAAAAACATATTCTAATAATTCAAATAAAATAAAAAATAGAGTGTAAGTTTAAGTTGAAACATGCAATTTCTAATAGGGTGAAATGAAAACTAAAAATGAGCTAAAATTAAAAAAATAAATCAATAAATAAAAGCACTTAAACACGAAAAATTGAACAAAAATAAAAAAACGAATAATTAAAAAAACATTGTGTACGTGTAACTGGGGTAAAATTAAAACCGAAAACTAAAAGTGAGCTACAACTAAAGCGGAAAATAAAAAAAATGACTAAAATTAGGGAAAAAAACCCAACAAATCCTAATAATTCAAATAAAATAAAAAAGAGTGTAAGTTTAAGTTGAAACACTGAAATGACTAATGGGGTGAAATGAAAACTAAAAATGAGCTAAAATTGAAAAATAAATAAATAAAACCACTTAAAAATAGAAAAAAATATACTAAAATAAAATAAAAAAAAACACTAATAATTAAAAAAAACATAGTGTAAGTTTAAGTTGAAACACTGAAATGACTAACTGGGGTAAAATTAAAAACTAAAACTGTAAATAAATAAATTATAAAAGTATTTGAAACAAAAAAAATTAACTAGAATTAGAAAAAGTAAAAAAAAATCCTAATAATTAAAATAAAATAAAAATAGAGTGTAAGTTGAAGTTGAAACACTAAAGTGACTAATGGGGTGAAGTGAAAACTAAAAATTAGCTAAAACGGAAAAAATAAATAAATAAAAGCACAAAAATTAAAATAAAATGGAAAACAATTAAATGAAAACTAAAAGTGAGCTAAAACTAAAACCAAACAAATAAATAAATAATTAACAAAAGCACTTAAAAATACAAAAAAATACACTTAAAAAAACTCTAATTCAAATCAAATAAAAAACATAAGTTTAAGTTGAAACAATGAAATAGCAAATTGGGGTGAAATGAAAGCTAAAAGTGAGCTAAAACTAAAATGGAAAATAAATAAATACATAAATGGCAAAAGCACTTAAAATACGAAAAATTAAACTCAAATGGAAAAAACACCAATACTTCAAATAAAATAAATAATATAGTATAAATTTAAGTTAAAAAGGCCCAGTTCACAGCTAGGATTAGGCCATAGTCCAATTAGGACATTTAAGTCATTTTTATAAACATGCTTAGAAAGAAATTCTGCTGTGCATCTGGACAAACCAAAGGCACTGATATCAATCAGTGCAAGTTTCTGTCATTTGAAACAGCTCAGACTTCAGGACTCATCTTAAGCCTTGTCTGTGAAACCGGGGGTGAAATGACTAATGGGGTGAAACGAAACCTAAAAGTGAGCTAAATTTGACAAACAAACAAACAAACAAACAAACAAACAAACAAATAAAAACACTTAAAAATACTATAAATAAAAAAATAATACATTTAAGTTGAAATACTGAAATGACTAATGGAGTAAAACGAAAACTAAAAGTGAGCTAAATTTGACAAACAAACAAACAAATAATTAACAACACTTAAAAAATACTGTAAATAAATAAATGAATACATACAAAAATGTAAAAAACTCTTAAAATACTAAAAATTAAATTACAATGGAAAAAACTACTACTAATAAAAAACAGTATAAGTTTAAGTTGAAATACTGAAATGACTAACAGTGTGAAATGAAAACTAAAAGTGAGCTAAATTTGACAAACAAACAAACAAACAAATAAATAAATAAATAAAAACTTTAAAATAATATAAATAAATAAGTGAATACATACAAAAATATCAGACGCACTTAAAATACTAAAAAATAAACTGCAATGGAAAAAAACTAATAATAATAATAATAAACAGTATAAGTTTCAGTTAATATTGAAATGACTAACGGGGTGAAACTAAAACTAAAAGCGAGCAAAATTTGATCAAATAAATAAATAAATAAATAAAAACACTTAAAATACTATAAACAAATAAGTGAATAATAAGAAAACAGTATAAGTTTCAGTTAAAATACTGAAATGATTAACTGGGGTGAAATGAAAACTAACAGTGAGCTAAAGCTAAAACAAAACAAAAAAATCAATCAATCAAACAAATAATAAAAAAAAATATAATTCTTATAAAGTAAAAAATATAGTATAAGTTTAACTGAATTGACTGAGGTGAAATGAAAACTAAAATAAATAAAGCTCTTAAAACTACTAAAAATGAAAAAAAAAAATTCTAATAAAATTAAAAACAGTATACGTTTAAGTTGAAACTGAAATGACTAACTGGGGTGAAATAAAAAACTAAAAGTGAGCTAAAACAAAAAATAAAACAAACAAACAAATAAATAAAGCACTTAAAATACAATAAAATAAAATAAAATAAAATTTAAAATCCCTAATAATTCAAATAAAATAAAAAATTAAATTGTATTCAAATATTAATAAATACTACATAACTAATACTAAAATAACACTTTCTGAAAACCACAACATAGACAAAATGAGTAATACAAAGAGTGAAATCTCAAGTCCAAATCTGCATGCTTGTAATGCTGCTCAGTGAATCAAATTTGAGAACCGAGACTGCTGGATAAACACTTTTTACAATACATATTTTTTTTCCAAAACAGCCTTACAGAAAATAGAAAAAGGAAATAAAAAATTGTCTTACAGTCTTACAATGATTAAGCCAAACTGAACAGGAAAAAGTCTTGAGAGGAACTACAAGTCTCAGCGAAACTCCGGGGGGAATTTGAACATTCAGTTCCATGTTTACAAAGTTTGACATTTTCCTATTCATCTTACGTCATGTTAAAAATTTGGCACACTGAACCTATGCAGTTCATGGTAATGATAATGGTTCTGATATAGTGTTGGGTCTGATGTTGTGCCTGGGTCATGAAGCAAAACCAGATGAGTACCACTGATCTATAGATTAGAGAGTGAAACTATAGGATACTCTGCAGTTTTATTGACCAAATGTCTTCATGGGTCATTTAATAGTCGGTCCCCCAGTGGATCAATATTGTGTGTAATGTGAGTAAACTACACTGAACACTAGCAAGTTCTCACAGCTCTCTCAGCTGTCATCTGTTTATAAACCTGCAGAGCTATTGTGAAAGAGAGGCTGTCAAATGCACTTCTGGAGCACCTGGTCCAGTGGACAGAGCTATAATTTAAGGGAATGATGTCATTGTTAAAGGGAGCCGAATTGCTTTCTAAGAGGTGTGAGAAGATTCAGTGATTGGGAAAAGGGACAGGCACTGCATCCATGCTATATATGAAAAAGTAAAAGATGCTTAAAGAGAGAAAGAGGAAGCACTACAGAGGCAGAGAGAGAGAAATGATTAAATAACTTATTAAAAATGAAAGTCCATTTCCAGCACAAAAGAAAAAAGTCCACACTTTTGTGAATCATTATCAGTATGCCATAAAAAGTGTTAATTATGATGTGAAAAGTCAAACTTATGGAATACTTAAAGTCTTAATTATGATATAAATTTCAAAAGTATTACAAGATAATAATATGACCTAAAATTCTGTAGTCTATTAATAAGTTAAATAAGTTAATAAGTCTATTAATTAATACGTTTTTTTTATAATTACGTTTTTAATAATTACTTTATCTATTTAATTTCTTCATAATTTACTTAATAAATTAACATCGCTTCCACATTTTCTCCCAGTAATTTCAATTGATCTAATACATTAATATTTAATTTCTCATAACTATGACTTAGTATGTCATCATTTTGACTTTTATTCAATAATTATAGTTTAGTATCGCATAATTTTTATGTCATAATTCTGACTTTTATCTCAGAATTGTTTTAGTATCTCATAATTCTGATTTATAATTACATAATTATTATTTAATATCTCATAATTTAGAATTTTTTATCTCAGAATTATGTTATCTTTTTTTATCTCATAATTGTGTGTCAATTTTGACTTATTTTATAATTATAATCCAGTATCTCATATTTTTTACTTTATTATTATGACTTTTTCCTCTCATAATTTTCTTAATATATCATAATTTTGACCTATTATTACATAATTATTATTTAGTATCTCATAATTTAGAATTTTTATTTCATATTTATGAAAAAGTTTTAGTCTTAAATGTTGACTTTTTATCTCATGATTGTTTTAGTATCTTGTAATTCTGATTTATTATTACATAATTATTATTTAGTATCTCATAATTTAGAATTTTTTATCTCAGAATTATGGCTTTATCTTTTTTTTTTTATCTCATAATTGTGTAAAGTTTGACTTATTTTATAATTATAATCCAGTATCTCCTTTTTTTTTTTTTTTTTTTTTACTTTTTATCATAATTATGACTTTTTACTCTCATAATTTTCTTGATATAGCATAATTTTGACTTATTATTACATAATTATTACTTAGTATCTCATAGTTTAGAATTTTTATCTCAGAATTATGGCTTTATCTTTTTTTAATCTCACAATTGTATGTCAATTTGGACTTATTTTATAATTATAATCCAGTATTTCATATGTATTACTTTATTATTATGACTTTTTTTCTCTCATAATTTTCTTAATATATCATAATTTTGACTTATTATTACATAATTATTATTTAGTATCTCATAATTTAGAATTTTTATTTCATATTTATGAAAAAAGCTTTAGTCTCAAATGTTGACTTTTTATCTCATGATTGTTTTAGTATCTCAGAATTTTGACATGTTTCATAATTATCTTTTCACTTTTTTGACTCATCTTATCATTTTACTTTATATTAGTGCTGTCAAACGATTAATCACATCCAAAATAAAAGTTTTTTGTATACATCATATATATGTGTAGTGTATATATTTATTATATATTTGTAAATACACACACATGCATGGACATATTTAAGAAAAATGTGTTATGTTTATATATTAAATATATTTATATATAATACTAATTGCATGAATAAAAATGTATACATGTAAATATTTTATTTTATTAATATATATACTGTATCTGTGTGTTTTTATATAGCCTATACAGTTTGGTTCCTGTCCAAACTGTTGCTATAAAATTAGAAGCACACAATTCCATAGAATATCATTAAATGCTTAAACATTAAAAGTTGTACTCATGGATATTACTAAAGTAGTTAAACCTGTTCACTGGAAGGGGGTGAGCGAATACTTTTGGCAATATAGTGTATGTCATAATTTTGACTTTTTATTGCATAAGTATAATTTAACATCTCATAATTTAGATTTTTTGTGTCATAATTATGACTTTTATCTCAGAATTATGTTTGCCTTTATTTTTGGTTTTATCTCATAATTGTTTTAGTATCTCAGAATTTTGACTTTTTCATCACTATCATTTAGTATCTCATAATTCTGAATTTTTATCATTATGACCTTTTCTCATCATTCTTATCATGTCATAAATCTGACATTTAATCTCAAAATTGACTTTATCTGAGTTTTTATGTCAGAATTGTGTTATATTGTAACATTTCATAATTATAATACAGTATCTCATAATGTTATTATACTTATGACCTTTTCTCTCATAATTGTCTTAATATGTCAAAATTTTGACTTTTATCTCAGAATTATGATTGTCATCATTTTTGGTTTGATCTCATAATTGTTTTCGTATCTCATAATTTTTACTTTTTCATAATTATTATTTTGTATCTCATAATTCTGAATTTTTATCATTATGACTTTTTCCTCATAATTCGTATGTCATAAATCTGAGTTTTTATCTCAGAATTGTGTGTTATAATTTTAACATTTCATAATTATAATTCAGTATCTCTCATAATGTTATCATAATTATGACTTTTTCTCTCATAATTGTTTAATATGTCATAATTTTGACTTTCAATTGCATAAGTATAATTTAGCATCTCATAATTTAGAATTTCAGTGTCATAATTATTTCTTTTTTCTCAGAATTATGATTGTCACCATTTTTATCTCATAACTGTTTCAGTATCTCATAATTAGACTTTTTATCATTATGACTTTTTCCTCATAATTCTTATGTCATAAATCTGAATCTGAATCTCAAAATTGAGATCAGTTTTTTATCTCAGAATTGTGTATGTTTTGTTTTGTAATGTAGCCTAATTTTAACATTTCATAATTATAATTCAGTATCTCAGTATGTTATCATAATTATGTCTTTATCTCATAATTGTTTTATTGTTGTTATTTATTGTTATTGTATCTCAGAATTTTGACTGGATAATTATGACTTTTTTTCTCATTATTGTCTTAGTATGTCATAATTTTGACTTTTTATTACATAATAATGATTTAGTATGTCATCATTTTTTATTTCACAATTATGACTTTATCTGATTTTTATTTCCTATAATTATCTAAGTAACTAATAACTAGTAACTAGTAAATAATTTTGACTTATTTCATAAATATAATTTCTGAAATAAATTATATATAAATATAATATATTATTCAGTATATCATACTTTTTGACTTTTATCTGATAATTGTTTAGTATCTCTCAATTTTGACAGCACTGACCACATCTACAACGTCTGATTAGACAACAAGATATCTTGAACAATCACAGCACCTGAAAATGAACGTCACTTTCACTTTACTTTCCTGTAGCAGCTTGAAAGGAAGGGTAACAGAGCCCACACAAAAGCACAAACACTTTGGCGCTTGTGACCCATCCAAAACCTACAAATGCATGGCAGCTGTTTACTACAGGAAACGCCTGCAGCTGCCCTGCGCTGGACACGAGGGCCAACATGCTGGGCTTGTGCGGATTTCATGCAAATAAATAATGGAATAACAAACAAACAGCCAAGGATTCTAAAACAAAGTGTTATAATATACCGCCATTACTTTGAAATCATTATATTTTTAGAAACATTTGCATTTCCATTTGCATTTCCAAAAACACAGGATAAGTGACGAAATGCATTATTATTTTTTAAAGCTATCTTTCCACGATCCTGGTCCTATAAACAAATACCTTACTCTATTTTAAACCGTAAGTCTTCAAACCAGTCTCACATTCAGTCTGTACCTTTTCCTAGCCAAGAACTGATCTGCCAGGCCAATAAGAGAACGCTGATATAGCAATAAATAACAGGCCAGTGTAAAAAAAACACTTTGCAGTGTCAATCCATGATCAGCTGTACAGAAAGCATTGATGAAATGAGAAAGAATTTGTTTAAAAATTATAAATGAATGTAATTTATGAATTATGCACATGAAGTCAGGTCTGTTACAGTCTGATATATATCTCCTCAGGCTCCACCTCAATATAAACAAATGTTCTCAGTTAAACTGCTGGACCATTGCATCATTTCAACGTCTGACACTGATGAGGCAGAGTAATCTTAAGAGTGCAAAGTTTCTAAATTACAAACTATCCGAAAAAACGGGAACATCCAATCGATGTGGTAGGCCAAGTATAAACCAAACCATGTGTGAGCGGACTCAAACACTAAAGGCCTCCTTTCTCACAACACTGAAGTTCTGCTTTGAGAAGCAACGTTAGACACGTCTCACACAGTTGGGATGGGGAGAGAGTGGCTGACGTCCATAGAGACATGGCTTTATGGGACAAAATAGACCGAAATGAGCTCAGGAGCGTGAGAATTTGGGAATATTTGAAGCTATAAAGACAAAGCTTCCTGCATGAGATATGACATGTGACACTTTATAGCAATGCCCACTCACTTCAGGCTTACACATCCTGTTTCACTTCTCCATTCAGTTGTCAGGATCATAAAGTTGCATAATCTGATTCTTTTCATTAGACACGCAAATCATCTGGCATGCCTGGACAGACCCTGATAAATAAAATAAAACTGAAAAACTGTGAACAGGTATTATTTATTTTATTTAGTATTATTTTTGTTGTGTGAGATAGTACATGCAGTGCTAATGAAACACATCAGAGGATCCTTTAAAGATGTAGCTGTTTGTATGATGAACATGTGTTTTCAAGCAGTGTATTTTTTTTTTTTTTTTGGGGAATCAGGCAACTCACTCTTAAGAATTAAAAGTCCATCTGTGAGTGATACTGTGAGAAGTCCACTGAGCTAGAGACCACATCTGCAACTTATGAGGCCTCTGAGCAATCACTTCTTTACAGTCAGAGAGCTGAAATCCAGCACACACTCAGATTTTAGTGCACTAGCAGGCTGCACTTCTTTGAAACAGCGGTGACAACACTGACTGTCATTGGTCCTCAATCCGGACTTGTTTATTTCTCAAGGGAGGCAATAAATGCTTGCACATGATGTTATGAGATGAACTTCAGGCCTGTGCTGATGATATCAGAAAACCCACAAATCTAAGCCTGCAAATTTCTATATGCTGACATGAATGTGTTTGAGTGTTTGTTATGACGACATGGTTTCACACAGAGAAGATGTCATACAGTTCAAATGTAAAATATATAAAGATTATAGTTCAGATGCAAAATCCTCTAAAAGCCAGCTCTGTCAAAAATTAGAAAATTATACTAAATGCGCTTGACACATAGTATACGTCCATTAAATACCTCAAACTCGCTAAAATCCCAGCCTCAGCTCAATCAGAAATACCGGTACTTAGGTAGAAAAAATGGACTTAGAGGCTTTATATATATATATATATATATATAATTAATATTTATTATTATATTTATTATATATAAATTCACCTGCTTCATTCGTTTTAATGTAACTATTTGGTTCATTCCCGCCCCCTTGTGGACACTGGAAAATTCTTATGCACCTTATTCTTCAACGCGGAGGTAAGCCTGTGGGTGAGTGTTCCGGTTTATTTGTAGGGTGTTTTCACGACGCGTCACCAATCGGCCATGGCACTGATCCTACGTAATTTTGGTTTGAACATTGGGGTTAAAGCGTGAATCGTTTTAGTGGAGTTCCAAATCATTCTCCCTCACAAGGTTTATTTATTGGTTTGTTTGCTTAGGCTATATATTTATTTTTGTAAAATAACCCACACAAGCAAAATTGGTTGATAACATAACTGCACTAAAGTATACCCTACTTAACAATTACTTGTTTACATATTATATATAATGTATTTTCTGTTATTTAGGCACTTACAGCCTAAGTCAGCATGTTAAAGTCAGTCTAACTTAACATTTTCTTATATTGATATTTTTTATTTCTTACTCCAGTTCAGGAGGCTTGCTCTACTTAAGGCTTGTGGAATATGTAAAGGCTAGGTTTTTCGTTCACTCATCATTAGAAACCATTTTACACATGTCCTGATTCTACTTGTTATTATGAAAGTGTACCATATAGTTCTAAATTGTAGTAGGCCAGTAATGACCTTTTTATTGTTAATCTATATGCATTATATGCAAAACAACAGCCTGCACATTTAGAAAAAATAGCTAGCTATGCCACATTTGTAATATAATTTTAGGAAAAGTAATAGGAAAAATCTATTCTTTTAACAGATCTATTATACATTTCACAACAAGTTAGACGAAATTTACCACAATAAATAAGCCTACAATAAAACGTGATGTAAGGCATGAGAAAAGATATATGATAGTGCTGGTCGTTTCCTCTTCTTTTCATCACTCTTTTTAGTTTATTTGCCTTTTTAAGATAATGTTCAGTGTCAGTTTCTCGAAAGAATTCAAACAGATCGCAAATCTTATCACACTTTTCGAGTGCGCTGGTGAACGCGTGCAGAGTATAAGGTGATTCGCGCGCAGCTCGTGCACAATTAAGAACTGCGCTTCTATCATATTGTGCTGATAACTCCGTTCGGTGCCTAGGCTACCTGAAGTTAGAGCTTATAAAAGCGCCAAAACGCGATTTAAAATATTAATTAATAGAATAGGTTTCCATTGACGATGGTATAAATATTGGTATAAAAAACTTGCTAGTTTTGGCTATCCCATTCAAACTACCCCCTGCACTGAACGTAAACAATGTACTATGGGTGCAGCAGGCGCATTGATATTAAGCAGAACTAAGGGGACTATTTTCAGGCGCTGCATAATATCAATGTGCCTGCTGCACCCATGGTATGGCAGCAAAGTTCCTTGATTATTACGCCAGAATGACAGTATAGTTCCTATCCATATCAGCCTAGAAAATCACAACTTCATTTTCTTAGTACACAATGTAACTACAGAAGAGTCAAGTTTTAAATAGGAAATATATTGACACTTTGGTCATTTTTTAGAGAGATGCTATCGGTCTAATTAGATTCAATGATTTATGCTAAGCTATGCTAAAAGTGCGACTGCCAGACCCAGAGATCGACTGAATGGATGAAAAAATGTTAATACTCATCTGTTTAACTCTAAGGGAGTTGGAATATTAGCCTTTTTTTAAGTGGAGTGTTCCTTTAACAGTGAAATCCATGCTGTTGTTTACATCTGAGTATCTCCAGTATATCTGGGTAACTGACCAAACTATAACTCTATAGGGAAATAGCGAAAAGAATAACAACTTGCAGTAAACGGTAAAACTGTTTGCATTACAAACTAGTGTGTTTATTATTAAGATAATACATTAACATAATATGGTAAGACACACCAATTTGCAATATCAAGCAGCAAGATGAGCTATTTTGTACAGGTAAAAATAGCTGGATGCGACCAGAGGTCAGACACATTTAATTTACAAATGGCCGTGCCCGTGCTTAGAGCAAAAATAAGGTGGATAAAACTTTCAAAACAAGGACAAACTATTGTGCTTGAAGAAATTTCTTTTTTTAGCTTAACAAAAAGTGTTAGACTCTCAAAAAATACACAGTAAAATTCATACATGCTTTTATTAAAGAGAAAGCAAATCTGTGAAAATATTTCAGTTTGAAACAGTACACTATTAGCTTTTTTTTTTAAGACACAACAGGGACATTCTTAGATTTGAGTGAAGTTCATTCCTGTTTCTGAAAAAAAAAAAGTGACATTATTATTAATTAAACAATCCTATGTTTGCATGGATCATGCATTGGCTTTTTTATTCCCAGAAAATGAATGTTTCTACAATGGCTTTTCAGTGTTACAAAGTTTGTCAAATCATTTGGATCTCCTTTTGACTTTAACCTCAAATATGAGAATGTCTTGCCAAAAATATTACTGTAAAATGGTTAAAACTTTTTTGTTTCTGAGTAAAACTCTGGAGTGAATAAGTACATGACTTCAACAGTCACCATCAATATTCCTCAATAAACTGGAAATCATGACATCATATGCCAACAGAAAAGCTCCTGCAGACCAGCATGAATCACTGTTGCCAAAACTGATTTGATTTGATTGGATTCACTCTAATTTGGCTAATCAGGCTGTGCCAAAAATGTCACTAACTACCAATAGAGGGCACTCTTGACCATGTAAATTTGGAAAATAGTGCATATTTATGAAAATATCTCATCTTGTCATTGCAGCTCCTCTGCACAGACATTTATTTGGATGTATTTCCTAATGAAACATGATATGACATAGCTAAACATGGATAATTACTTCATAATGTGTGACAAGAATCAATAACCTCTTTGAACTTCACATAATACAACAGTCAAAGACAATTTCACAATGGCACTTCATCAATGAATAAACTTTACATAAACTCCACATAGATCATTTTCTCAAACATTCACAATAGCCTCAGTCACATGTGCACTCTTAAAAATAAAGGTTCAAAATTTTTGCAGTGATGCCATAAAATAACCATATTTTGGTTCCCCAAAGAACCTTTCTTAAAAATATATATATATATTTAAAAAAAAAAATTGAGTTAAGTTGACCTTCTGTGCAAGGTTCAATGGATGTTAAAGTCTGTGTAAAGCAATATTAAATGTGTGTTTATCACACCATAGAAAAATGTTATTAACCACACAGCCCAATTTGAATGATAAAAAAGGCCAAGTAAATAAAATAAGTTATCAAAATCTTAATAAGCAATACTGCTCTCTGGGGGTGTGTCCACTGTCAGCGCGGAAGCCATGCCCACTCGGGGGAAACCTGAATGGATGCTTCCTCTAGCAGCTTAATTAGATTTCGACTGCCATAAAACAGGTAATATGCATTTACGCGACAAAGGCAAAGCTAACTATGAAACCCTATTGTATCAGCACTTTCCAGGTAAAACTGATTGTACAGACCAAACCGTGGTAAGTCCGAGAGACTTGGGGATAATAGTAAAAGAAAAGGGGCCTTTCCGAATTTACCCAAAATCCTACAAAGCCTAAAGGAAAACTCAAAACTTCAGAAAACTTGATGAGCACATGCGACAGGTGATTCTAAACAAGCATGCAAAGTTTTAAGAAGATCGGACCACAGCTGGCACTTTAACAGTCATAAACGTAAAAAATCCTGAACACAAAAAACTGTTTAAAGGCCCATTCACACCAAGAACGATAACGAAAACTATGAAGATAACGTTCTAAAAGTCATTTCCAATTTAATCGAATAGCAGAGTTCACACCACGACTATAACGATAATGATACAGGGAAACGATATCGTTGGGATCGCTTTCAGATTTTTTTTTTTTTTTTTTTTTTTACAGCTGATCAACAATAAAACACTGACAGCTAATCAGACTTCATTCAAATTTAAAGGACTTGTGCATTTGAAATAGCAGGTAACATTGTAGAGAAGCAAATAGACATTGCACGGCAAACAGAATAACATAAAACATAAAATTACCTCAGGAATTCAGCGTTAGTTTGGACAACATTGTCTTGCCTCCTTTGAAGTTGCAGTAGAAAAGAGTAAAGTATTGTTTTTATTCCACTACATTGATAACGTTAGAGATCACATCATTTACACTAGATTCATTATTTAGATCTGTTTGAATTGTGCACACTGAGGGGCTCTACTGGTTGAAGTCTAGTAAATGCAACAAAAACAGACCTTTATCGTTCACTGGTGTGGATGCAAATATAGTTATCATTGTATTTATAGTTATCGCTATCGTTCTTGGTGTGAACGGGATTTAACCTTCTAACTTCAGAATTTAGTACTACAAAGTTCACAGTCTTTGTAAATTGTTTTCAGCGATAAATTGTTTAGAAACCTTTATCTGAATTGCCTGTACACAGACTTTAAAGGTTCTTCACGGAACCATAGATCCCAATAATGATCCTTTGTTTTTAAGAGTGTAGGTACCATTAATTCAAGGCCTGAATAATCAAACTCAACAAAAATATGGATAAAACAATAACTTTGATCACTTTATTGGTGAGTCGAGGATCTCTTCGTATTCCTGTCTTTTGCTCTTTCCCACCCAGTAAAGCTTTACAGCCGTCAGCACGACAACACTGATGATGATGATGAGACCCCCGATGATGTCATACACCGAAGGAACCATGTGGAGCACAATCAGCTGCAGAAGCATAGCCACAACAATCTCCATATGCTGAACGGTGCTAACCAATGCGGGATGGAACTTGTTAAGAGCGTAATAGACACCAAGGAAAGCCACAGTGGAGCAGACGCAGATGCCGATTAGATACCCCCACGTCTCTCCGTCCAGAGGAATGATGGGCTCCTGCAGGATGAACATTGTGGACACTCCCCACACCGTTCCGGTCCAGCCGAAGGTGAAAAGCGCAGTCCACATGCTCACCCTCTCTTTGATAGCACGGTATATGATCATGGACAGGGCCGCCATTAAACCCGCCATCACCGTCATGGTGTACCCGAAGGCCTCCTTCCAGAAACCAAGAGATCGGTGCTCGCCTACGATGTTGGGAATCATGACCAAGCAGAGGCCGAAGACGCTACTGACAACTGTCACCACGTCTGTCATTCCCAGCCGCTCATCGATGAGTAAAAACGCCAGTATGGCGCTAAAGATCGTCGTCGTGGCCCTCCACATGATGGTGCCATTGCTGGGCGGGACGATAGCAAAGGATGTATACGCACATGTGATTGAGATGACATTGCACACACCATAGAAGAAAAGACGCAGTCTGTAGCCTTGAGGCCCGAAGGGAGGCTCCTGATAATAAAACACCACCGCGATGGACAACACCTGGATGACGGA
Source organism: Cirrhinus molitorella (assembly GCA_033026305.1). Taxonomy (NCBI): domain Eukaryota; kingdom Metazoa; phylum Chordata; class Actinopteri; order Cypriniformes; family Cyprinidae; genus Cirrhinus; species Cirrhinus molitorella. The sequence goes on along the minus strand of CM065124.1, from coordinate 23,180,156 downwards.
GCGAATAAAAAGAAGCTCTAGCGACGGCACCTTAGAACGGTCGGCAGCCAAGCGTGTGATTAGAGCCACGCAGCCGTGGGCTAGAGCAGCCCCAAACAGGGCGGCCCACGTCATGCGTGAGGCGAACACAGAGGCCTCCCCGAAGCTCTGCAGCTGACCTCCGACCCCTTTCTCCTTTTGGTCCCCAGCCGGTTTGGACCGACTGTCAAGCGTACCGAAAAAAGTCCTGCCTGACTTGCTGTCGGTGAGGTGCTTTCTGTCTGAGGTCTCTTCGACAAACGAACCAAAGTCTTCAAAAGATGGAGCGTCATCATAGCCCTCGTCTCCAGGCTGGGGAAAGTGAGTGGCGTATTTGACCGTCACTGTGTTCGGGTGGATTTTTACTCTCTTCTTGGAGCCAAGAAGATGCTTTGATGGTGAATCATCCATTTTCTTATATACTAGCTGGTGAGTTCTCCTGAATGTTAAAAAAGAGATGCACAGCTCAATATCTCAAGCAATGATTTTAATTAAACTGACAGAAATTTCACAGAGACTTCTCAAGCAAAGCTATGACCTATAAGCGGCCTGGTGTTCTGTAAATATTTTTGGATTTGGATCGATGGGCATTACTCACTCTGACTTTACCACAGCATAAAACCTAAGGTTAACTCTTCCTTTACAAAACTGAGATTAGTTAATATTATACACTTTTCAATTTTACATGCAGGTTAGAGCTGTAATATTCAAAATAACTGTCTGTAACAATTTCTAAATGATTTCTATTTTAAAATGTCATTTATTCCTGTGATGCCAAAGCTGATTTGATGTTTTTGCTAAATGAAAGTATTCATGTCTATTAAAAAAATACCTAAAATGATTTTTTTATGTCAATATACACTACCAGTCAAAAGTTTTTGAACAGTAAGATTTTTAATATTGTTTTTAAAGAAATCTCTTCTGCTCACCAAGCCTGAATTTATTTGAGTATATTGTGAAGCATTTTTAAATAATAAGCAATTGTAAATAATTCCTGTGATCAAAGCTAAATTGACTGTCACATGATCCTTCAGAAATCATACTAATATGCTGATTTGCTGTTCAGGAAACAAGTCAGTTAAGTACATGTTTTCAGAATTTTTTGATGAATAGAAATGATCAGCATTTATCTGAAATAAAAAACTTTTGTAACAGTATACACTATACCACTTAAAAGCTTGGGGGGGGGGGGATTATAGAAATTACTATTTTTGTTTAGCAAGGATGCTTTAAATTGATCAAAAGTGATGATAAAGACATTTATAATGTTACAAAAGATTTCTATAAAGGCTGTTCTTCTGAACTTTCTATTCACCAAAGAAACCTAAAAAAAAAAAACTAATAATAATAATAATAACAGTTTTTTGAGCAGCAAATAAAAACATTAGAATGATTCTGAAGGATCATGTGACTGGAGTAATAATGCTAAAAATTTGACGTTGAAATCACAGGAATAAATTACATTTTAAAATATATTCAAATAGAAAACAGTTATTTTAAATAGTAAAATATTTTAAATTTGGATCAAATAAATGCAGGCTTGGTGAGCAGAAGGGACTTAAAAAACATTTAAAATCTTACTGTTCAAAAACTTTTGACTGGTAGTGTATGTGCAACCTATAGGTGTTTTCACAAGGGTTTTATATTATATATCAAAATCAAACTCATCAAATTAGCATTTACAAGCAGGTAAGCCAATACAAGTCCACAAATGTGTTTTTCTATGTTGTTTTCCATGGTAATTATATTTAGTTATGATATTTTTGTGAACAAGTACAAGGCTATTTTTAATAAATGTCAGGCTGGTGCAAGTTGTTACTTGTGTTTTAAACATACAATTTAACAACAACCGTATCCTTTGGTCAAAACCACAGTATTATATTTTTGCATGTTACCGTTATGCTGTTTTTTTTTTTGTTTGTTTGTTTCAGACTACTTCTTCTCCTGAGCAAAAACTAAGCTTTTGTTGCCAATTAATTATGTATCTACAAGAACTGACTTAAAAATAAACCTACACTGAGAACAAAAAGTGTGACAACTAGCCGCGCCGTCCCCTGCCAGCTATATTAAGAACGTGGTCAATAATGACGCCTGCTTTGATGATGTCACATAACGCAAAAAGCAGCGGATGCAGCTGTCGTATGTGAGTGACATTTGGCAGAGAGGAACCGATTTCACTCCTGATACTGATTTTATGAATGAAGCAGAAGACACGCTGTGTCTAGTACTACAGCACTGAATGTACTCACGCCCCTCCTGTTATTCATGCCTAACATACATGACCATTTAGCTTCAATAGCTAATATATCTTATAATATGAAACAATATGGACATTTATTAGTAGGTAAGTCGGATATCTCTATTTAAAAACCACCTGCGCAATGACCAAGAAAAACGATGCAATCTCACCTGTCCTCTCAGATGCTTCTCGCCGCTGAAGATCCGCAAATTGATCTATTAAATCCAGCGATCATTGCTGTTTTCGAGGGAATATGTTTAGTCTTCCCATGTCTTTATTACCGTATGGAAACGCTTATAGATTTGTCTAAATGAATAATAGCAGGGCACCTCCACCTCCAGTCGGCTCGCAGTAGGTCTCACAGTGGCTTTTCTCGCAGGATGCTGAAGGGAGGTTGTTTCTGGATTGTAAGAGCTGCATGCATGGACTATGATGAGGAGCATTTGCTCTAAGCGTGCGTCATCATTCAGGAGGAGCGTGTCATTGACGCAGTACAACTTCACCTAACAACATTTGAATCACTCTATCACTCTTCATTATGCCACGAATACAATTTATAAATCAACATAAATGAATAAGTAAAGATGCTTTATTGAAGTACGGTCTGTAATTTCAGAGCAAGGTGAGCAAAGGCGTGACTGGCTCGCGTTCAAAACTGCATATGACTTTATACATTTTGCTTGAACTGACATGTTCAAGGCCCAGAAAGGTAGGACATCGATAAAATAGTGACATGTGACTATTATAACTCAGTGGTTCAACCATAATGTTATAAAGTTACAAGGAAAAAAAAGTTTTTGTGTGCAAAGAAAACAAAAATAATTTTCCCTGTCAGTCTTTGGAGCATATTCACAATAGTACCATGTATGCGTATGGTGCTGCGGATCCGGATTCAGATCCAGGATCTCCAATATCTAATTCAACACCTCATTTGGTGGATCGGATCCCTCTCCTTACACAGACGCACACCAATAAAAAGACGTTTGTGCTGACCTGTAATGTGCATATATTTATTGAAAAATCATGTATAATAATGATAAAGTCAATAACCTTTTCCCCTTTAAACATAAAATTATAACAAAAGTAAGAAATTAGATATTCATGTTATCCATGCCAGGTTTTGTAGGTTTTATTTTCATGGCAATACTAGCTTTTTTACTTCATAACAAGTGCTTACACATAATTAAATCCTCAAAACGTAAAATATTCCACACAACCACAGGTTTACAGGATAAATGTCTTTATTTTATTAAATACAGTTTTTAATACAACATATTTTACAATTTAAACGTGTATGCCTACAATATAGGGCTGTCCTCAAATAAATTTTTTCTGGTTGACTTGTAGTTGTTCATTTTAAACATTAGTTGACTATTAGTCGCACGTTTAATAATCCATTTAAATCATAATAATAAGCTTTTAATTGCCTACATAGCCTAATAAATGCTCAAGAGCACACAAAAAAATGCCACAGCGCACCAGCAGATATAATTATTATGAATGTGTCAGGGACAAACAACAACGAGACTGCATTAAGGTTTTAATAATTTATTGATAAACTAGTGCTTTCTTTGTTTTCGGCTTAAGAGATAAAGTCTGCGACTTCATCGGTGACTGAATCATCATCTCTGCCGTAGTGATGTACCTGTATGCACATTTATATGGATTACATAATCTGAGAATATTTGTTTTCTATTTGAATTGGTTCATTTAAAAGTAGACATTTCACTCTTTATAGAGATATTTTTCATGTCTGTACGGCAAGTATACACAGAGTTTCGAAGTTTCTCACTCAAGTTCACAGAGACCGAGACGGCAGAAAGCGCATACTGTTTGCTTTCATTATTTTACAAAAGCGCAACGTTTTGTTGTTATTTTAAGAACAAGTGACCACACCAGCGCCTTCATCTGTTATGCAGTGAGGTCGCTACTGTTCAGCTTCCACACTCCGCACAAGCACTTCAATAGCGCACATTTTTCTAGGTTGATTGAGTTGCCATCTAAAGTTGCTACTATTCACATATTTCAGATAAAAAGCCATATTTGAGGTTGATAAATGATAGGTGTTTGAATGTCCTGCCTGAGGTACTATATTACCACATAAACCAGCCGTTACCATCTGTAGCTGCCACTAAGCCATTCTGCAACTTAACAACTAATACAATTTTTTGTAGACCAAGCCTCTTCTTACTGACTAACAGTCGACTATTAGGGGGCAGCCTTACTACAATATTACTTTTAAACTCGTTTAACAAGCGTTTTAGAAGTTAAAATTAAACATTTAATCATCAAGAAAAGACAGATGCGACTTGTTTAGGTGACTGACATCTCGTATGTTTAGTTTGCTTTGGATAAAATGAAATGATTTACATCAAAGAAACTTTTGAGTTTCTGCCAAAAGAAAGTTTTATAGATCAAATAAAACATACACAAACCCATATTTTACCAAAGAAATGCAAGTGTGCATGACCGAGAACTGTCTGAAGAGTATGAAAAACAGCGCTCATTACAAAAAACCTTACCTCTCCCTCCTCTAATCACTTGCCGGATTGGCCACCTTGCTTTGTTCCGGGACCTTGCAGTTTACACATCTGACTTTGACCTAGGCCTTGAACTTGTGAGTTGTGTTGCTGTCTATGCAGGGTCAGAAAGCTCTCAGATTTCATCAACATTATCTTAACTTGTGTTCCAAAGATGAACAAAGGTCTTACAGGTTTGGAACGACATGAGGGTGAGTAATTAATGACAGAATTTTCATTTTTGGGCGAACTATCCCTTTAAAACCTGTTACATAGGCCATGATCCAACCAAATTAGTGAATTTGCTCCTAAATTCATCAAGGAATAGTTCACTCAAAAATGAAAATTTCACCATGATTTACTCACCCTTAAGCCATCCTAGGTGTATATGACTTTCTTCTTCCAGATGAACACAGTCAGAGTTGTTTTAAAATCTATCCTGGCTCTTCCAACTAACATGAAGGTGACAGATTCTTTTTTAAGTGGACTTGTTCTGTCTAGAAAATTAGAATTGCACTTGCCTTTTCAACCATTTCAAAGATGCTTTAAATGTGATCAGGAGCAGGATCATTCATATTTCATGATATGATATAACCCCTGTGACTTGTGCTGCAATAATGAGGGGAGATCTCAGCATGTTTTGACCTCCCATCTGCTTGATTATCTGACACAGCTGTGTAGCCCAATAGTCTAAAATAAAATAGTTTATCATATCTTTCCTCTAAGTATCATAGGACATTTTGTCATGATGACTGGATTTTAGCTTTAGATCTTATTTTAATCTTAATAAAGTTTTTTTTTTTTTTTAATTAAACTATTTTGATCTTGTCTGTCATGTCTGGATTAAGTATTGCATCTCCATTTGTAATTACACACAGATAGCCTTTAATATTTATGAAAACCAAGGGTGTGTGAAAATAGCAAGGCCCTGTTTCCATAGTAACTGCACCAGAGAGTTCACCAATACATGCAGTTCAGCTCAGAGGACCAGCCATTTATCTTAAAGTGTTTATTTTTCATGTTTTAAATAGGCTGCCCGTGAAGCTCCCTGAATAAACAACACATGGGCAATTTTCGACATGCTATCAACACTACACTCATCGAGACATTAATTCCAACCCTCCTTCTGCTGTCACGCCGGGTTAATGAGGTTTTCTTGAGTCAGACAGGAAGCTACATCACATACGCACTACTCATTAGTGTTCAGTTCCATAGATTTTACAGAATTTGGGGGTGGATCAGGACAATTCTGCCTTTAGTGTCTACTTTCACCTCTAATGAATAATAAATGCATAAAGAACACTCATTTTATGTAAGATATCTGAATGCACCGTCTGTCAGCAATCATTTTACTGTCGTTGTGATAGATCAGTGAGCGTATAATCCTCAAAAACCTCTCAGCTTTTTTCCTCTCTGTCCTGGAGTGGAGAATGATGGATGAAACTCATTCCACAGACACAGAGAACAAAGGATCAGTGTTTTTTCCCTGCAGCGCAGTAAGGGTGCTTTAGTGACCTTCAAAGACACAGTATTAAATTATAACATACATATTACTGAGCATTTCTTTCTTTAAAGTTAGTATAAAGGCAATTCAGAGAATTGTTTCTAAACACATTATAAATGTTAGAAATGCATGCGGAAAACATGTTACAAAGACTGTGGACTATGTACTGAATTGTGGAGTTAGACGACGTCATCGAAGTAATGGCAATAGTCCATTAACATTATATTACATTAATTAATAGAAATATTAAAATTAAGATATTAAGATTAAGAATATATTTAATCTTATTATGATTATAATTTTTAATATCCGGGGTTCTCCCTTAAAATAGGCAGCAGCTTTCCCACAAGTGGCCATGGTTTCAGTGCTGACAGCAGAGAATACTGCATATTTTTTCAAGATTTTACACAGACTTTAAACTGAATGTTTTACCATGTTCATTAAAAAAAACAACAACTATATTTTTAATTTTTGGTTAGGCATTAAACTTTTTAAGCACCCCTTAACTGTCACCCGTCTTCTCTGTGGTATGCCTAAATTTACTTCACCATTTTCAAATAAATCCTAATCTAATAAACTATATATCGTTGGAAAAGTCTAAGACTCCTGAATAGATATTTGACCATTTTTTTGTTACAAATTATGTGGGAAAAGTAATAGATTAATATATGACAAGAGTGCCCCTAAAAAGTCTTCTTCATAACAGGAGTTCTGACCTTTGTCAAATAAAAAAGTTTCTTTTTCTTTATCACACTTTAGAAATCATAAGAAATTATATAACAGTTGAAAACTTCAAATCTCAAAATTCATCCTTTGATTTTTAAAATCAGACATTGCATTACCATGTAAAATGTCAAATCAAAATCATATTACAAAATGTTTTTGTTCATGAATAACAAAAATGTAAGTTTGAATACTGCATTTTCACATCTATGTTCAAAAATGGGAGTGACAGTTAAAGGGTTAAGTGCCTCCTGGGGTATGTGTAACCCTGTTTGGAAATTAGTGTAATTATTAATGAATGAATGAATTTTTTCTACAATAGTTTTTTTTCTGTCTGTGCACAGAATTTTTACATTATTTTGGGTGGCTGTATATGAAGGAAATAAATGGTTCAATGCACAATGTCTTTTATTCATTTACAGCTTCTGGTATAGGCTTAGTTCTCCTTTTATTTCCTTCATTCTCTGCGGATTTGTAATAGTTTTGACATTAGTGTAAAAACAGAGATCCTTGATGTATCAATGGAATTATGGTGCAATGAGGACAGAGACATAATAACAATGCCTCAAAGTGACAACAGCTCTGCAAGGCCGTAGCAGAGTCAGAGATTGGACAATTCAGCAGAAAAAAAATTGTATAAAAGAAATATATGAAGAGTTCCGATGCAAAACCCTCTAAAAGCCATCTTGGTCAAAAATGAGATAATGATACTGGGTGAATGCTCTTGACACATATTAGACATCCATCATATACTTTTACTTTAAGCCCGCCAAAAACCCATCCTCAGCTCAATCAGAATTACCAGTACTTACATAGAAACCTATACATCGGAGCCTGATAAAAATGCATTTTTTGAAACATTTTGTATGGTTTTTTTTGTTTTTTCGTATGTTTAATGTGATTGACACAATATGAGGTCGTATTTATTTTTTAACGTGAGAAATTTTCGTCCGAAATGACCTTTAATGTGTCAATATTTGAATTTGAAAAAAAACCCCCAACAACTTCAGCATACTCGCTGCTTGGGATGGAGATGAAGATCGCCGGATAAAGGCTTGAATTTGGGTCTGTTCCTCGAAATCGTACGGATTCTGAAGATCTGAATTACAGCGCACAAAATTAATTTTGTAATTATAGACGCATTATTTGTGTATTTTATGGTTCTATTGTTAGTCACAGCATGTCACCAGCCTCCTTTACACACTCCCAATCATCAGACTTCTAATTACACTCACCTGCATCCACTTACCTTCACCAGCTACTTAAGCACGCACACTTCAGTCACTTGTTGGCTGGTCTCAAGGTCACACACTCAGTTGGAACGTACCTGTTTCTGCCTTCCTGCCAGCCAAAATCTGTAACTTGTTCGTCCTGTGGAAAGAAGAAAGATTGAATCATCATACAGAACAGACTACTGAAACCAGCTTCCGTGTTTGAACTCACTTCCTTGATTATTTGCTTTGGAAGCTCCTCAGTTCCTTTAATAAAGACCTGTATTAACCCATACCTTTGTGACAGCCAGAGAAAATGCCTTTTGTGTCCTACCACGGCAAACAAAGTTAATATTACATGAATGGTTAAACAATTGCAGAAATGTTATCTATTTTAAGGGTTTAAAGTGTAATCTTGCTATTATGTAGACTATTTTTTGGAAATGAGCTGGCAGCAGAAATCACAGAACAGAATGAAATGTTATATTTTCATATTAAATAACCGATTAAACTATTTAATAATGCAGCTGAAAACATAAGGCCATTGGTATGACAAAACACTAATAATGAAATTAATGCCACAATTTCAATATTCATAAGGATTCGTTTTTAGGTGTCACTAAAACGTCAGTATTATATGTTAAAATGCTAAAAATACGCAAGTATTTGTATGTTTAGATATTGTAAATATATCAGTATTGTACGTTTTTGCGCCTGGAAAAACGTAAGTAAGTGTACGTTTTATAGAACCACATTTTACGCAAAATACATATGAATTATCATAAGATCACGTTGGACATCACACAGACCAAGACCCCTCCCACAATTGTTGATTGACATGGCTGTCTTACCTTAGACCACCTTAGACAAGGGGGCAGGGGGCAGCCGTGGCCTAATGGTTAGGGAGTCGGACTTGTAATCAAAAGGTTGCAGGTTCGAGTCCCAGGTCCGGCAGGGATTGACGGTGGGGGGAGTGAATAATCAGCGCCCTCTCCATCGTCAATACCACGGCTGAGGTGAGACCCTTGAGCAAGGCACCGATCCCCCAACTGCTCCCTGGGCGCCGCAGCAATGCAATGGCTGCCCACTGCTCCGGGTGTATGTTCACGGTGTGTGTGTGCACTTGGATGGGTTAAATGCAGAGCACAAATTCCTAGTATGGGTCACCATACTTGGCCTCACGTCTCGTCACTTTGTCACTTTTTTGTCACAAGAATGTCTCCTAAGTGATTGTGGTGTTTTGTTGTTGGATGTAATAATGAACAGTCATCATTTACACCTGACATCTGAGCCACTGAAGATGCAGAGGATTAACATTACTTTAGTTTTTGAAAGGAATGCACCTGGCAATCTACCTAAATGCGTACCTAAATGTGCTAGTTAGCAAGTTCTACTGCTGAATGTGGCTAAAGTTTACAGTCTCAGCGAGAACCGCTTGTCACCCCATGGAAGAGAGGGGTGGGGTGAGCAGAGATCATTAGCATTTAAAGCAGTCATTCTCAAAGTGTGGGGTGCGCCCGTGGGCCATCAGCAGAAAATAAAAAAAAATAATAACAGTAAACAGCCAAAAGACGTAACTTAGAATGGAAGATGGATCAGTATGTGAAAGGGAAGAGAAAAGCCATAAATGAAGTCGCACAGACCCAGGCAGGTGCTAGTCATTCAAAAGCTAAATGCAGAAAATATGCACCAGATTTTTTTAGAGGTTTAAAGGGGGGCGTGACCAAAAAAGTTTGAGAACCATTGATTTAAAGGGACATGCACTGAAACGGCTCGGTGTGAACAGAGCTGTTTTTGACAAGGTAAAAGGATGTTGTTTTACACTACCAGAGAAATTGAATCAAAGTATGTAATAGCATTTTCAAAAAAGAACCCTAAAGAATAATATCAACTTGTGGAAAATGGGCATCTGATGATCCCTTTAAAGCTTAATGGAACAAAATGGCAATCATATGATGTTGTTTACGTTAAAGGCCTCAATACTATTTGCACCAGCCATTTATTTATGATGTTAGACTTCAAAGATAGATTTGGCCTGCTCTATGTGACATCTAAAAATTCTTTGTGTTAAAAATGTACTTACAAACAAACTGGAATCCAGGGTTTTGCACTACAATGCTGGTTAAACTGGATCATGAAGAACCAGTGTAGCTTCACTATCCCTCACTGTTTGTTTGCACTGGGCAAACAGGCACTCTGTAGCTAATAGCCCCACTCTCTTTATATGAGCTGCTCATAATGAATAGACTGCATTTTCTCCCTGTTATTTCGAAAGCATTAAATACATCAACTCACCCCACTCAAGTATGCACAAGAAAATTGAGAGACTAAAACAGGAAAGTGATGCAGTACAATCAATAAACTCCCATTTGACTAAACAGAAGCTATTTCTTCTTCTTTTTAACTTTTCAAAACACTGTTTATTCCCTAATAATAGTCTAATAACATAAGCTATCATAATATAATAAGTTAAATAAACTAAATCAAACATCAAAATAAATCCTTGCTATTCACAGGCCAGTACATATTCAGAAATATATTGGATAACATACAGCTTGGCATGCTAACAAAGAGGAGGAAGGTTTATTCATATGCACAAAGACAGCAGGTGTCATTATAATTCCAGGAGCTGCAGGCAGGATACAGCTGTCTTGTTGAATAAGGATGCTAAAACACAGTTGGCACTGATGTGTCATGTTATATAATTTCAGTAATAAGTAAGCTTATTCTTGAACACATGATATTAATGATGAAAAATGATTATATTCATCATACGTAATTCAGATACTAAAATAGTACACCAGCTCCTGTCTTCAGTGCATAAATATAGCTGTTCTGTAGTGAGTCAGCAGGACATTTAAATACCTAACAGACTCTCTACTCTGAAAAGAAACTCCCACATATCCTTATCTAATCTTAGAATTAGTTACCTTGTCAGTCGCAGACCTTTTCCCAGTGCTACAAGACAATGAACTTCAGGATTCAAAACAATAGCAGCTTTGTTCAGGACATTGGTATCAAGTTGTAATTGATATATAAGCAAACATAAAAATGGATAAGGAATTTCCTGTTGAGAGGAACAAAAGCTTTGGATCTCAAAATGCTTCTCTTTTTGGAGCTGAGAATATGAGTGTGATGAATTGAAGTATCCTGTTTAATGGGTTGTATTTTGTATACCTTGTTGTCAGTCAAAACATTTTGTAACCATACTGAAGCAATCATTTGCAGAACATACCTACAGGTGAAGTCAAAAATTTACATACACCTTGCAGAATCTGCAAAATGTAACTTATTTTGCCAAATAAGAGGGATCATAAAAAATGTATATTATTTTTTATTTAGTAATGACCTGAGTAAGATTTTTCACATAAGAGACATTTACATAATATAGTCCAGAAGAGCAAATAACAGTTGTATTTATAAAAACGACCCTGTTAAAAAGTTTACATACACTTGATTCTTAATACTATGTTGTTACCTGAATGATCCACAGCTGTTTTTTTTTTTTTTTTTTGGTGATAGTTGTTCATGATTCCTTTGTTTGTACAGACTTGCCCGCTGTTTTTTTTTATATATAATTTTTGTGTATTTGAACCCTTTCCAACATTATGATTTTGAGATCCATCTTTTCACACTAAGGACAGCTGAGGGATTCAAATGCAACTATTACAGAAGGTTCAAACGCTCACTGATGCTTCAGAAGGGAAAACATTCCCTTAAAAGCCAGGAGTGTAAACGTTTGAACATAATGAAGATGTGTACATTTTTTCTTATTTTGCCTAAATGTTATTATTATTTTTTTAATTTAGTACTGCCCATAAGTTAAATTTACCCTGACCTCCAACTCCGGCTCTTAATGCACTGTTTTCTTTCTGGAGCATCAGTGATCGTTTTAACCTTCTGTAATAGTTGCATATGAGTCCTTAAGTTGAAAAGGTGGATTTTATAATCATACATTGGAAAGGGTTCAAATACACAAAAATGCTGAAAAAAAAACACAAAATGTAGTGGGACCTGAAGGATTTTTCTGAAGAACAACAGTTTAACTGTTCGGGACAAACAAGGGGCTCATAAACAACTATCACTAAACAAAAAACACTTGCATTTCATTCAAGTAAGAACACAATATTAAGAATCAAGTGTATGCAAACTATTGAACTTTTGACCTTCAAACTTTTCAACTATCATTTTCTCTTGTGGACTATATGTAAATGTTTTTTATGTGAAATATCTTATTCAGGTCAGTACATAAAAAATAACATGCATTTTGTATGATCCCTTGTTTGATTTTGCAAGGTGTATGTAAACTTTTGACTTAACTGTAAATAAGAACACATCAGGCAGTTTCTGCATTGCAACCCACTGAACAGGCTGCAAGTGTAACCCTCACAACCTTAAAAGCCTAAGGTTAACCTTAACTGCTAGATGGGTGACAAAAAATTTGCATGTGATTTTACTGTAGGCTACAGTTAGATTCTTAGCATGTGAACGAACCTGATGCTCTGGAGGCAGCAGCTGACCTGAAATTTGTAAAACACAGTAATCAGTAATCAGTAAATACATTTCTGGTAATTAAAATTATTTTCAGTTTTTAAACTGTTAAGATCAAGGGGTCGGTCTGCAATCACCATTTTAGAGGAATACAGATTAAATGTGTTTACAATGAGCAGGTTCATTTTATAAAAATAAAATGTACATTGTGTAATAAAAAAATCTTAAAGAACCAGCAAACCAGGACATCTTTTTTTTCTTAGAAGAAATTGTTGAATAAATTCATTATTTTAGTTTTCTTTGCACAAAAAAAAAAGTATTCTCGTAGCTTCATAATGTTCCAGTTAACCCAACTGATGTGACATAGACTATTTTAACAATGTTCTTACTACCTTTCTGAGTCTTGAATGTGGTAGTTGCATTGCTATATATGTAGGGTCAGAAGGCTCTCGGATTTCATCTTAATTTATGTTTCGAAGACAGAGCTTGGTAGTAACTGATTACATGTAATCTGGATTTCGTAATCAGATTCCAAAAATGAAGTACTTGTAATTAGATTAAATTACATTTTAAAATACTTCATATTGTATTCAGACTACAGTTACTTTTTTATTGATTAGATGATTACATATTCTTCACACAACAGCCATAAATTATGTATAAGGCCTCTTTTTCCTTTTTATTTTTATTTTTATATCAATATGGTACAAGATTATCCTATTTAAATCAATGTGATAAACAAGATAGGTCAAAAGTAATCTAAAAGTAGTCAGATTATAGTACATAAAATGTGTAATGTAATGGATTACATTACTAACGACAATTTTTGTCATGTAATTTGGAATCAGTAACGAATTACACTTTGTACAATTTGTACAATCTACACAGCTCTGTCCAAAGATGAACGTGAGTCTGGTTTGGAATGATCTGATTTCATGACAAAAATGTACCTGTGGGAACTTTTTTGCAAAATGCAAAATACATACTGCCATGTATGTTTCGTGACATATTCGATTTGAAATGTGACCCTGGACCATAAAACCAGTCGTAAGTAGCACAGGTATATTTGTAGCAATAGCCAAAAATACATTGTATGGGTCAAAACTATATATTTTTCTTTTATGCCAAAAAATCATTAGGATATTAAGTAAAGATCATCTTCCATGAAGATATTTTGTGAATTTCCTACCATAAATATATGCACCCTCAGATTCCAGGTTTTCAAATAACTGTATCCCGGCCAAAAATTGTCCTATCCTAACAAACCATACATTAATAGAAAGCTTTTTTTCAGATGATTTACCGCAGTTCTGACTTGAAATGTCCATTGAGCGGCACTATAACTCTTATGCTCTTTGACATTTTAAAATAACCTACCATCTGCACTACACCTAAACCTACCTGATAGTATGAACAAAAGTGAATGTGATGTAAAAACACAATCGCAAGCTGTCACGTCTCAACTCAATCCTGCACTTTCACCCCGGTCCCTGAGTACCAGCACCCGTGAACCATCCCCCGAATACTAATCCGGAACACCTGTGCTGCCCTGATTACCCAGTGTATTTATACCCACCTCTCTCTCATACTCACCACTCGGGATCGAAGTAACATGCCTGGTTGTTGCTCTTCTTCTTTGGATACTCTCCTTTCGGATTCCTTCGGACTTGTGAATTGTGGACTTCTACACTGTGGATGGAAACAAGAGGATTTGAGGGAAGTGACTTTGTGAACCGTAATTCTAATGTCTATGGATGGACTTACATTCCTGTGCTCGTCTCACAGTTCGGGACTCCAGCAGTTTGTATGGCTATGAATTAAGTTGTTCATGTTTCTTGGAAGCACTGTAAATAAACATTCACAAACTTACCTTCTGCCTTTCGCCCCTTCTCTGACCAAGCGTTACAGGATCCCGAGTCGAAGAAAAACATAAACAAACATGGAGACGCCGCCAACAACCAAAACCGCGGCAGTGGATCCATTCGCTGAGCTTGTGCACGCCTTACGTCAGTCTATGTCACCACAACCCGTTCCATCTGTGATCGCTCGATCCCCGCTAGCTCGTCCTGCTACATACTCCGGCGAACCGGAGGGCTGCAATGGATTTATTCTCCAGTGTTCGCTGTATATCGAAGCCAACAGTGTGAGTTTTACCAACGAAATCTCTAAAATCTCTTTTGTGATTTCTCTGCTGACAGGACGAGCTCTACAATGGGCGGACGGGTTGTGGACATCAAAAAGCCCTGCACTAGCCACCATCACTTCCTTCTTCACTCATTTTAAGCAGGTATTCGGTACTGCACTCACCAATCTCTCTGTTCATGACGAACTGATTCATCTGCGCCAAGGCGACCTCTCCATACATGACTATACGCTGCGATTCCGCTCTTTAGCGGCCACGAGTGGTTGGAACGAGATAGCGCTGTTAGCTGCTTATCGCAAAGGATTGCATCCTGAGATACGGAGACAGATGGTGATCTACGATGACAACTCTAATATAGAGACTTTCGTTCAAAAAGCCATACATGTTTCCCAACATCTATCAGCCTGTTCTGTTCCTACTAACCAGTTTCCAGTCCGTGCAGAGAGCACAGTGAGTCAAAACGCCTTGGATGAGCCTATGATCACCGATCATTACCATCTCCATTCCTCTGAACGACAACGAAGATTAAAGAGAGGCCTATGTCTATATTGTGGAGGAGCTGATCACATAATCGCCGCCTGTCCGATTCGACCTCCGAAAACTATGGTGAGTGCAGTCCGACTTACACCCAACACCTCTCATATACCCCATTTTATCGCACAGCTCAAAATTAATCGTCACTTTTTTCCCGTCTCTGTGTTGGTGGATTCCGGCGCTGCTGGGAACTTTGTCTCCTCCCACTTCGTGGACCGCCATAATCTGAGAACCGTACCCAGTGAAACCAGTTACCAGATAACCACCATCCAGGGCACTCCGCTGGGTAATGGTAAAATCACACGGAGAACTCCGACCTGGGAATTAACCGTTCACCGTCAACACAAGGAGAAACTGACCTTCCTAATCCTTCCTAACTCGATTGTTGACGTCATCCTTGGTCGTCCTTGGCTCGCACATCACCAACCACACATGGACTGGAAGACGGGCAAGGTTCTGGAATGGAATGAGTCATGTCAGCATCGCTGCCTCCAGAAGGAAGGAGAACGACTCCCTCTCCAATCCACTACCATCGAAAGCCCCAACACTACGATCACTGTCACTATCCCTCCAGCGTATCATACCTACCACGACGTCTTCAGTAAGGAGAAAGCCACCAGTCTTCCCCCTCACAGGCCCTGGGATTGTAGCATCGACCTGCTGCCAGGCACAAAACTCCCTCACGGACGTATCTACCCATTATCCAAACCCGAACAGGAAGCGATGAAGCAATACATCGATGAGGCGTTACATCAGGGGTTCATCAGACCATCCACCTCACCAGCAGCTTCTAGCTTCTTCTTTGTGGCTAAGAAGGATGGAGGGCTCCGACCCTGCATCGACTACCGGGTGCTAAATGAGGCCACGGTGAAATTTGCTTATCCCCTTCCACTAGTTCCAGCTGCCCTGGAGGAACTCCGTGAAGCCTGCATCTTCTCAAAGCTTGACCTCCGCAGCGCATATAACCTGATCCGTATCCGAGAGGGAGATGAATGGAAGACTGCCTTTGTCACGCCCACTGGGCACTACGAATATCGGGTAATGCCCTATGGACTTGCCAACAGCCCATCTGTATTTCAGAATTTCATGAATGAAATCTTCAGAGACTATCTTCATCAGTTTGTCATCGTTTATATTGACGATATCCTCATCTACTCACGTAATGTGGAGGAACATCAGAATCATGTCTGCAAGGTCCTCAACCGTCTCCGACAGCATCAGTTGTACCTTAAGACTGAAAAGTGCGAATTCCACGTAACAACCGTCTCCTTTCTCGGGTACGTGATCTCTGCGGAGGGAGTGAAGATGGAGCCAGGAAAGGTCGATGCGGTTAAGAAGTGGCCTTCACCTTCAACGATTAAAGAACTGCAACGTTTCCTGGGCTTCGCCAACTTTTACCGCAGGTTCATTAAAAACTACAGTCTATGTGCATCCCCTCTGACCTCCCTATTGAAGGGAGGCAAGAAGAAACTCGACTGGAGTCAACCAGCCCAGGAAGCGTTTGAACGGTTGAAGGAGAAGTTTACCACCGCTCCAATCCTATCACACCCAAATCCAGAACTTCCCTTCACAGTGGAAGTAGATGCTGCAGACCAGGGGGTCGGAGCCGTTCTCTCCCAATGGTCTGGTGAGCCACGAACCCTCCATCCATGTGCGTACTTTTCCAGGAAACTTTCTCCAGCGGAACAAAATTACGGTATTGGAGATCGGGAATTGCTGGCTATTAAATTAGCCCTCGAGGAATGGCGTCACTGGCTTGAGGGAGCTCATCATCCTTTCACTGTCATTACAGACCACAAGAACCTGCAATATCTTCGGGATGCTAAACGTCTCAACGCTCGTCAAGCCCGCTGGTCCCTTTTCTTTGCACGGTTTCGATTCTCCATCACTTATCAACCAGGATCTAAAAACGTCAAAGCTGATGCTCTGTCACGTATGTATTCTCCAGACTCTGCGATTATTCCCCCGGACCCAATTCTTCCTCCATCTGTTACAGTTGCACCCATCCTTTGGCGATTTGAGGATGAACTACGTGACGCCATCCTCGAGGAGCCAGCGCCCCCTGGAGTGCCCGAAGGTCTAAAGTATGTACCCACTAGGCTGCGACTTCAGCTCCTGGAAGGTACGCACACCTCACCTGGATCCGGACACCCTGGCAGCAGGCGCACCCTCTCGCTCCTTCGCCAACGGTTCTGGTGGCCAAGGATGGACCGGGATGTCCACCGTTTCATCCAGGGTTGTTCGGTCTGTGCCGTTACTACTACACCTCGTCGTCTACCGGAAGGGAAGCTTCAACCTCTGCCCATTCCTCGTCGGCCCTGGACACACTTAGGGGTCGACTTTGCCACGGACTTACCCTCTTCCAATGGATTCACCACTATCCTGGTGGTAGTGGATCGGTTCTCGAAGGCCTGCAAGTTCATCCCACTGAAGGGTCTACCTACGGCTATGGAGACGGCGGAATCACTATTCCAAAATGTCTTCCGTAACTTTGGATTGCCCGAAGACATCGTGTCTGATAGAGGTCCCCAGTTTATCTCCAGGGTTTGGCGAGGATTCTTTTCCCTCCTGGGTACTGCTATCAGTCTCTCCTCCGGTTATCACCCGCAAACTAACGGCCAGACCGAACGTAAGATCCAAGAATTATCCCGGTACCTCCGAACATACTGTGCCCAACATCAAGAAACCTGGAGCCAGTATCTACCGTGGGCCGAATACGCCCAAAATTCTCTCCGTCAGTCTACCACTGGTTTAACTCCTTTTCAATGTGTTTTAGGATACCAACCAGCCTTGTTCCCCTGGAACGGAGAGTCTTCGGAAGTCCCTGCGGTAGATCACTGGTTCCGGGAGAGCGAGAGGGTCTGGGACTCGGCTCATGTCCATCTCCAGCAGGCAGTCCGGAGACATACGGAGGCTGCAAATCGTCGCCGACTTCCTGCTCCGACTTACCAGCCTGGAGATCGTGTCTGGCTATCCACCCGCGACATCCGTCTCCGGCTGCCTAGCAGGAAGCTGAGTCCCCGCTACATCGGGCCTTTCACCATACACTCTCAAATAAATCCTGTCACTTACCGTCTCGACTTACCAGCCCATTACCGAATTGCACCTACCTTCCACGTATCCTTACTCAAACCATATTTACCCTCAGTTGTCCCTTCCTCCACAGACCCGGAACCCGATCCCCCGCCAGAGCAACCAGAAATCCAGGGAGACCACATCTTCCAGGTCCGGGCCATCCTCGACTCCCGGCGGCGCGCCGGCCGGCTCCAGTACCTAGTCGACTGGGAGGGGTTCGGACCCGAGGAGAGATCGTGGATACCACATGCCGACATCTTGGACCCATCTCTCCTCGAGGACTTCCATCATCAGAATCCAGATCGTCCGGGCCCCCGAGGTCGCGGTCGGCCGCGTCGCCGGATAAGGGTGTCAGGTGCCACCCGTGGAGAGGGGGGTACTGTCACGTCTCAACTCAATCCTGCACTTTCACCCCGGTCCCTGAGCACCAGCACCCGTGAACCATCCCCCGAATACTAATCCGGAACACCTGTGCTGCCCTGATTACCCAGTGTATTTATACCCACCTCTCTCTCATACTCACCACTTGGGATCGAAGTAACATGCCTGGTTGTTGCTCTTCTTCTTTGGATACTCTCCTTTCGGATTCCTTCGGACTTGTGAATTGTGGACTTCTACACTGTGGATGGAAACAAGAGGATTTGAGGGAAGTGACTTTGTGAACCGTAATTCTAATATCTATGGATGGACTTACATTCCTGTGCTCGTCTCACAGTTCGGGACTCCAGCAGTTTGTATGGCTATGAATTAAGTTGTTCATGTTTCTTGGAAGCACTGTAAATAAACATTCACAAACTTACCTTCTGCCTTTCGCCCCTTCTCTGACCAAGCGTTACACAAGCATGCATTTTAGCTTGTTTTTTAATCTCTCATCTTTTAGCTCTTTCATCATGAGTCATGTTTTTCACAAGATTTGTACCCAAGGATTCCATATCCTAAGTGCTCTGGCTGAGCTACCGAGCAAGCTTGTTATGCCTGAAAAGCGGAACACATGGAGCTGTAATCATAACTGTGTACAAAAACAATTACAAGTGCTCGCTTTTTTACCGCCTGTAGTGTTCATTTCTGTGGGAGTCTGCTGTAATATGTACTTATTGGTACGTATTTAGCAAGTTCCCACAGGTATGTTTTTGTCACAAGACCAGGTTTGGACTAACATGAGGGTGTGTAATTAAATTTTTGGGTGAACTAACTCTTTAAGTACACATTATTTAAAAACACCCATTGTAAAGTAGAACCTAAAGGACTAAAAATGAATTCTATGAGAATAGCGACGTCTACATGACAGCTGTAATGATAACGACACAAAGGAATATTGTGGAATCATTTTTTTCCAGCTGAATAATAACACCCACTCAGAATCCACCCTTTTTAAAAAGTATTTCAAGCAGCAAACCACATGTTATCATGTGCTGGTCTGGATGTCAGTGGTGTCTCTATGTTTTTGCCCTCTATTCAATACACTTCACTTGTCCTCCTTGGCAACTTTTGACAAGATATATCTTCTCAGAGTCTCTGAGGACACTATTTTGACATGCATCTTGACAAATTGCACCACAAGTCTCAAGCAATCCCGAGCATCAAGTCCCAAGCAATTAGTAGGAAGTACTCGTTGACAATATCCTTACAAAAGGCTAAAGTATGAGGGATTTGACCGGCCAGTAATTGGCTAATCATGACGATATATATGGAGTGTTCTCAACCTCATCCAATTTTTATTGATGCAACAGAGTGCAGACACCAACAAAATGGGAGGGAAAGAGAAAGAGCTGCTGCGGGAGCTCAGAGCAAGGTTACTGTGCTGTAAAAATAGAGCTAGGCTGCCGGACATGATTGCTGTTAGGTGTCCTTGCTTCAAAGACATTTGCTGGACATTGTGTAATTAAGGCTAAGGGAGTGACACTGTGTTGACAACGTCATGCTGCGTTGTTTTTGCATGTGCCAGCTTTTTCTCATAGCGGTGACGGCCCTGCAAAACCTTATTGTATTCACAGATGTGAATTTATGGACAGTTAGTGCAAAAAATCTTTTGTGATAAATACTTGTATGAGGCAGTTGTCTTTTTCCCCCCGCATTAGTTAATTGTACATGTAAAGATGTATAATGACAAAGCACAATATTAAACCATAATGTGGTGTTATGATGAAAAACTGCCCTTCAGAGGCTGCTATTAGCTGTTCAGAGAAATAGCTTTAAAGATTTATCAGAGTAAAGTGCTGTGTGACCTGTAGATGTATAAAACTTACCAAACACTCAGTCTGTTAACTGCTTTCTGATCATTCTGTCGTTCAGTGCAAATTTATCCATTTAAAAGCATTAAAATTGATTGAGCAATCAGGCAGTTACTCACGAAAATAGCCTGCGCTGAGGTCTAGAGAAAAGGATGCATGAAATCCAACTGGTGATTAAATTTCCATGATAACTGGTCCAAAGTACAGCGAAAGCAGTCATATAGCAGTTAATTTTTTTCACTATTTAACTGCTTTCTATTTTAATATATTTTACTGTACAACATCATTATTCTAGTCTTCAGTGTCACTTAATCCTTCAGAAATCATTCGAATATGCTGATTTGCTGTTCAAGAATTTTTGTTTTGTTATTTATATTATCAATATTTACAACAGTTGAGTACTTTTTTTTCATGATTCTTTGATGAAAGATCCAAAGATCAGCATTTAACTTAAATAAAAAGCTTTTGTAACATTATACACTAAACCATTCAAAAGATTTCTATTTCAGATCAATGCTGTTCTTCTGAAATTTCTATTCATCAAAGAAACCTGAAAAACATTATAATAATACATGTTTTTTGAGCAAATCAGAATAGTAGAATGATTTCTGTAGGATCATGTGACTGGAGTAATGATGCTAAAAATTCCTTTGAAATCAAAAGAATAAATTACAGTTTATAATATATTCAAATAGAAAACTGTTATTTTAAATAGCAAACATTTCAAAGTTTTACTGTTTCTGCTGTACTTTGGACCAAATAAATTCAGGAATGGTGAGCAAAAGAGACTTCTTTAAAATCTTACTGTTCAAAAACTTTTGACTGGTAGTGTATGTATACATAATTTATGTGCATTTAAACATTCAAAGTCTAAGAAAGTGCTCTTTTAAAATTAAATAGGCATGTGCTATGTTTATGTTCTGAGTATAAGTATAGCTACAATGACTCACTTATTACAGTATGTAGTCATACAGCATAAGAATATGATTGAAAAGCTCATTGACCTGTGAGTCAGGTAAAATTGTTATATTCCTTTCCACCCACTGTTTCTCCCTCCCACCGATTGTGTCCCAGAGGAACGGAAGCAGGGGGTAAGCCATCTTCAAGTACTTTTGGCCAGGGTAATTACATCCCTTATGTCAAGTTGCTATGGAGACAAAGAGGAGAGCAGCAATCAGTGCAAACATTTACTGTGGCTGCAGGGAATAGCTTTGTTTGAACTTACTGCGACATGTGATTGTGACTGAGAATAATTAGTTGTGAAATATGGTAATATTAAAACTGTAAGATGACATGGAATGATAGAATCATGTAGCCTACTGTACATACAGCAGTGAAATGTTTAGCTACAAATCATGACTGATAATAAGAGAAAATTAAAAAGCTTTGAACAGGAATGACATTAATTTATCTTCTCTCTTCGTTGTAATAGTCCAAGTTTTTATGTTTAATGTGGCCTGCAAGTGGAGTCATAAATTTAATATATATAAGTTCTGACCACATGAATGATGAAGTGAAGTTGTATGATCTGCTGTGGATCATTCATGTAACAACACAGTATTAAGAATCAAGGGGATGTAAACTTTTGAACTGGGTCATTTTTATAAATTCCACTATTATTTTCTCTTGTGGACTTTATGTAAATATCTTTCATGTGAAATATCTTACTCAGGTCAGTACTAAATAAACAATAACATGTTGTATGATAACATTTTACAGATTCTGAAAGGGTGATGTCAACTTTTGACTTTTCAACTGTATCATGACCATTGAAACGAGTCATCACAGTCTATGAAAACTCAAAAAGGTAAAAAGGTAAATACTAAAAAGGTCTTACTTAAATCTGAAAAATACGACTGAATACCACTTGGCTAAATGCTAGGTGGTCCAACTAATTCTTAAGACACATAGCGTCTCTTTCCTTGTCTCTCTCAAAGCAGAAAGGTATCTATGTACATTTTTATTACCTTTGAGCATGTGTCTGTCTGCAGGGTTAGTGCTCAGCGGAAAGACTGTGATAACGAAGTATTGATTGCTGTTTGAACTTTACACAGACACAGACGTTATGACAGAAGAGGGAGCAGAGTGAATGAGTCACAGCTAAATATCATCTTCGAAGACGGCTTGACATCAAAATGGAAATTTTGACTTTTAGATGAATTGTGAGCCAAATATTGTTAGCAAAATACACTCAACACAATGGAGTATGAGACCTTTAGTTATTATATAGTGATCTTTCAGATGTGTGTGTTTCGTGACAGAAGCCATGTGTGCCACCATGCCTGTTCTCATCAGTGACTCACTCTTTCCACCCGTTTCCATTTCCATCATTCTTCTCTTGGGAGAAGAATGAGGCCTAGTAAACCTCTTTTGTCCTGCTTGTAAATCTAGAGTCAGCTAATTGGGTTAGAGTGTCTCAAATACATCAGCAGACTGACAAAAGCCATCACTGGGGAAGATCCTAGTGTACCGAAACAATACTGGATCTAATTTGATGATAAAACCAGTTGGGGGAGGGGACCAGAAATATAAATGAAAAGAATAAGCATGTACAAATGGGTAAAACGTGCTCTCTTTGATCTGGTGTGTTTGTGAGGAGAATAATAAGCTGGCCTAGACTCAGCTCATATCATATCAAGTATTGTTTTGTTTCCAGGTAGTCCTAATCATCTGCAGTGTAAATAGTGTGAAACAGCAAATCGACAAACAGAGTGGGTTGGTTGTTGGCAGCTTTAGCCTGGTGTTGGGTATCACTGCAGTGTGAGGTCTGCATTGTGGGATTTATCTCTTAGATTAGGATCGGTCCCCACAGAGCTTGTGACTCTGCTGCAGCCTTTAACAGCTCCTAAGAGAAACTGCTACGCTCACAGGCAGCCAGGCGAGGTGAAACACATTGTCTTTTAATGCCAGAACAGGGGAGAAGCAGGGAGATGGGGCATGAAGGAGACAGAAACCGTGCACTCCTTAAGCAGCATGTTAGCACCTTCCCAGGAGAGCTCTCGAAATCATTAAACCATCTAGAACTGATGTACCCGATGCACAGACATTCACTTTCTGCTTCTTTGTGACAGCGCATGGAGGAGGTATATAGGCTGTCTATCTGTCAAAATGCACAATATGTAGTACCAGTTATCAGGCATTATTAGAGGTTTTTTTTATTATCATTTGATCTTAGATATGCTCATCTATCTATCTATCTATCTATCTATCTATCTATCTATCTATCTATCTATCTATCTATCTATCTATCTGTCTGTCTGTCTGTCTGTCATCCGTACATCCCTCTATCTATCTATCTATCTATCTATCTATCTATCTATCTATCTATCTATCTATCTATCTATCTATCTATCTATCTGTCTGTCTGTCTGTCTGTCTGTCTGTCTGTCTGTCTGTCTGTCATCCGTACATCCCTCTATCTATCTATCTATCTATCTATCTATCTATCTATCTATCTATCTATCTATCTATCTATCTATCTATCTATCTATCTGTCTGTCTGTCTGTCTGTCTGTCTGTCATCCGTACATCCCTCTATCTATCTATCTATCTATCTATCTATCTATCTATCTATCTATCTATCTATCTATCTATCTATCTATCTGTCTGTCTGTCTGTCATCCGTACATCTATCTATCTATCTATCTATCTATCTATCTATCTATCTATCTATCTGTCTGTCTGTCTGTCTGTCTGTCTGTCTGTCTGTCTGTCTCTCTGTCTGTCTGTCATCCGTACATCCCTCTATCTATCTATCTATCTATCTATCTATCTATCTATCTATCTATCTATCTATCTATCTATCTGTCTGTCTGTCTGTCTGTCTGTCTCTCTGTCTGTCTGTCATCCGTACATCCCTCTATCTATCTATCTATCTATCTATCTATCTATCTGTCTGTCTGTCTGTCTGTCTGTCTGTCTGTCATCCGTACGTCCCTCTATCTATCTATCTATCTATCTATCTATCTATCTATCTATCTGTCTGTCTGTCTGTCTGTCTGTCATCCGTACGTCCCTCTATCTATCTATCTATCTATCTATCTATCTATCTATCTATCTATCTATCTATCTATCTATCTATCTGTCTGTCTGTCTGTCTGTCTGTCATCCGTACGTCCCTCTATCTATCTATCTATCTATCTATCTATCTATCTATCTATCTATCTATCTGTCTGTCTGTCTGTCATCCGTACGTCCCTTGTACGTTGGTACATCCATGCAAATGATTATGTACAATTCTCTGCTGTTTCCTACATTATCAATTGCTTATGTCATGTTGATCATAATGTATTGTAATGGGTCTCTGTTGAATAGTCTCACAACATTTAGGCATTAGTTCATAGCATCTTTACATGCAAAATGGTTGAACAAGTTGTCATAATATGTCAAGCGTATTTCTATACATTTCCATTAGACATTTTTTTCTAAATCTTTCCTGAATTGGTAAATTGCTACCAGGTGAATCTTGACTTTCTCTAACAAAGGTGGATCTCATGAACTGGCAAGTATATATATAGCCGGAGCACAACACAATGTTACAATGTCTGACAATGGAAGGACAAGGAATTGGACATACACTAAGGTGTAACCTACAATTTACAATAAAAACTTTAGACATAGTTTACATCAGATCATCCCTCCAGAGTACACTGTTATATTGACAACACGACTAAGCAAGTTGACTGTCTTATCCGTACACAATGACACAAGGACTTGTCATTCTAATGGCACTGACATGTTCATTGACACAGATATTTATTTCTGAGAGATGAACTAACGATTTTGAGCAAGAGACTGGTTTTTGCAGGTAATCCATGGTGTTTTGCTATTTGTACAAATTGTTTTGAGAAATGCACTTACTGTTTTGCAAATGTCAAGGATGATTCAGGAAATGTACCAAAGCGACTGAAAAAAACTTTAAGATACAATTGCTCCATTGTTTTGAAATGAATATTTTATGATACATACAAACTATCTAAAAATTAGACAAACCACATTAAATATGTTTAATATTTAGAACTTGCATTGTGTATTGCGTCGGTTTCAGCACAAGGTATTATTTTCATTGTTTCACACACATTATATGCTATATTTGATGTTTTAGTTTTGTGTATGCAAATAGCACAGAAAGAACAGATGACGCAAATTACATTTCATCTGATTTTTATATTTTTATATGTTTGCCACAGCATTATGGTGGTCCGATGGGTTGTTTTCATTGTGATTCAGACCTTTCCCTTACTTTTGAATGACTCATCAGCCCTGCAACAAAATGGGAGGCCAGTGCGGACCAGACAACAGCTCTAGGCCCTCTCAGTGTGAAGACCACCCACATACATTACACTCCAATCCCCTGGTGCAATTACACAAAGGTCACTACAGATTACTCAATTACTAAAGACTGAGAGCTTTAATATGTTTTCACATCAAAAGGAGTGTGCATAAGGGGAAAGAAAAGCCAGCAGACAATAATCAATTTATGTAATCAGAAAAAGGGAGGAATAGGAATTAAAACATGATAAAATCAATAGAGCATTCAATATGCTATGCT
Source organism: Cirrhinus molitorella (assembly GCA_033026305.1). NCBI lineage: Eukaryota > Metazoa > Chordata > Actinopteri > Cypriniformes > Cyprinidae > Cirrhinus > Cirrhinus molitorella. Next base: position 23,153,917 of record CM065124.1, on the reverse strand, counting down.
ATTGCAACAAATTATTCCTGGAGTTACAAAGAATAAAAAAAAGATACATAGTGGAATTATTTTATTAGATCGATTTATTTAACCAACATTCAGAAACAATTCATAGAAAGGATTGTGCTTACAGGTGTTTATAGAGCTCCTAAAACATAAAATGTATCAAAAATCGCATAATGTTGACACATTACGCTTTATCATTCTACAGTTTAAACGCCTATATGCTCGAATACCTTGTCTTTCTAAAGAAGAAACACATCAGCACAAAAATTGCGTTATTTTAGCGCCTAAACTGCAGACATGCTTGTCCTGGTTATGAGGGTCTCTCCTCCTCCCCCTGCCGCCCGCTGTGCTTCGGCTCTTCTCGGCTGTGTCCGCCAGAGGGCGCTCGGGCTCCGATGTCAACACGCGCCATTCGATTGTGGAAAATGCCACCAGATGGCGGTTTAGGATTGCTGCTCTTCTGAAAGGCGCGGTTCCTTCTCTCGGTCCAATTTTCAATTAATAAATCCATATTTAGCAAAACTTTAATCGAATTCCGAATAGCGGGAACGCCGACCTTTGCGACCATGAGCATCCCAGGTGAGTTGTATGCGTTTTTGTGCTGTTAGTGATGTGCGAAAGGTAGCGGATCTGGAGATTAAAGATGGAGGACAGCGGGGCTGGTGGGGGATGGGCGGCTTCTCCTCTGCTCTCACACTGACTGCATCTCCTCAGGCCAGATCCACACACCCGCAGCCGAGCTTTAGCGGCTCGTCTGCGGCTCTGTGAGCCTATACGGCTCGGTCATAAACAAATGGCTCGTTTTCTTAATATACAAGTGTAATTGAGCTTAAATATGTCTGTAGACCAGCTTCGGGTTTGTCGCAGATACTGAGCTGCACTCATTATATAATAATCAGTTTATGGCAAACACTGATTGCTGCGAGCTTGAGGAGATGCTGCTTTGTTTTTTTATGACATAATGAAATACCCGTTATTTAATCTGTCAAAGCCCAAATATATTCTAGACATGTCAACAACAGGTTTAAAATGTAATCTGGCGTGCTTTAGTCATGATAACATGATTAATCCCAGTGTAAGAGATGGTGAGGAAAGAAGAAGGAGCCAGACAGGTGTAATACTGTTGCTATAATAGAGGAATATGTGAGAGACTGGGTAAGTGTGTGTGTGTGTGTGTGTGTGTGTGTGTGTGTGAGGGGGGAGGGGTTGAGTTTTCACCTTTGTTTTCATCTGTACTTTCCCAGACTGAAGAAAGATCACACTAGTAGTGAAACTTCAGTCAACCCATACTTCACTTGTGTTACTACCGTTATTTCGGTTTTACTCAGAAAGATTGTTCAGCAAGTCAGCTTGGGTTCGAATACTAAGGCAACTTAATTCTAAATTATGTTAAAGGCGGTAAATGAGTTGTGGTTGGAGTTATTCTCAGTAAGGTTCAGATTTATCTCGAAAACACAAGAACACTCACAAATCTACTGTTTGACATGCTTGCGTCATTTGGTTTGTAATACAGTCAACATTTGAAGTGGATTAAAACCTGTCATCAAAGTTGTACTAAAACCAAAACATTTCCTGTTCTTGTCTTAGGAAAACTTTGATTAACTTTTTTGATTAACTATACATAGCAATTCCAAGATTTTTCTGTAGTGTAAAGCAATGTTTTTATTGCTAACTAAAACTACTAAAAATGGTTTTCGTTAAATATAGCTAAAATAAAATATAAATATTGGATGAAAATTTTAGAAGAAGTAGAAATGCTGTCGTAGCAACTAAGTATTAAAAATCAAAAGTAGTAACAATGACAAAAGTGCAAAATTTATAAAACTTACCTAAAATTAATTTGAAAACTGAAATTATAAAAATAAAAGCTGATGAACATATGTATAAATGCGATAATACTTAACAAATAGTATAGTTTAAGACTATCATGGAAATCTTAAAAATAAAATCTTGAACACCCATGGGTTTTTGGATTTGTGACCCTGGACCATAAAACCAGTCATAAAGGTTGATTTTTTTAAATTGAGATTTATACATTATCTGAAAGCTGAATAAATAAGCTTTCCACTGATGTATGGTTTATTAGGATAGGACAATATTTGATATAGCTATTTGAAAATCTGGAATCTAAATAAAAATATCTAAATATTGAGAAAATCACCTTTAAAGTTGATCCAAATGAAGTTCTTAGCAATGCATATTACTAATCAAAAATTAAGTTTTGTTATATGTACGGTAGGAAATTTACAAAATATCTTCATGGAACATGATCTTAATATCCTAATGATTTTTGGCATAAAAGAAAAATCTATAATTTTGACCCATAAAATGTATCTTTGGCTGTTTTTGCCTACAAATATACCCGTGCAGACTGGTTTTGTGGTCCGGAGTCACATTTGTGATTATACTACAATGATTTTAAAAACATCTTGTAATTATGAACAACTGTAATTCATTTTTTTCTCAGGTGTGGGAAACCTAAATGTTTTCCTGAAAGTGCTGAGTTTGTTTGAAACATGTACATACAAATTGGTAACACTTTTTACAACAAGGTTCATTAGTTAATTACATTAGCTAACATTAACTAAGAATGAACAATACTTCTGCAGCATTTATTAATTGTAGTTTGTCAATTTCAGCATTTACTAAAGCATTATTGTTATGTTTGTTAACATAAGTTAATGCACATAACAAAGATGAATAAATAGTGTAATAAAGGTATCGTTCGTTGTTTTGTTCATGTAAGTTAATACATTAACTGATGTTAACAAATGACACCTTATTGTAAAGTGTTGCCTACAAATGTAACTAAAAATTCAGCTTAGTTTAGCCTTTTGCTACTGTTGAAAAGTTTATTGGTTTTAAATGTAAATTACATAAATACACATCATACACATTTTTATGTTGTATTCACTTGACTTAAAGTCTTTTAGCTGTCTAAATACAGTGACTTCTCCCCAGTCTTAAATGTCAGTATCATAATATAGCTGTTATGTTGCAGAAGTGTGTCCCACATAGACGTACAGCGGTCAGGAAAACCACTAGCTGACTTTTCTGTGAAGTGCAAATGATGTAACTATTTTTGTGCAGGGTTACCCAATGTAGCACATCCTGTGGTTAAAAGTGTGGGCATTAAAAAACCATCTGAAGAAAACTGACTCCAGTTCAGTGTGTATAATGTATACCTGACTGTTAGAACAAGTCAACCATGTAGCTCCCACTTTGCATGTTTTTTTCCTATTGGATTGAAAGGATAAAATCCTTTTTGTGAAACTGAAACATGTTGAGTACATGTGAAACATCTAGAGGTGTTTAACTGTGGCTCACCAAGTCCTTCAGCGGCCAAAACCCACTCTGTGTCCACATCTCCATCTGTTCACCATTACTGCTCACAACACAATCATAATGACATCTTCCTTCCTAAAAGTCAGTGAGAAGGCATGTGTGTGCTTGCACTTCTGTTTTTTTATGATTGTAAGAGAGCCTGTTCAGAACAATCTGTTTGACGTCAGCAGGGTTTACTTTAGTACCAGACATGCAGGAAAAAAATCTATTCATCTTTGAAAAGGCCATCTCTGACTTTTAGTATATGTTATGTGCAGATAGAGCTAGATAAACCAAATGAATCAGGCATTAGTCTGTGTGTATAAATCATTTATAAATCATGCTGGTACTCTGTTGGCTCCAATTTATGATCACCTTGAGCTCACTTATACATAATATAGCAGACTAGATATTAAAAAACGACATACACTGTGTACTTTTGAATGAAATATGTTCAGGTTTATAGCTAATGTATCATTAAAAATTCTAAATACGTTTCAGCTTCTTTTCTTTTGAAATTTCACATGATCCACAAGGATCACATTGTGCAGTCTTTGCTGAAGGATTACTGTATATGGGCTTTTTATCATGCAAAATGATAAACACAAAATTTGCTTTACCTAAAATAGTTTATTTTGAATGGCTTTTGTGTTCATTCTTCTGGCACGGTGCAGGAGATTGTTTGCTGGCAGTAAATCAAAGTCTTTCTCAGACCTGAGGCCAAAGTCTGTGAATAATGAAACGAGTGAACAAGTTAAAAGGTTCAGTCTGTTGATACGAATATCATATTAATAAACAAAAGAGGCTGTTGCTTTGTGAAGTACCGTTTACTTTGATTTACTTTTTTTTAATCAATCTCATCAGCATGGGGCAGATTTAATAGTAGTTGGTTGATTAAGCTACAGAACCAGATATTTTAAACAGACAAAGCAAAACTCAAATATCTGGCAATTTTCTAATTTTTTATTTATTTTTTTGCACCCAACTTGACCTTCCATTATGGAAGTTTATCAACACCAATTTTTTAAATCATGTTTTTGGAGTGCCAGAAGGTGATTTTTTTTATTTTTTTTTATTGTTCATAGTTAACTAAAAATGCAACTTAGCGAGGTCATTTGACAATAGCATGCTACTGTTGAATTGTTTATCGGTTTTCAGTTTATAAAAGTGAAATAAATTTACAACTACAGGCACTTTTAGAAAATAGACTTTCTTGAATCACACTTTTTGCATTATTAAGTTGTTTTTTATTTAGTCTAATAACAATTTTTAACAATTTTCTACCACAGTTTCATTTCCACCACGTCTTATTACATTTGGTGTACACTGTAAAAAATTAAGTAGTACTGTCAAATGATTAATCACGATTAATCGCATCCAAAATAAAAGTTTATGTTTACATACTATATATTTGTGTTCTGTGTATATTTATTATGTATATTTAAATACACACACATGCATGTATATATTAAGGAAAAATATTTTAGATTTATATCTAAAATATTTATATTTATTTATAATCTAAACTGTATACAGGTATAAATATATATCCATATAAATATTTTGTTTTAATATGTACATGTATGTGTGTGTATTTATATGTACATAATAAATATACAAAGTAAACACACACATATAGTATGTAAACATAAACTTTTATTTTGGATGCGATTAATCGCGATTAATCATTTGACAGCCCTAAAATAAAGCACACAATTTGTTGAGTTAACTTAAAATAATTTGTTACCTTGCTGCCTTAAAATTAAGTTGAATCAACTCAAATATACTCAAAGTAGTCACTTAGTACAGCTTAACATTTTGACTAAACAACTTTGTGTTGACTGGACTTAAAATTTTAAGGCAGCTGGGTAACAAATAATTTTAAGTCAACTCAACAAATTGTTTTTTACAGTGTAATAACATACTGTGATAGAAATTACATTGTACATTTTATATTTCATCTCTCCTTGGTAAATGAGTTCAAATAAATGTTAATAACTTTAAGGAGGAAAAGCTGTTGATTTTGGTGGGAAAAAACTGGTGTAAGTCATAATTTGTGTGGAAATTGATACCAGTTTTGTTAAATATAGAAAAGCTTTATTTGACACTTTAATTAGATATGATAATTAGATTATCATAGTTACGTGTAATCATTTTTATAATGGCGTTTTAGTGTATATGTTTATAGGATGTTAATAAAAAATTTTGGGTACAGAACCACAGTAAAATTTTTACATTTATGCATAAAAAGTAATTTAAAAAGTAATAAATAAATAAATAAAAAATAATGTTTTTAATTTTAATATACTTTAAAATACAATTTATTCCTGTGATGTAAAGCTGAATTATTTTATCAGCAATTACTTCAATCTTTAAGTGTCACATGAAATCTTTTATGCTGATTAATTATTAGAATGATCTATGTTGACAACAGCTGACAAATATTTGAACCTGTGATACTTTTTTCAGGATTGTTTGATGAATTAAATTATTCAAAATATAATTATTTTATAATAGTATTACTATTTTATCAATTTAACTCATTTAACTTTGCTGAATAAAAGTATTACTTTTAATGTTTCTCCCCAAACCTTTGAACAGTATAAAAAAAGGTTTCAAAAAATATTAAGCAGCACAACTGTTTCCAACTTTGATAATAAATCACCATATTACAATGAATTCTAAAGGATCATGTGACATTTAATACTGGAGTAATGATGCTGAAAATTCAGCTTTATCATCACAGGAATAAATCATTAATTTATATTAAAATAGAAAAATGTTACTTTACATCTTAATAATATTTCACAATATAATTTTTTTTCTGTATTTGTGATCAAATAAATGCAGCCTAAAATGTTGACCATCTCAAATAAGGCCCTAATATTGATTGCTATTGATTTATTTTATGTTTATTTTTTATTTTTTTTATGTTTGGTCATATATATATAGATATATATATATACTGTATCGGTGCATGGTATGTATGTATGTGTTTATAGAGGTTGATGTGTATATATGTATGCCTGTTTATATATATATATATATATATATATGTGTGTACACTTAAAATTCTTATCTGAAATAATGTACAGCATGATTGCTACCCTAAAGAATTGTTGGTGAGGGTTGGGGGATTGTTAATTGTGATATACTTCGAAAAAATCAATACAAATTATTAAAACCAAATAAATGCAGCCTTGATGAGCATAAGAAAGTTCTTTAAAAAACATTACAAATCTTACTGATCGCAAACTTTTGAATGGCAGTGTATATATTATGAAATGGTATTGGTAAAAGTTCCATTTTAGTTTAACAAGACCATCATATAACAAAAAGGAAAAGCTTGAATGTTTAACCACTGGGTCATAAAAACGCCCTTGTATTGCGGTGCTCCACTTGTCAGTTGTGGGTCTGTCCCAGATCTGTGAGATTACCAATTATTTCATCTGACATCTTCAGTTTGTCAGCACATTGCCCCAATACAACTGACTACAGATATGTGATTATCTTCCTCGCCGATGATACCCTCAAAACAGACGTGAATGGAGCCTTTGTGTTCAGTGAAAGAACGTGATTGAAGCTTGTTAAAGTGCAGCAGCTCTGAGAGTAAGACGGCTCCGTGCTGTGTCTCTCCTCCCTCTCCTACATTCTCCATTTTGTGCGCGCCTGCAGCTGGGCGGCCATGACTGCTGCCGCAGTGACACAGACACAAAAGCACTCTGCCTGTCCCATTCGACTGCATGTGCCCACTGCTGTGCGGATGAAAGTGCTTTTGTTGTTGTTTAGGTTGCTGCTTGTAAAGGCTTTAATGGTCAAGAGCATTGTCTTCTGGTGAAACACATTGCTAGCAGCTCCCAGTGGATCTGTCTCATCAGTTATTACTGTAGTTTCTCACACATTCAGCACCAGCTGCTGCTGCTGGTGTGTGTGTGTGTGTGTGTGTTAGAGAATGGGAAATGTCTTTCTCAGTCTTCAGGACCTTCTCTTTTTCACAGTCAATGCGTGTTTGGTGTCTCTGCTGGAGCAAAACCTCCAGAATAAAAGCGGGAAGTCAGGACAATGACATGCAGCTGCATTCACACACACCACACCTAGTAAAGTGATTTTACACTTGAGTCAACAGCCTGCCTTTGTTTAGCAGGTTTGATGTGCATTAAATGTACTTTATTCGTTTAGTTTGTCGTGACAGGATTTGGTAGGCATATCTATTACTATGGACCTGGCGATATGTTGTTTTGATTTCTCGACCATAATTAATAGTGTGTGGGTTATTATTATTATTTTAAACTGATATCTCTCTTTCAGTGGTGCTAAATTGTTTTTATCCTAAAATGTGTCATTACCTGTCTATATTTAATTAAATGATATGTATTTGCTCTATTTTTTTACACCTTTGTCATCATCTAATGTTCACTCAAAAGCGTTCTTTAAAAACACTAATGTAATAACACTGTTGAATGTATATTTAGCAAATCTCTCAATTAATATCCTTAATATTATAATTTTGGTTTTAGTGCTTCATTTCTAATTAATTTAGGCAAGATAATATAGAAATGTAGTATATAGAGAGAGAGAGAGACAGAGAGAGAGAGAAATTTAGGTAACGCTTTAGTGAAGGGACTAATTCTTGCTATCAACTTAGTTGGAGGTTATTACTAGCATATTGGTTGTTTATTAGTACGCACATATTCTGCATGACCATATTCTGCATCCTTAATCTTAACCTATACAATCAATACCTATACTAATGCCCTATGAAATCCCCCCCCCCCCCCCCCCCCCAATTTGTTTTACAAATTACGTTTTTTTTTTTTTTCTGTTTTAATTTTTCTGGACTCTCACTTAGTGGTGAGAAATAATATTCAACAAAAAGCATATCTAAATAATGGAAATCATGAAACTTACACAATTTACCAGCAATTTATTAAAAGTTTAACAAATACTAAATTTTTATGGCCCAATGAAATATGTTTAAATTTGTATTTATTTATTTATTTATTTTTTTAACCACATTTTGTGTTTTTCATTTTCTGTATTACATTTCATGGACATTTTTTAACGTTCAAAAGCGTTTCTAATTAGTTGATTTCACACCCAGGCACACAGAACGTGCAGGATTCATATTTAAATGGTATTTTTGCAGTTTAATATTCGCAGACACTAGTCCATATTGCGTTTTGATGTAAATTTGGCATATTCTGTGACATTCCACAATATACAGTAAATTTCATTGTTATGACTGGATTTCGCAATTCTGTCCGCGTTTTCTGCATCGCGAAAAACATTTCCCTACTAAACTTAACAGCTACTTTACTAGCTATTAATAAGCAGTATTTAAGAGTTTATTGAGGAAAAGTTGTAGTTAATAGTTAGTTAATAGTGAGAACTGGACCTTAAAATAAAGTGTGACCGAAATTTAACATAGCTATATTTGCTAACGGCCAAATAATCGGTTTATCAGTATCAGAAGCTGGTGCATCTATGAATGTTTCCAATATAGTGATCAAAACTGAATGAAAGTTTCCACTGTAAATAAATTTGGGGTAATTACATTTGAGTAACTGGATAACTGAACTCACTGTCTTGTTCTCGGGTTAAAATGGTGCAATAAACGATTTGAAATCACCAAAACAAACACGACCCTATCCAAAAAGACCACAGCCCTATCTTGATAGCTCTGCCCTCATATTCTCAAACATGCTATGCAACACAGTAGAGCTGAAATGATTTGTCAACAATATCTACAACATCGACAATTAAATAAGTGTCGACAAATATTTTTGTTGTTGAACCGTCGCTTGATCTTATATGACCTACTGTAAGGGCCTGCAATAACCTGGTTTGACCAGTGTGGAACACTGTTATTCAGCTCTCCAGGATGCAATTCAAGAAAATAAGACACACACAGTGCTTATGAGAGTGTAACGGAGCTGATTTATGTAGAGCTTTATACAATAGGTTACTTCATATCAAGCAGCTTTATAGTGTTTAACATAAAAAAAACTGTCAGTGTCACTGTTAGAATTACAACTTTTCTGTTTTTTAATAGCTCTCCAGGGTGGAGCTAGCTAATGTCAAGTCAGATCACCTTTATTTATATAGCACTTTTAACAATACAGATTGTGTCAAAGCAACTTCACAGTATTAAATAGAGGGAGGGGTCCAGGTAAAGGGCGGAGTACGGCGGACACATGCACTCTCATCTTCTGTCCGCGGCACAAGGGGCGGCGGCTTTCTTCAGCAGCTACATTGCCAAGACACTTTGCACTCTCTCAATGCTCCCTTCCTGGACCCATGAGGACACCAGCGTACATGCACTGGGAAGAGAACTGTCTCTCAGGTAGAGGCGCGTGCGCCATTTAAACAAAGGCGGTGATGAGGCTTCATTCAGGTCAGGTCCGCCTCATCATACCCCTCCTCTCTCCCACACCCGCTCCTGTCGGGAGCCTGGCGAAGAGTGGCGATTATGGGACGGGGTGATGATGATAATTAGGGGGGAGGCAGCTGACTCGTCACAGTCCCCAACTTAACAAGCCAGAGGCGACAGTGGCAAGGAACCTAAACTCCGTCGGTGACAGAAATGGAGAAAAAAAACCTTGGGAGAACCCAGGCTCAATCGGGGGCCAGTTCTCTTCTGGCTAGAGGAACCAGCAGTTGTTCCATGTTGCAGCAAGTCAGATGCAGAGGACTCATCAGGTTCCTGTGGTCTTGTGCTGATGGTCGTCTAGGTGATGATGTTTTCACAGGGGATCTGTCTCTGGGGCTCATCTAGTTGACATGGTCTCTGCTGATATTCACCTAATTAATGCAGCCTAACAATCCTTTAACGGATTTGAATAATAGAAATGTGTTAATGTGTTATGTGTAAACCAGGTTAAAAAGATGGGTTTTAATCTAGATTTAAACTGACAGAGTGTGTCTGCATCTCGAACAATGATAGGTAGATTGTTCCAGAGTTTGGGCACCAAATAAAAAAATGATCTGCCGCCCGCAGTTGATTTTGATATTTTAGGTATAATCAAATTGCCAAAGTTTTGATAACGCAGTGGACGTGAGGGACTATAATGTGATATGAGAAATGAGGAGCTATGCCATTGAGGGCTTTATAAGTAATTAGCAAGATTTTAAAATCTATATGATGTAGGGCTGCAACAAATGATTATTTTGATAATCGATTAATATAACCATTATTAGAACGATTAATCGACTAATCATTGATTATTTCACTGATCAGTAGTCCCCACGTCCCCCTGTTAAACTAGTCCCGTCCCATTTATAAAATTCACAATTTGTGTTTTTAACATTAACAAAGAATAATACATTAATGTAATAAATGTATTGTTTATTGTTCATTCATTTTACCAAATGATACCTTATTGTTAAGTGTTACAAGTTCATTATACAAATAGATGTATTTGGCACTCAAAATTAGAAGACAGAGAAACTGTCTTATACACATCATTCTGCCTAACATCTCCTTTTTGCAAGTCATATGGATAAGAAACAAAATAAAGGTAAGTGATAAGAGGCTCTATTTGCTTGGATAAACAATTTTATTTACAACATAATGTCTCAAAATACCTTTTAGGGTTATAATAACCAAAACAGTCCTGAGCCTGTAAACCAAATTATCACTTTAATTAAATTATTTTTTCCTGCTAATAAAAGTATTTTCTCATTAGCTAACGTTAGCTCTACGCTGGAGAGCTGCTTTATAACAGGAAATCAAGTTGTAATTCTAACTGAAAGCGACAGGTTTTTCATGTTTAATACCTAATATCTATTGCATAACAGACTATGACTGGAGGTTAGTGGAGTAAGTAAATGTTACTGAACTGCAGAGCTCGTGCAAACATCCACATCATCAGATGCATTTTTAACTGCTGCTTTCACACTGTTTTTTTTGTGTGTGAGTGTGTGTGTGTATTTTCTTACTGAGAGGAAAGTGCTATATATATTTACAGATACATACATCCAAACGCCGCTCAGATTCTGCTGCGTTTTCTCTGAAGCGCTGTGTGTCTTATTGTCTTGAATTGCGTCTAGGAGGGCTGAATTACAGTTTTGCGCCACACTGGTCAAACTGCATTATGTCATACGAGATCAAAAGACTACTCGACTACAAAAATATTTGTCAACAATCTTTTATTGTCAATGTTGTCGATAATGCCGACTAATCGTTTCAGCCCTAATACGATGTTTAGTGATACATTGGTGAATGCAAAAATAAATGTAAGTGATTGTTTTATTGTTGTTTTATTTATTAATTGTTGTAATAATTGTTACATTAATCGATTATCAAAGCAATTGTTGGTTGCAGCTCTACAACACAAGCAACTCTCCCATCATGAGGGAAGTCCCTTACTGTTGATAGGCTAGAAGTGTGTTTAATTGCTCGGTCTGGTCTACTTTCAACAGCATTTCTCAGAAATCGCTTACTGTACCTTTTAACCATTCATAGTAGCAAGCTATTCTAGCATAATATTGGCTTATAGTGAAGTGTGTCCGCTCTGCTGGGATGTTTATCTGTTGTAGTTTATTCACTTTTTTTGAAAAAGATGCTGACACAGTCAAAACATACTGAGAAGAACAAATTAATCACTTTTTTGGTCAATGGTTTTACTTGGCAAAAAATGCTGTTTAGCTAAATATTTTTGGTTGCTGAATTTTTGGTGCATCAGTATTCCCATATCTTTTGTTGCTAAGGTCAGTATCCATGCGATTTTGAAGAATGTATAGGTCACACTGAGAGCGTATACTGCATCTGAGCTTTTCCCCTTGCTGGGCTGTAGTATTGTTTAGCAGACAGTGATGAAGGCAGATTATAGCGAGTCCAGCGTTCAGGGTTAATCCTGTAGACTTCCCATCAGTGGAGAAAGATCCCTGAAGATTAAGGGCTTCTCACGTCCCCTGGGTCAGTCATCTGCTGTTTGGAGCACCTCATCTCATTAGTGTGCAGTTAAAGCCTTATGCTTTAAACGCTGTGTTGTGTCTGTGAGATTTAGCTTTTACACAGAGGGGCTGCTACAGACAGAGTGCTTTTATAGTGCAGTTAAACACTTAAAAATGTATGAATGTCATTGCATTAAACGTGAAACCAAGTGGCTTCTGCAAACGAACAATGCTAGATCTTTTCTTAAAGCTAACTTCACTTTTCTGAGCCAGTTGCATTTGAATATTCCTTCTTCTTCACCTTATAGTGTGTATAAATCAGCATGCCAAATGAGTTGTATATCTGAATAAACAATATTCCTAAAACAGTAGCTGACTTCCATCAAGATTATGAAATGCACAGTTTATATCCCGTGAAGTCAAGGAAAATGGTGCGGGACAAAAAACAAATGATGTCGTAGATCACACAACAGCGCCAACATGACAGATGTAATATCTGTGGATTGTATTCATGAGGTCACACTAGACTAAGAATGCAATATTAGCCTGGTTCGGATACCAGATGTGGGTAACAGGATATTATGTCACACTCCTGTTTTGGATGAAAAATTACTACATTAATAATAATAATAATAAATAATTTATACATACTATATTGTTAAAATATAGTATTTTTCCGCAACACTGCAAAAAAATGAAGCCAGGACATTTAATACATTAATACATTTATTTCTTTTCTAGAAGACTATTAAATAAAAAAAAAATACATCTATGAAAATTACATGAATATATTGTTAATTGTTAATTTTGGGGGCCTTTGTATGTAGACATTATACAATACAGTTCATATGCCTTTATGGATTGGTTATGTCAAGTAATATTTAGGTTCCTTTTTTTTTTTCCAAATTCGTTTTTTTTTCCTTTTGTTTTTCTAGACTCTGTTCAATGGTTAAAAATATGAATCAAAAAGCATGTCTAATTAAACAAACTCATGAAATGTACACAATTTAACAGCAATTTATTAAAAGTTTAACAAAAAGTATGTTTTAGTTTTTTTGTTTGTTTGTTTCATTTTTACCAAACTCTTGGTCTGGATTCTATTTCAATGGCTTCATTAAATTTTTACAAATCAAAAGCATTTCTAATTTATTGCTTTTATAAAAAAAAAAATATTTATTTATTTATTTCAGAAAAACTGTGTTGTGTACTTATATTTCTGGTAAATATTCCTGAAAAAATAATGTTTTAATAATTTTTTTTATTAGTTGTAGTACTATCAGTACATTAAATAATATATTTCTGTTACAGTTTCTTCAAGTTAACAGGATTCGTACAAGGTTTTTAAAGCACTTGAAGTACTTTGAAATTTAAGGCCTGGAAAACCCTTGAAAATAGCAATATTCCTGAAGAGGTACTTGAAAAGTGCTTGAATTATTAAAAGACAATGTATCTATGAAATAAGTGTTTAATTTTTTCTATAAGCACATAAAACTAGTGAGCTAAGTCAGTAGTACTGACACTGTTGTGTTAGTATGGCGGAAGATGTGAAAAGAGAAACAGATGAACTAAATCAGTTGAGTCATTTGCGCTGGATCTGCTCCAATTGATTTAAACTGATTCATTTTAAGCGATTCACTAGCAAAAACCAGATCAAATTGAAAGAACCATTCATTGTCAAATTTTGCTTGTAATGATTTTAAAAAGCACATAGAGATGGGTGAGCATTTCGAAACTCTGAATTAGTTAAACAAGTGCATCACAAAATGATTCACTGTTTCGAAGTGCTCCAATCGGATCGCAAATCATTTGATTCAGATCGGGACTTCAAATCGCGTATCGCAAATCATTTGATTTAGTTCGGAATTGGTTCATGAATCATTTCACGTATTGAATGATTCAAATCAAATGATTCGTAATACGTGTTTTGAACTCCCGATCTAAAGCCCCATTCACACTAGACTTTTCATTCCAAGCCTGTGCGAAATTTTTGCTGCGTTCGTATTTAAAATGGCAGCACTGTGGGAAAGTGTAGTAGATTGTATGTTTTCACATTTTAGATTTCCTACCACCAGCATGTTTCACAGATGGGATTAGATTCTTAAGATGGAATGCAGTGTGTTCTTTTCTCCAAGCATAATAGCTTCTCATTTAAACCAATAAGTTCTATTTTGGTTTCATCAATCCATCAAACCTTCCTCCAATAGTCCTCTGGCTTGTCCACATACACAGAACAGCGGCTTTCTTCTTGCAACTCTGCCATGCGTACCATGATTGCTCAGTGTGCTTCTGATGGTGGGCTCATGAACATTAACATTAGCCAGTGTGAGAAAGGCCTTTAGTTGCTTAGAAATTACCCTGGGAATTTTGCAACCTCACAGACGATTAGATGTTCTGCTTTGGAGTGATCTTTGTTGGTCGACCACTTCTCAGGAAGGTAACAGTGGTCTTGAATTTCCTCCATTTGTACATAATCTGTCTGACTGTGGATTTGTGGAGTCCAAACTCTTTAGAGATGGTTTTGTAACCTTTTCTAGGCTGATGAGCAACATAAACTCTTTTTCCGAGGTCCTCAGTAATCTCCTTTGTTTGTGACATGATTCACTTCCACAAACAGGATCAGACTTTGATAGATCGCTGTTCTTTGAATAAAACAGGTCACATACTGACATTTGATAGTCATTGCACTGAAAACACATCTGCACAAATGGGCTCTAATTTCACCTTTAAATGAACTGCTAATCCAAGAGATTCACATACTTTTGCAACGCACAGATATGTAACTGGATACTTTTTGTCAATAAATGACAAAGAAAATTTTCTCTAAAGCCTGGCTCACACTACAGGATTTTTAGCCCGATTTAGCCCCGATTTTACCCTCATGTGAATCGGAACAAAAATCTTGTCAAGCACCTCGATCGGTCCCGATGTTTGGCGCAGATTATCTGGTAATGTGAGGCGTTCGCAGATCAAATCTTACACCTCCCGATCTGCCCGCACACAAATCGGGGCTGCCCCGATTTATATCAAACATGTTTGATATTTAGGATTTTAAATCGGGATGATGACGGCTATATGATTACATCAGTACTTTCACAACAGCCAACAGCGACCGCAAAACAGCTGCTGTACGATCCGTTGCATAGAGGAAACTGCCTCTTAAGTTTTTTAACACTGTGTAATGTGTCGACAACATCACAACCATAAGGACAAAGAGAAGTACTGGGGTGAAATCGCATCAGTTTTGAACGTAACTGGGTGAGTACAGCTGCTAGCACCCTAGCTAACATGTAAACACTAGTTGCTGCGTGAGATCACGTGAGCCGATTCCTCCGGCATGATAATCTTAAAGGGATAGTTCACTTTGAAATTAAATTTTGATATGTTTTAGCTTACCCCAAGGGCATCCAAGATGTAGGTGTCTTTGTTTCCGCAGTAATTTCAATTTTGATATTTTTAGGTCCAACCGTTCTTGTCTGTCAGTCATATAATGCATGATCTCTCGCGCGTGAACCGTCACTCATTGTTTACACAGAACAGAAATTGTAGGTAAAACGGTTGCACTTATCCGGGATGTTTAAACAAGAAATGGTTAAAAAAAGGTATGTTTAGGGATGTTTAAAAAAAGAAAAGAATTACTTGTGCTCGCGCAATGGATCACGTCCGGCGCTTTCCGGGAGTAGCGCTGGCGCCTCAATAAGCCAGAATGCGCTCACACACCAGATAGCGCGCCCCCTTCAACTTGGACGTGATTGTTTACAAGAGGTAAAAACGATATAAATACTGTTTGTTTTCTCACACAAGCCGCTCGTTTCGTGTCTTAGGTCATTAATGTGTGCTTACGGTGGGGAATTGTTTAATTTGGACTGTTTAATTTGAATCTGTGCGTTTTCTTTTGTGAGGTGACCATAGGCATGCATTATATGACTGACAGACAAGAACGGTTGGACCTAAAAATATCAAAATTGAAACTACTGCGGAAACAAAGACACCTACATCTTGGATGCCCATGGGGTAAGCTAAAACATATCAAAAATTAATTTCAAAGTGAACTATCCCCTTTAATAATATCTTGTAGTGTGTTATGCGCCACGATTTTCAAATCTTGTAGTGTGAGCCGGCTTTACTTGTCTGATTGTGTTCTTTTTGTCTACTTTCAGGACTTAAATGAAAATCTGATGATGTTTTGGCTCATATTAATGCAGCAATACAGAAAATTATAAAAGGTTCACAAACTTTCAAGCAGTACTGTACATATATATATTTTTTTTTAAAAGTATAAAAAATGACAAAAACCTGCAACAAACTTTATTTTACTTTAAAATTAAAGTAAAATGCAAAAAATAAACACTAATTAAAAATATTTTTAAGTCTATAGTAGTATCTGAATAATACTGAAATGAGTGATACTGAGCAGGCACTTTTACTTTTGCATCTGGTCAACCACCAGTAACATCATTTCATCTCCTATTTTCAACTTATTCCCACATCCTTTTGGGTCGGGTGTTTCTTTCTCTCTACTACACATTGTGATTCTTAAAATGTCTCTGCGCTCAGCCCTCATCCCCTCACCTGACATTCCTCTCCCGCAGGTGAATGGCCTCTTTGTAGCATACGTCTCACAGCCGCGCTCGTGACGATGGCTTGTCTCAACAAAGCCCTTTTGTTAACACTGCGCTGGGCTGGTTATGTGCAGACTAAGGCTTTTACTTCATCACGTTCCATATGTTCTGTACGCTCCGGGTTCTTTCCCAAGGACAAGACTGAGGGTCCTGAAATATGTGAGATTCAAGGAGAGCAGATGGAATTACAGACTGTGGTGAACAAATCAACAGAAAACTCAAGCTGCTGACTTACAGATCTAGTTTCAGTAATGTGTTTTGTCATGTAATGTAATTCTCCCGCTTTGTACGGCAGAAAGCGTCCACTTATCCAGTCAATCGGATTGTGACTTTGGATGAAAATAGTGCTTTATGCAACAGCACCTTTTTTAACATGTATAACCTCAAAATCACACACTGCCATTATCTTGTTTCCTCCCTCCACAGAACAGATGGCAATTTAAGTAGTCAAGTAAATGAGCCTAATTTATGTGCCACTAGCTCATTTTTAAATCTGTTTTAGCGTGTGTTTTTTTTGGAAAAACCCGTAATTGTTTTCTTTTCTTTATTTTGTCTGGTAATGGTGGACTAACAGATTACAAGAGAGACATGGAAAAGACCTTAATATAGTCACAGGGCTTTGAAGAAATCCTCATTTCTTTTCAGAGACATCTGTTTCTGTATCCCAGCATGTCATTTCACCCTCTTATTCTGCCCTGTGTCACATTAAGAGGCGATCAGTTTAGCCTGTTCACTAGTCTCCCATCACCCTCCATTGATTTACTCTTAATAGAGTTTCTGCCCTTGACTGAATGAAGGTAGAGTCATTCACATTCACATGCCTTCACATTTATGGTTGCAATGTTTAGATCATTAAAAAGTGCCTACTGCTTTTTTGGTGAAAATTGTATGCTTGTTAAAGTCAACATGTAACTATTTTACTTCTGTAATGTGATGTAACTCTGAGCAAGCCAGGTATTCATCTGTATTTTTCATTTTTATTCAAGATTACTAAGAACTAAACCTACAAATCTATTTCATTTTTTTTTGGAGCTGTTCTTCAGCTCTCCTCATGTACTGTTGGGCTTCATCCTGTTGGTTTCATTAGGAGCTGATGTTTTCATTTCAGTGTCTTCTGGCTACATCTGACAAGTACATCTTCTTGATAATTTACCAGCTGTTCTAGTAAAACTGCTCAGTAAATCAAGCAATACATAAATTGGTAAATAATATGTCCTGTCTTTAGGTTTTCCAAACAGTATAATATAAAAAATGTGCATGTCTTTATTTATAGATTTTAGATTTTCAATGTAATTCAGCTTCAAAATGTTACAAAATGTCTTTTGTTGGCACTTTACAATAAGTTATTCATTAGTTAACATTAGTTGACTACATTAGTTAACATGAACTAAGAATAAACAAATCTTCTACAGCATTTATTAATCTTAGTTAATGCTAATTTTAGCATTTACTAATGCATTATTAAAATCCCAATTTGTTTGTTAACATTAGTTAATGCACTGTTAACATGAACAAACAATGAGCGACTGTATTTTTATTAACTAACGTTAACAAAGATTAATAAATAGTGTTATTTAAATTTATTGTCCATTGTTCATTCATGTAAATACTAGAGCTGTCACAATTCCTTAATTCAATTTGAGTACTTGATTTAAAAAAATCCTCAATTGCATTTTGCCCATGTTGAGTAACCGGCAAAATTGTATTATTTACATACGTGTAGCTTACGTACATGGACAGAGCGGCTTTGTTCACAGTAAATGCTGCTTCACACAAACTCTTATCATCATCATCATCATCATCATCATCATCATCATTTTCATCTATGCATACTGTTGTGAGTTTGGGTTTATTATAATGTTCATCTGGGAATGCAATGTGCACCATTTCATTGGATTTGTAAGGTAAATCATTTACATAAACCTACACAAACACAGGAGAATACATCAATACCTTTCTAAACATGCTAACTGTTCATCATGATTTCAAAATAAAATAACAAGGATTAGATTGTGCAGTAAAGTGTAAATTTGTCAGGCCGTTGGCACCCTCTGCAGTCATTTGTTACAATGTGCAATGTACATTAGCTCTATTGTTTATAATACATTATGTATTTTGACAGTTTTGTTCAATAAAACCACATGATTACTTGCTTTGATTACTTGCTTGCTTTATTTGACTACAATTTATTTGACTGATTATTTCCTTATTGTATTAAATTTTAAAGGAGAAGTTCACTTCCAGAACAAAAATTTGCAGATAGTTTACTCGCCCCCTTATCATCCAAGATGTTCATGTCTTTCTCTCTTCAGTCGTAAAGAAATTACGTTTTTTGAGGAAAACATGTCAGGTTTTCTCTCCATATAGTGGACTTCTATGATGCCCTGAGTTTGAACTTCCGAAATGCAGTTTAAATGCAGCTTCAAAGGGCTCTAAACGATCCCAGCCGAGGAAGTGTCTTATAGGGAAACGATTGGTTATTTTCTCAAAAAAAAAAAAAAAAAAACTATTTATATACTTTTTAACCTCAAGTGCTCGTCTTGTCTAGCTCTGCATCAACTCTGTTTATTCCGGTTCATGACAGTTAGGGTAGGTCAAAAACTCCCATCTCATTTTCTTCTCCAACTTCAAAATCACCCTACATCGCTGTTTTACCTTTTTTTGTAAAGGGTGTTTAATTTACTTCTGCAGCAATGTAGGACGATTTTGGCTGGGATTGTTTAGAGCCCTTTTGAAGATGCATTTAAACTGCATTTTGGAAGTTCAAACTTAGGGGCACCATAGAAGTCCACTATATGGAGAGAAATCCTGAAATGTTTTCCTCAAAAAACACAATTTCTTTACGACTGAAGAGAAAAAGACATGAACATCTTGGACGACAACAGGGTGAGTAAATTATCTGTAATTTTTTGTTCTGGAAGTGAGCTTGTCCTTTAAGTAATTTTAAAGGCTATTGTTCACTTAGGTCTATTATTATTATTAAACAAATGTATTAAAATAGTATAATTATATAAACATTAATTATAATATTAGTTCATTATAATTATCTGAGTACTCAATTAATCATCAGAATAATCAACAAATTACTTGATTACCAAAATAATCGTTCATACATTAAATAATACATTAACTAATGTTAACAAATGGCACCTTATTGTAAACTATTACCCTTTTGTTATATAGGGCCCCATGAAATCTGTTTAATTTTTTTCCACTTTTTTTTTTTTTTTTTGAATTTTAATTTTTCTGGATTCTGCTTTTTCTGGTTCTGTTTTTCTGGACTCCATTTTAATGGTTAAATTTAAAGTTTGTTATTCAAAAACCATGTCTTGAAATCATGAAACTTATACAACTGAACAGCAAGTTTAACAAAAATTAAATGTTTAGGCACCTATGTAATACGTTTTATTTTACAATTTAAGAAGTCATAAACCATGAATTAAAAATTTCAGGTAATCCAATTAAAATTAAACTTTTTTAAATTTTTGGCAAACAAAGTGCTTCACAACAGGTGTTCTGTGAAAACATGGAAGAAACATTGTGTAATTATTCCTTAAAAAAGATTCAATCATTTCATTAGATGAAGAAGTACATTCTACTCTACAAAAGATATATATTTCTGTCACAGTTTCTTTAAGTTTAACAGGACTTATTTTGACGGGTTGCCGTTAAGACTTTTGTTTTGTGTGTGTTTTTTTTTTCAAATCAAACTGTAAAATGCTCATAAAGTGACTCCCCACGGAAAGTTGGCTAAACCTCTGATGCATATGGCACACATATCTAGAAACACTTTAGGAGTTTCGAAGTCGTCATCGGATTGCTTAGATTATACGGCATGTCCCGGGAGATGCGCGTCCCGTTCTTTGACGTTCCGCCTGGAAACAAAAATGCCGTGGCGCCCAGCCCCCTCACAAAAGAAGATAGTCGTTGTGTTTACAACTGTGATGACGAGCGCCTATTAGGATCAACTAAATGCTGGACTTTTTCCAAAGAATGTGAAAAATGTAAAGTTTGCAGCATAGAATCTTTAAAATATATCAGAGAGTTTCACACACGGTCTGTTATTGTGGCGACATTTCCACGCCCCTAAACATGACACGGCACAAAACGAAATGTGATTGGTTGCTTTACCTGTCATTCATATGGCCTAATTGGCGGGCCTTGGCCATTCAAACCAGCCAAAGTTTCCAGACCTTCTGCCGTCAGTCTGAAGGTCTGGCTACGCAAGACTACTCTCGAAGCAGTTCTGGAGACCATATTAATTTATTCACATCCTCATTTAGTGAGACGGTAGATGCTGAAAACACAACGAGCGTCACAAGCGCTTCAGTATGTGTAATGAATGAAACTGTGTCTGCGCCATTCATTCACACAGAGATACGCGGAACATGCAGGATTCATATTCTTTTTGCAGCTTTTGATTTATTCGTCCAAAATTTGGCAAATTCCGTAACATTCCGCATTACACAGTAAATTCCATTTTTATGACTGGATTCTGTCATTCCGTAATAGGGACTTAATTATATATATACATTTTTCTTTAATGCATTAATGCATAAATGAACAAATTGTCAGACCTAAAGATCGTGTTCTCCAGCAGATGATCCAAAGAGCATCTTGTGTGTCAATAGCAGAAAAACACTGACCGTCTGTACAAAGCGTCACATCATCATTATCACAAATTTTATTAAGAATCATAAAAATCTCTTTTCTTTTACTTCCAGATTTTCAATGTGATCTCAGACTTTTATACCCAGTTTATATATTGTATATAGTGTGTATATTTATATATACTTTTCCCTATAGGTGGGGTCTTTTGAATCTGGGTCATGTTAGTCCAGTCAACTCTATCTTCTCATGCAGTGCAGCCTTGATGTACAGCTGTATAATGTTTAAATTTCATGGATTCGCTGTGAAAAGCATTAAAGGAGCCAGCGTCCTTGAGCGATCCACCTCCTCAAAGACTGTAGTTTGAGTCGATGGTTTGTCCTGAACGATTGAATGAACTTCTCCCTCTGGGTGCATTAAATTACATTTAAGTTGACTGTAAGTGGCTTTTATTCAATTAAAAAGCCTCCTCACATAATCTTAAAGTAATTCTTTCTGTGTCGGTCAATATTTGTAAAAGCACGCCTACTGTCTCTCACATGTGTGTCGTCTGTTGCTGGTGGATTAATAGCTCCGTTGTGTGTGTGTGTGTGTGTGTGCACGTGTGTGAGTGAGAGGCTCAGTAGTAGTTGCCAGGGATGTGAACGTGCTCCACGCATGCGTGTGTTGCTTTTACTGTAAAGCACTTAACATGCATGACATGTATTCCAGAAGGCAGGCGTTACCATGGCAACCCTTGT
Source organism: Cirrhinus molitorella (assembly GCA_033026305.1). Lineage (NCBI taxonomy): Eukaryota > Metazoa > Chordata > Actinopteri > Cypriniformes > Cyprinidae > Cirrhinus > Cirrhinus molitorella. The sequence continues at coordinate 23,131,734 of CM065124.1, read as the reverse complement.
AGGTCATAAGCTGCAGGTTTGATTTGATTGGCTGAATGAAGCGGGCGCACACGGGAGAGATCAGTCAGCGTGCAGGACTGTTTATCTACAGGATGTCCTTTTGGATCGGCTCTACCAGTCTGATCTCTCTCTTCAGCTATTTTATCTTTACAAGCACTATTGCTATGGCTTTTTGTGTTTAAACATGCTCCATATTTCATATTTAGTTTTAGAGGATTTGAAGTAGCTTGGATGTGTCTGAACTTCAGGACTGGATGGTGTTGTGGTGTGTGTGTTTGTAAAAGTCAGATAAGATCATACCTCTGTGAGTTACTTACATATTTTACCTCATCATAATAAGGGTGGGCAGCATGTTATATCATGATATGATTTATTTTGCAGTATTTTTTTGGATAATCCAGTTAAAACTTACATTTCAAAGGTACTTTATTTAGAGTATTTTCTCTTTATGTTTAGGTTATTCATAATATACACTACTTTTAGGATTTAATTTTTTATTAATACTTTTATTCAGTAAGGAAACATAAAATTGATCAAGTAAAGACTTTTACGTTGTTGCATATTTCTGTTTCAGATAAATGTTCTTTTTAACTTTCTATTCCTCAAAGAATCCTAAAAAAATGACAGTTTCCACAAAAATATTAAGCAGCACAACTGTTTTCAACATTGATAATAAGAAGAAATGTGTCTTGTGTACCAAATCAGCGAATTAGAATAATTTCTGGAGGATCATGTGACACTGAACACCAGAGTAATAATGCTGAAAATTCAGCATTGTCATCACAGGAATAAATTACATTTGAAAATATAAAATATAAATACAAAATATTTAAAACAAATGTGCATCTTAAATGTTAATAATAATAATAATAGTTTACATTATTACTGTTTTTACTGTATTTTTGCAGCCTTGATGTGGATAATTATTTCAAAAACATTTAAAAAAATCTAACTGACCACAGACTTTTGAGTAGTAGCAGAATTTGAACGATCATCTGCACCGATATTAAGCATTTTTATGCTTAGCGGTATCTGCCATTTTCAAAATTGATTTGCCGATAATTTAAAAGCGTTTGAAGAAAGTTTTTGTCAGAGCCCTTGTTATTCTTGATTTTGACATTCATTTTAATTTTTACACCAGACATATCGGCTCAAAATATCGGTTATCAGTCTACTTAAGCTGGAATAATCAGTATCACCACTGGCCCTAAAAAAAACATATAGTCAATCCCTAAATGACCTGGCTGATTATCTGTGCTGATATTAAGCATTTTTATGGTTATCTGTATCAGTCATTTTTAAAACTGATTTGCCGTTAAAATAATTTAAAAGCATTACATTTTTTTTTTTTCAGAGCCATTGTTATTTTGACATTAATTTTCATTTTTACACCAGACATCGGTTTAAAATATCGGTTATCGGTCTACTTGAGCTGGAATAAACAGTATCGGCATCGGGCCTGAAAAACACATATCGGTCGACCCATAATAGTATTAGTTTATATTATTATCAATATTCTATTTTATAAATATTATACATTACAAACAGACCCTATTTCATATGTTGCAGATGTGCCGTTGAGACAGTGTGCTTGTTTTATGCATGCAGCCTGCAAGGACCGCTCCAACTTCGCATTCAATATTTTACAACTTAAATATGATTTAAACCATTCTACATTTCTACTGTTGCATGGCACACATTTCCACCCACTTAATGTTTTTTATATCACAGTGTAAAAATGGAAAATTGGTGTCATGCAGGATTTAGTTGAAAATTACAGTTGAGTAAAAGAATTTGAACAATGCCTCCTCTCCTCTTGTTGAAATGTGTCTTTTGTAATTCCATGAATAAATCTGACATGATCTCAGCCTGTGATTCACTCTAAATTAATACAGTCACATTTTTCATTTTCCATCTTGCTCTATTAAATAACTGCTCTCTCTCAGCCTCAAAACATCACTGCAAATAATTCATCCCTGCGTCAGAGACCGTGTGTGAACACAGAACAATAATGATCTGATGTGTCTGGGTTCACACCTGTGTGTCTTCTCCTCCCATCACATCCTTACAGTCACATGAGACATGCTGTGCCTCATAACATGTAATCATTTGCTGTAGCAGTTTTCTTGGGGGCTTCAAACTCAATGGAGCAGGAGTGACTGCTTAACAGCATTTTTATCAGCATCAAGATTTTAGGTTACCTAAATGTCTATGTGGTGCTTAAAATAAGGACAAGTTCACTTCCAGAATAAAAATTTCCTGATAATTTACTCACCCCCATGTTATCCAAGATGTTCATGTGTTCAATTGCAAAAATTAAGAAGAAATTAAGATTTTTGAGGAAAACATTCCAGAATTTTTCTCCATATAGCTAGTGGACTTCAGTGGTGGCCAATGGGTTGCAGGTCCAAACTGCAGTTTCAATGCAGCTTCAGAGGACTCTACACGATCCCAGCCAAGGAATAAGGGACTTACCTAGTGAAACAATCTAAAATATATATATATACTTTTTAACCACAAATGCTCATCTTGCACTAGATCTGTGATGCGCATCTATGACTAGGCATTATGTAATCATGTTGGACGTGTGGTTAGTTCTTTGTCTGTGTATTCTGGTTAAAAAAGGTAGGGTAGGGTGAAAAACTCCATCTCAATTTCTCTTCCAACTTCAAAATCGCCCAATATTGTTGTTTTACCTTTTTTCTGTAAAGGCCATTTGACTTTCTTTGCATATTACCTCTCGAGTCGGTACTTCCGCCTATGTCACGTGACCTTTCCAATGTGATTACGTAATGCGTGAGGTCGGACTGGTGCGAGATGAGCATTTGTGGTTAAAAAGTATATAAATTGTTATTGTTTTAAGAAAATGGCAGATCGTTTTGCTAGATAAGACCTTTATTCCTCGGCTGGGATCATGTAGAGCCCTTTGAAGCTGCATTAAAACTGCAGTTTCGGCCTTCATTATTTGGAGAAAAATCCTGTATTGTTTTTCTCAAAAACTTTAATTTCTGAAGACAGATAGATATAAACATCCTGGATCACATGGGGGTGTAAATTATCAGAATTTTTTTTTAAGCTTGGCTTTAATTGAAAATATTTTATTAACATTGTTATTGTATATATTCATCACAAATAATGTATACATACACTACCGTTCAAAAGTTTGGGGTCAGTAAATGTTTATTCATTCTTTTTTTTTAAAGAAATGAATAAATTGTTACATTAATAAAAAGTGACATAATAGATTTACATTGCTAGAAAAGATTTATAGTTTGAATAAATGTTGTTCTTCAAAGAAAAAAATACAGGTTCAAAAAAAAACAAAAAAACACATTGGCGGCACAACTGTTTCCAAAACTGATAATTCTACTAATAATTCAGAATATCAGAATGATTTCTGAGAGATCATGTGACACTTAAGCCTAGGAAACTGAGTAACAGCTGATGAAAAATCAGCATTGCATCACAGGAATAAATTATATTTTAAAGTATATGAAAATAAAAACCATTATTTTCTATTGAAATAACATTTTGTAATATTACAGTTTATTTTCTGTATTTTTGATAAAATAAATGCAGCCTTGAATTCATAAAAAAAAAATTGCAAGTCTTACTGACCCCAAACTTTTAAACGGTAGTGTATATCATTTGAACGGTAGTGTATATCATACTGTCATACTACCCCTTTGCGATGTTTGTTTACATTGTGAATTAAAGTTTGTTTTTAAATGCTGATGCTCACAGAGGACAAATTTCAGCTTTAAGTTTTCTGAATTTGTACATATCTTTTTAATAACTTGAGCTGAGCTCTGGCAATGATAAATGTCCCATTTATGTCATTTTAAGCGCTGCTTGACTTTTCGCAGCTGGAAGCTTTCTGTTAATGAAACAAGTGTGGCTTGGAAAGAACAGATATTGGAATAGCTTGTGGAAATTCAGCTTATTGAGAAAACAGCATGTATGAACAGCAGTCATGTTCCCAACTTCTGAAATAAGACTTGTTAGTGGTAATACATAATGTCCGTAAGATTAATAACCATCTCAGAGCTTAGTTTTTTTTTTTTTTGGCAAAATTGTTTTTATCTTATGCTCATTCAAGCAAAATCATGCTACTTAATGTGTCCACTGTTATTTTGCTAGCAGTTTTCAAGAAGGAGAGAAAGAGGAAGGTGATTTTAGTTCGGTCCTGCCATGTTCCATGTGCCATCTGTAGGTACATGGAACATGGCACCTACAGATCCATTTCCTGGAGCCTCATTACTCTAGAGCTGTTCTCAGGTTGTCCTGCATTACTAAGACCCTGTTCCTGAGCTGACCGGCTTTAAACAGAGGTTGTTACATTGAGAACTGTGTTTTACACTGCTCGATGTCTCTTTGGAGGCTTGTTTTGGGTCAGTGCATTTGTTACGGGCCATTATGGATTAAAATGCAGCCGATGGTCAATAATATTGTCTCAGCTCGGCTTGGCAGCCGTCCTGGGTTGGCAGCCGGTGACTGAAGAGCAAACAGTAACACGCTGCAAAACACGCTGACATAATTTATTCGCATCCCTTTGAGAATGTTGCACAATTTCTGCTCTGCCCTCAAACCACCAGTGTAATTTAATAATAATCTGAGTGAGTAATAAGCTATTATGATGTGCCCCAGCCTGACTTTCTTAGTAATTCATGTGCTTACAGATCAAAAATAGCTCAGACGAGTGCAGAAAACTGGGGCTTTTCACTGCAAACAATAATTTTTTGATCTGTATTTTTTCCTTTCCTTTTAAAACAACAAACATTTGCTTGAAGTGTTCAGAAGAGGATTGCTTTGCAGTGACTGTATCTTAAAATAAGTTTATTTTTCCTACCCCATGGACCCTTTACACATTTCCGGGTACTTACAAACAGGAATCGTCATAGTTGGCTGAACTTCCATAGAGGTAAACAGTAACTACAACAAATATAATGTCAAGTCAAGTCAAGTCAAGTTTATTTGTATAGCGCTTTTCACGAAACAAATCGTTTCAAAGCAGCTTAACAGCAAATTAAAAGTTTGTACAATAATTAAAGTTTGTTAAATTAAAGTTTGTACAATAATTAAAGTTTGTACAATAACGTTTGTTAAATTAGAATTTGTACAATAATTAAAGTTTGTACAATTTGTATAATGTTAACATTAATGATTATATGTTGCAATCAAATCACTGTAGTAAAATTCGGTAGTGATGTATGGTGTTTCAGGGCTGATATCATCTAAAGTCCTCCAAGGGGTTGGCATCATCATCTCTTCTTCGGTGCTCCTGATCCAGACTGTAGCTTGTGTTATTCCTAGTTACCACGGGATGTCAATCCCGTGGCAGAAACAGAGAACAATAGGAACATAATTAGCGTAGCTGCTGTTCAAACCAAGCAAAAGGATTTGTTCAACCAAAGCTAAGGATTCATAATGTGCAGTTGATCAGATATAACAGCAGTAAAAGATTATGAGATGCGTTATGTGAATGCTTGGCTAAAAAGATGTGTCTTTAATCTAGATTTAAACAGAGAGAGTGTGTCTGAACCCCGAACATTATCAGGAAGGCTATTCCAGAGTTTGGGAGCCAAATGTGAAAAAGCTCTACCTCCTTTAGTGGACTTTGCTATTCTAGGTACTACCAAGAGTCCTGAGTTTTGCGACCTTAGGGAGCGTGATGGATTGTAGCGAGGTAGAAGACTAGTTAGGTACGCAGGAGCTGAACCATTTAGGGCCTTATAGGTAAGAAGTAGTATTTTATAGTTGATACGGAACCTAATAGGAAGCCAGTGCAGAGACTTTAAAATTGGGGTAATATGGTCATATTTTCTTGACCTGGTAAGGACTCTAGCAGCTGCATTTTGGACTAACTGCAGCTTGTTTATTGAAGATGCAGGACAACCACCTAGCAATGCATTACAATAGTCCAGCCTAGAGGTCATAAATGCATGAACTAACTTTTCTGCATCAGAAACAGGTAACATGTTTCGCAGCTTGGCAATGTTTCTAAGATGGAAGAATGCTGTTTTTGTAACATGGGAAATATGATTTTCAAAAGACAAGTTGCTGTCTAATATAACACCCAGACTTTTGACTGTAGAGGAAGCAGAAGTACATCCATCTAGTTGCAAATTGTAATCCAAGAGATTTTGTGTATTAATTTTTGGTCCGATAAGTAATATCTCTGTCTTATCTGAATTTAATAGGAGAAAATTATTGGTCATCCAGTCTTTTACATTTTTAACACACTCTGTTAACTTTGATAATTTAGAAGTTTCATCTGGTCTTGTTGAGATATATAGTTGAGTATCATCAGCATAACAATGGAAACTAATTCCATAATTCCTAATAATATTGCCAAGGGGCAACATGTATATTGAGAAAAGCAGAGGACCTAGGACAGATCCTTGTGGCACTCCATACTTTACTGGTGATAATTGAGAAGACTCCCCGTTTAAGTAAACAAAGTGGTAGCGATCAGACAGGTAGGATCTAAACCATCTTAAAGCCTGCCCTTGAATACCTGCATAGTTTTGTAGTCGATCTATTAGTATGTCATGGTCTATAGTGTCAAACGCAGCACTAAGGTCAAGTAAAACTAGCAATGAGATGCAGCCTTGGTCTGATGCAAGAAGCAAGTCATTAGTGATTTTTACAAGTGCAGTTTCTGTGCTATGATGGGGCCTGAAACCTGATTGAAATTCTTCATAGATATCATTTTTTTTGCAAAAAGCAGCATAATTGAGCAGATACAACTTTTTGCAAAATTTTAGACATAAACGGAAGATTAGAAATGGGTCTGTAATTTCCTAGTTCATTAGGGTCTAGTTGTGGTTTCTTAATAAGAGGCTTAATAACCGCTAACTTGAATGATTTTGGGACATGACCTAAAGATAACGATGAGTTAATAATATTGAGGAGCGGTTCTTCTGCTACAGGTAACAACTCTTTCAGTAATTTAGTGGGTACAGGATCTAATAGGCATGTTGTTGGTTTAGACGTACTGATAAATTTATTTAGCTCTTTCTGTCCTATAGTGGTAAAGCACTGCAGGTTTTCTTTGGGTGTGACAAAGGAAATTGACGTATTAGATGCTGTAGAATCTACGCTGGTTATTGTATTTCTGATGTTATCTATTTTATCAGTGAAAAAATTCATAAAGTCATTACTATTAAACTGTAAAGGAATATTTCGGTCGGGCGGCATCTGATTATTTGTTAATCTGGCCACTGTGCTAAATAAAAACCTTGGATTGTTTTGGTTATTTTCTATGAGTTTGCGTATGTGCTCGACCCTGGCAGCTTTTAGAGCCTGTCTATAGCTGGACATGCTGTTTTTCCACGCAATTCTAAAAACTTCCGAATTAGTTTTTCTCCATTTGCGCTCAAGATTACGAGTTTCTTTCTTGAGAGAATGGGTAGTACTGTTGTACCATGGCGCAGTACATTTTTCTCTAACTTTTTTCAATTTGATGGGGGCAACAGCTTCTAACGTATTAGAGAAGATAGTGTCCATGTTGCTAGTTAATTTGTCTAGATCCTGTGTATTACTGGGTGCACAGAGCAGTTGAGATAAATCGGGCAGGTTACTTCTAAATAAATGTTTGGTGGCTGGAACAATGGTTCTGCCCAAACGATAGCGCGGAGCGATATAGTTAATATCAGTCATATGCAGCGTGCATGATACAAGGAAATGGTCAGTAACATCATCGCTTTGAGGTACGATATCTATGTCAGTAAGATCAATTCCTGCGATATAATTAAATCTAGCGTATGATTGAAACGATGAGTGGGCCCGGTGACATTTTGCTTGACTCCAAAAGAATTTAATAGGTCAGTAAACGCAAGCCCTAAGGCATCATTTGTATTATCGACGTGAATGTTAAAGTCTCCGACAATTAGTGCTTTATCAAAATTAACCAGCAGGTCGGAAAGGAAATCTGAAAATTCTTTTAGAAAGTCTGTATACGGCCCTGGTGGTCTATACACAGTAGCTAAAATAAGAGATAAGACAGATTTCTTTTGCAAATCTGACAGAGTAACTTTAAGCAAAAGTATTTCAAAGGAATTAAACTTGTATCCTTTTTTCTGAGTTACATTGAGAATATCACTATATATTGTTGCGACACCACCGCCACGACCAATCTGACGGGGCTCATGCTTATAACAGTAGCTTGGTGGAGTAGACTCATTTAGACCAATATAATCATTTGGTTTTAGCCAGGTTTCAGTCAAGCAGAGTACATCAAAACTATTATCTGTGATCATTTCATTTACAATAACTGCTTTGGGTGCGAGTGATCTAATGTTTAGAAGCCCAAACTTTAAAAATGGTTTTTGTTCGTTTATTTTGCATTTTTCCGGGTTAATCACGATCAGATTTTTTCTAGATCCTGCATTAACTGTATGTTTTGACCTCACTATTCGAGGAACAGACACAGTATTTATAGATTGGACAGCACTAGTGCTATCATTTAAGTGTTCAGAGCAAAAACCATCATAGCAGTTATTTGGGAATCGGCTTACTAGTCAAATAGAGCGCAGCGTCCTGGAGATGTTGTCCGACAGCAGTTCTGCGCCGACTCTGCTGGGGTGCAGGCCATCAGCACGGAAAAGCCTAGGACGCTCCCAGAAAAGATTCCAGTTATTAACAAAAAGCAGTTTCTGTTCTTTACACCATGTCAATAACCATTCATTTAGAGCAAAAAGTCTACTGAACCTTTCGTGCCCACGTCGATACGTGGGAAGCGGTCCTGACACGATGATCCTCGTCTCGGGCGCCGTGCTGCGAACCGTCTCGATCAGGCTGCCGAAGTCCCGCTTCAAAACCTCCGTCTGCCGCAGCCTGATGTCATTCACCCCCGCGTGCAGGACGATCGCGCCGACGCTCTCGTCCTTCAGGATTGCGGGTATCTGCGCAGAAACATCGAGAACACGAGCACCAGGGAAACAATGAGTTTGCACATTACCTTTAGCTAAAGTAGCACGAACGTACCTGACGATGGAATCTCCGACGATCACAGCGTCGCGTTCCGTCTCGCGGAGGGGAGCGAAGCGGTTCCGGGTGGAGATCTCGAAGACCGGGGGCGGCGGAGGGGGAGAGGTCATCGTCCGTGGCCTGGCTCGCGTCTTCCGCTGCTGCTGCACCCAGGGTCCGTGGTGTCCCGGCGCCGGAGTGAAGGACATCTGGGAAGAGCGCGTCCTGGGTGCAGAGGGCCTGCACAGAGAAGCACAAGGAGTGGAAGTGGTAGGAGTGTTAGTATCGCGCTGTATACTTACCCGAGAGGATTCCAGAGCTGCCCTCAGCTCGGCCTGCCTCTCCAGAAGCTGGCGGATCTGCTTCTCCACGGCCTCCAGCTCCACCTGCACCGAGTGCAGCTCGAACGTGTCATCACCTGTATTCAAAGGTAGACACAAATTTGCCATTAAAGCAAGTAACAGTTAGTAAACAATGGTAGTGTGTGTGTGTATAAACAACGCAAGCAAGAGTAGCGGCAACCACGCTGGTGATGCTAATGGGCTATAAGCTAGCGGGATCGGGAATTCAAAACAAAACTAGTGTTAACAAGGTACTCTGGTTGTTTTAGTTTTAAAACACTACAAGGGATATATTCACACGTTATAAGAAACGTAAATGATGGTGTATAATGTTTGTGTTCCCGTTTGCTCAAATAGCAAAAAAGAAAAAAATCCATAATGGTGTTTCTATGAGAAAAAATTGAGAGAGATTGATCACAGCAAAGAAAAACAAATTCAAATTTGTTGTCACTCCCTCAGCCATTGTATTAGAAACACTCACACGGCAGCGTTAAATAGGCTTGTGTAATTTATTGCCAAGAAAATGTAACACAAGGTACAGTGTTATAAACGTACAATACATTTCTTAAAAATTGAAATCTAAAGAAACTTGATTTGCGATGTTAATAACTGGAAAAACGTTATCATAGTATGTTAAAACTGTGCTTTGGGAATTTGAAGCTTACAAGGTTCATTATCTACGGTCAATAGTGTCGCAATCCACACATGGCAACCCAATTTTAACACATTGAGAAGTCTGTGTTTGGAACTCTTTTGCCTTTACAACAAATTCCAGATGTGTGGATTTCTCTAGACAAAAAAGTTTCTGAAGTAAATTTATCTAGTTTAAGGATATATAATGTTTTTACTTTTTTTCTTTTACCCTAAAATGTACCTTGATAAGTCAGCATTTGAAACATATGTGGAATATAACTTGAATTAAGCAATCAAAACCAAAATCAAACTAAAATCACAGTGATTTAGTGAAGATCACAGTGATACTTATGATTTCCACAAAGCAGAAAATATGAATGCAATTGCGGAATCCAGTCATAAAAATGGAATTTACTGTATAATGTGGAATGTCGTGGAATTTGCCAGATTTTGGATGAATAAATCAAGAGTAGGTCAAGCCGCATGTTCTGTGTGTCTGTGTAAATGAATGGTGCAGACGTGCAGTTTCGTTTACTACACATACTGAAGTGCGTGACACTCTGTGTTTTTAGCCTTTGCTGTCTCAATATATGAGGGCATTAACACAAACTCTGAGAATCACTTCATGAGCATTTTATCATTTCTTTCGAGAAAAACTATAGTCATGTCCTATACAGACAGAAACATAAAGGACTTCACAGCAACCGATCAAAATAAAGGTTGGTTTTACTTGAAGAAATTGTGACCAAAATATATGACTTAATGTAATGATAGTACTACTACCAGTAATAAAATTATTATTAAAGCATTATTTTTTTAAGGAATATTTACCAGAAGGATTATTTTTAAATTATTTAAAAAAAGAGGAAGAAGTAATAATAACTAATAAATTAGAGATGCTTTTGATCATTAAAATGTCATAATTAAAAGCATGAAATTTAATGATTTATTAGGTTTTTGATTATTTTTTTTTTTAATTTAGCCAATAAAACAGAGTCTAGAAAAATTAAAATGAAAAAAAATGGAATTCCAGAAAAATTAAAATGGAAAAAATGGAGCTTAGGAAAAAAAATGAATTTGCTAAAAAAAAAAAATGTAACAGATTTCATCTACCCAATTTCATGAGGAAACATTTCATGGGAACATTTTTGTGAGACGCAGTCATTGCAGTTTCCAAGAGAAATGAACACTAGAGGTGGTAAAACAGCGAGCACTTGTATTCGTTTTGCACAGTTGTGATTACAGCTCCATGTGTTTCGCTTTCTGGACAATACAAGCTTGCTCAGTAGCTCATTCGCCATGGAATTGGACTTAGGAACCAGAATCTTTGGGTATGAATGCTGTTCGCTTTTGTTCATACTATCGGGTAGGTTTAAGTGTAGTGCAGATGGCACGTTATTTTAAAACGTCACAAAGCATTAGAGTTATAGTGCTACTCAACGGACAATTTTTGAAGTCAGAACAGCATTGACGCATACAAAACCAACGTCACATAAAACATACCATATGTATGTTCATCTGTGCTGGGGAACAAAACTGAACACTCTTTTAGCGCCACCCAGTGGAAATTTCACATTGAATATGTCACGAAACATACTTTTGCATCTTGCGAAAAAGTTCCCAGAAGTACATTTTCATGAACAGATAAACATAAACTCTCTAAACATAGAACTGCTCTGAGAGTCACTTCATGAGCATTTTTTTTGAGAAAAGTTTCTTTCAAGAAAACATCAACATATCATATACAGACTAAAATGTAAAGGTCTTCACAGCGACCTGTCAAAATAAAAGTTTGGTTTAACTTGAAGAAATTGTTACAAAAATATATGATTTAATGTAATGATAGTACTACTACTACTAATACATTTTTAATACATTATTTTTGAAGGAATATTTACCAGAAGAGTTATATTAAAATGATTTATAAGAAAAAACTATTAATAATTGCTTTTGATTATTAACATTTAATTAACCCATTAAAATGGAATCCAGAAAATTAATCGTAAACAAAGAATTTGGTAAAAAATAGAACTGAATTTAAGGAAAAAATTAAACTTTTTTTTTTATTATTTGTTCAACTTTTAATAAATTGCTGTTAAATTGTGTATGTTAGACATGCTCTTAGATTAATAATTTTTAATTTAACCAATATAATAGTCTGGAAAAAACGAAAATGGAATCCAGAAAAATTTTTATGAAACAAAAAGTTGCAAAAAGCTAAAACAGATTTCATTGGGTCCTATTCATGTTGTACATGACATGCACGTTTTTGGTTAATTCATTCATTCGTGTTTGTATATTTTCCCACCATGTAAGGCTACTTAGGTCTGTTACATCAAAGCTTGCAGCTTGAGTTTACCACTCTTTTAAACGAACGGTGTAGAAGCTTTTTGAAAATGTACTTTATGGTTTATTAGGTTGAGGGAGAAAGAGAAGGTCCGTGAGAGCTGTGAAACAGAGGTGATTATATCAGAGAAGACAGATCCCTCATAAAAAAAGAGGCACTATTTTTCCTCACAGTAGTGCTCATTAATCATGTCTCCACACGACTTGAGAATAAGAGAGAGAGAAACTATGTAAAGGCTTACTACTACTACCTGCTGAATTCATGACATTTTTTTGGAATACAAAACAGCGTATTGGTTTTAACATCATTAGAATGAGTAAATAAGGACACAATGTTCATTTTTGAGTGAACTATACCTTTAATAAAGTACAGTTCATTTAGAGATGCTCCTCGTCTGTTATTTTTTTTGTGTGATATTATTAATTTTCTCTATTACTGTTGTCCTCCTCGTTCACGTTCACTGCTTCTATTGCTCTTTTGTTCTATTTTCTGTTATTGCTTTGGCAATAGGAAGCAATTTTGTTATGCCAATAAAGCACTTGTGTGAGAGAGAGCGAGGGTCCGTCTCGACTACATTAGCCCGTTTCAATGCGTCTCAGATTGATTCTGCTGAACATGAGGAGCAGATGAAGGTCGTCTATTTACGCCCACACTCTTAACGTTTTCATATTGTAACTTTTTGCTGGTTGTTTTCTCTTTCCTTTAAGAAATGCAGATGGTGTAGGCGTGAAGATTTTATTTTAATGCAAACCCTTCTGCTGTTTCTCATTTTAGATGTTGTTATTAAATATATATATATATATATATTTGTAGGAATGGGTAATGTGTATTGACTCATGTTTTTTCTGAGTGAGTCAGGCTGTGAATTCAAACAGCAAATCAATAAAACACAGCCAGAGACGTACTGAATCACTTCCAGAAACAACATAAACAAGCTCTCCAACACCTTTATTTAGACATTGATCACTCAACCCTCCCTGCAGAGGACTCAAACTAAAGCCACGATCTGTGAAATAGCTGCTTTGACCTGATAGATCCACATGGCGTCTGGCTGCTGCATTGCCGCTTTTTTGTTCATTGAGAAAAACTGAGGTTATGATACGTGTTTCAGTATGTGACAGCTGCTACACCGTTCACATTGAAAGCAAGTGATACTTTACTTACTAACTAAAATTAGAATAATTCTAATTGTTGATGTTATGAACAATGCTTTACACACATGCAGCATGTAGATTCTAACTTTCAATGTCTTATGCATGACGCATTGTTCTCAAAACGGCACTCAAGTTAAAAGAAGTATTCTGCATTTCCATAGAAATTCATGGACTTCAGTGAAGGGCTCTGTAATTTCTGCAGTGTGGAAAACACGGACAGAATCTCAGAATCAAGTCATAAAAATTAAAATTGAATTTAATAGATCAAAATATTACTAAATCAAAAGTATGTCTATTGACTAGTTTCTGTGAATTTAAAGCTTTAAAAACACTATTTAAATATGAAACTGCATGTTCTGTGTGTCTCTGTGTGAATGAATAGTGCAAACGCATGGTTTTGTTTACAACACAATGACTCTTGCGGCATTTTCAGCCTCTGCCGTCATCGTTAGCATTTCACCGTTCCTTTTGTGAAAACCAAACTGTTTTTATTATATCATAAAAACAGAAACATAAAGGTCTTCACAGCAACTCACCAAAATAAAAGTAAAATTTAACTTGAAGAAACTGACATAAATATATGACTTAATGTAATAATAGTGCTACTACTACTAATAATACAATTATTATTAAAACATTTTTAAACTTTGAAGGAATATTCACCAGAAAAATGCAAATACACAACACAGTATTTTTGAAAAATAAAACATAATAATAAATTAATTCTTTATAAAAATCAATTGATTAGACCTTCTTTTTGGTTATTAAAATTTAATGAAACCATTAAAACAGAAACCATAAATAATAGAAAACACGAAATTATATATATATAAAAATTAACTGAATTTGAGAAATAAATAAAACAAATTTCATTAGGCCTTAAATATGTAATTTTGGTTCAACTTTTAATAAATTGCTGGTAAATTGTGTAAGCTGAATGATTTAATTTAATTAGACATGCTTTTTAGTTAATATTTGTTATTTAAAACAGAGTCTAGAAAAATGAAAACAGTAAAACAGATTTGAAAAAAAAAAAAAAAAAAAAATGGAATTTGGGAAAAACTAAAACAGATTTCAGTGTTAATTGGTAACCAAAATTTCTTCTCTTGTGCTCCATACAAAAAAGTCAAACGGATTTGGGTTGACATAATCCAGTATCATCTGAACATCTTAAACATTATTTTCAGATTTTTGTTCATTGGTCATTTGTTTTCTCTGGATGTAAATGCGTTTTGTTTATTCTGGTGGCTTATTATATATTCCAGTATGCTTGTGTCTCATTGTGTTTTTATTTCAAATTACAGAAGTTTTTTAATTTGTTTAACTTTTTTTTTTTCCCTGTTATAGTATTTTAAATGCAGTCCTTTGTATGTGTACATATGCATTAGATGCACATATTAAGCCATCCATCATTTATTCAGCATTTCACCACGTTTTAACATGCCATTAAAATTAAACTCGTCAAAACACTTTCACTCTGTTCTATTCAGTTGTACTCCATCCTGATTTTTTTAATAGACGAACATGTTGTTGTGTGTATATACACTTTCTAATCAGAGTTCTAAACAAGACAATCAGAGTTTCTGAACAGATTTCTTTTTTAGTTTGTGTTAGGAGTGGACAATATACAGGTAGACATGATTAACCAGACATTTTGGACGATCGTCTCTATCAATGTTACACGCTCACGTGACGTTGCTGTGCTGCGTCGACACGAAAGCATATCATTTGCACATGTTTTTAAAGGGCTACTCCACCCCAAAATGAAAATTTTGCCATTAATCACTTACCCCCATGTCGTTCCAAACCCGCAAAAGCTTTGTTTGTCTTCGGAACACAATTTAAGATATTTTGGATGAAAAACAGAAGCTTTGTGGCTGTCCTATTGATTGCCAAGTAAATAACACTGTCAAGGCCCAGAAAAGTATGAAAGACGTGGTCAAAATAGTCCATCTGCCATCAGTGGTTCAACCATAATTTTACGAAGCTATGAGAATACTTTTTGTATGGAAAGAAAACCAAAATAACGACTTTATTCAACAATCTCCGCGTCACTGTAGCGCCATTTTGGAGATTATCCACTGAACGCAAACAGCATACGTTGTTCTCTGTCAGCTGCTTCACGCGGATACACTGTTTTTGTTCGAATCAAAGTGTAAATGTAGAAAATGTAGAAAACGTATCCGTGTGCTGTGGCTGACTGAGAACAGTGTATTCTGTTTGCTTCCAGTGGATACTCTCCAAAATCCGGTACCCTTTTATAAACATTTTTGTTTTTGTTTAGTTCAAATATGCAGTTTGTTAATAAAGATAACATATATTTTAAAATTTGCATCGCCGTTTTCAGACACGTGAGCTCCAGATCGTTAGCGGTCGTTCTGCACTCATGAATCTGCCCGAGAGCACCTCACCTCGGTCAGATCTTCTGGCATTTACTGCTGGCTCTGATGTCTCTATAATGGTTAAACATGAGATATAATTTCTTTTGGGTAAATCTAACAGGCAGTCGTTGGTCTCATTAAACTATTATTTGTTCCAGAGCAAATAGTTTTGGAAAAAATGTATCATGTTTATGTAAATAAACAAATAAACAGTATATCAGAGCTCTGGCTGTGTACGTTTGACTTAGTTGCTTAGGAACTTTTATGATGGCTGGTGTTGTTCATTAAATATTATTATTCAGTAAATAATATTTTATAAAAATAATAGTAGTATTTAAGTGTTTATTAAATGTTTGTGCTCATGAAGATGATTTAGTTACATATACATGGCGAAAAGAGACAGCAGTAAAGACCTTTATACTGAAAAATTAGAAACAAAAGTTATTTTTAGCTTCAACAACAGCTTGAAGCAGCGAACAAATGCACTGAGCAGCGCTGTAATCAAAATCACTCTTAATAGTTTATATGAAGGATATTAACATTACAACAAAGATAACGCTTTGCTCAGCAGACATTCAAACTAATGTTTGTTGATACAAGACAAGACCGATCTGAATAATGAATATTAGATGCTGTACATCTAATGCAATGCAAACAGGAGAAATCTCATTTTACGATCGTCATGATTGCAGATGGCAACATCCAGGATCAACACTGTGTATTTACCGCAGTGTAAGATTAATTATTTTACATTTAACCAGTTTAATATGGAGAGGCACTGAAATGTAGACCTTTGTTTATGTGTTTTTGACCTACACTGGACATGACGTGAGAATAGTTAGCTGTGGTTTGTACGTTAGCATGGACTCACTAACTTTAACGTTAGCTAGTTTTAGCCAGAGATATTAATGATATTAACAGACATTAACTGCTTGAGCAGATGAAAAAGCCACTTAATGAGAGTATGACAACCAGAAAATGAACGTTGAATAATAATAAAAAATAATCCAAATTCCATTGCCAGTCCTCTCAGGATACCTGGAATCAGTGTTACAAGTACCTCAGGCACATCGTTTTATTATTTTTGTAGCATAAACACCATTAAAACGACGAGAGCTTCGGATCTTCCAGTGTTCCTCTATGGTGCTGAAAGCTACAGATGTCCAAGGTTCAGTCTCCGTGCAGCTGTTACTCAACTGCCATTGGCTCATCTGTGTTCGAGGGGAGGGGCTTACCGATAGGTCAATTAGTAATGGAGGCTTTGGCTCAGTTGTTCAACTGTCAAACTTTGATTTGAATCCGTGGCGGACGGAAGTAGTTCGCACAAAAGTGGGCTTTTAAAGACCCTCCGTTGCTATATTGTTTATGTATTTACACACTTGTGCTATCGAACTGTTGTATAAACGCAATATCACAGACATGAGATATGGCCGTATATCGGCACACTGATTACCTACGACCGAATCACAGCAGTGCCGACATATGGCTGTATCTCGCATCTACTCGTGTGGTATTGCTCATATATATATATTAGTACCATGAAATAAAATTACTCATACTGTGATATAAGATTACGGTCATATCTCCAGTGTTGCCAAGTCCGTGGTTTTCCAGCGGAATTGGGCTATTTTAACACTGTTGCCGTGGGTTGTTTTTGATGTCCGCAGGTTGAAGCAACCATAGATATGTATGGTAACAACCCCAATAATGTCATATTTAGCTCCTGGAATCAACTTTACCAGAGGAACCCCAACAAAAAATGTGTATTTTACACCCCAGAATGTGATTTTTAACAGGGAACCCCTCTCAAAAAGGGATTGGGCTAGTTTTGGGCTAGTTTTGAGTAGCAATTGTTCGGGTTTTGTTGTGAAAACCTGGCAACCCTGTATATCGCCCACCTCTAGTTTGTGTTGTTGTTACATGATTTCAAACAGTCTGAAAGTTGAATAATACTTGCCAAGCAATTAATGTGCTTTCATGATTAATTGTTGTTAATTTCAAGTGCTCATGTCCATTTTTAGTAGCAGCTCTCAGCTGTGGGAGCATGTTTTTTTTCTACGACTGCTCTACTAAAACTATGGCCTTGAATTGAATATTATGAAATCTATCAAATGTTACATAACAGATAAAAACACAGGAAATGACTACATGGGTATTGTTTTTTAAATCCACAGTCTATTTTGCTCACTGTCTGTGGCCTTTTTACTTAATCCCTGTTTAATTTCAGCCTGTGTGTTCTTTTTTTCTCTGATGTGTTTGGTGTCAGTGAGGTGTAATGTGGCTGTGTGGTGGTTGTGAGTGTTTAGCAGCAGTGGGGGAGGGGAGGTCATATTTAGCGCACTCCCATGTGTGAACCACGATGCTGAGGACGAGGCTACAGGGTCATATTTGAACCGGACAGCTTACCTACACTCTTTGACTTGCATAAATCCTGCTTATTTCTTTTTAAAGCACACAAATGCGTCTTTGCTTCTCTGCACAGGAGTTTTTGTCCGTCTGTCCCTACAGTGGCTCAGTTTAACTTCACTGCAGACTCGCACCTGTAAAATCGAGTCCTCCAGGACACCTACAGCGTACAGCCATCTAGTGGCAGTCTAAAGAGGATAATATTCACCTCACCTTTACACCACTGAAATCTGTCAAGCACTCACATCCCCTCCTGTGGTGAATGTTTTATTGTGTTCTCATTTGATTGACTCTTTAGTGATGGTCTGGATGAATGACTTTTCATTTGTGGAAGTACACTTGACACACTTTATCTTTTTTAGAGTCCATATTACTCTGGAAATCCTTGCCATGGCCTGGTTTTCCTTGTGCATCACTGTTTTGTGTTGAAGAGGGAGTAAGGGAAACACAGAGAAAGAAAGAGAGTATATAGTGCACTTCCATATCTAAGTATTAGTGGAGAGGGAACATTTTAATGAAAACTTTCTTAGCCTGCCCCCTACTGTTGCCCAAGAAGTGCTTTACATCCTCTGGAGTTCAGCGTTCAGTTCGTGAGAGAAAACTCAATCAGAAAGTCTGTTTATGATAAGTCTCCTCTCTTAGAGCCAAAAGCATATTAATTTACATTTTTATAGGTATGGATATTATCCAGAAACACATTTCATTATGCCATCAAAGAATCATTAAAGGTCAAGTACTTTATGGATCATACTGCCCCTAGTGGTGATTGGTAACTTTAGTCAGAGGATGAGGGACAATCACACAAAAAGTCTGTTTTAAAATATTTTTTAAAATATTTTTTTTAATAAAATGCTTAATATTTAAGATTCTGTGTTGTAGCAAAGAATCAAACAGGATGTTTTATTCTCTGTTATGATGAGAGATACAAGAGTAATGCTAAATAAATCAGATTACTGATTAGAGAACTTTTGGCCATTCAGTGGCATAACTTATTTTGATATTTTACTTAGTGCTTAGGATGTCTATTTTATATAAAATACAGACAAAAGGTTCATGTAAATTTAAAGAAAAACACATAAATTTTTTTAATTCACAGCAGAGCTGGATTTATATCTGTTTTAAAATGTTTTATGAAGCAGAATTGCTAATTCCTGTACATGTGTGTATCTGTAGAGCTTTTCCCTGCAATTATGTAGATTGACATCTCTGTTAATGGTGTCCTGCTGCAGTTCATCAAATGGCCAGTTGGTGTCTCTGTTTAGCCTTTTAAACTTTACTTCTTTTCTATTTTACAGTATTTCAGGTGATGTGTAAGGTTACACACCCTGACCAATAGGTCAGGTTCATGGCTTTGACATTATAAATTCATTTATAGAGCATTATTTACAGTAAATCAAATTTCTATGGAATTAAAAATCAGAAAGCTGCAAATTATCTCTCATTTTTAAATGAGGAATATTTGCTTTGTTTAAAATAATTGATTATGGAATCTAAAGCTGGTTTGTCAGTGAAATAATAATATTGCATCATTACTTTTTTCTGTAATAGTAAATAAAATACATGTTAAACGTGTTTTCTTTTTTGGATGAGTGATTATAGTAAATTTATGAAATATTTACAAAGAATGTCTTTAAGCATTAATAAATTGCACTATAAATAATAGAGTAAATGAAATAAACACATTGAAAGAATTTGTCCACCTTATGTGTTTTTTTTTTAATTTACAAAACATTTTAAATGTAATTTTTCTGTTTGGTTAATGAAAACCAATACATACACTGCTGTTCAAATCAGTACGTCTTGTAATGTTTTTAAAAAAAAACAAAACAAACAAAAAAAAAACAGTAATATTGTGAAATGTTATTAAAATGTAAAATAATGATTTCTCTTTTAATATACTTAATAAAATATAATTTTCATCAGCTATTACTCCAGTCTTAAGTGTCACATGACTCTTCAGAGATCATTTTAATATGCTAATTTATTACCAATGTTGGCAACAGTTGTTATGCCAAATTTTTTTGTTTTTTTGCAATCTGTGATACGTTTTTCAGGATTCTTTGATGAATAAAAGTTAAAAAAGAACAGCATTTGTTTAAAATAGAAACCTTTTCTAACAGTATAGTTTTTCTAGTCCATAAGGACCTGCTTCTGTACAAACAAATGTTTGATGATTTTTTTCCCTCCTTTTGTCTCCTGCAGGATCAGAGTTGCAGTGTTAATACTGTCATCAGCACTTAAAGCACACTAAAAGACCTCCTCCCAGCAGAGCGCTACACACAGCAGACCTGTAACACACCACCTGCCCCTCCATCACCATGATCACCTCAGAGCTGCCAGTGCTACAGTGAGTTCTGTTTCGTTTCCACTCACACACTGGAGTTCACTTCAACTACTTGACCTGAACTAGTCAGTCAGAACAAGAATGTCAGTGTTGTTAGTGTTAACTAAAACTAGTTTAATGGCAAAATGTTAGTTTAAATAAAAAATGTTTTATTACTAAAGCCAAAACTGAAATGAAAATAAATGAAAGCTGCATAAAACTATGTGAAAAAAAAATTATTACAAAACTTAAACTAGAATTAAAACTAAAAAATATACATATAAACACTTTATAATATTAATAAGTACTGTAATAGTAAATAAAATACATGTTAAATGTGTTAAAATACAGTGTCATGTTTATTTTTTTTAAATGATTATAGTGAATTTATGAAAAATTTACAAAGAATGTATTCATGTGTTAATAAAGTGCAGTATAAATAATAGAGTAAATGAAATAAACACAGTGAATGATTTTGTCTACCTTATGTGTTTGTTTTTTGTTTTGTTTTGTTTTTTTATTTAAATTTAAAGAAGTCTCAAGGCTGCTTTATGTGATAAAAATACAGAAAAAAACAGTAATATTGCAAAAATATTACTAATATTTTATATTACAATATAAAATAATGATTTCTATTTTCATATGCTTAATCAAATATAATTTATTCTTGTGGTGCAAAGATGAATTTTCATCAGCCATTACTCCAGTGTCACATGACTCTAAAATAGAAACCTTTTCTATTAATTCTTAATTCTATTCTATTAATTTTTATCCAATTTAACACCTCCTTGCTAAATAAAAGTATTCATTTAAAAAAAAAAATAAAAATAAAAGAATGAAAATGTATTGACCCCAGACTTTTGAATGGTAGTGTATATTGTTACAAAATGTTTCTATTTTAAATAAATGCAGATGTTTTTTTTTTTACTTATTTATTCATCAAAGAATCATGAAAAAGTATCACAGGTTCCAAAAATATTAAGCAGCACAACTCTTAAGCCAACATTGATAAAAATTTAGCATATTAGAATGATTTCTGAAGAATCACGTGACACTGAAGATTGGAGTAATGATGCTGAAAATTCAGGTTTGCACCACAGGAATAAATTCTATTTTAAAGTATATTAAAAAAGAAAACCACTATTTTAAATTGCAATAATATTTCACAATATTATAGTTTTTTTCTGTATTTTTAATCAAATGAATGCAGCCTTGATGAGCAGAAAAGACCTCTTTAAAATACATAAAAAATCGTACCGATCCCAAACATTAAACAGCAGTGTACATTCAACAAAAAAATGATATTAAAATAGGAACATTGTTTTACATCGTAATAATATTTCTTAAACTTTTGAACAGCAGTGTGTACTTTACACATAATTAATATTATTTTAATTAGAATTAAGCTTGTAAGACACGTAATAGCAGAATTTAGTACTTCATCAATTGTGGACAAACACAGGCTACGTCTACATTAATCTGGATACATTTGGAAACAGCATTTTTGGTTTAAAACACTGTCCATCTACACTAGCATTTTCCAAGTTTGTCATCCACACTGAAACATTGGAAAACTTTGAAATCGCTTCACTGCTCATGCATAAAACCTCATAAAAGCTCACTGAGATTCATGCAGTTCTTCTGGCAGGATCATTTTATTAACAGAAATATCTGCCCTTATGTTTTGCCACAGGATAGCAATTGTAAGTACATTTTTTTTGCCATCTTTGTAGGACTGTGATATGAAGAGTGTACAAAGTAACACATCTATAGCAACAGTGTGAAAGTGAAGAGGACATACCATGCACAATAACAGTGTAAACACAGATATCTATTGGTACAACATACATCACATGACTAAACATGCGTCATCGTTTTCTAAAACCTACATTTTCACAGTCCACACTACTGTGCGAAAACAGCTTTTTCAAATTTCTCCAATTTGGAGAGGTTTTCAAAAATCTCCGATTTCCTTGAAAAAAACGCCATCTCAGTGCTAACAGAAGGCCAGAATGGAGAGAAAAATAATTGTTTTCAGACAAAAACCTATTAGTGTGTACAAGGCCACAGTTCACTTTCATTGAATGATTCAGATGTTCATGGTGTTTTCCTCAAAGGGACTCCGGTGAATCGGGTCAGGACACAGTGAGTCTCAGTATGAGTATGAGTGAGCTGGACGATGCTGGAGATGGAAAGACCAAGAAGAAGAGAGGACGGCCCGGCAGACCACCTGTATGCCTTACACGAAAAACTACTTCCTTGACTTACAACAAAAACAGATTATGTATTATTCATGATTTAACTTGATGGCATTTCTTTTCCCTCTGACTCCAGGCACCCAACAAGAAGCCTCGGAAGTCACCTTTAGAAAAGGGCCCGATGGGAGTCCAGCGGGGGCGGAAAGCCAATGGAATGGCCCAACAGAACGGAGAAGGTGATCCTGTCACTCTGTTTGAAGTGGTCAAACAGGGAAAGAGCGCTATGCAGGTATAAAACACAGATCAAATGTGACCCTGGACCACAAAACCGGTCATACGGGTCAATTTTTTTTAGAATTTTTTGAAAGCTGAAATAAATAAGCTTTCCATTGGTGTATGTTTTTTTTAGAATAGGACAATATTTGGTAGAGATACAATCATTTGAAAATCTGTAACCTAAGGGTGCAAAAAATCTGAATATTGGGAAAATCACCTTAAAAGTTGTCCAAAAGAAAGTTCTTAGCAATGCATATTACTAATCAAAATTTAAGTTTTGATATATTTACGGTAGGAAATTTACAACATCTTCATGGAACAGAATCTTTACTTAATATCCTAATGATTTTTGGCATAAAGGAAAAATCTTTAATTTTGACCCATACAATGTACACTATATTGCCAAAAGTATTGAGACACCCCCGTCTAATGAACAGGTTTGACTACTTTAGTAATTTCCATGAGTAATAATCTTAATGTTTAAGCATACAGTGATATTCTAGGGGATTGTGTGCTTCTAATTTTATAGCAACAGGACAGAACCCTTTTCTATTCCGAAATGACAGTGCCTCTGTGTATAAGACAAGTTTTAAAAAGAAATGATTGATTCAGTCAGTGTGTAAGAACTTGACTAGTCTGCAGAGAGAAAAGTCCTAATCCCAGCTGAACACCTCTGGTATGACTTTAAATGCAGACTTTGACCCAAAAACTCATTACTAAACACCAATGACTTGTACATATAGGTACAGTCATTTTACAGTCACTTCCAAAACTGTTGCAACAGAGATGGAAATACATACAAGAATTATGTTTCCATTCTTGTTGCCACAGTTTCGGAAGTGCCTTTTTCTGTTCTAAAGAAGGGGGTGTCCCAATACTTGTGTCCTTATAGTGTATGTACAAGTCATTGGTGTTTGGGGATGACTTTTCTTTCTGCAGGCTAGTCAAGTTCTTCCACACTGACTGAATCAATAGTTTTTTTTTTAACTTGCCTTATACACAGAGGCATTGTCATGTTAGAATAGAAAGGGGTCCTGTCCCCAAACTGTTGCTATTAAATTAGAAGCACATAATCCACTAGAATATCATTATATGCTTAAACATTAAGATTTGTCCTTATAGAACTTACTGAAGTAGTTCATTAGAAGGCAACTTTTGGCAATATAGTGTATTTTTGGCTATCGCTACAAATTTTACTTGGTACAGGGTCACAAATCATGAGAGAAAACTGAATGCCACATGCATCACTATGCAAATGAGCTTTAACTTGCAATAGGGACTTTTGATAAGTAGTTAAATGTTAAATAGTTAGTATTTTTAAGTGTTAAAGGAGCAATGTATATCTGGAGTCTGAATGTTTCAGATCTGGGGCAGATGTTGAATATGCAACAACTGGAGGTGTGCAGTTATTACATCCACCATGTCAGACTCACTTCATAACTCTCAAAGCCAGATTGTTCTGCTAATGGAGCAAGTGTTGAGCAACTCGTCTGCTGTGTTTATGTAAATAGTGACACGGTTGTCCATGACTCTTTCAGTCGGTCGTTGATGATTGGATCGAGTCTTACAAACAAGACAGAGATTTAGCACTTCTGGACCTTATCAACTTCTTCATCCAGTGCTCTGGCTGTAAAGGTACAAGTACCTTGTGCTCATGAATGCTAAATGTCAATATGTATTGTTAATCAACGGTAATAATAAAGTGTTTATAATAGAAGTGATTTGCTGACTGACCTTCATTTCAGGCACTGTAAGAATCGAAATGTTTCGCAATATGCAGAATGCTGAAATTATTCGCAAGATGACAGAAGAGTTTGACGAGGTATGCTTTCTGATGGATTTACACAATCTTATGTAGGAAATTATGTTTTGAACTTTAGTCTGAGTAGGTGATTTTTTGTGTTTTAATGCAGGACAGTGGCGATTACCCTTTGACCATTTCTGGCCCGTTGTGGAAGAAGTTTCGCTACAACTTTTGTGAGTTCATCTGCGTTCTGATTCGTCAGTGCCAGTACAGCATCATTTATGATGAGTACATGATGGACACGGTCATCTCTCTGCTGACGGGTCTGTCCGACTCACAGGTTCGAGCCTTCAGACACACCAGCACTCTAGCAGGTAAATTTACTTTTTTTAATGAGAATAAAAAATCTGTTTATAAAAATCTATTTATAAATCTGTCAACAAAAAAAGTCAACAAAAAGTGCTGGGGTTCAAAGAATTGAAGACAGCCATCAATATTAGTATTGTCATTTTAATTTGTTTTGTGAAATAAATGTATTTATTATTATTATTATTAAATACTTGTTTTATTTTACAAATCAGTATTAATACTATAGCTGCATATTTACTAACTTTGTTTGATTCTTAACATTTAATTAAATACAAATACTTAATAATACTAATAATAAGATTATTTAATACTCTTTGTTTACAATTAGTTTTCAAGTATTAATGTAATGTCTTTATTGGTTTGTTTACATTTTATTACTTTTGTAGTTAAATAATAAATTAATAAAAATAATTTAATCAAATACAAATATTTAAATTAAACTTCTATAATTACATTTCTGGAATATCATGGAATTTTAAAAGGTCTATTCCAGACATTGAAAATCAGGGAATTTTCTATTTATTTTGTCCAAGTCAAGGAATATTAGGGATTTTTGTTTGTTGCTTAAAATTTTTTGTTTCCATGTATCAGATTCTAAATTATCTATACCGTATTTTGTTTCATTGCATTGTTTCACGTGTTTTGCCTATTGCTATGGTTATGAAAGCATACAAACCATACATTAATTCCTGGAGAAATAGTAGAGAAAAGTGCACTTAATGGGTAAAAAAAAAAAAATAAATTGTGTATAAGTGTGTTTTATACTAAGAATGTCTGTGAACAAGTAAATAAAGCTTGCAAATGGATTGATCCATTTATTATAGGTCATGAAAATTCAGCTTTTTGGTCTGTGAAAGTCAGGGAATTTGATGTTTGGCTTAGAGTGGGAACCCTGTAAATAATAATACAATTAAATAATAATTAATTAATTATTATTATTAATGTTCAATACTTTTTCTTGCAATAAATATGAATACTATAGTTTATATATTTCTTTATTGATGTGTTTATAATATAAAATGTTTAGAATTAAATAATTAAATAATTTTGTATAATTTAATTTAATACAAATATTTTCATAATAATAATAATAATAACAGTTGTATATTATTATTATTGTTATTGTTATTATTATTAAATACTTGTTTTTTATTTTGCAGATCAGTATTAATACTATAGCCATTTCTTTTTTTCTTTAATTCAATACAAATGCTTGATAATAAATACTAATATAATGCTATAGAATATATATTATTTCTTTATTGGTTTGATAATATAACATTTATTTATCATTTATTTACAAAAATATATAAAAAAACTAATAAAATGAAATAATAAATCATTATTGTTATTTTTATTATTATCAGCATCATTATTTAATACTTTTTCTTTTACAATTCAATAAATATGAATACTATAGTTTATATATTTCTTTATTGGCTTGTTTATAATATTAATGTTTTATAATTAAATAATAATTTCATAATTTGTATAATTTAATTAAATACAAATATTCCAATAACAATAACATTTTAACATTTAATACTTTTTTTTTAACAATTCAATGAATATTAATACTATAGTTTACATATTTATTTATTGGTTTGTTTAATTTGTGTAATTTAAACAAATGAAATACTTAATAATAATAAAACATATTATTATTATTATTGTTGTTGTTGTTGTTGTTGTTGTTTTAGAGGTTTCATAAAAACAACAGTGTGCGTGTGACCTAAGCAGCTGAAGTAGTGAGAGATATTTTTAGAAAAATTATGAGTTTGCATCCCTGTTCTTTGTTCTTTTGCCCCTCAGCCATGAAGCTCATGACAGCACTGGTAAATGTAGCTCTGAATCTGAGCATTAACCAGGACAACACACAGAGACAGTATGAAGCCGAACGCAACAAAATGGTGGGAAAGAGAGCCAATGAGAAGCTTGAACTCCTACTTCAAAGGAGAAAAGAGGTATAAATTCCCAAGTCTTCTTGTCTCCCTCAGAATTTCCTCAGAAATGAAACCATGCAGACTTGCAGAAAATGTGAAATAAATCTGCCGATTGTATCAGTATACAGTCATTATATTACTGATCATTCCATTTCAAACTCTCTTACCAGCTTCAAGAAAACCAAGATGAAATCGAAAACATGATGAACTCCATCTTCAAGGGAATCTTTGTTCATCGTTATAGGTGATCCGAGTTGTATACCCTCAAAATAATAGTGCACATGTAGCTGTGCATGTCTGGTCTCATCTTGTGTGTGACTGGCAGGGATGCGATTGCTGAAATCAGAGCGATTTGTATTGAGGAGATTGGTGTGTGGATGAAAATGTACAGCGATGCCTTCCTAAATGACAGCTACCTGAAGTACGTAGGCTGGACCTTACACGACCGGGTACGCAATCTCCTGTAAACCAAAAGCAGCACTTTTGTCACTGTAATACTTCATTTTTAGTGTATTAATACTAGCATGTTCCATTTCTAGCAAGGCGAAGTGCGCTTGAAGTGTTTGAAAGCCTTACAAAACCTCTACACAAACCGTGAACTGTTTCCAAAACTCGAGCTCTTCACAAACCGTTTCAAGGTAAGAACGCAGTTCAGGAGAGGTATCGCAATTCCCTGAATGTGTTCCACATGTTGATGATGATAAAATCTCCTCACAGGATCGTATCGTGTCTATGACGCTGGATAAAGAGTATGACGTGGCTGTGGAGGCCATCAGACTGGTCACACTTATCCTTCAGTGAGTAATGCTCTGATGCTATCAGATGCTGAACGTAATTGCAGTCTGAATGCTTCCCTCCATCAAATGTTCTTCATTTTTTCAGGGGTAGTGAGGACGCTTTGTCTAATGAGGACTGTGAGAATGTCTATCATCTGGTGTACTCCGCTCACAGGCCTGTGGCAGTGGCAGCTGGAGAGTTTTTACATCGAAAGTGAGCCAGCTAAACATCTAGTTTTTTCATATTTTTTAATTAAATTTTCATTTTAATAATTTCAATTAATTTAATTTTATATTTTCTTGTCTATTTTTTACTCTGTGTCATGTGTAGGTTGTTCAGCAGACATGATCCTCAGGCGGAAGAAGCTCTGGCCAAACGCAGAGGCAGGAGCAGCCCAAATGGAAACCTCATTCGCATGCTGGTTCTCTTCTTTTTGGAGAGCGAGGTAACGATATGAGATAATCAGGCGCTTATGGAGAATTATGATAGGTTAACATGCTGAGGTGGTATTAGAATCCAACTAGTTTTGTTTGTATTGATCAGAATCTTTTGTTTGTTTCATAGCTAACAGTGTGTGTTTGTGTTTCCAGCTGCATGAACATGCTGCCTATCTTGTGGACAGTTTGTGGGAGAGCTCTCAGGAGCTGCTGAAAGATTGGGAGTGCATGACCGAACTGCTGCTGGAGGAGCCAGTGCAGGGCGAAGAGGGTACGGACACCCTGAGAGGGGTTTTACTGTTGACCATAGTAGATCATAATAGATAGAAATCATGGAGGAGACTGGGGCTAGGTTCCACAAAGGGCTTTATGACAAAAACTGTCTGTACTGAGTCAAAAATATAGTTTTGCAAGTTGGTTTTAAAAACAGTTTCATTAAAGGGATAGTTCACCAAAAACGAAAATTACCCTATGATTTATTCACCCTCAAGGCATCCTAGGTGTATTTGACTTTCTTCTTTCAGATGAATACAATCGAAGTTATATTAAAAATGTCCTGGCTCTTCCAAGCTTTATAATGGAAGTGAATGGTTGAGATTTTGAAGTCCAATAAAGTGCATCCATGGGATTAATGAAGGTCTTCTGAAGTGAACTGATGTGTTTGTGTAAGAAAAATATCCATATTTAAACTTTATAAACCGTAATCTTTAGCTTCCACTAATTGTCATACATGCGTTCACGAGAAAGTGGTGTTCCAGCGGATGACTAAGGACTTAGGCATAAGTGTAATTGTTGTTCTTTACAGATCCTCGTTTTGTACTTCTACTTTGTGATCACTTCCCACCAGAGCGTACGCTATACCTACATCATCTGCTGGAACAAAACTCTCCTGTGAACACGAGTATGATGTTAGCGGAAGCTAGAGATTATGGTTTCTAAAGTTTTAAATATGGTTATTTTTCTTGCACAAAAGCATCGGTTGACTTCTGAAGACCTTTATTAACCCCCGGAGCTGTGTGGAGTACTTCTTATGATGGATGGATGTACTTTATGTTGCTTTAAAATCTCAACATCCATTAACTGCCATTATGAAGCTTAGAAGAGTCAGGGCATTTTTTTAGTATAACTAATTGTATTCGTCTGAAAGAAAAAAGTCATATACACCTAGGATGGCTTGAGGGTGAGTAAATAATGGGGTAATTTTTATTTTTGGGTGAACTATCCCTTTAATTGTTTTATGTTCCAAATGGTTTGTTTAAATGTAGCTGTAAAGCAGGGCTCTTCAACTCCAGTCCTAGAGGACCAGTGTCCTGCTGAGTTTAGCTCTGACTAAACATTAATTGTCACCCACAAAAGTAGCATGGGTATATTTGTAGCAATAGCCAACAATACATTGTATGGGTCATAATTATAGATTTTTTCTTTTATGCCAAAACTCATTAGGACATTAAATAAAGATCATGTTACATTAAAATATTTGTAAATAATCAAAATATTTTTGATTAGTAATATGCATTGCTAAGAACTGTAGAGGTGATTTTCTCAATTTTATTTTTTTGCACCCTCAAATTCCAGATTATATCTCAGCCAAATATTGTCCTATCCTAACAAACCAAACATCAGTGGAAAGCTTATTTATTCATTATGTATGAAACTCATTTTTAAGAAATGGACCCTTATGACTGGTTTTGTGGTCCACAATAAAGGTGTTCAGAATTGTTTGCAAATTACAGACAGATAGGTTAAATTGGCTGTAAAGTGACTATAAAGCCCATAACAGAATGAAGCTATAATGCATATATAATATATAATTCAGCAAGGATTCATTAAATTAATGACAGTAAAGACATTTAAAATAAATGCTACTGCTTTTCAATTATTTTAAATTATATATGTATATAATTTGTTTTAATCTTCTGGTGTATGCCTATACAACATATGGCTTAAAAAAAAATCAGCTCACTCACCTAAAGAAAAATACACTGGACTAAAAGGTGCCACGTCTCCCCTTTCTCTGTGCCATTTTCAACCATTCCTCTTCTAAATGACTAAATATATATTTATGTATCTGCAACATAAGCATGTCTTTTTTTCTCTGACTCTGTTTGTCTTCAGTGTTGTCAGACAGGCAAGAGAGTGCTCTGATTGAGCTGACTGTCTGTACAATTCGTCAGGCTGCTGAGGCACATCCGCCTGTAGGGAGAGGGACCGGGAAAAGGGTAAGACCTTTACTCAACATTTTATTACAAAACATATTTTTGTTCATCAATACTTAGTTAACTCTGTCTTGTCATGCAGGTCTTGACAGCGAAAGAAAGGAAGACGCAGATTGATGACAAAAACAAATTAACAGAGCACTTCATCATGGCTCTTCCCATGTTACTCTCAAAAGTAAGATGAAAAGTATTCTGTTTTTAAGCTCGCATACATTATAACCGGGTCAGTCATATGCTAATAACCCCGTTTTGTGCCCACAGTACCAGGCAGATGCAGAGAAAGTAGCCAACCTTCTACAGATCCCACAGTACTTTGACCTGGATGTGTACAGTGCTGGGAGGATGGAGAAAGTAAGCAGTTTCTCCAGCTAGTTCTCTATCCAGCTTATTCTTCAACGGAAAAGTACGCTTATGGACGAGACTTCCAGTTCATTAGCCGCTATAGGGAAATAATAATAAGAATAACAACAACGTGCAGTAAACAGTAAAATTGTTTGCACTGCAAACCACTGTGTTCATAATTAAGATAATACATTAAAATAACATGGTAACACACACCAATTTGCAATATCAAGCAGCTAAACAAGCTGTTTTGTACAACTCAAAATAGCTGGACACGGATGAGACTGGAAGCCGGACCCATGAAATTTGCAAATGGCTGCGCCCGCTCTTACAATAAAAATAAGGTGGATAAATGCTAAACATTAGCTGATAGAATGAATTTGAATGTTCCAGCACTTGGAGGCGTTGCTCAAGCAGATCAAGTTTGTGGTGGAGAAGCACACGGACACGGAAGTGCTAGAGGCCTGCAGTAAGACCTACAGCATCCTGTGCAGTGAGGAGTACACCATCATGAACCGCGTGGACATCGGCCGCAGTCAGCTCATCGACGAGCTAGCCGACCGCTTCAACCACTCGGTGGAGGAGCTGCTGCAGGCGGTGAGGGCTCTGTGGAGGTGACGGACAGATTTAGAGAGATTGTTTAAGTATCAAATAAATTACAAGAGATACTGAGATAGCAGTTTAACAAACAGGAGGCAGCTTTTTAAAAAATCTAAATGACGATTGTGGCCCTGGACCACAAAACCAGTCAGAAGTAGCAAGGGTGTATTTGTAGCAGTAGCCAAAATGACATTGTATGGTTTGAAATGATCAAAAATTAGAATATTGTTCCATGAAGATATTTTTAATCAATTTCCTACCATAAATATATACACCCTTAGATTCCAGATTTTCAAATAATTGTATCTTGGCCAAATATTACCAATATATGTATTCTCAACAAACCACACATCAATGGAAAAATTATTTATTCAGCTTTCAGATTATCTATAAATCTCAATTTCAAGAGATTGACCCTTATGACTGGTTTTGTGGTCGAGGATCACAATTGTCATTGTTAAATCAGCCTCATGTCTTTGTCAACAGTTGTGTATGATTCACTGAATTGTGCAAGGGTCGATGATCAAACATTTCTGAATGCCCTATTAACAGGGGGAAGAGGCAGATGACGACGACATCTATAATGTTCTCTCCACTCTCAAGAGACTCACAGCCTTTCACAAGTATGCTTCTGCCTTGTTAAATCACTGTGCAAATGAAAAACTTGGAATCAGTGAGTGTTAATGAACAAGCAATGTGTCTGTCTCTCGCTCTTCTCCATCAGCGCTCATGACTTGACCAGATGGGATTTGTTTGGGAACTGCTACAGGTTGCTAAGGACGGGAATAGAGCAGGGCTCTATGCCAGAGCAGGTGCGTCCATTTCAGATATGAGATGAGGGAATCTCATGAAGCCAATCGAGAACATGTCCAGGTCACATTTCAGCCTAAAATGAATGGGATAGTTCACTCAGAAATGAAAATTCTGTCATTAATTACTCACCCTCATTTCGTTCCAAACCTGTAAGACGTTGGTTCACCTTCAGAACACAAATTAAGATATTTTTAAAGAAATCCAAGAGCTTTCTGACCCTGCACAGGCAACAGTGCAACAGACACGTTCAAGGCCCAGAAAGGTAGTAGGACATTGTTAAAATAGTCCAAGTGACATCAGTGGTTCAACCATAATTTTACGAAGCTATGAGAATGTTTTGTGCAGAAAGAAAATTAAAACAATGACTTTATTCAACAATTTCTTATCTTCTCTGACACTGCATTGTTGATTTCATGTAGATCATATTATGTCCTGGTTTGTTTCATTGTGTTTTGTAGATAGCAGTACAGGCTCTTCAGTGTTCTCATTACTCCATACTGTGGCAACTTGTGAAGATTACAGAGGGAGCTCCGTCCAAGGTATGCTAGCCATCTATTTAAAGTTTTACCTTCCGATTTCAATACAAGTTGCAATGTTTCACTTCATTATCAGCTGTTCGGCAACCAACTAACATTATATTTGTGATCCCCATCCTATATTGAATGTGATTAGGCTGAACAAGCATAAGAGGCATGTTCATTATCTGATTATTGCAACTTCCAACCAAAAAACACACATTTTCTTTGATTTCAGGATGATCTTCTAGCACTACGGAGGGTTGTCAAGTCTTTTCTAGCTGTGTGTCAGCAGTGTTTATCAAACGTCAACACACCGGTTAAAGAGCAGGTGAGCTCTTGCATTTGTCCTTGCATTCAGGAAAGATGTGCTCGTGCAAGAGTCATTCATGCTACAATTGTATCACCTTTCCATCTGTTCCTCCAGGCGTTCATGCTGCTATGTGACCTGCTGATGATCTTTAGTCACCAGCTCACCACAGGGTCTAGAGAGGGTCTGCAACCTCTGGTCTTCAACCCAGATAGCACCCTACAGAATGAGCTGCTCAGTTTCATCCTAGACCATGTGTTTATAGACCAGGATGATGAGAATCAGAGCATAGGTGAGTCTAGAGACAATATTAATTACATTGTAAATTCAAAGGGGAAAAAATGTTACAAAGTAAAACTTACTAATAATAGTTTATTTCTGAGGTCTAAAGTTTACATACACCTTGCAGAATCTGCAAAATCTTACCAAAATAAGAGAGATCATGTTATTTTTTATTTAGTACTGACCTGAATAAGATATTTCACATAAAATACATTTACGTATTGTCCACAAGAGAAAATAATTGAATTTTTAAAAATGACCCTGTTCAAAAGTTGACATACACTTGATTCTTAATACTGATTTTTTGTTTAGTGATAGTTTCTTGTTAGATACTTGTTTGTCAGAAAAATCCTTCAGGTTCCACAAATTCTTTGGTTTTTCTTAAGAACAGCGGGCAGTTTAACTGTTCAGAGAAACAAAGGGACTCATGAACAACTATCACTAAACCAACACAGCTGTGGATCATTCAGGTAACAACAGAGTATTAAGAATTAAGTGTATGTAAACTTTTGAACAGGGCCATTTTTTTAAATTCAACCATTATTTTCTCTTGTGGACTATCTGTTAATGTCTTTTATGTGTCTTATATCTTATTCAGGTCAGTACTAAATAAAAAATAACATGCATTTTGTATGATCCCTCTTATTTTGGTAAAATAATTAACATTTTGCAGATTCTCCAATAATGTTTTGAAGTGTTGAGGTGTAGTTAAAGTGTTCATGTTTGCAATCCAGAGGGTGATGAAGAGGATGAAGCTAACAAGATTGAGGCCTTACACAAGAGGAGAAACCTTCTAGCTGCCTTTAGCAAGCTCATCATTTATGATATAATAGACATGCCAGCTGCTGCCGACATCTTCAAACACTACATGAAGGTAAGAAAAACAATTATTACCTAAACAGCCAAACTACATTTGAAATCAGTCAATGTGATTTAAGCACTTAAAGGATTAGTTCACCTCCAGAATAAAAATTTCCTGATAATTTACTCACCTCCATGTCATGTTCATGTCTTTCTTTCTTCAGGCGCAAAAGAAATTAAGGTTTTTGAGGAAAACAATCACAGGATTTTTCTGGATAAATTTGTGGTTAAAAAGTATACAAAAGATTTTTTTTAGAAAATGGCTGATTGTTTTGCTAGATATAACACTTTTTCCTCAGCTGGGATTGTATAGAGCCTTTGAAGCTGCATTGAATCTGATCCCTATTAAAGTCCACCATATGGAGAAAAATCCTGGAATGTTTTCCTCAGAAACTTAATTTCCTTAATTTTAACCCTAATTTTCACACTGCTAAACTTTTTGTTGTAAACTACGTGTAGTACTACAACGATTATGGAGACATCATCAAGGAGACTCTAAGTAAGACCCGACAAACAGACAAGATACTGTGTGCCAAGACGCTCATCCTGAGCTTACAGCAGGTGAGATGACAGCCTCCATTTTGAAAAATATTCTAGCATAAGATTCACATGATATTCACATTATCATTTTAGATCTTGAAATTCTAATAATACTGTCATTTGTTCTTTAGCTCTTTAATGAGCTGATCCAGGATCAGGGGCCTAACTTGGACAGGACCTCATCTCATGTGAGCGGCATTAAGGAATTGGCCCGTCGCTTTGCCCTCACCTTTGGCTTGGACCAGATCAAAACCAGAGAGGCTGTGGCCACACTGCACAAGTAACATCTCTTTATTATTGGAATTATTATTCATCAAGCACCAAATAGACCTCTTCTTCATTCTACCTCTCACAAATATGTTTGCTGTATTCAGAGATGGGATTGAGTTCGCCTTCAAATATCAGAATCCTAAAGGGCCAGAGTATCCCCCTCCAAATCTGGCCTTCCTGGAAGTTCTCTGTGAATTTTCTTCGAAGCTTCTTCGCCAAGACAAGAAAACAGTGTAAGTTAGTCTGAGGAGCACTTCGTTTAATGTTCATTTTGTTAATTACCAAAGTTGGATTAATGTTTTTTTAGGCTCATGTGCTTGAGCTTCGACTTCAGTAAAAAGACACTCTGACTGTAAAACATTGTATAATCCTTCACTCCTCATTAGATGGACCCTTTGAGAACCTGAGCAGAAAGATTGCATTGTCATGTATAACATTTAAAAATGTATATCACAGGACTCCAAACCTTTTTAAGAATTACAGTTGAACTCAAAAGTTTACATACACCTTGCAGAATCAGCAAAATGTTAATTATTTGACCAAAATAAGAGGGATCATACAAAATGCATGTTATTTTTTATTTAGTACTGACCTGAATAAGGTATTTCACATAAAAGATGTTTACTTATAATCCACAACAGAAAATAATAGTTGAATTTATAAAAATGACCCTATTCAAATGTTTACATACACTTGTTTCTTAATAGTGTGTTGTTTGAATGATCCACAGCTGTTTTTTTGTTTGTTTAGTGATAGTTGTTCATGGTTTGTCCTGAACAGTAAAAAAAAAAACTTTTATGTGTATAATGCTCACTGATGCTTAAGTAGGAAACACAATTCATTAGGAGCTGAAAACATTTTACATTTAAAGATCAGGGTAAATTTAACTGGGAAAATAAGAAAGTATCTTTTGCAGCTTCTGAAGGGCAGTACAAAGCGTTTGAGCCTTCTGTGTAATATTTGCGTACGAGTCTCCCAGTTGTCCTTAGTGTGAAAAGATGGATCTCAAAATCATACAGTCATTGTTGGAAAAGGTTCTAATACACAAAAATGTTAAAAAACCAAAGCATTTGTGGGACCTAAAGGATTTTTCATTTGAACTGTTCAGGACAAACAAGGGACTCATGAACAACTACCACTAAACAAAAAATGTGTATTATACCTCTTATTTTGGTAAAATAATGAATATTTTGCAAGTTCTGCAAGGTGTATGTAAACAACTGACTTCAAATGTATATTAAAAGAATTATATTACTTAATAAAAATATGTTTGTATCTTTGTGTTTTCTCTTTGGCTCTCTCAGGCACTCATATCTGGAAAAGTTCATGACTGAGCAGATGATGGAGAGGCGGGAAGACATTTGGCTGCCACTCATCTCCTACAGAAACTCTCTGCTGACGGGTGGAGATGAAGACCGCATGTCCATCACCAGCGGCAGCAGCAGCAGCAAAGCTGGATCCATACGGAGCAAGAAGGGCCGTCCACCACTGCACAAGAAACGCATCGAGGGTGAGGATGCCAGTAGATGTAGTCATACTGATAGGAGACGTGAGGCCTGTGGGTTGGTTCAGTTGACTGAGATGGCTAAAAGTAAGCAGTCATGGGCTGTTTTGTGTGTGGTGTCGTGGTTCTGCAGAGGAGAGCGTGGAGGGCTCTTGGATGATGAGGAACGACACCCTGCAGACCCCCGGAGCACTGCAGACACCCCAGCTCACCTCCACCGTGCTCCGAGAAAACCCTCGGCAAGCTGCTGAACACCTCCCTGAGCAGAACTCTGAGCCCGGCTCTGAATCCGACTATGTTCATAAGTAAGTAATCCAATACCACGTGGCCAAAAGTTTGTGAATGCTTAAGCAACACGTCCATTTCAATTTAAAGGGATAGTTTAAATTTTGTCATTAAAGGAGTTCACTTCCAGAACAAAAATGTACAGATAATTTACTTACCCCCTTGTTATCTAAGATGTTCATGTCTTTCTTTCTTCAGTCTATAAGAAAATTGTTTTCTGAGGAAAACATTTTAGGATTTCTCTCCATATAGTGGACTTCTATGGTGCCTGTGAGTTCCAAATGCAGTTTAAATGCAACTTTCTAAGGACTCTAAACCATCCCAGCCGAGGAAGAAGGGTCTTATCTAGCGAAACAATTGGTTATTTTCTAAACAAACTGACAATTTATATACGTTTTAACCTCAAATGCTCATCTTGTCTAGCTCTGTTTGAACCCTGTGTAATCCGGTTTAATACAGTTAGGTTATGTTGAAAAACTCCCATCCCATTTTCTCCCCAAACTTCAAAATCACCCTACATCCCTGCAGAAATACCAACCTAGTGTTTACAAAGTGAACATGCAAAGAAAATCAAAGCCCTTTACACAAAAAGGTAAAACAGCGATTTTGCAGTTAGAGAAGACAATTAGATGGGAGTTCCTTAACGTACCCTATCTGTCTTGAACTGGAATACACAAAGTATACGCAGAGCCAGAAAAGACGAGCATTTGAGGTTAAAAAGTATATAAATTGTAGAAATCCAAGAGCTTTATAACCCTACATAGACAGCAATGCAACTACCACGTTCAAGGCCCAGAAAGGTAGTAAGGACATCGATAAAATAGTCCATGTGACATCAGTGCTTCAACCGTAATGTTATGAAGCTATGAGAATAGTTTTTGTGCACAAAGAAAACAAAAATAATGACTTAATTCAACAAATTCTTCTCTTCCGTGTGTCTTCAACCTGGACTGTTTTTACAATCACAACTAAATATTTTGGTTTTAGTTAACAGTAGAAACAACTGTTATGTGCGCAGTATTAAGTGGTTTTTCTCTCGGTCAGTCCTCAGATGCAGATGTCCTGGCTCGGCCAGCAGAAGATGGAGGAGGTGAACAGAAAAGAACGCACAGCCATGAACTATATGAAGGCTCGCAGCGGAGGAGTACGACAGACTGTGTATGTGGAGAATGAGTGTGGGATGTTTGACATGAGGAATGTGCTGTAGTTAATGTTTCTTTGATGTTTCTATTCTAGACGTGGTCTCATGGAGGATGACGCAGAGCCCATCTTTGAAGATGTCATGATGTCCTCGCGAGGACAGCTGGAAGACATGAGTGAGGAATTCGAGGACACCATGGTCATTGATCTGGTAATCAGATGATACTAGCAAATAAAAGCATCTTAGAGTGCTTATGTCATTAAATATAGACAGAAATTGCAAATCACATGATCTGAAATCCTCCACAGCCTCCATCCAGGAACAGGCGGGAGAGAGCAGAGCTGAGACCGGACTTCTTTGACTCTGCAGCCATGATTGAGGATGAGTCGGTAAGAATTTTAAAGGTGACATAGCATGACTTTTTCCGTGTTTAAGTGCTATAATCGGATCCCCGGTGCATCTACCGACCCAGAAGTAAAAACAACCCAGTAACTGTTTTGGTAAGCCTTTTTCTGCAAGCTTCTGAAAAAACATGCTACTCAGATTTTTTCACCCTTACCTTACTGTGCACATGCTTCGGATGTGTGCGCTCCAAAAATTGTATATCAGACGTGTAAGCGGATTTTTTTTTTGACTGTAAACACCTTATTTCAGCACGATAGACATGATAATCAAAACCAAACACATGTTTTTAGCAAAGTATCTGAGTTATGAGCTGCAAAAACAGAGCTCTATTCTAAAAAAGGGGGCGGGGATCAGCAGCTCATTTGCATTTAAAAAGACGTGCAGGAAAACGTGTGAAACTTTCTATTTCCACTCAAAATAGGCATTTTCAAAATGATATATTAAATGATCTGTGGGGTGTTTGGAGCTGAAACTTCATAGACACATTCTGAGACACATTTAAGACTTGTATTACATTTTGTAAAAAGGGGCATAATAGGTCTCCTTTAACTCA
The DNA here is from genome assembly GCA_033026305.1 of Cirrhinus molitorella. Lineage (NCBI taxonomy): Eukaryota > Metazoa > Chordata > Actinopteri > Cypriniformes > Cyprinidae > Cirrhinus > Cirrhinus molitorella. The sequence goes on along the minus strand of CM065124.1, from coordinate 23,092,798 downwards.
TTATATACATTCACATTAACGAAATTCACTTTTATATGGTGTTTGCATATAAATGTGTCTTAGAAGTGTGTGAACACAACCACCCTACAATGCTAAAAAAAAAATCCATTCATTTAATCTCCAAAAATCCTAAACAGTCTTATCAAGCCATTTTTTCTGAGCAGTATGACGTCATATTGTTCAGGTTCCGCCCACGACCGCTGACAGACTGCTGCGTTTTAGTATATTTCCGTCTTTGGCCAGTTGTATGCTATCCGCCATTTTGTCCACGCTCGAGCAGCTGTAGTGGCAGCGTCTCATAAGCAATGCAGGTGTTTTGTTTTTTAATGTAAAAGTGAATATAAGAAACATTTTTCCCCGATATCAGAGCCACTAAGGATGCAGTGGATTAGTTTGTTTATGATGGTAACATGCCACCGAATACACAAAAAAATATAAGAGAGGAATGGGGTGAGCAGTAGCTCATTATCATTTAAAGAGACGTGCACTGAACAAGGTCGCTGTGAAAAGAGCTGTTTTTGAGAAGGAAAAAAGGTGTTGTTTTGTATGTTACAGACATTTCATGAAGACCCTAAAGAATCATACCAACATGTGGAAAATGGCCATCTGATCAGGGTTGCCAGGTTTTCACACCAAAACCCACCCAATTGCTACTCAAAACTAGCCCAATCAGGGGTCCCCATTAAAAAATTGCTTTCTGGGGGATAAATTACACATTTTTTTTGTCAGGGTTCCCCTGGTAAATTATATTTTAGGGGCTAAATATGACAATAATGGGGTCGCTTCAAATTCAGATTTTGTAAAACAAGTTTATTTTTAAACCTATGTTCAGAATACTTCATTTAATGTCAAAGAACTTCACATAAACACATTTTTCACTTTCTTGCAGGTTGTAAGTTAAATTTTACTTTTTGAAAACTACCATATTAAAACTTAAAATTGCGTTTTGTTTTGACGAGTGCATTACAGCTGATAGATACTATGTAATTTGATCAAATCTTTTGTGGAAAAACTGTACACGATTAAAGTTTTCATTGATATTTTTAACTTAGCATCATCACAAAACCAGTCATAAGGGTCAATTTTTTGAAATTGAGATTTATACTGAAAGCTGAATAAATAAGCGTTCTACTGATGTATGGTTAGGATAGGACAATATTTGGCCGAGATACAACTATTTGAAAATCTGTAATCTGAGGGTGCAAAATTATCAGAATATTGAGAAAATCGAGAAAAAGTTGTCCAAATGAAATTTTTAGCAATGCATATTACTAATCATTAAAATAAAGTTTTGATATATTTATGGTAGGAAATTTACAAAATATCTTCATAGAACATGATCTTTACTTAATGTAATAATGATTTTTGGCATTAAAAAAAAATATTTTGACCCATACAATGTATTTTTGGCTATTTAAGACTATTTTTGTAGTCCAGGATCATATATTTCCTCAAGTCATGCAGCTGTCATTATTTCCCCAGGGTTTCACGATGCCCATGTTCTAAGGTGCCACAATGGATGGAAAAAAAAAGAGAGAGTATTTGAAGTGATTAAAGGGCTGAAGAGACATTCACAAATGAGTGGAAGCACTGGTGTCCAAGTTCAGTGATTCTGGAGCAAATTCTCCACAAACCCTCAACCATCCTCTTTTATCAAACGCCACATCCGAGGAGCTTTTATTCATCCAGAGATTATTTTAACAGATCAATCATGTCACACATGGTGAATTTTTCTGTCAAACAAGTTCTTTGTCAGCTCATTTGAATCACACTGGATGGGATTTACATTGTGGTACAAATTTATCATGTAAGAATGTACGGTCTTATTTGTTCAAGATGTACATATTTGTGTTTATTCATCCTACTATGATGTATATGCCCTGTACAGTCAGATTACGAAGTCGCTTTCACTATCAGGTCAACGAACGGATTCTTCCTAACAAAACAAACAAATAGTCGTACATGTCGCTCAATCTTCAATCTGGCTAAATGTACAAATAAAACAACACACGGTTGTATTAATTATTGGAAATCCATAAAGGAAGGTGAGAAGTGTTTGGTCAGTGTTAAAAATGCAGTTAATATTGTCAAAAAGCCAAAAAACTCTGTGACAGTTGTCCTGAAGGGGCATTACACACTACATATTGTGTATTTTGGCTTGCAGAAGCATTTGAATGGTCAGTATTTTATTTCCAGTAGATTTAGTTCTAATGAGGTGAGGTTTATTTGTGTGAAACGTCTATACGGCAGGGTTTTCGTCAGTTGCTTTTGTCTGGGTCAAACAGCAGAGGCTGCTGTGACGTGTCGAACGAGGCCCATTGAAGTATTGCCTCCGTTTAAGTGCTTTATGGTCCTGTGTTATCAAAAAGTGAAATGTTATGCTGTCAACAACATGAGTTTCCCATGATCATCATTATTATTATTATTCTTCTTCCTCACCCTGAGCCCCGGTTAGTTTTGCTAGTGTACCTGTAAATTGTACATTTTCAATATAAAATGGTTTTCTTTTGTACAACCTAGAAATGATGTATCACTTTCCCTTTTAATGGAAAACTGTTCTAAAACTTTTCTTCAGTGAACTTATGGAAAACTCACTTTTTCAGAAAAAAAGTATTAAATATGTAATCATGAACCATGGGAGTGTTTTATTGATTTAAGAATGTTTAAATAACGGCATAATGCATATGAGCGGGAATAAGGCACCATGTGGAAAAACATGATATTTTCTCTAGTCTAACCACAGATATTGTCATAAAACGCTATAAAATTAGCATTGGGAGGAGATTTACAAGGGAATGTTGGCATGTTTTTTCCAGGGGTTGGTCTGTTTCTTGCTGGCGAGCACCTCCAGGTCCCTACAGATCCTTTTGCGTGTGGTCGAGGGCTGAATGATGTCATCCACAAAGCCTGTAAAATACATGAATTATTGTTAAGCAGTAATCCACAAATAGCAGCAGAAGCGAGCGCATCTGTACTGCAGTGTGGGGTAAACATGTTGAGCAAGAGCTGTGAAGATGAATGTATCTTGTGACGCACCTCTGACAGCAGCGGGGAAGGGATTGGCAAACTTCTCCACATATTCAGCTTCAGCCTCGGCTTGATTCTCCTTTCCTCTGAAGATGATCTGAACAGCACCCTTAAAAATGAAACTGTGTGTTAATATGTAGCACATTTCAGAAGTATTACAGGCTTTCACACTTTCTGGCAAATCAATTTTCATTATTTGTTCTGTTATTGTGAACACTAGAGTTGAAGTTAAAATTTTACATACACCTTGCAGAATCTGCTAAATGTTCTTACCAAAATAAGAGAAATCATACAAAGTGCATGTAAACAGTAGTTGAATTTAAAATTACCCCGTTCAAAAATTTACATCCCCTTGATTCCTAATACTGTGCTGTTACCTGAATGATCCACAGCTGTGTTTTTTTTTTGTTTGTTTTGTTAAGTGATAGTTGTTCACAAGTCTCTTGTTTGTCCTGAACAGTTAAACTGCCTGCTGTTCTTCAGAAAAATCCTTCAGGTTCCACAAATTCTTTGGTTTTTCAGAATTTGTGTATTTGAACCCTTTCCAACAATGACTATAATTTTAAGATCTATCTTTTCACACTGAGGACAACTGAGGGACTCATATGCAACTATTACAGAAGGTTCAAATGCTCACTGATGCTCCAGAAGGATACACGATGCATTAAGATCCGGATGGTGAAAACTTTTTCAATTTGAAGATTAGGGTAAATTTAACTTAAGTATCTTATCTATATGATATTTAGGCAAATGAGAAAAATGTACACATCTTCATTCTGTTCAAATGTTTTCTCCCTCCAGCTCTTAATGCATCGCTTTTCCTTCTAAAGCATCAGTGAGCGTTTGAACTTTCTGTAATAGTTGCATACGAGTCCCTCGGTTGTCCTCGGTGTGAAAAGATGGATCTCAAAATTATAGTCATTGTCGGAAAAGGTTCAAATACAGAAAAACAAAGAATTTGTGGGACCTGAAGGACAAGGACAAACAAGGGACTCATGAACAACTATCACTATCAAACCAAAAAACAAATAAAAAAAATAGCTGTGGTAACAGTATTAAGAATCAAGTGTGTAAACTATTGAACGGGGTCATTTTTATAAATTCAACTATTATTTTCTCTTGTGGACTATATGTAAATGTCTTTTATGCAAAATATCTTATTCAGGTCAGTAGTACTAAATAAAAAAATAACATGCATTTTGTATGATCCCTCTTATTTTGGTCAAATAAATTTAGCAGATTCTACAAGGTGTATGTAAACTTTTGACTTCAACTATCTATCTGTTAAAATAGATGCATCATTGTTGCTTTAGTGTCACTAACAGACACCCAGCAGAAATATTTATAGTTTGTACTTTAAACAGTCAACATGTGATATGATCTGTGCTATCCAAACTCTAGGTCAGCAGCACCTGTTACTCAACTCCAAGCTTGACCCTCCAGTGTAGAAATGAAACGAGTAGAAGGGACATTCACAAGCAGCATAATCACTAAAGACAGCCAAGCATAGTGATCATTGCTGCAGTGTAAGTGTATATCAACAGCAATACTGGACTGAAGCTAGTGTGCAGAAGCTCTCAGAACACTCACGTCTGTCTGCTACTTACAGACTTGTGGTTACACGATATAGAATTTCTTAACTCTTTTATTAGGGGTTGCTGGAACACGTTTGTTTGTATAGGTTGGGACCATTTTTTCAACTCCAAATCATCCAAGATGTTCACGTCTTTCTTTCTTTAGTCGAAAGGAAATTAAGTTTTTTGAGGAAAACATTTCAGGAGTTTTCTTCATATAGTGGACTTCAGTTGGGATCAACTGGTTAAAGGTCCGAACTGCAGTTTCAATACATCTTCAAAGGGCTCTACATGATCCCAGCCAAGGAATAAGGGTCTTATCTAGCAAAACAATCAATAACTTTCTGACAAAATAAGAATGTATATACTTTTTAACCACAAATGCTAATCTTGCACTAGCTCGACTTCACTCATTATGTAGTCATGTTGGTAGGCAGAAGAACTGACAGCGTTTACAAAGTAACCATGCAAAGAAAGCCAATACACAGACATAGACCCTAACCCTAACCGTAACTAAACATGCATGACCTTTCTAACATGATTACATAATGCGAGAAGTCGAGCTAGTGCATTACAAGCATTTGTGGTTAAAAATATATATACTTTTTTTTTTTTTTTTAAATAACCAATCGTTTCGCTAGATAAGACCCATTCCTCGGCTGGGATCGTGTAGAGCCCTTTGAAGCTGAACAAACTACAATTTGGACCTTCAACCCACTGATGCTCACTGATGTCCACTATACGGAGAAAAATCCTGGAATGTTTTCCTCAAAAACCTTCATTTCTTTTCGAGTGAAGAAAGAAAGACATGAACATCTTGGATGACATGAGGGTGAGTAAATTATCAGGAAATGTTAATTCACCCACACTAGACATTTATTATACAAGTGCATTAACCATGTCACCAGCTTCAGCACATTAGTCTTTAGGTTTACCTTTGCACCCATCACTGCCACCTCAGCAGTTGGCCAGGCATAGTTGACATCTCCTCTCAGATGTTTGGAACTCATCACATCATAAGCACCTCCATAAGCCTGGAGACAGAACAGACCGTATTCAACACACAAGACACAAGTCAGAACCATCCACACACACAAACACTCATCATTCTGCCTCCTACCTTCCTGGTGATGACAGTGATTTTTGGAACGGTGGCCTCTGCAAATGCATATAGCAGTTTGGCTCCGTGTCTGATGATGCCTCCATACTCCTGAGCTGTGCCTGTGGAAACAGAACATTTCGTCAGTGTCTTATTTAAAAAGCGAAACACATGCTGGTAAAACAAATGAGGAAAAAACAGCAACGTTAATGTTAAGATAATGAAAGTTTCTAGATACCTGGCAGGAATCCAGGAACATCCACAAATGTGATGATAGGAATGTTGAAGGCGTCACAGAAACGGACAAAGCGAGCTCCTTTAACAGATGAATTTATGTCCAAACAGCCTAAAATCACAAGAAAATGATAAAGGAAAAAAAATGAAAAACTACTGTGAACTTCTATGTAAATGATATAATGAAAATTTATATGATATCCACTACCATCCAGAAGTTTGGGGTACATTTTTTTTTAAATGTTACTGAAAGAAGTCCTGTACATATGGTAAAACAGTAAGTGTTAAAAGAAATAAAAAAAATTCAAGGCAAATCTGAATTTTCAGCAGCTATTACTACAGGTTTCAGTGTCACATGAATCAGCTTTTCTATTATTATTATTATTATTATTATTATTATTATTATTAATGATGAAAACAGTTGTGCTGCTTAATATTTTTGTCAAACTGTGATACATTTTTTCAGGATGATTTTATTTAATACATAATTGAAATCACTTTTGATCAATTTAATATATTTTTGCTCAATAAAATGTAATATAATAGAATATAAAATAATATAAAATCACCCACCAGATGCCACTTTAGGCTGGTTTCCCACTATGCCTACCGTCCGACCATTCATCCTGGCAAAACCCACCACAATATTTTTGGCGTAGTTGGGCATAATCTCAAAGAATTCTCTCTCATCTACTATCTGTAAGAGTAAGATGACAATCAAAAAAACTGTGATGAGCTTTTACCTGACTATCTGAATTATTTGTTCATTACAGATGTACATACACCCTGAACAATGTCCAGCATGTCATAGGCTTTTGTGCTTTCAAAAGGGACAACAGTGTCCAAACCAGGCACCAGCCGGTCACTGTTGAAAAAAAAATATCATATTAGCAGATTGCATGTGACTGAAGAGACAGGCAAAGATTATTAGAATTGTACAAATTGCGCAAATGTGCAAAAACTGTTTCTCACCGTGGATCATGGCACTCAGTGACCGGAGCTGGATCTTTGTTGCTCAGTGGTAGAAAGTTGAAAAAGTCTCGCAAGTTCAGAAGGGCATCAACATCATTCTCAAAGGCCCGATGAGCAACACCTGAAAGAAAACAAAATCTCTTTATATTGCATAGCCAAGAGAATATTTAGTCAGATTATAGAACAAAATTTAAAAGCATTTCATTTGTAAGCACCTGACACGCTGGTGTGGGTTTTTGCTCCACCCAGCTCCTCCTGAGTAACATCCTCATTTGTTACAGACTTTACCACATCTGGGCCTGTGATAAAAAGATAGGAGGTGTCCTGCAAACACAGGCCATTTGATTAAAAACTAGTGTGCCATCAGGAAACATGTAAACTAAATGTAATTTAATATGCATTTGTACCCTGTCTTACCTTCACCATGAAAGTGAAGTCTGTCAGAGCAGGTGAGTACACAGCACCACCCGCACACGGGCCCATGATGAGAGAGATCTGAGGAACTACACCGGAGGCCATCACATTCCGCTGAAGAACAAATACAAATAGTTAGTCCTGGAATATATATACACATTTAAATGTTTCGGGTAAGAAATTAATACCTTCAGAGACAGAGTTTATTTGAAAGATTATTGTTAAAAATGTTCTATTCAAAGAATAATATATATATATATATATATATATATATATATATATATATATATATATATATATTAGTGCTGCCAAACGATTAATCGCGATTAATCACATCCAAAATAAAAGTTTATGTTTACATACAATATATTTGTGTACTGTGTATATTTATTATGCATATAAAAATACACACACATGCATGTATATAATAAGGAAAAATATTTTTTATTTATATCTAAAATATTTATATTTATTTATAATCTAAATTGTATACAAGTATAAATATATATACATATAAATATTTTGTTTTAATATATACATGCATGTGTGTGTATTTATATGTACATAATAAATATACAAACTAAACACACATATAGTATGTAAACATAAACTTTTATTTTGGATGCGATTAATCGCGATTAATCGTTTGACAGCCCTAATATATATATATATATATATATATATATATATATATATATATATATATTATATATATATATATATATATATATATATATATATATATATCCAAAAAAACATATCCTATGCAGCACTACTGTTTTGTATGGAAGCCTGTTTCCACCACTGAATAAAAAAGGTTATTATTATAGATATTTTATGAGAACAAAAAAGTCAGAATTGAGATATAAACTAATAATTTCAAGTTATAAAGTCAGAATTGCAAGATATGAATGCACATGTGAGTTTGTATCTCACAATTCTGACTTTTTTTACACAATTCAGATTTTTTTGTTCCACAGAATTGTCTTTTTTTCTCACAAATGTGAGTTTGTGTCGCACAGTTCTGACTTTTTTCCACACAACTGAGATTTTCTTTGTTTCACAGAATTGTCTTTTTTCTTCACAAATGTGAGTTTGTATCTCGCAACTCTGTTAAAAAGTCAGAATTGCAAGATATAAACTCACAAATCTGCCTTTTCTCACAGATGCAAGTTTGTATCCTGCAATTCTGACTTTATTGCAATTGCAAGATCGTATCTCGCAATTCAGATTTTTTTTAGCGCAATTCTGACTTTTTTGTGATATAAACTCGCAACTGCAAAAGATAAAGTCCTGTTTTGAAAGGAAAAAAAAGACATGTTCTCAGGATTGCGAGTTAATGTCACAATTCTGACTTAAGAACTCACAATTGCATTTTATAAAATCAGAATAGTAAGATATAAACTTGCAATTCTGCAAAAAAAAAAATCATGCGTAACTGAGGAAAAAAAGTCAGAACTGTAAGATAAAGTCGCAATTAAATTTTTCTATTATTTTCAGCTTTGCCATCACAGCAATACATTGCGTTCTACAATATACTCTAAAATTAAAAAAAAATTTAATGTTATTTTATAATACATAGTTTTTACTGTACTTTTGATCAAATTAATGGAATCTTAAAAAAAACCAAAATTTTGTTCAATAGTGCATATATCAAATGCATAGCTGTTAAACCATTCAGCTTACCAAGAAAATGTCAGCATATCCTGCGAGGGACTCAACGCCTTCCTGAATGCGGGCTCCACCGGAGTCATTGAGCCCGATTACTGGAGCTCCCACCATCATTGCCTGGTCCATGATCTAGAAATTCAATTGCAGAAGTTTTGTGTGAAATCTCACCATTTAGCAGCATTATACCTGTTTTTTAAACAAAATGACACTATGACAACCTCACCTTGCAGACCTTCTGAGCGTGAGCTCCTGATAAACTGCCTCCAAACACTGTGAAGTCCTGAAAACAGAAGAACATTTCACTCATGAATGCAGAACTGAGATATTAAAATAAATTATTGCAAACCAATATCTGAAAGGTAGTATCATACCTGGCTGAAAACATAAACCAGTCTGCCATTGATCCTTCCCTGTCCGGTCACTACGCTGTCTCCTGGATACTGAACACATAGGTGCATGTAAAGGATATGTGCTATTTAACAAAATGACTGCGATTAGTGACTCATTGGGCCCCACTCTGTTTCATACCTTATTTTGATCTGCCTCCATGCCAAAGTCAGAACAGCGATGCTCCACAAACATGTCATACTCCACAAACGAGTCAGGGTCCAGCAGGAGCTCCAGTCTCTCTCTCGCTGTCAGTTTACCCTGCACACAAAAGTCCAGAGCTCTTCTCAGACTGTTGTATTTTCACTTACGTCAACTGCATTCATTCTCCACAAAGTTTTTATATCTTACCCTTTTGTGCTGTGCAGCTATCCTCATCTGTCCTCCTCCTGTTAGCGCTGCCTTTCGTTTCTTCTCGATTCTCTCCTGCACAGACAGGTGACTGACCGAATAGCATCGTGCATTTTGCAACACTTTCGACTGGGTAATTGCACCAGCGGCTGCGCCGTACGGGATCTGACCTACACTTTTAAAAGAACATTTAAGACTGTTTATTAGTCCAAGGCTGCTTCGCATTAATGTGTAGGTCGCCATCACTGCTACACTGAGGGCATAGGATTCTAACGAGAAACCTGTCAGTGTCTTCAGCCAATCACAGAGAGCGCCTACTTTTTACAGCCAATCACTACTCGGTCAGCGAAGAGGGCGTGCGTGAGTGAACCAATCACCGCAGAGATGTGTGCAGTTAAGCGAACTTGATAGATGTAGTCCATACTAATGTCATCCATGATAAACTACAGTTCCCAACAGTTAATCGGCTGTAGTGAGAATCGACTATATATATATATATATATATATATATATATATATATATATATATATATATATATATATACTTTTATTTTGGATACGATTAATCGTTGCCCAGCACTAATTTATTTATTTATTTATACAAGATGACAGTTCCAGAAAAGCTGGGATAATGTTTCAGGTTCATTTTTACAGGATGTACATTTATTTGTCATTTCAGTTTTAAATCTTTTAATAATATACATTTTGACTGGAAATTCTTTGAATCATTTTTAGTTTATTCAGCTTATTCAGGGATTTGCGACCAAAATTTGATCGTTTTTATTATTATATTTCCTCAGTAAATTCTTGTTTTGTCGAAAGTATACCTTTTTAGACCTCTTAAAGTCACATTAACACAAAAGGTGAGAGGCGCAGTAAAAGCAGAACAAATAACAAATAAAGGACATCGACAGCGTAATTAGAAGGATGTTTTTATTGTGTATTTTATTACTACATGTTACACCTCTGCTCGCGGTATATTTTTATTAATACAGTCAGACACTAGAGGGCAGTAATCACCGGAGGTCGTATTTGATTCCAGGCGCTCTTTTACTCTTGTTTGGTATTGTTCCACTCAGGATGCAAAAGTTAACAGAGGAATAATAAGCAACGAAACTGGCTCTTAGCACAGGCTAATGTATGTAAATATTATGTAGCGTAGCGAACTCAGTTGAACGCTACATAAACATCACTCAAACGGGAGGTTGTCGCACTCGCTGAGGAGAGAAAAGCTCTCTTATTCAACAACACGAAGAAAAGTGCAGACAATATTAGCTAGCTAGCGAACTAGCAACCAGGCGAACTGTAATTTGTCCAGTTAAACTGAAAAACAACCGCTGTGGTGGACTATTACAAGGATTATACTTTTTGCGGAGCGGAGTTCTTTTTCTGTTTTTCTATTTTGTATTTGTGGACCGATTATACGCAGAGCTTGTGCCACCGACACTACAGCTCGAGGCCTGTTGTGCCTCTCACCAAAATGCTGTTTATCGTTCAGTCCTTCGAGTCTGTATGCTTTATCACTTAAGTGCAGCGCTCTTTCTATTGTGGGATCTGACACGAATGAAAAGCAGACTTTAGTCTGTGCTATACATCGCATACAGCAGTTGATTTTCACCGGACTGACTGGATCTTCTAAACATTCAGCAAAGCTTTGACATGTTAACAAGCAGACGACTCAAAGCCGCCCATCTGCTTGCGAGTCATGTCAAATTACACTCTTTGTTTGAGGCGTTGGGTCAAGCCTGGTTGATTGTGTTCTCTCAGGGGGTCTGATCGAGACTCGCTCTCAGTAGCCGGTCAGCCCGCTTCTCTCGACGTGCTATTGACTGAACTCGCTGAGATGAACCCGGTAAACGCCACCGCGCTGTACGTGTCGGCGTGCCGCTCTCTTTTACAGTGCGACCCGAAGGACCCGGAGACATACGGAGGGCTGTTTAACGTCCTGCCTTTCTTTAGAGACTCACTGTCCTGCTTGGTGTGTGGTAAGTGCCTTTGTGTACTAGACGCCATGCTGTGTTTTGAATATTGTCAAGCAGTACAATTGTCTTAAGCAACAAGCGAAGCGAAGTATCGTCTGTTGCTTTATTATCGTTATCGTTCGCAATAAAGCACAGCCTTGAGTATCTTACTGCTTTATTAAACGTAAGTCACGGTTTGGTTAGTTACCCGGATGCGTGCACAACAGCATTAATTGCATGGGGAATGTTCTACTAAATACGTTGTTCTGCTAATTTATGCTGTCTAAACAGAGAAAAATGTGTGGACGCTATTAAATCATATAGAGAAGCACTTTGTAAGGAGGAAATGGCCCAAACTTTTGACAAACTAAAGTTAATAGGTGGTAAAGATGCGTAGGAGGAGTTTTGATTAAGATATTAGCCAAAATGATAAGAACAAACAAATGTTGTCAGGATTCTTGAAATCCTGGTTCAGCCTTTTGTCCCTCAGACAATTTTATTCACTCTTCTCCTTGATTTGTTGACTTTTTGCAGTCTATAGTACTCCAAATATTTTTCCCAGTCTGACAGATTAGTACAGCCCAAAACATGACAGCAGAAATATACAATAACAATTTACAACGATACACAACAACAACAAAACAAACCAGTGTATCAACCAATCAGCATTCAGGACTTATACTGTTTGCTGCAATGGTGCCAGCTAACTTTTTCAGCAGATTTGGTCTTTTCAGAATTTTTCCCACAATTATTTTAATAAGTCTTGTTTTGAGTTATAAGCTATGACCCAAACCAACCAGCTACAAGGTGAATCACAACATTTGTTTGAAGAAAAAAAAGTGTTTGGAAATCAGACCAAAAAAAAAAAAATGAAGTACAAGACTGTGTACCTAACTGTTTTAATAAGGAAAAGAAGGGCAATCCAATGAAGGATTGATATAATCATAATACAATTAAAGGGATAGTTCACCCAAGAATGAACATTCTGTCATGAATTACTCACCCTCATGTCATTCCAAACCCGCAAGACCTTTGTTCATCTTTGGAACACAAATTCATATCTTTTTAATGAATTCAGAGAGCTTTCTGAGACAGCAGTGCAACTATCATGTTTAAGGCAGTTAATAAAGTTGTAAATACAATAGTTATTTTTGTTTTCCTTTCGTTTTAATGATGTCATTACTACCGTTTTGGGCTTTGAACGTGTAAGTCTGTCTGTGCAGGGTCAGAAAGCTATTGGATTTCATCAAAAATATCTTCATTTGTGTTTTGAAGATAAATTTTCAGTTTTTTGTGGACTATCTCTTTAAGAAGAATGAGAGAATGGGGATAGTAGCACCCAGTTGGTCGGTCTTTAAGTCTTTGTAAGTCATGGTTAAAAATAAATAGAATTTTTCTGTTTCTGAAACATGTCTGTTGCTCTCTATAGAACTGAATATAGTAAGATGTTATTCAGATGCTTAATTGCTTTACATTCATCTATTGTTTGCTTTCTCTCTAGGGAATTTGCTTCAGGATCCTGTTGCTCCAAAAAATTCCTCCTGCCAGCACTACGTTTGCAAGGGTTGTAAAGGCAAGAAAATGTTATTGAAGCCATCCTGCAGCTGGTGTAAAGACTATGAGCAATTTGAGGAGAACAAACAGCTCCAGATTCTGATCGACTGCTACAGGAATCTCTGCGAGTGCGTCTCGGTGTGCGTCACGACAGAGCAGAATGCCTCAGGGGTCAAGGGTTTCCCTGAGGTCAAGAAGATGCTGGAGGAGGTGTTGGGGGTGTGTCAGGAACAAGAAGAGCTCAGTCCTGTCAAAGACACTTTGGATGTTTCTAATCTCAAAACAGAGTCTGACTGCTCACAAAACTCTACTGACGTCAACCTGACTGAGCAGATCCCAGCTGAGCTAGAGACCCCTGAGCCTGTCAGTACCGATGGACCGCTGAGATCTAACTCAGAATTTCACATTGGTACTGTCACTGTTAACGTAAGGTGCAAAGCTAGTCAAGAGGCAAGCGCTGATTTTGCGCAACTCAGTGTGGATAACACAAGCATCGAGGAGGATGTTAAACCTGACATTGCAAGCAAGGAGGTGTCATGCGGACAGATTAAATTGAAACTGGAGCCGTGTCAGAACTCAATACAGTCCCAAACCAGCGGCGCCCTTGCACCAGGACACCCACCGCAACCTCAGACGGGCCTAACGTGCCTCGCAGCCCACAGAAAAGTGCGCCTAAGCCGAAAACGCTCTCGCTCTGAGAGCGACAGTGAGATGCTTCAACCTCTACCCATGACCAGCCTCATCCAGGGGCCATCGGTAGCAGCCACAGCTCCGCCGAAAACAGCATTCGAACCCAAAGCGCCCTCCCCACCCGCCGTCGTAGTCACTAACGGAGGCGTTTTGAAGGTTAACAAGGCTGTGCTGGATTCAACTAAAAACATCCAGATAAACACAGACCTAGGTAATAAAAAAGTTCAGGCGAAGTCTAAGGTGTCCGTTCCGAAGGCGAAAAGCAAGGCGAAGGACAGGTTGCTGTCAGCAAGCGTTTTACCAGGACAGCCCCCTAAAGTCGTATACAAAAAGACACAAGAGAAAAAAGGCTGCAAGTGTGGACGAGCCACCCAGAATCCAAGTGTTCTTACCTGCAGAGGTCAAAGATGCCCCTGCTACTCCAACCGTAAGGCCTGTTTGGACTGCATCTGCAGAGGCTGCCAGAACTCATACATGGCCAACGGGGAGAAGAAGCTAGAGGCGTTCGCCGTGCCCGAAAAAGCCCTAGAGCAAACCAGGCTCACCCTCGGCATCAACCTCACCAGTATTTCAGTGAGAAACGCTGGCACGAACGCTGCAGGAGTTCTCAGTCTGTCCGCAGGCTCCCCTATGGCCTCTTTCCTCACGTCCGGCGCCGACGAGGACCAGAGTTTTGAAGATGCTCTCGAGATGCATTTCGACTGTTGATGGCTGTCCCGCTACTGATATCTCCCTCAGCCGTGGTTGCGTCAAACAGAAATCGTTTGCCAAAACTCTTGTCTCTTGTCTACCGTCACACACAAATACACACTGCTGTAATGGAAAGTTACTGTGAAGCTGAGTGTTATGGCATACTTTGTTTTTATTTGAAGGAACTGTTCGCTTATGTGTGGCTGTTTTATTCACGATGAACTTAGGATCTGTTCTTTTTCTTGAAATATTCAACGACCCAAACCTTAAAATGAGTTTTACAGCAATTTGTGTGTTGGGTAACACGTAAAGCTCATTATAAACTCTCCCAAAGCGGTGATCAATGTGTTTACATTCTGTGGTGAATTTTTTTTTTTTTTTTTGTCCAAATTTATTTTTAAATATATATGAATATATAGCTTCTAAACATTCATTGAAGGTAAAATATATACAGCTATCTGTAATGCCTGTTTAACGTCAGATTAAATCACAATTTACTAATGGTGGAAAATGTAGCACTTAGTCCCAATAGTGTTAATGGGTTTAGACTAATCACTTCCTGCGTCACCCTCGAGTCTTGGTTATAGGACTGGGGTGTCCTGTCTGGATATAGAGTTTTTTTTTTGTTTGACAGATGGTTCCTTATTTTTCAGAATGGAAAGTAGTGCCGTGTCACTTTTAAATAGTCATGTTTCGGGTTTGAAAGAAAGACATTTTGTAAGGGTGATGAAGCACAAATAGCTATGTTTCTCCAACTTTGAGAGTTGCCGATTCATTATATCCTCACTATTGTTTATTGTTAGTTCAGACTGAGCTGAGTGTTTCATCAGTACAGTAACAAGTGAATGTAAGAGTGTTCAGTGTGTTGCCTGAGAATGTATTCATGGCAGTGATATTTTTAAAGCAATATGAGAACGGAAAAGAACGATAAGCATCTTTTAACCCCTTTCCCCACACAAAGTCATCATATTTGTTTTGATGCAAACTGTAAACGAGTATTTCAAGATGTTATGTTCCTTAAACGTTTGCCTGAGCACCTTTTAGCACCCGTTTATGCCTCTTTCCGCTGATCCTGATTAGTTGTGTTTGTCTTGCAGTTGTGTTGTGATTCCTGTTCTAGGGACCAAAACTAGAAATATGTGTTGAGAAAGGTCAGTGAACACGTGTTTACCTGTTACACTGCGCCGTTTCATGTCTTATGTAATGAAGCAGGGTAGGCAGTGCTTCATCCGTATCCTTAAATATGCTTGAAAACTCTATCAGTAGGGCTTTGACCAAATATTGAAAAATCTTCTAGTTGAGTCTTGGATCTTAGTGGGATATTGTGTTGTATTTTCAGATCTTCTAGTTTGGTAGTGTTGTTTTATTCCTCCTTTTGCTTTTCAATGGTCATTACTTGAACTCAGATTTTAGTTTCTTGATTTTGAATTACTGGAGAACCTCTTATTATTGCTGGTTTATTCACTGCCACATTGAAATAATGAAAATTGCAGAAAGCAACAAAAATAAATTATAGTTTTTTATTTCTTGTTTTTCAAAACTCTGTGTTGTGTCGTGCGTTATATGTGTGTTTTGTCTAATTCAGACCCTTTTCTTTTCTTTGTAGAGCTTGGCATAACCGCTAGAGGGCAACATTGTTACACTATATTAGTGGAATAGCTGTACTTATTCAAGTATCAAAAGTTAAATGGGAACGATGAGGTTGATTATAAAATTGTCCTTGCACAACATTTGCATTTTGATATTTGAGTTTGTTTTATAATCATACATCATTTTAATATATGAATGAAGGAGTTAGAAAGTCCTTAATTATCCAAAAGATACAAAATTATAAACTATAGTTGCTTTTAACTTTTGTCATAAATCTTACTCTAAACTTCTTATGAAAGAAACATAAAACAGTCAGCCTATGTTGTTCTGTCATTCAAAAATGTGTTAAAAAATGTTTTCTAGAATAACTACCAGTCAAATGTTGCAAATGTTTTTAAAGAAGTCTCTTCTGCTCACCAAACCTGCATTTATGTGATCCAAAGTACAGCAGAAACAGTAAAATTTTGAAATATTATTTACAATAACTTTTCTATCTGAAAATATTTACAATGTAATTTATTCCTGTGATTTCAAAGCTGATTTTTTTACTCCAGTCACATGATCCTTCAGATATCATTCTAATATTCTGATTTGCTGCTCAAAAAACATTTATTATTAGTATTGTTATTGTTGAAAACAGGCAAGTATAATTTTTTTCAGGTTTTATTGAGGAATAGAAAGTTCAGAAGAATGACATTTATCTGAAATAGAAATATTTAGTAATATTATGAATGTCTTTATCATCACTTTTGATCTATTTAATGCATCCTTGCTAAATGATAGTATGAAAAAAAAGAATGGTATAGTGAATAATGTTACAAAAGCTTTTTATTTCAGATAAATGCTAATCTTTGGATATTTCTGTTCATTGAAGAAAGAAAATACTCAATTGTTTTAAATTTGAATAATAATAAATGTTTATTGAACAGCAAATCAGCATATTAATGATCTTTAAAAAAACATTAACAATATTACTGTTCAAAAACTTTTGACTGGTGGTGTATGAAATATGTGGAATGCAACTAGGCAGAGTTTTTAATTATTATTATTACTTTTATTGCAGATTCAATACATGTTCCTGCTTTATTCAGTTACTCAGTTTTTCACAGTAGAAATATGATAAAATTCATTTCAGGTCTTTGGAGTGAAAGTTCAAACACAATGTTTTGAAATGCATGGTGATATATGACTAGTAATGACAAGCACAAAAACAAGTTCAATCATTTGAATTGACAAGAATCTTACAAACAGGTATGCTGAATATAACGTGTGCATATACTTGTGTATACAGTATTAATGGTGTTAGAACAGAGTATAGGTTCCTTTGTGCTTCTAATTCCTCATTTGGTCCTTAGTACATTAGTTAAAAATACATTTAAATGTGTTAGCCTTTATTTGAAAGCCATAAGATAATTTTAAAACAGCAGAACGTCGAATACTTCATTTCTTTGATGTGCAATATAAATCCTGTCGTGTTGCAAAAGATTGCATCACAATGTGTGCAGTAGGAATCCCTGATAGACGCATTTAAATCTAACTACAAATGTTCGTCAAGCCAAGCGATGTAATTCTGCACTGCCGTTATTCCCACTGAGAAGTAGCAGGGCCAGAAAGCAAAGCTCACACAGCCGTGAAAACCATCTTCGTAATGTTCGTTAATGACAGAGACTCCTGCCAGCTCCAGCCTGCGGGCATACATCATCCCATCATCCCTCAAAACATCATGCTCACCGGTCATAATGTAAGCAGGCGGCACCATACGCAAAACCTCGTCCTCCGCCAGTAAGGGAGCAGCTCTGGCATCCAGTAATGCCGGTATATCCTTTAATATTTTGGGAGAGCCAGTCACTGGAAACACAGGCTTATAATTTTTCCTCACTCGTTTGGGGAGGAGAGTGGTCCAGTCCAGCTTTGATTGGGTCGAGGACGGCAGGCTTTGGTCTTGGGCTGTGTGGTTGTTTATCATGAGGGAGTGCACAAGGTCAAGGTCGGCGCCTAGGTACTCCAACCAGAAACGGGCCATTAGCCTGCGATACAAGATGGGAACATCCTGGTTCTGCTGATAGGAAGCTGTGTTGAAGTCTAGCGCCTGAAGCACTGGGTAAACCAATACCTGCAGTTTGAATTTCACAGTAGTGGTGTTATCTGTTCCAATCTAGTGAGAGGAAAAAACGTTTATTAGCGTAACCACATCTCATTACCTAAATGTTAAGACTAAAGGCACAATATGTAAGTTTTCGCCGCTAGAGGTCGCATTTTCAAAACAACAAAAGCGAAGCTCGATGACGCTATGAAGGAAGGCGGAACAATGATGTCATCAAGTACAGGAATAAGGTAATTCATTTTTTTATTACCTATACCTTCCACAGTTATTCAAGCAGTGACTCAATTATACAGATAAAGCGAGCAAAGAATATTACGTTGTCAAAGAACATTATGACTGACTTCAGTACGTAAGTTTTGCCTCTTTGTCGCCATCTCTGTTTGAAACCTGCAATTGCAGTTATTTGCGGAATTCTTTTTTTTTTTTTTTTTTACACGTGGGTTGTGGGTCGGCAGGACTCCTCAGCGTTTTGAGATGTATGTGTGCTGTCAGTCACTGCACCAGTGTGGATATATTTACTGGAATTGGGAATTACAGATACTATGTCTCGGAAGTCTGTCCAAAATAAGAAGTTTCATATGAAAATGTCATCTGAACAAGTAAGTAACATGTCAGGCTGTTTTGTTCTGACAGACTGCGGTAAAGTCGTACAATAAATCACACTATCAATAGTGATAAAATCTAACTATCGTAAGGATAGCTCAGATCACGTCCAAAGTATGGAAATTATTATTATTGTTATTTTTTGTTCTCAAATTGTTACTGTTAACAACATCGACAATGCACGACTACAGCCTGTACAGTCTAATATATAATTGTCATATAATTTGAATGTCATATCGAAAGAAATTGTTCTTTTAACTTTAAAAAGCAGTTTAATGTTCGCTAGAACTCATTCTTTTTGAAATACAAATCTTTTGTAAGTACATTGTGTAGTCCCCCATTTGTAGCCCATTTCCTCCACAAGAGACAAAAAATCATGCTTTGGTAAATCATTATAAAATCATAAAATGTCAAAATTGTGAGATTAAAAGTAAAAATGAAAATAAAAAAAATAGAATTATGACATTATATTAAGTCATAATATTGAAAATAATTTTTCAGTTTTTATGTCAAAATTATAACATTTATGTCAAGATGGTCAGTTCATTGTGATTAATGTCTATATCTTTCCTTGGGGTCGGATTATTATATGTCAAAATTGTGAGAAAATCTGACATTTCCTTGGAGCATGAGTTTTTAAAATTGTGAGATTAAAAGTCAAAATGAACACATATAGTCATCATTATGGCATGAAAGGTCAATTATGAGATAATATTATATGTTATAATTATGACAAAAGTCAAAATTATGATATAAAGTCAATTATGAGGCAAAAGTAAACAAAAAATCAAAACGTCAAAAATGTCAAAATTATGTCAAGATGGTCAATTCATTGTGATTAATGTCTGAATCTTTTCTTTAGAGTCAGATCATGAAATGTCAAAATTGTGACAAAATGTGACATTTCCTTTGAGCATGAAATATCAAAATTGTGAGATTCCAAGTAAAAAATTAAGAGATATAGTCATAATTATGGCATAAAAGGTCATTATGAGAATGTTATAAAAATTCATTTATTTATTCAAATTAATTATGACAAAAATTCAATATTATGATATAAAGTCATAATCATAACAAAGCCAAAATTATGAGTAACTGAGTCATAATTATGAAATACCATGTATTTCTTTTTAATGTCAAAATTATTACAGAATTATAAAGTCACAGTTATGAGGCAAAAGTAAACCAAAAATCAAAACGTCAAAATTATGTCAAGATGGTCAATTCATTGTGATTAATGTCTGAATCTTTATTTAGTGTCTGATCATGAAATGTCAAAATTTTACATTTCCTTGGACTATATCTTTTGAAAATTAAAAGATATAGTCATAATTATAGTGTAAAAGGTAAATTATGAGATAATGTTATAAAACAATTTAATAATTATGACAGTTTTCATAATTATAACAAAATTATTATATAAAGTTGAAATTCTGAGATACTATGTCATAATTATAAGACAAAAGTAAAAAAAAAAATATATATATCAAAATGTCATAATTTTGAATTTTTTTGGTCAAAATTATAAATTTCAAAAATTCTAAAATTATAAATTATAAAATGAAATTTGACATTTCCTTGGACCATGGAATTTAGATAAAATCAAGAGATAATGTTCTAATTATGACAAAACTCAAAATGATGTAACTATTCTTACTAAGTAATCATTATAAGATACTATGTCATAATTATGAGACAAAAGTAAAAAAAAATAATTTTCATTTTTAGAAGAACCATCCCTTTAACAGAAAATTTGACCCTAAAACGTTATGAAACGATATCCCACTATTACATCATATGGACTAATTGAGTTATAAAAGGAGTTATACCCGCTGAGCCACTGCGGCAGCCAGATTTCCTCCAGCGCTGTCTCCACACACTGCCACTCTTTCTGGATTGACCGAATACTTCGCCAGCACTTCTGACCTCAGGAAATGCTTAGCGGCCTGCACACACTCATTGTACTGTACTGGGAAGTGCACATCAGGAGCCATGCGGTAACTGCACAAAATCGACACCCAGCGTGACCGATCAAAATCACAGATGATTTTTCCGCTTCCCATTTGAATGAAAGTATATACTCACTCCACCGTCACAACCACTGCATCCAGATCAGCTGCCATCTGTCTGCAGAGACTGTCATATGACCCCAACTCTGATGGCAGATAAAGCAGTCACATGAAAACACAACTCACGCATAATCCAATGAATGTAATTTACCTGATTCATCAAGAAACGTAATGATTCATCTTGGACATACTTGGAGCGCCCAAGGCCCATCCACCTCCATGGATGAACATAACGGCTCTCCTCAGCTTTCCCTCCTGTCTGGGAGGCTGGTATACACGTACATGGACCCCGTCAAACAGGAGGTCTTCGATGTGGATCTCTTGGTTTGTGATCGGCACCAGACTCTCAAAATTGATAATAGCAGAGTTGATAACGTGGACTCTATGCCTTACACCCAGTGAGTGAGCAACATCTCCCTACAAAACAACAAGGTCAGTGATCAGTAAACTGAACTAACCGTTCCCCTCATTATGATTTTGAAACACAATTTTTGGTGCATTGACAAAGAGAACAAAAGCCAAGGCACTGAAACAGAGAGAAAAGTTCATGAAGACAATGAATAGAGAACATTTTATCCTGCCCTTGGGCATTATCTATTGTGGTGCCAAGTTGGACAGAGTTCATCTAGACAAGCAAATCAAGGTCATTCTTTGATACGTCTCTCCAAAAACAGATTCTCTATCAATAGCTAATGCTGCATGTTGTCTGTCAGGTTTTATGCTGTTTATTATATATCATTTGATTAGCTTTGGTTAGGTATTATTTATCATAGTACGTTTAATGACAAAACAAATATAAGCTTTTATATTTGGTATTGGTATTTTGATTCTGTTACAAAGACATATGACAACATAAGCTGCTAATTCAGTTTAGAATATAAAAGAGCTTGCCAGCCAATCAGAATCATTCTGTCCTCAATTCACCTGGTGGACTGCTTAAAATGTGATACTTACCATCATCACAACTCCTCTGAATGTGGCATCCAACACCATCAGTTTCCATGGTTCTGAGATTGTCCTAGGCAATGGGATGTAGATGTAATAGGCAACAGCTATTGCTAATAACAAGGTAATACCGCAAAGCAACTTCATCATGATGTGATGTCTCTCTCCTTTTTTCTCTCTGCAGCTGTCAGGGGGTTAGACAATATGACATTGAGCAATTCTACAACATTTTTTTGGAAGTTACTGTTACTTCCTGTGAATTGTCATAGAGCATTCTGGGAAATGTAGTCTTTATTCTTTATTCTTTATACATAATCACTGAGGAATGTGCTTACAAAGACAATAGTATAAAATGTAATATCTTATGTAATTCATATTCATTCTCACTAATTAGGTCATTTCAGGCCATTTCATTCAACTCAAGTCTTTAAAAAACGAATTTAGTCAAAATGTATGGTATTAAATCATTTCATGCTCAAATACAAACGTTGTTTTTTTAAAAAGCAGAAATCCTGTAAAGACTACATTTTTTATGTGAATAATATGAATTTCATTTGTCATCATTTTCAGTGACGTTGACCTCAATAGTCATGTCAAACGTCAATAGTCATGTCAAACGTCCACCACTAGGGGTCATTGTTGTTATGAGAAAAACCCTCATATGACCATTTACATGTGAAGATTTGTTCTGTTAGACATCTTTCTATATTTAATATGATCATATTTTAACAAATATTAGGACATATACGTAATGTGTACATAATAAATTAAATTCTAAATAAGTGAAATTATAGCCTATGTAGGTGATAAATACACACTTTAATTTGGTGTAATTAATCAAAGATCGAGACAGTTCATTTTAATTGTATTAAAACATAAGTGTGAGTTTCCAATTACGTAAGACTTCTACAAAGCCAAACACCAATGTAAGAGCACCACGTTTTTCTTGTGGTAAATAATAGAGCGTTTTCACGACGCTTCATCAATGAACGAACCAAACGAACTCGCATATTATGCTAATTATTGCTGCTGCAAATGGTCAATTATTGTCATGTTTTGGACTTTACTAATCGGTCGGACCGGGAAAAACATTTGGAGTACTAAACTGACAAAAGTTATAAAAAATCAAGGAGAAGAGTGCAAAAAAAAAAAAAACTGTCTGAGGAAAAAAAGGCGTTTGTGGTTGGCCAAACTGAATTTTCAGGGCAAGAATCTTGACAACATTCGTGTTTGTTTTTTTTTTTTTTTTTTTTATTTCCGGTCAGATAGGTAAAATATTAGGCTAAAGTC
The DNA here is from genome assembly GCA_033026305.1 of Cirrhinus molitorella. Classification (NCBI taxonomy): domain Eukaryota; kingdom Metazoa; phylum Chordata; class Actinopteri; order Cypriniformes; family Cyprinidae; genus Cirrhinus; species Cirrhinus molitorella. The sequence goes on along the minus strand of CM065124.1, from coordinate 23,069,573 downwards.
TTAACTAATACTGCTCGTACATATCTTTACCACCTATTAACTTTAGTTTGTCAAAATATTGCACCCTTTCCTGCTTTACTAAATCCTTCTCCATATGATTTAGCAGTGTCCTCAGTGTTTTAGACAGCATAAATTAGCAGAACAACGTGTTCAGTTGTACATTAACCGTGCAATCCATGTTGTTTACATCCATTTATCACCACTATGGCCACGCATCCGGGTAACTGACCAAATCGTGATGTAAGTGCAAACCCTCTATACCTATTCACCTTCTTAGCCTATGGGCAAAACTTCTGGTTCATTAGCCGCTATACGGAAATAAAGAAAAGAATAACAATATGCAGTAAACAGTAAAAATCTTTGCACTACAAACCAGTGTGTTCATAATTAAGCGAATACATTAAAATAACATGGTAAGACACACCAATTTGCAATATCAAGCAGCAAAACTAGCTATTTTGTACAGCTAAAAATTGCTGGACACGGATGAGACCAGAAGCCAAACACAAAATGTACAAATGGCCACACCCACTCTTATGTGAAAAATAAAGTGGATATGGACAGCACAACACTGATACTAGTTTTATAGCAAAATAGTAGCAGTGTCCTGGTTAGGAAAGTGCTCTCACAAATGCTGACGAAATAGATTGTGTCACAAAAATTACACATTTAGCATATGCCAAGCGAGTAAGGTCTGTGTTGAGTTGAAAACCAGACAGCATCTAATGGTAGGTTTGACGTTTACCATAATCTCTCCTCACCACAGTCCATGCATGCAGTGCATGTGCGCTGAGCTCTTCTGTCGAAACCATCCCTAGCCATTGAGGATTTTTGTTACTTCTGTGCAGTGATTACTGTAATTGGAAAAAGACTGCGGCTAGCTTAGCGCAGACTGCCAAGTCAGGAGAAAAGAGCAGCATGGGTTTCTGCCATGCATTGGCCACTTTGGTCTTCATAACTGTTGTTTCTGCATTAGCCTATCTATCATCCCTCCCCTCTCATTATGAGACAATTGAGGCTTGCAACTGTTTGCTTTTGTTAAACGACTTTGGTCAAGCAGAATTGGAAATATCTACTGAAGAGACGTCAAAAATGCAGTGACGTTGAACCGAACAACCCGTTCGGTAAAACTAAACTCGAAGAAGTGCTCCATTTATGAGATCATTTATGAGGCCAGTTTTCTTATAGCTAGCATATGGCTAGCACTGGAAGTAGATTACTGTTAGCCTGTGGCCCAAATATTCATAATAAATCAGAGAGAAATGAAACATTTCTAAATGAAACCATCTGTGGTGTGAAAATAATTATAACGAGACCAAAAGTATTATGACTACAGGATTATAGGAGATTTTAAAGGAATAAAAAGCAGAATGATGCTAAATACATGCTCACTGGGTTTCAATGGTCCTCACAGCATTTGCTGTCAAAAACAAACACTGCGCTCTTTCTCAGAGGCATGGTGTCATGTCTATGATCATTCCTAAATCAGATGTCTGATGAATGATTAAAAAAAAGTCAGACTGGTTTAAAACTCAACTCTGTTGATGTACGCACAGGAAAGTGGAACTTTTTATTCCCTTAACTTTAACAAAAGCAGACTTTGTGCTTACCTCCAGCTTCTCGAACACAAAATGTCACATGGAAATTCAGCTGTTACACCTGGACCTGTTTCTTGTTTGAAGCCGTCTCACCACTAATCTTCACATTGGAGATGACATTTAAGGAACGTCATATCCCACACAAATGTTCATGGGAGTCGCTTCTCTGAAGGTGTGGACACATACCAGTAACTTACTGAGGTTTACCCTGCTAGAAAAACCAAGTGATATTACCTAAAGTGGTTAAGCTGGTTTTTGAACATGCAAACTGGTTAGACCAAGGGTCTTGCCAGCTAAGCCAAAATGGTCTACCAGTCTTAACTAGGCTGAGCTTGCTTAGACCTTGGTTATACCAGCTAATCATCATGAATAAACTATAAACCATACTGTGTGGAAATGTGCAGTTGTTAAGAACTATTTCTACCTGACCCAACCCTAAAAACGGGTTTTGTTGGCATATAACTGACATGTTCAGTCATATTGATTAGAGTCCCTTTTGAAAAAAAAAAACAGCATATACTGGTGAGGTATGTTTTGAAGCATGACTGCTGGTTTGATCTGGTTTAAGCTAAGGACCAGCTCAAACAAGCAGCCATGCTTCAAAACATACCTAACCAGCATATGCTGATTTTTTTCATCAGGGGTAGTGTCCAAAAGTATTAAATGTGAACAGAGGTTTATGAGTTTTAGGAGAAACATGATGTAAAATGAATAAGAAATATTTCAGATTTATATTTTAAGGTCTAGTAAAATTAGGAGAAACATGATGTATAATGAATAAGAAATATTTCAGATTTATATTTTAAGATTATTCTAAGGTCTAGTAAAATTGTGACTTTGAAAATGTGACTTTGTACAAAAGGTCAGATGTTTTTCCTTTTACAAGGGCTCAAGATGCTCTTTGGATCATCTCAAATCATGCAGGAGAATATAATCATCAGGTATCATCACTGAGACTAGCGGTAGAACTGGAGGAATGGATGGTTTATGTCCCTGGTTCATTCCCATTCCTGTCCTGGTCTCAGACAGGGTTGCAGGGTTCTCACTGGTGATAGGTACAGCAATGGGACAGTGACCCTTTCAGACTCTTCTTTGGCCCCAAAATATGCTCAGTGTTGAAAGGTCGACTGATATGAATCTTGTATTGGAGGGACACAGCAGATTTTAAGAGGTCACTGATAGGATAGCATAGACTGGAATGAAGAGATTATAAAAGGAATAAAAGTTACTAATAAGATTCAAAATAATAAACAACTTTCCACAAATTGAATCACATTATCCAAAATGTTAAAGTGATAGTTTAAACAAAAATGAAAATTCTGCCATTAATTACTCACCCTCATGTCATTCCAAACCTGTAAGACCTTTGTTCATCTTCGGAACACAAATTAAGATTTTATTGTTGAAATCCAAGAGCTTCAAGTCCCAGAAAGGCAGTAAGAACATTGTTAAAATGGTCCATGTAACATCAGTGGTTCAACTGTAATGATATGAAGCTATACAAGAATACTTTTTTGTGCACAAAGTAAACTAAAATAATAACTTTTTAACTTTTTAAAACACCTGCTGCATCTTAATACGATGATACATCATTAAATTTGTAGGGAGCAACACACCCTATATCACTTCAATGGAAAGAAACAACTATAAAAAGGCTCACGCTTGCTTTATAAGCTTTGATAATGGATATTGGCAAAGCCATGGAAGGCAAATCCAGGGAAACACCCATGAGAAGAGATGTGAGACAACTAGAGAGAGAGAAAAAAAACACGCTCATAATTCCCTTCACATGGTGTTGCTTGGATCAGTAACACTTGGCCCGCTGAACAGCTTGTTGAAAAAACAGGAGGCTTATTTCTCCATATGGGGTATCTTTTATACACCCTGAACGAGAGGCTCAGATTGTTTTACTCACAATGACATCATCTCTCATCATGTTCCTCAGGCCTGGAGTTGCACTGCTGGCCCCAATCAGCACAGAAACGTCGGCCAACCTTCATTTGCTGCAGCTCCATCTGAGAGAAGAGAGAGGGCAGATGAAGTCCTTAAAAGTCAAAAGACTCCTTTGTCCAGGCCCTCACTGTGCTAATCCAAAGCAGAGCGACTTTAATGAGTTTTTAAGATTAAAGTTCTTTGATACCCCTATCAGCAGCTTTGACTGAGAGTCACCGAGCTCTCGTGTCCCAAGAGAAATGAAATTTAGGATCTGAGCTCCAGACAGATGAACACTCCTTTAGGCCTCACCGCTGTTTAAAGGAACAACTGACCCCCAAAATTTAAATTCTGTCATCATTTACTTATTCCATGTCATTGCAAACCTTTATGACTTAATTTCTTGTGTGAAAATTCAAACAAGATGTTTAGCAGGATCTCTGAGCTGCTCTGTTATGAAAGTGGTTGGGAAACAGCTGTCAAACTCTAAAAAGGTCAACATAAAAGTAGTTCATGCAATTATTTTGCTACATTCTAAGTCAAATAATTATGGGAGCCCGTTTCTGCCACTAAAAAAAATTGTTATTGTGACTTTTTCTCATACTTTTGACTTTTTTCTCCTCAGAATTGTGAGATACAAGCTCTCAATTGCAAGGTTTTAAAGTTAGAATTACGAGATATGTGACCCTGGACCACAAAACCAGTCATAAGTCATAATTCATTTGAAAATGAGATTTATACATCATCTGAGAGCTTAATAAATAAGCTTTCTATTGATGTATTGTTAGGATAGGACAATATTTGGTCGAGATACAACTATGAGAAAAATCACCTTTAAAGTTGTCCACATGAAGTTCTTAGCAATGCATATTACCAAACAAAAATTACGTTTTTATATATTCATGGTAGGACATTTACAAAATATCTTCATGGAACATGATCTTTACTTTTACTTTACTGATTTTTGGCATAAAAGAAAAATCGATAATTTTGGCCTACAATATATTTTTTGCTATTGCTACATTATACCTGTGAGAATTAAGAAATGTAAACTTATATTTTGACTTTTTTTGCATGATTTAAACTCACAATTGCGAGAAATAAAGTCAGAATTACAAGATAAAACTTTTTTCATGCAAGAGTTTGTATCTCGTAATTTTATTATTTTTTAAATAAATATTTCTATTTATATCTTGCAATTCTGACTTTCCTTCTCAGAATTCCATGATATAATATCAAAATTCTGAAGAATCTTGAGATATAAACTCACTATTGTGAGTTATAAAGTCAGAATTATGATATAAACTCACAATTTTAACTTTTTTTCTCTCAGAATTGCGTGATAACTCAACTGTGAGATATTAAGTCAGAATTACAAGATAAAAACTCTCGCAAATGCGAGTTTGTACCTTGCAATTCTGAGGGTTTTATCTTGCAGTTCTGACTTTTTTTTTCTTAGAATTGTGAGATCTAAACTTATGGATCAGAACTTAAATTTAAAGGGATAGTTAACCCAAAAATGAAAACGAAGTCCTTAATCACTCTGCCTCATGTCGTTCTAAACCTGTAAGACCTTCGTTCATCTTCAAAAATCGTTGAATAAAGTTGTTGTTTTTTTCTTTCTGCACAAAAAACCTTCTCATAGCGTCATACATTGTTGGTTGAACCACTGATGTCACATGGACTATTTTAAAGATGTTCTTACTACCTTTTTGGGCTTTGGACATGGTAATTACATTGCTGTCTATCGAGGGTTAGAAAGCTCTCAGATTTCATCAAAAATATCGGTCTTGGAACAACGATGAGTAATGACAGAATTTTTCTTTTTGAGTGAAGTCATTATTCACAAAAAAATCTTGCTTGCTTTTTTGGTGTTTCACAGAAGAATGAAAGTCATAGCAGTTTTATAAGAAGTGATGAGGATGCGTTAATGATGACAGTCTTCATTTATTTTTGCCTAAACATTTAATGTGGAATTTGTTTTAGAAGCATGACTGCTTTTAACTGCAGGCTGTACAGTGTTGATATCCAGATGGGCAGTTGTTTGGTCACTACACGCAGAAGCTAGTTTCCATAGCACCAGGGTACACTGGATTCTGGTAATAATGTGCGGAAATGAAAGGATCATGGAGTATTTGACTGAAAATGGATTAGAGCTGTAAATTAATGCTGAAAATGAATTGCAAATCTTAGAATACCGGGTTCTGTCATGGTTATGGATACTTAGCTCATTAAGGATGTACAAAATGTACCTGCAACCTTCATGTAGCAGCTTCAATTACAAATTTCTAAAAATATAAACATATAAAGGAAGCAACAGAGCGCAGAGGATCAGTAATCCAAGCATGACAGTGTCTTGCAAAATCTAAAAACATGTAGAAATAACCCTCAGGCTTTCCAGACAAGCCACGCTAACCTGCACCTGTCTTCTGATTCTTATGTCATGATGAACTTGTACAAACAGGCAGAGTTGACGTATCCCATTCTTGGCTTTTAACAAAAAGCCCTAGATATGGATTAAAATATCGTAAAGTCCTAATATGTTTCTTAAAGGGATAGTTCACGCAAATGTGAAAATTCTGTCATTAACTACTCACCCTCATGATCCAAACCCATAAGACCTTCATTCATCTTTGGAACACACAAGTGAGTACTAGCTTCAGTTCACGGATCCCCGGCACAGGTTGTACCCATCAGCCCTGTTTGAAATGTTTTAATTTGTATGTTTATTCTTTTTTTATTTATTTATTTGCGCTATTTACACAATTATTAGGTTTTTAAGTTTGTAGGTGTCCAGATACAGAAACAATATAATCAAATGTAAAACTGCACTGCATAGTCTTCACTGTATAAATTAAATATAGATTAATTCTTGTTAAAACTACAAAGTCAAATTTTAGTCAAGAGCAGTCATTCATTTTCTTGGATCAACATTAAGGATACAGACAGAAGCTAGTAGGCGCGGCCACTTTAAGAGACAATGCATCCAATATAATAATACACATGCAATTTCTTTCTCAGCTGTTTACTTTCACTTTAAACATAACCGACATTTCCGAGGATACTCTCCAAGACGGGTATTTTGACATCACTTTGTATGTATTTGTTAGTTCAAGAGCAAGAAGAGGCAAATTCGATGTTCAAGTGCTATGAGATGCGTCTTTCTGTATGCATCCCACCCACATAGCAAATGTTTTCTGGCCCAGCTCCAGGCCACACAATTACGTTTCCTTTGTACCGCAAAGAATGACGGCCCTGAAGTGGCCCAAAACTGGATTAAAGACAAGGGCCACACTTGGGCCATAACTGGCCCGTATCTCAGCCAGCTAATCACCCTTAACTGGCCCTGAGCTGGGCCAAAACAGATTTTATTATTGGTACCAATTCTCAGCCTTAAGTAAACCAGAATCCCCAAATCTGAGCCATACCTGAGCCTTATGTAGCCCAGACCTAATACAGAATCTTAATATTTGATATTATTGCACTGTGTATTCCTATAAATCACCATTATTTATTTTGTGAAATGTTTTGTTAATGTACACACAATAAAGTTTAAATAAATAAAATGTTAAACTGAATAGAAAATCAGCCTTAAAATCCACAAATCACAAAACTTTCCAATATAAATGTATTGCATTGAAGATGTTTTTATCTATAAAGAACAAATCAAGCAATAAAGAGTGAGCGACTAAAGTACATCGTCTATAAGAAAAACGTAACAGACACATATAACGTTAATCACAAGAATTTATTGCAGAAATGTCAAAAAACAGTACCACAGAAAGATGAGTCCAAACATGATACGTTGCAGTCGCAAAGTAGGCTATACCTCATTCAAAGTGCATATACAGACCAAATTTTTCAAGAATGATACAGAGCTAGAGACCTGTTATAAAGCCTAGACATGTTATATAGCCTAATTTGCACGCATTGGGGAGTCGCTCTCTAAACACGGGGTATTAAAATTGTGCGTTTTACTTTCGGTTTCGTTTTAACAATGGCGTGAAACTCTCAGCGGTAATGAATGTGCATTCTACAGGCGCGTCTCCAGGCTTTGTTATAATGACATGATTAATTAACTTGCAGAACTCAGGACTGAACAAAAAGTCAGCCGTTTTTACTTTTATTTTGTTGTTAATGTTTGTTTTGTTATTAAAGTTACGTTTGCAGCTTCCTGCATCCTTCTCCCTGAGTCTTGAATTTTGTTACATACATATATATACACCTTCCATTTTTTGCGACCCGAGGTTTGAAAATATTAGAGCGCTTTCTGTTAGCCATTGCCCTGTGTGTTTGAGCATTGTCTCTCTCGCGCATGCACGCTTTCGCTACTTACCAGACTCGAGCGGCGCGCAGACGTGTTCTCTCAGGTACTGAAATTGAGCACCGACTGGTTTTATGCCTATAAAAGTACAGAGTTCGGTACCCGTCCCTAGTGACGACGCGCAGCAGTGGCCAGTCAACTGTCCTGTGCGTCTTTTTAGGCTGACCTCAGCCAGTCAGTTGAGATCACCGGGGCCCCCCCTCTGCCACGGGCCCCTATAATCGTCGCCACCTTTCACCATACTAGCGATGACCCTGCTTGTAAACATGTGCCGAAAACTGACACTGAAGAGAAGAAATTGTTTAATAAAGTAGTTATTTTTGTTTTCTTTGCGCACAAAAAGTATTCTCGTAGCTTCATAAAATTAAGGTTGAACCACTGATGTCACGTAGAGTATTTTAACAATGTCCTTGTTACCTTTCTGGGCCTTGGGCATGTCAGTTGCATTGCTATCTATTTAGGATCAGAAAGCTCTCGGATTCGATCAAAAATATCTTAATATTTAGGTCTTACGGGTTTGGATACCACTCGCCAGAGCTATATAATAACAGTCAACGGGTCCAAAACAATACAAGATCCCACTGACTTTCACTGTATGAACAAAAAAATCTTCTTCTTTTATGTTCCACAATATAAAGAAAGCCATGCAGGTTTGGGGTTTTTTTTTGGCTTGAAAACTTTATCCTTTTATTTGCACGACAGTTGGCGCACTCAAACGACTTTCCTAAATGTCATTGTGGGCTTTGTTTTTGTTTTCTACCACAGGTTTCAGCATTCAGTCAGAAAGACTCCTTGCAGAAAAGTCTCTTTCTTCTCATGTTATGCCAAGGAAACATCAAATTGTACACACAATAGAAACTCTCCTGTGCACATCTGCTTCTATTTTACCAGAGAAGGTGCTCCACCGTCCTTACAACATCCGTTGCAGGCACAGAACACACACACATGCACCTTTTGCTTTTGTATTTCATCTCCGGCAAATAAAAAGGTGTGCAGTCTGACATTCCTGTCTCTGAAAAACTCAACACGTGAAGAGTTACAACTTGCAGCTGTCGTTGAAAACGTCGTACATACACACACATGCATACTAGTTGAGTGTTTACAGCAATTACAGAGTGTTTTTTTATTTCTTTGAACTTAATCGGTCTTGCACTAGACTTTGTGTGTAGGTTAGCATGTAAACATGTAATTTCTGACAGGAGACTCTCCTGTCAGAAATTACAGGAGATAGGACGTGAGGAGTGCGTGTAGGGTACACAGTGCTCTTCCTCGATCTTGGTCTTGTGCCAAGCGGTGCCACAGTTAAAGGAGTCGCGCACAAAGGATTGTTTCATGGAAGTGAAGGTATGCTTGTACAGTCATCCAGATCAGATTCCTGCAAATTCCACATTGACACTCCCCTCGGCAGACTGCCCTTATTCCGCTCCAGATCTCCATGTAATCAAAGGGCTGATGGAAAAAGATACTGTGCACAACAGAGAAGATCTTTCACTTCAAAGCTGTTTTTGATGTCTTCTTGTTAAACATGACATATTGATGAAACGCTCCATCCAAAGATGAACTATATGGGGTTAGACATTCACGATCAGCACAGAGTAACTGATTTGCATTCGAATGATGTGGCTGTTATCGCTATTAGAAACATTTGACAGTTGTGTTGTCTATAAATGAATGGCTGTCGCAGGTTCTGACAGGATTCTAGCAGTTCTTTCTCTGCTATTGTTGTTATCTCCAAAACGCGATCAGAGTGATAGAGGCAAGAGAAAAGAATGATATTAAAGGGAGAGGACAGTGATAGTGGAAGTTGATGGTAATGATAGTGTGGGCTGATAAAAATCAGACAGGGATTGTAAGAGAAATGGGCCACCGGCCAGGAGCGTTATGGTTTGATTCCTACTGTTGCTTTTCAAAAGTCAGGTACTGTGATCCCTTAAGACATCTCATTTCCACTTTGCCTCTGGGATCATTGTAGTAGCGCTAGCCTTCACTTTGAACCTCCTGTGAGACATACATGACAATAATTCCATTGTATCAGGTCCTCGCTCTTCTGGAGAGGAGAGGAGTGATGCAAGAGGAGGGAAGAGTGTTGCATTTTCTAGGCAGAATGGTGGCGCTGGTGGCGGCTGAGGGCTGAACAGGCAGCCTGCACAGTATTTATGGGTGCTGGAGCAAGAAGCAGCCTGGCTCAGAGCCTCGCACACATCACTGCAGACATTCATCAACAGCCGAGAGAACGTTGCACCCATCCTTCAGCTGACAACCTTCGGCAAAGCTAGATCTCTGCGTCTCGCTTTGCTTTTTATTCTGTTATTCCCTTTTATTGCTTCTGTTTTTTTTTCAGCCCATGGTCATTCTCCCTTCTACTCTCTGTTTGCTTTCAACCTCAATTTCTTTAGGTTTTCCTGCATGTTTTTAAGAGTATATGAACAGTTCAGATGCAAAAGCCTCCAAATCCATCTGACATCTTTCTTTAAAAAATGCATTTTTATCAGGCTCCAATGTATAGGTTTCTATGCAAGTAGTACTATGTAAGTACTTCTGATTGGGCTGAGTGGGATTTTAGCGAGTTTGAAGTAAAAGTGTTTGATGGATGTATAATGTGTGTTGAGAGCATTCATTCAGTATCATTATCTCATTTTTGACTGAGATGGCTTTTAGCTGGTTTTGCATCTGAACTCTTTATATGTTCAAATACAGTCAGGTCCATAAATATTGGGACATCGACACAATTCTAATATTTTTGGCTCTATACACCACCACAATGGATTTCAAATGAAACAAACAAGATGTGCTTTAACTGCACACTGTCAGCTTTAATTTGAGGGTATTTCCAAATCAGGTAAATGGTGTAGGAATTACAACAGTTTGCATGTGTGCCTCCCACTTGTTAAGGGATCAAAAGTAATGGGACAATTGGCTTCTCAGCTGTTCCATGGCCAGGTTTGTGTGTTATTCCCTCATTATCCCAATTACAATGAGCAGATAAAGGTCCAGAGTTTATTTCAAGTGTGCTATTTGCATTTGGAATCTGTTGCTGTCAACTCTCAAGATGAGATCCAAAGAGCTGTCATCAGTGAAGCAAGCCATCATTAGGCTGAAAAAACAAAACAAACCCATCAGAGAGATAGCAAAAACATTAGGCGTGGCCAAAACAACTGTTTGGAACATTCTTAAAAAGAAGGAACGCACCGGTGAGCTCAGCAACAGCAAAAGACCAGGAAGACCATGGAAAACAACTGTGGTGGATGACCGAAGAATTCTTTCCCTGGTGAAGAAAACACCCTTCACAACAGTTGGCCAGATCAAGAACACTCTCCAGGAGGTAGGTGTATGTGTGTCAAAGTCAGCAATCAAGAGAAGACTTCACCAGAGTGAATACAGAGGGTTCACCACAAGATGTGAGCCTCAAAAACAGGAAGGCCAGATTAGAGTTTGACAAACGACATCTAAAAAAGCCTTCACAGTTCTGGAACAACATCCTATGGACAGATGAGACCAAGATCAACTTGTACCAGAGTGATGGGAAGAGAAGAGTATGGAGAAGGAAAGAAACTGCATACCACCTGATCAGTGAAGCATGGTGCTGGTAGTGTCATGGCGTGGGCATGTATGGCTGCCAATGGAACTGGTTCTCTTGTATTTATTGATGATGTGACTGCTGACAAAAGCAACAGGATGAATTCTGAAGTGTTTCGGGCAATATTATCCACTCTTATTCAGACATATGCTTCAGAACTCATTGGACGGGGCTTCACATTGCAGATGGACAATGACCCAAAGCATACTGCAAAAGCAACCAAAGAGTTTTTGAGGGGAAAGAAGTGGACTGTAATGCAATGGCCAAGTCAATCACCTGACTCAAATTAAAGCTGACAGTCTGCAGTTAAAGCACATCTTGTTCGTTTCATTTGAAATCCATTGTGGTGGTGTATAGAGCCAAAAATGTTAGAATTGTGTCGATGTCCCAATATTTATGGACCTGACTGTATATATATTCGGTCCAAAGGGGGCTTCAAATGAAATAGCTACAGTTGAAGTCAAAAGTTACATACACCTTACAGAATCTGCAAAGTGTTAATTATTTTACCAAAATAAGAGGGATTGTACAAAATGCATGCATATTTTTTTATTTAGTACTGACCTGAATAAGATATTTCACGTAAAAGATGTTTACATATAGTCAAAGTCCCTTTAAGACAAGTCATTACACTCGGCAGCCATCTTTGAAACGCCTCTTTCATTAAGAAGGCGGGGCTTCGCGGCCATAATGAACGTTGCATTTTTCCCCATTCAAAACTATACGAATGACATGGGTATTTATAGTCTTTGATATAGTCCACAAGAGAAAATTGTCCAAAAAAAGTTACATTTATAAAAGTATAAAAATGACCCTATTCAAAATTGATTCATAATACTGTGTTGTTGCCCTTCATGAGTCCCTTGTTTGTCCTGAACAGTTCTTCAGAAAAGTCCATCAGGTCCCACAGATTCTTTGGTTTTTCAGTATTTTTGTGTATTTGAACGCCAACAATGACTGTATGATTTTGAGATCCATCTTTTTACACTGAGGACAACTGAGGGACTCGTATACAACTATTACAGAAGGTTCAAATGCTCACTGATGCCTCAGAAGATACTTACAGAAGACAAAATAAATGAAATTTACCATGATCTTCAAATTCAAAAAGTTTTCACTCCTGGCTCTTAATGCATTGTGTTTCCTTCTAAAGCATCAGTGAGCGTTTGAACCTTCTGTAATAGTTGCATATGAGTCAGTTTTCCTCAGTATGAAAAGAAAAGGGTTTAAAAATACACAAAAATGCTGAAAAACCAAATAATTTGTGGGACCTGAAGGATTTTTCTGAAGAACAGTGGGCAGTTTAACTGCTCGGAACAAACAAAGAACTCATGAACAACTGTCACTAAAAAAAAAAGAAAAAAATCTGTGACATCAGTGGTTGAACCGTAATCTTCTGAAGCTACAAGAATACTTTTTGTGTGCGAAGAAAACAACAACGACTATATTCAACCATTTCTTCTCTTCCATGTCAGTCTTGGATGTACATTCACGAAAGTATCACAACGTATACGTTACACAAATGTAATCAAAAACATCTTTAAGATATTCAATGGTTAGAAGTCTGTTTTCTGAAATTCTTGCCGTCACCGTTACCTCTTGAGAAAACTTTCTTAGTATTATTCTTTCCACTCTATATTGACTGCCTCGTGGGATTTATTTAGTTAGCAGCTTATTTAATGGCTCACAGAAATACAAGGAGATGTGATTCATCAGTTGTAAATGATCCCTTTGAGGTTTGTTGGCTGAAGCATTGTCTGAGTTGCCAGCCCTCCTCTATAGAGCAGCAGCCCAAAACCGTAAGATTTATGTGTTTGCATTCTAGTCCATAGTTCGGCTCCAATGCACTTTATTTCAAAGAGCTATTTTGAAGACTCACAGAAAAGAGGTTTGCATGTCTGTCTGTGGTCATTAGTTAGTGAACAGAACAGCAGCCCGAAGCCATTTTAGGTAAACCAAAAGGAGTCATGCTGGTGTGTCACATAACCCACTTCCTAAAACAAGTATCCTTTTTAGTTCATTTGACTGCAAAACACTGCATAAGCTTACACAGAAAAACCATCCGTCAAACAAGGAAAGGTGTGAAACTGAGAGTGTGGACAGCTAGTGTTGATGTAGTATGTGCTTTAGTTGGCAATGCTATTTTCAAACATGTTATTATAGGACCCTTACATTTTGAGAGATAATTGTTATTTTCGGCTCACGATTCCGTATATCGTCTTCAAAGTGCCATAGCAATTACGTATTACATAAATGCCATTTTGAAAGGTCAAATAATAAAAACTGTAGCCACAGAAAGAATGTCTGTGCTCAGTTAAGGGACTTTCACACCAAAACTGGCACTGCGTCAGCATGACAGAATGAACACATCGCCCTGTGCCATTTCGTGTCCAGCTGTGTTGGTGCCATTAGTCTCGACAGTAGCGCATTCTATTTCAGCCTCATGTTAACACGTCGGATCATCAGCTTTTTATACTTTGGATTTGCAGACAGTTCGAAAGCATGTGCTTCTGTCCACCGACGTGACTGGGACCCTCCAATGAGCCCAGACTTTCCAGTGCACCTCATAAGGCAGATTCTGTCATGCCAAAAACTGTTTGAATTAATGTCAGTGTTTTATTAATGATATTCAAAGCCAGACTGTGGTAATGCAAGAGAGAGCTACTGAAATTTAAACACTGGTACTTCACTCAACATAAATTTTCATATGGAAAAAACTAGGTTTGTCTAGCAGGGCTCGATGCGGCTGTGGCTTTGAGGGCCACCAAGGCATTGGATCAAGAGCCTTTGATTAGGACTGTACTTTCTGGACTCAGGAGCTGGAAATACAGGCCGCTGTCATCCTGCAGACTACTAAAGCAGACACTTCATAAGTTATTCTGTATCCAGCAGGCTTAAGTCATTGTTATTCTTGGCTCAGACAGAATGAGGTGTACCGTAGGCCGTCTATGAACCTCCATCGTCTTTAATCAGTATTTAAAAAAAAATAAAATACAAATTTCAGAAACAAATGGAGTGATAATTATGTATGTGAAATACATGAGTTTGATGTGCATTCATCATTCAGAATATGCACATCTTTAAAGTCTGGTAAGATAAAGATTCTTGTCTATCTATTAGGGCTGTCCCTAAGTGCACTAAGTGAAAATAGCCCGCCTTGTTGGCAGTGGCTATTTACAGTAACTCCGCCCACCAAATGTGTAATGGGGCTAGTCAACAATACAAAAGATGGCTATTAGTCATCAGATCTGGTGGCACAGAGGATAAAGTCTGTGTTTAACTCTTTTCAACACAGACAACCCGGGTTGGATTTCTATCCTCTATTGCTATATCTATATCTGTCCTCTAAATATTTACACCTTGTCATGAATCAAGCCAATGTGGTTCCCTCCTATCACCACCAGATGGAACTGTCACTAGAACTCTGAACTCCATCACAAACTCCATTTCCCATAACCCCTTTCCTGGCTGATCACCTGCACAGGTGTCAGCCATTTTCCCTCATTACACTATATAAAGCCATGCTCACATTCAGTCATCGCGAAGTCTTGATTTGCCACGGTTGTCATTTCTAAGCATTTACCCAGTGTTTGTTATCCTGTTTCCGACCCTGTTTGTTATACTCTCTCTGATTGTTATCCACCTGCCTTTCGACCCATGCCTGTTTATTGGACTACCCTTGTTTCCCAGCAGCCTGCCCCGACCTATTGCTTGAACTCGGAGTATTCTATTCTCTGCTCTGTCTTCGTCTTCGTCTTTGTCTTCGTCTGCTGTATTTTGACCCTGCCTGTTTTACCATGAGTACCTTAATAACGTTGTGTTTGGATCCTAACCTGACTAATCCCTCATTAAAAACCTAGTGCAAATAGCCACTGCCAAAATGTTATTAGTCGCTTAGTCGGTCTTTGTGGTAATATAGTACATCGGGCAGCACATCCAAACACCTATCATTCATCGACCTCAAATATGGTTTTTCATCTAAAAGGTGTATGTAGTAGCAACTTTACATGGCGGCTCTCTAATGTTAACCTAGAATAATGTGCATTATTGAAGTGTCTGTGCGGAGTGTGGAAGCTATAAAAAATACTGTCATTTTTGGTCATACAGATAAAAGTAATACATGTTTCGAATCTGTAAAGACTTTACGTTTATTTGTGTGCACTCAGAATAACAACGAAACATTGCGCTTTTGTAAAATAGTGAAAGCAAACAGGATGAGCTTTCTGTTGTCTCTGTCTCTGTGAACTTGAGCATGAAATTCTGAAACTCTGTGTTGCCTTATGAACATGAAAAATATATCTATTAGAGAGCGAAATCTCTATTTTTAAATTAACCAATTATAATAGAAAACAAATATTCCCAGATTATGTAATTTGTATGAAGCCTGCACACAGGCGCATCTCTACTGCCAGTGTTGCCGACTTCTCTTAAGCCGAAAACAAAGCAAGCACTAGTTTATCAATAAATAATGAAAACGTTAATGCAGTCTCCTTGCTGTTTTTCCCTGACACACTCATAATTATTACATCTGCCGATGCCAAAGCTTGTCTTTTTTGCATGCATTTAAGCGCTTATTAGGCTATGTAGGCAATTAAAGGCTCATTATTATTATTTTTGTGATTTATTAATAGACGTTGACCAGAAAAATCTATAGTTGAGGGCAGCCCTACTATCTATCTATCTATCTATCTATCTATCTATCTATCTATCTATCTATCTATCTATCATTAGCATGCAGTGGTCTTTTAACGTGAGGAGGCAAAGTCCTTACATTTTTTTATTTATTTTAATTAAATGTAAATTCATGTCTAAGTCACATTTTCTTGGTTATATAAACATTACTTGTACTACCAGAATAAATATCTATATTGTATTTTTTTGTTTTCACAACGCGTCATCAAATGTCCATATTGGTGGCATTGACCATAAACAATGCCACTGCACTGAAAGAAACATACATATTTTGCTGATTATTTATTGCTTCTAAAAATCAATTATTGTCATGTTTTGGGCTGTACTAATCGGTCCGACCGGGAAACACATTTGGAGTACTATAGACTGCCAAATGTTAAAACAAAACAAAAAGAAGAGTGCAAAAAACTGAGGAACAAAAGGCATTTGTGGTTGGCCAAACTAAATCAGGGCAAGAATCTTGACAACATTTGTGTTCTTATTATTTCCAGACAGGTAGGTAAAATATTAGGCTAATATCTTAATTATTACTGCTCGTATGTATCTTTACCACCTATTACCTTTAGAATTTCAAAATATTGTGCCCTTCTCTATGATTCAGCAGCTTCCACATGTTTTTTCCATGGTTTAAACAGCACAAATTAACAACACATTCAGTGATATCTCCAATATTGGCCTGCATCCGGGTAGCTGACCAAACGGTGACGTAAGTGCAAACCCTCTATTGTTCCTTCAGAAAGATTTGTGAACGAGCACAAACACAAGAGCCGGGATTTATCGCATGAACCAAACACAGCTGAACATAACCATCATAACCATCATATCGTTAGGGCATTGCCTCTTTTCACATGACGTTCCCCCATTCATTCTCAATTACCCCCCACCAAGCTCACGGCATGTTTTAAGAGGTCTGTTAAAACACAATGGGCTCAGGGGATGCGAGAGAGACATGGACTCCTGCTGTAACTTTACCTGCAGGTGTCACTGTCGGACAGATTTACATGCTTTTTATGTCATATATTGTAATATTTGCATTGTTTAATTTTTGTACTATGAATCTATGTCTCATTTTATTTATCCCGATTTTCAACTTCTAAGAGGTGAGAAGAGATATAAACCTTTACTTCTAATGAAATTCAAAGCCGAGTGCAAAAAAAAAAAAAACATATCTTGTATCACGTCCCTTCGTTAAGGCATGGCGTCTGTATCACCTAGTTGAAATACCTCTACAAGATGTTGATTGGGTCTAATAAAATGTGTGCATTTTCAATTTTCTCTGCTGTGGGTATGAGCATGGGGTGAGTGTCACATGTAAAGCTGTCATTCTGAGTGTGAAGTTTGCACTGGCTCCAGAGAGTTTGGCAACACATGCAGTAAACACTAATTATAACATGCTTTCTGACAACTATAAACCTAGATTAAACAAGCAGCAGTTTCTCTTGGCTCCTCTCTGCCCTGCCATTCCACTGCACCGTGTCTGCTTATCTTCTTTGGTTGTTTTTCAGTCATTATTTACACTTGATAGAGTGGAACAACCATAACAACTGCCTCAATTGTGCCTTAAAGGGATAGTTCACCCAAAAATGAAAATTCCGTCGTTAATTACTCACCCTCATGTCTTTCTGAACCCATAAGACCTGCGCTCATCTTCAGAACACAAATTAAGATATTTTTGATGAAATCCGAGAGCTTTATGACACTGCACAGATAGCAACACAACTGACACATTCAAGGCCCCGAATTTCTGGGTGAACTATCCCTTTAACTCCTTCGTCTGACATCTAGTGACCAGAAAAGTTCTGTTTTACACCATTATGGAACTAGAAGGGTAAGAGTGTAACCACAAATCTGTGCTCATTAAAAGGCCATGAGAAGAAGGATCATGTTCATTAGAGTCATTCTGTGTGATCGCAGCACATTTTACTCATACAGCTTTGAGGCAGAGCAGCGGGGTCATCTTTCATGGCTGAGGTCCAGCTCTCTGATGTGGAGGCCTTCATGCTTCAGCGCTGACCCCTGACATGGGAGCACAATGGCTACTGTGTTCGATTGCCAGTGGGCAACAGCAGCCCAGTGGCCTGACTTTGACCATCTCCCATCATGAACAATGTAGAACGGGCAACACACCAGATTCTTGACATTTAGTCCTCTTCCTGAGTGAAAGAGCCATTTACTTCCTTTCCGTCTCAGCAGCTGACTCCTCTGTCTTTCTCCACTCTCTTTCCCACAGGCCCCTCTGGGATTTAATTGAATCCTGATGGTGGCTTTGCTCCTCTCTGCGGCCCGGCCAATTCTGATATATATTCCCCTCCCCTTGTTGATGTTCCATCCAAACTGTAGGCTGGCTGCAGACGCAGAGCACAGACAGCTGTGACTAAAGAGGAAGGGCCAGAGTAATTCACTGAGCAGATCTGGGACAGCAGGACAATCCCAGAAAACAAACCAAGTCAGTGGAAGTGCTGACATACATTTGTTACAGGACAAATAAATCCATGCAGTTTTTTGTGCATACCATACAATAATGCTACTCTGTGCAAGCATAGTGGGAAAAAATGATTTTTCTCTAATGTTTATATGGTGGTTGCATATACATTTTCCCTCATCATTTCAACTAAATTGAAGAGATTACCTTTTCAGCAAAAAAAAAAAAAAAATAATAATAATATGCTGCAATGGCAGAAATATATGTGGAACTATGGTGTGGATTTCACCATGGAAAGCAGAATATTCCATAAATGAACGACAAAAATCTGCCTGTCAGACATCTGTCTTTTTGATTTAACATCACTTTTGTAGTGTCCACTCATGCTATTTAATAAAATCGATTAGAACCCCTAACTTTTACCTAAAGAAATCCACTGAAATCGTGAAAACATTTCCTCTCCAATGCGTGGAGTAATACTTTTGCGTAATACTTTTTATAGCAAGGATACTTTTAATTTATCAAAAGTGATGATATAGAGATAAATGCTGTTCTTCTGAACTTTCTATTTGTCAAAGAAACCTAAAAAATCTACTGTTGCTTTCATAATAATAATAAATGTTTTTTGAGCAGCAAATCAGAAAATTAGAAAGATTTCGGAAAGGATCGTGTGACTGGTAGTGTAACTAACTATCTAGCCTTTTGCACTTTAAATAAACTGCTTTCGCTTGTGTTATTCTCATTTGGATAAAAGCAACTGCTAAACAAACAAATGCAATTTCAAATGTCCTATTAGTGTCATTCGGATGGGGGTCTCAGCCAAAAGGCTCCAGGAATCTTATGCTGCAAATGTTGATTTTGGGTGAGGGGCTGACCTTGTGGCTCGACTTACTGCTTTCATACTGAGAGAAAACCTTTTCCAATGAGCTCAGCCTTTTTTTTTTAAACATTGTTATTTCATTTGCTTGCCATATGGATTCAAGGCCAATCTGTGACCTGTTTTATAGTGCAATATATATTAAAAACATTCTAAATGTATCTGATTTGGTTCAGAAGAACGCCAAGTGTGATTTGTATGGATGTTATTATATTACCAAAAGTCTGTCTTGGGGAATATTTTCTAAATATATAATGCAATATATCAAATCTTGATAAAACTTAGACTCTTTCATATTGGCCCAGAGTATGCAAGCAAATACAGAAGTGAGCACTGGACGCAATTCTTAAACGGCTATAAACATTGTGTCTGTGTTTTGACATATAGCAGGAAACCTAATGTATTTTTGGATGGGGTTCAAGAAAGTTAGAATACCTTTCAGGATTTTGTTTACATAGTTATATTTTAAAAAGAGCCCCAATACATATATATAGAGAGAGAAAGAGAGAGAGAGAGATAAGAAATAATCAATATCACGCATTACAGAAATGTTTATAGAGCGGGAGATGGATTAGAAATGGCTCTCCTCAGGAACAGACTGTGCAACATAGTCCATTTGGGAGGCAGACAGTGCTGTTTAACAAGCTGTGAAATATCTGGCACACAACAACAATTATATATGCACTTTAGTGGCTGAAAAGTGTGCTGTTCCAGTGGTCCTGCACCACTATAAAGAGAGAATGAATACACTTCATATGCTTTTAGTTCTTGGAGTCGTAAAACACGAGTGTTTAGTTGTATTTTCCCAAACTACACTCCAAAATGTGTTTTCCACCTCTATTATATTGATTTTTCTTTTAGCTGCTTTTGTCTGAATCTGACAGCTCTGGTATCACTTTGCTGTGACCTGTTTTTGGGGTGCATCATTGTTCATCCGAGTGTTTCAGAAATAGACACGCTGGATTCCTGCCCCAATCATGCCTTAAGACAAATGAGACTCTGTCTAGCTGTCTCTTTGGGTCATGACATTGCCACATTTACTTACTCTATGACGTGTAGCGAAGCTGTATAATGGAGAAGCTCTTACTTGGAGGTGAGTGTAGGCCTGGGGTGAGAAAACGGGCTGGTGGTGACTATGTGACAGTTCAAGATTGAGCAGGGTAGAGGTGCTGAGAGATGAGGGATCTCTACTTTCATCAAGAACATGGACCATAGAATTTCAGGCATGACTAGGACCAAACCCCTGCATGCTCTCCTCTCCTGAAAAATGTCTTCTCCGGTAACTGATGCCTGAAGGCTGAGCAGGCTCAGCTGAACTTAACAGGCTCATTAGCTTTAAATAGACCTGCACACCTTGTCAGGTGCCTGTATACTGAATGCTCTTTATTATCTGTCAGGAGAGACGTAAAGAGACAGCCAGGGGGGCACAGAGATAACCATGAGTGTGCGGTTGCATAAGGGTGTCTTGCTCATTAGTTGTGTGGTTTAATCTTCTGTGCTTCATTAAAACTTTACAGCTAAGCGGCTAAGCTGAGCTTAGATCCTCTTCAATGGATTGAATTCATACTTTATGGAAAAAACGTCAAAGAATCTGTGGCAAGCGGTCAAAGAGTTTGTGATGAATTACAGGCGAACCGTATAATACGGCTTCTACCTACATGCAGAATGATTGGTGAGTCATGGCAGTGACAGTTTTAGCAATTATATCTCACCTCTGCACTGATATAACTGTCTATATGTAACTCTATATTTATCCAAATCTTTTCAATGGAATTTGTCGCTGGAATTTATCGGTTGGATCTGAAGTGATATAATGATATGAGTTTAAAATGCAACTTATCTGTGCTACATAATGAGGTATAGCAGTTACTGAGCATGGACATTTCAATAGACTTTATCATGCATACATTTGAGATTTATATTGCCACAATTAAACATTGCATAAGCTTCCAACAAGAAATTTACATATTACCTGGCTTGCTCTTCAGCCATCTGTTTGAATAAATTCAGAAGGCTTCACAGAATTTGGATGCACTGAGGAAATCTATTCAGCTATGAATCTAGCTAAACATCTTCCATGGATTCTACAATGTATATTTTAATATGCATTATGTGTTTAGATCCTTTAACAATGATTTTATTTACTGAATATCATATCTTTTTAGGATTTATTTTTTGGTGTTTCTGCCTTTTTTATTTAAGAGTTTGCACTTATGTGATGATTTGGTCAGTTTCCCAGATGTGTGGCCATATTGGCGATACTCGGATGCAAGGGTGTAACTTTGGTTTGAGAAGTGGGGGGAACACAACATGGGGGACCACAAATTGAAAATATAAATAAAAATGTATAACAACAACAACAACTACATATTTCTTTCTTAGTTGTATTCAGTGCGAATAATAAATGTGGCCATAATCAAAGGAGGCTACTCTCTTAATGTTCAAAGTGCAAAGTGCAAATAGAGACCAAATTTTTCAAGCATGATAAAGAGCTATAGACAACTACACACCCTATTATAGCCTACATACTAACAGCAACCTAGATATGTTATGTAGCCTAATTTCCGCGCATTAGGAAGTTGCTCTCTAAATACGGGGTATTAAAATTGCTTTTGAATACCTGTGCTTATTGAATGCCACTTTCAGTTTTGTTTTAACATTTGCACGAAACACTCTGCATTCTATAATACAAGACATCAATTTAACGAATCAGTTTGAAAGTGGGGATGACACAAACGGGATTTTGAAAAGTGGAAATCTTGTCCCCAGTGGAAATTACGCCCCTACTCGGATGTAAACAAAAGCATTGATTGCATGTTATTGATTGCATTGAATATGTTTTTCTGCTAATTAATGCTTTCTAAACCAAGGAAAAAACGTGTGAAAGCTGCTAAATCATATAGAGAAGGACTTAATAAGCAGGAAAGGATGAAATTTATTGACAAACTAAAGTTAATAGGTGATAAGATATTAGCCTAATATTTTATCTACCTGACCAGAAATGATAAGAATAAACATGAATGTTTTCAAGATTCTTGCCCTGGAAATCCTGGTTCAGTTTGGCCAACCACAAACGCCTTTTGTTCCTCAGACAGCTTTTGCACTCGCCTCCTTGATTTGTTATAACTTTTGGCAGTCCAAATGTTTTTTCCGATCCGACCACTTAGTACAGCCCAAAATATGACAATAATTGACCATTTTCAGCAGAAATAATCAGCAAAATATGCAAGTTTCATTTGGTTCAGTGGCACTGTGTACATTCAGTGCCACCAATATGGCTTATTGATGACGTCGAACTTGGGATGTCTTTATATTATTTTTACAAAAACAAATCAATTGGCTACAGGAGACCTTTATTCACCCCCTGGAGCTGTGTGAGGCACATTTTATTATGGATGGATGCACTTTATTGGACTCATTTTGGACTGCTGAAATACCCGCCCATTGCCATAATAGAGCTTGGAAGTCCCAGGATATTATTTTACATAATTCCGATTGGATTCGTCTGGAAGAAGGAAGTCATATACACCTAGGATGCCTGGAGGGTGGGTAAATAATAGGCTAATTTTAATTTTTGGATGAACTAACCATTTAAAGGATGTAGAACCAACAGAAGGGGCCTGCAGCCTTATCCTATACAAGGACCCAGAATCCCTAGTGACACCCCTGGTGCTCACTACACTCAGACAAAAAATTATAGTTTGCACACATATATTATCAAATAATAATAAAAACAATGTTTTCTGGCGTTGCTAGCTACTAACAGGACCTACATAATCGAGGGAAAATGATCTCTAAAAATCCCAAACAATTAGTGGCACAGCTAGAGCTGACATCGCTGTGACAGAAATGCTATGTCAAGTAAAAACAAGAACAAACAAACAAAACAATAGCATTCACTATATTTTTGTTACCTTGATAACGACTGACTTTAATTCGCCTGATTGATTTTTTTTATATATATATATATATAATCGTAAATGCCTGATGGTCTGACATATCAAGACAGTTCTTTATTAAAATGTTACGACAACAAGTATCTATCTATCTATCTATCTATCTATCTATCTATCTATCTATCATACTGTCATTCTATCTTTCTGTCTAGTTCCTAGGTAACCTGTTTCTGGTAAGCGTTTATAGTGTCACCGTTTATATATTCCCGCCCAGCGTGTGTGTGAGGAACTGCCCTGTCCGCGCTCGCTGTAGCTCAGCTCATTCTGCACTGGCTGCTGTCAGCACGCAGAGTCTGAACGGCAAGGCGTAACACTGTTACTCCACAAAACCGTGTGTTGACACGCTAGACGTGAAACTATCGCTTTGGATATCGGACTGTCCTAAAACCCCAGATGACAAGCCTTAACCCGGAGCGAAACGGTACGTGTTTATTGATGTATCGAGTGTTTTACCGCTCACGACTACTTGCCCTGTACATTTAAGTAGAAGTTACGCGTGGTTGTCAAATAAAATGTCTTCGTGACTTCAAGGGAAGGGCTGAAGTTCAAATAGACGAACTGTTGTCGAAGTTGGGCGTTGAGGAAAGTGACGGTCGGATGTTTTTGAGACGATATCAGACAGTGTTTTGAGTTTCATGTATGTTGTGATCGTGGAGTGATTTTACCGCATCGCCTGTGTATCAAACTCACGCTCGCAGTAAACTGACTGCTGTACACGCCTGCTTTTGTTTGTACTCAACAGACACATTAAATTACGTTTGTTTGTAGGTTCACTTTGGTGCTGTGTGATGCCTGTCACTTTCACTTGACTAATGTGTTAATAATTTACCAGAATGACTGAATGCATTTCTTGGAGTTACAAGATCTAGAACTGTAAGATGAATGTGTAACATTAGTTTTCCCCCTCAAGCTACAAAAATTGAATACAAGTTATGAACCGTTTCATAGTTTGCTTTTGGCTGGAAGGGATAAGCTTTTGTTTTTGCTGTTCACCTAAATGCTTAGTTTGGCAGAGGTGCTGTTTAACTCATTCTTGAGCAGTAGGAACTGGCACAGCACTTATGTCCTGTGCATCTTGGAAAGATCAGATCTCTGTCATGCTGTCTTTATAAATATCCCGGTGGGGTCTCTCTGCTGTGGGTGTAATTGGGCATCCCGCCTGCACTAAATGCATGCCTGTCCTGCTTGAGTGCAACCTTGAGCTGTGCTCTGTTCTTTGTCACAAGCCTGATAACTTGACAGATACTGAGACGGCTGGGCAGTCTCGGGATCGTTTCCTCTCTAATTAGCCCAAAATAGCTCTGGATCACAGCTATGCGCTCCCTTGCATTAATCACTTCCTAAGTGCCGGAATTGATCGTTCTGGGTCAATTGCAGACTGTTGTCCTAACACCATATTTTTTCCTCCTTCACAAGACTTAGTTATTCAGCGCTGCAATATGCAGAAAATACGCTTCCTAACTGCCATCCCGAGAGTGAAGTCATTTGGCACCTGATTTGATTCCTCTCCACACATCCAGCCGCTCCGGGACTGCACGGGTCTGGTCGGCTGCCAATGAGCCACAGCGGAGTGCATTGGTGAGGTTTTGGTCAGCTGTGGTTTTCTGCTCTTCCCATTGTACCCCATCCCCACTGCCTGCTATTGACCAAAGCTTATTAAACTCCACATGAAGGCCAGAGCTGAACCACTGACCCCTTACCATGAGGCTTTTTTGGGCAGCCCCTACAGTACATGTGTGTGGTCCTGCACAGAAGTCTGTCCTTAGTCTCCCAAGGCTGCTCATATATAGATAAATGTAATTCGAAGTGACACATCATTGATAACAGCGGGGAATTGATTGTGAATACATACTGGTCAGAAGTTTGAAATAATTGTTATTAGTTTTTAATATTTTGGAAAAAGTCTCTTTGTTCACCAAAGCAACATTTATTTGAATGCTGTTATATATTAACAGTTGAAGTGAAAAGTTTACATACACCTTGCAGAATCTGCAAAATGTTTATTTTACCAAAACAAGAGGGATTATACTAAATGCATGAT
Organism: Cirrhinus molitorella; assembly: GCA_033026305.1. NCBI lineage: Eukaryota > Metazoa > Chordata > Actinopteri > Cypriniformes > Cyprinidae > Cirrhinus > Cirrhinus molitorella. Next base: position 23,044,154 of record CM065124.1, on the reverse strand, counting down.
ATTTTTTTTATTCAATACAGATATTTTACATGTAGTCGTTTACATATAGTCCACATCGTTTACATGTGAGTCACTTGTTTGTCCTGAACAGTTAAACTCAGAATCAGAATCAGAATCAGAAAGAGCTTTATTGCCAAGTATGCTTGCGCATACAAGGAATTTGTTTTTGTGACATTAGCTTCCAGGGTGCATAGACAAAAACACAGACAATAAAAGAATAAAATAAAATAAAATAAAATAAAATAAAATAAATAAATAAAGGTAATAGAGAATAGAAAATATACATATGTAAATATAAATATATATAGACAAAAAATATTTATATCGAAAAATGAATTAAGAAATAAGTGGCATATACAGTTGTGCTGTTGATGCTTGATGGAAGTTATTGCACATATTTTTATTGCACAACGGGGTGAACATTTAGCTGTTCAAATACAATACAAAAACTGCCTGCTGTTCTTCAGAAAAATCTTTCAGGTCCCACAAATTCTTTGGTTTTCCTGCATTTTTTTGTGTATTTGAACCCTTTCCAACAATGAGTGTATGATTTTGAGATCCATCTTTTCACACTGAGGACAACTGAGGGACTCATATGCAACTATTACAGAAGGTTCAAATGCTCACTGATGCTCCAGAAGGAAACAAACAACAACAACAAAACACAGCTGTGGTTCATTCAGGTAACAACACAGTATTAAGAATCAAGTGTATGTAAACCTTTGAACGGGGTCATTTTTATAAATTCAACTATTATTTTCTGTTGTGGACTATATGTAAACATCTTTTATGTGAAATATCTTATTCAGGTCGGTGCTAAATAAAAAATAGCATGTCTTTTATACAAACCATCTTATTTTGGTAAAAAAAAATAACATCTTACAGATTCTGCAAGGTGTATTTTTGACTTCCATTTATTACTAAAATGAAAGCTAGATTTTCAGTAGCCGTTACTCTAGTCTTCAGTGTCACATGATCCTTCAGAAATCATTACAATATTATTTATTTATTTATTTATTTATGACTCAGATTTATGGCTTCCATATATCATCGACTTCCATATGCACAGACCTTATATCGTGGCAAATTATGTTTAAAACATGGTTCGCAGGGTTTGAAATGGACCAAGTCCATGATCTTTTGCAGTGCATGCTGGGCAAGCATGCAGAATTGCACTTACTCGCAAAAGCTTGCACATAGCAATTTTCAAGGCATGCAATTATCTTGCTTGCATAGTCAATCTGCTTCCTCTCGTTTTTGTTTTTAGTAAAGCAAAGCAAACCTGGTCATTTTTAGAAACATCCACTGGGCCGTACAGTCTATTTCTGGGTTTACTACTTGCATTTATGCACTTTGTTTAAGAGCTCAAATTAGACACTGGTTTAAGTAGAGGGATATCAGGACTGCTAGATCTGTGAAGGTCTTCTTGGATGTAAACAGCTTCAGTAACAGTGTGCCTCAGTGAAGCAGAGCTCTGCTATACACTTGCATGCTGTAGGTATAAATGGTTGTCCTATCATGTAGGACAGGAAGTGACAGCTGGAGCTAAGTGACTGTCATGGAGGCCACACCTGGACAAGATCTTCAAGACGAGCAGACAGCATGACCCCCGTAATCTGTTTGTTCTTACCACATAAGGAGAGTACCAAAAATGAACAATCAAATCAGCATGTCTGTTTTTGATGGTTTGTAGCTAAACATTTTCATTTTTTGCTTTCCAAACAATGGCAATATTTAGATGCGTTGTTTTAGTTATTTGTCCAGTGGTAACAGGTAACATGTATAGCTCATTCATAATTTTTTCCAACCGCTCTCATAAACCACTGCATACCCGTGCCATTATGAAATTGACATCTGTAATGACATGTTAGGATTACAACACAGCTTGTGTTTATAAACCAGATCTGCTTGGTAAGCACAGCATGTTTGCGTCAGTGAAAGACACCGTGTCAGGTTCGTCCCTTCTGTGAGCTTCTCCCAGCACAAACCCCTCGTTGTATGTGCATTGTGTGCTAATTAAATTGGATCACCTCTGGAAGGTTTATGGCTGCAATCTCAAGTGCAGCATTAAGAAAACCCTCAGGCAGCTAGTCAAATCTCCATCATTTTGCTCCCTTCACCTGTTTACTTCCATTCAGAGCGCTAGTATTTCCGTGCCACAGCCATTAGAGATTGTATATTCAGAAACGAGCATTCCTCCAGGGGACGGCTTCCCAAGAAAGCTCCTGATTCTGAATATAGTTCAATTTAGATGCAAAAAAGCTCTAGCTGTGTGAGGCCCTGCTCCTTTTGCTGTTATTTCCATACAGCACAGACAAAACACCGCTGTCTGTGCCCTGAATAAAACTAGAGGCTCGCGACTGGAGTGTGTGCGTGGCACAGACTCGCTGCTATTGGAGATCTGAAGCTTGCAGAATAAGATGTGACAGCTTTCTGGTGATGCCCGGTGGAATTGTGGGGTTATGATCAAAATCTTTCAGAAACCATAACAACAGATCTTAGCAAAGCTCAAACATGATTGCAGTTTCTGTTGAGATCTGACCATTTGTAGTGTGGAATCTAGTTGGAGAGTGGCAGATGGAGATTTGGTGTGTTTCTGAGGGTCAAGGTCCTTTTTCCCACAGTTCTTTATAGACTTGTGTCTTTTCACAGATGCATGTGGCGCCATGCAGAAGGGAGAAAAATGCTGGTTAAGTTTGTGTACTGGTTAGTCAGAGGGCAGAGTGTTTAGATTGGAGTTTTTCCATCATTCCGGGTCTGCAAGGGAGGCTGAAAGGCATGCTTGAGAAAATGCACAGTTCAGTGTGATCTTCATGAATCATGTTTTACACACATTACCAGTGAAGTAACCCATGATAGTAACCAAAGAACACAGAAGCAAACACATCTCACACAAGTCCATTCAGTGTTTTTTTTTTTCTGGCAGCCTGCACTCTTAGAATCGTATTAGCCAAGTCTCAAGCTGTGTTACAACAATGTGATCTATTAATTATTCATGGCCCTTTTTATTTAGGATGTACTCACTTAAGTTTTTTGGCACGTGCGCATTTTGCGGGATGTGGAAACTCCTGCTCATAACTCATATCAGGCCTTATCTGTTCAATCTGATGTGGTTTGGAAAGAGTTTCACTGCAAGCATTCAGACTGCATGGCAGGTGAGGGAGAAATCTGAAAACTGCTCCCTGCAACTTATTTAAAACTCAGACATTGCCATAGTAACTGCTTATCTGTTCTAACCCAGCGAACATCTATAAGTAGAGAGCGGTTTTCCTGTGATTCAGATGATTCTTTTGAGGTAATGCTGGATGTTCACGAGGCGTGAGGAACCTGAAATTCAAAAGCGCATGCCACAGGTTTACTTGCAGCTAATGAGGAGGTGAGTCTGTCATACTGAGACGAGGCTTTCATGTGCTGTAATAGATATAATCTGAGCTGGTGAATGATGGACATCTATTTGGTGCTGCAGATTTTTATGACTAATGACAGTCTGTCTAGATTACTAGTTAGCTTGATTACTGTTATGTACAAATCAGTACAAGGCTAAGCTCCTGTCTCTTGGGAACCTTCTGGCTGCTGGTTTAGTAAGTTGCTGACATATCTAATTGTTTTAGCTCTGCTCCAAAACCAAGCCACAGTGGGCACACACCTGACGTGAAGCCTGTGCCCAAAGTAGGCCTTCTAAAATAACTTTTAACCAAATTTGAAGGCAGCATTTTATGTATGCTTCATGAAGAAGTAAATCCTAGATGATCCTAGAAGCTGAGTACATAATTAATCTAAGGCCCCATCTGAAACTGCTGACTTCCCTGCTATAGGATGCGGAAAACACGGGTGGAATCATGGAATGTTGTAAAAATCAAATTTAAAATGCATAATGTCATGGATTTGGTATGAATAAATCAAAAGCAGGTGAGTACACTTAAATCAAAATGCTAGTGTCTGTAAATATTAAGCCACAAAATGCTATTTAAAAGTGAACCCTGCATGTCTCTGTGTGAATAAATGATGCAGACGTGCGGTTTCATTTACTACACACATACTGAAGCACGCAGTGCTTGTGGTGTTTTCACAATCTGCTGCCTATATCAGTGGCGGCTCGTGGGTTTTAAAATAGAGTACACTAGTACACTAATTGTATTGGTCTGGGGATCCCTGCAGATTATTATTATTAGTATTTGCTTAACCACTTTAAAATGGCTTTTTGGTTGCTTTTAGTCACAAAACGTAAAGAAAACGACACACAGCAGAATAATATAATCACTTACCTGGCCTATCACTTGAAGCAAACATCCATAAAAATCTGTGCTAAAAGAGAGCTGCCTGTGCCATTTAATTAAGCCACGACTGCTGTAGCCTATATCCAGCTTAAGCGCGTTCTCCCTTTATGTTAATTTACTGTTTTAATGACAGCTTGGTAAATCTTTTGGCGATCAAATAGTCAATATCACTACTCATCATAAGTGCTTGGTACATTATCAGTGCAGCGGGAGATGTTCAAACTAATATATGTAATTTACGTCTCTATGATGATTGATATACCAGAAGGGAGGCTAGCCTCCTCTATGAGGTTTCCTGTCTCAACACTCCTCAGTGTTGAAAGTGAACACTCGATGGTGATTGGGTAATTTTTTTTACCAACGGAGGCACCAGAGCTCAGCTCTCTCCTCACCTCCCCCTACCCTTCTCTATCGCTTAGCGGTTGTAATGACATCAGCAGATTTCCAACTTTTGTAACATGTATATGACATTATAAACAAAATTCACATTCTGAGGCATGAACTTAAAGAATCGTGAATTTTATTTAAATTAAATCGTCCTCTCATTTTCACTTCAAAATTTTGGGGAAGCTGTGCCTCCCCTGCCTCCCCTGAGGAGCCGCCACTGGCCTATATTACATGAACTCATAAACTCATAAACCGTTTCTTTTGAGAAAAACCAAAACTACCGTCATATAATTTACAAACAGAAACTTAAAGGTCCCGCAGCGATCTGTCAAAATAAAAGTTTGGTTTAACTTGAAGAAATATATCACTTCATGTAATGATAGCACTACTACTACTACTAATAAAATTTTTATTAAAACATTTATATTTTTTGGTAAATATTCTTTAAAAATAATTGACCAGAAAAATGTTAATATACACAGTAACACAGTATTTCTGAAAAAAAAGAAAGAATTAATAATTTAATTTAAATTAGTTTTTATTATTAAAATGTAATGAAACTATTAAAATGGAATCCAGAAAATTAATGGGAAAGACAGAATTGGGTAAAAAATAAAACTAAATTTGAGAAAAAACGTATTTCATAGGGAGACAGAAAAACAGAGTCTAGAAAAATGATAAAATAGAAAATAGAAAAAAATGAAATGATGAAAACATTAATATAAAAAAAAGGTCCTGAGAAGGTGTAAAACAGTATCTGAAAAAAGCAGTATGTCTGATTTCACAATATTCATAAAACAGTAAAGCAATGCAGCTGATGCTGGTAGGTCACATGAAATTGACAATATGACAGATCCAGATTACATTTATACTACACACATTCATGCTATATAGAGCATACTTTTTTAATAGTTGTGAAGTATGCAGTTATGGACTCAGCCGTTTGTAGTTGAGTACACTTGTTCAATCGCATAATGTACCATAATAACGAGTATATGACCGATGTACATTAAGTTGCAAAAGAACACGTGTGTACAAAATGAATGAATTAGAGTTAGTGTAGTAATGTAAGCAAGAGTAAATGAGGTTATGGGGAGATTTCAGATACAGCGTAAGATGGTAGAATAGCAAATGAACAGTCTAATTAAAAAAGTATTTTACACAACATTTTAATGAATTTTGATGAATGAATTTCTGCATCTTGGCACCTTCTGCAGCACTTAGTGTTTAAATGCGCTTATGCTTTCTTGTTCACTTCTTCAGGTGTACTATAGGGATGGCTCGATACTATAATTTTGGCTTGGGTACGATACCAGAGTGTAATACCTTGGTATCGATACCATAGATGACAAATAACCAGCCTCAAAAGATAAGTAAATTGAAAACAATTTAGTAAGTAATGTTAACAAATTAACATGTATTAGTTCATTTATTATTTATAACTAATTATTGGCCTAGATTAATAAGTGCTGTAATACTGTTAAGTCTGTTAAGCTTACCTAAAGAATTTTAACAAAAGTTGCTTTCTTGTAAAGTGTTATTCTTACAGTCAAAGTATTCAAAATCATATTAGCCATTGACGGTGCAGGAGAAACATTCCCTTATGTTATTGATACTAAAATTAATATCGCAAAACTTTTGCTTCATTTGCCTGTTTGAAATGCAAATGTGACCGAAGCTAAACTGATAGCATGTCACACACGCACATTTGAGCTCTCGGATTTACTCTGTATCACATCTTAGGTATGTGTGTTGATCAGTTGTGAATAAAATTTGATTAAATCTGAATTTATAAATGATGAACTCATCTGTCGATCTCTAAATGCACGTTAAAGATCAGGATGAGCAAGTGACAAATGCTTGGCAACCAAGGATGCTGCTGTGGCAACAAATGATTTATTATAGCAATGCTTTATCATCTGTTTTGTTTGCAAAATATTGCCATATTTCACTTTTACTCTTGTCTTTATTTACTAGTTTCAAGTGCGTTGATGGAGTTTAATCTATTTGTTGACACAATATTTGTGTGTTCTATATATTTTTATGAATTTGTATGCTATTTTTTTATGCTGTGTCTGACAGGTTTGTTGTTAAATTTCAAACAGAATAATGAATATGACATAATGGAATCAGTATTGTCTTATCTCATCTCTTGTCATGGTACAGGTTTACTTGATCGTCAATCAGACAGTGGAGATCATTGTTTTGTCAGTGTAGTTTCAGGACTGAATTATCCCTCATGCTGCAATCAAAATGCACAGTGTGGTGGGTGGCCGTTTCCACAGGGCCATGCCACTAACTCGTGTTTGATGCAAATGACAAAACTGTCCTTTGAAACTCAGAAATGTGTATTCCTTTCATAGACTTCCACAGTAATCTAATCCTCAGCCTGGTTTCATTCTAAAACAATACCAAACTAGGGCTTGTGGCGTGTTTACAGCGTTCCCAGCGACAGGTCTTTCTCATAAAGGCTACATTATGCACATTTCTGGAGCGGAGCCCATTGCCTGAGCTCCTTCACGCTTGCAGCGGGACGTGTTTCCTCGGGGCAGCTCTGGTGTCATTGCACAGGCCTGTAGCGTGCGGAATGCAGCAGGATGAGTAAATGTCCGTGTGCTGAGCGGCCAATCGCTGTCCGGCGCTCTAACACTACGCTCTTTTGTGTGCTGTACTCGGGCACGGAGGCAAAGACATTCTTCCAGTGCCAGGAGCGCTGCCAAGAGTTCCACAGGAAAATTAGAAAGGAAGGAGGGCAAAACTGAGAGAACGAGAACAAAGCTATTGTGTGGCTTTAGTTACATGCCTCTCTTATTGCTCTACTTGAATGGCAGAGAACCTTGTAGTTTTTTATTTATAAGGCCGTGTTAAATGTTTTATGGAAGGCGTTGCCTCTAACAGTGGGAATCATTCTCCTCTAACTCAATCCTGTTGTGGGCTGGATGCTAAATTGGGATTTTTGAACTTTACAATGACTATGAGAACTGATAGAATGCCAGTAAATCTTTCTTTCTTTTTATGTTATGGAAAAACCTGCACTAGGGTGAGTCCATGTGAACAGCAAACATGTGGAATAGCAATATCAGAGGGGTGCTGCCCCATTTCCTTGTTTATTTTCTTTCTGAGCGTCACCACCAGTGAAGAACACAATGACCGGTGGATACTACTAAGCTATTTAGCACATGGAAGAGGTTGCAGGGTTCTTATAGTTAACTAAAACTAAAACCATTAAAATGTTACTAAGATAAAATTAAATATTACAAAATGCTTTGTAACATAATGCTATTTACTTCAGCTAGGTGCCAAGGTAACATTTCTTGTTTTCCTTCAGTTTAACTTTGTTCTAAATAACTAAATCAAAATTAAACACACACACTGCTGTTCAACGTTCAGTTTAGGGAAAGTAAGTATTTTCTGTATCACAAAAAAAGTATCACAAGTTCATCAAATTATTATAAACTATCACAGGATCTCAGTGATACTTAAATAACACTAGAGTTTGTTTGCTGCTTCTGGAGAGCATGACCTTCTCGTTGGCCACAATGCTTTAGAATCCTGCTTGGACTGGAAGGAAACAAAACCTGATAGGATTCCTAAATCATTTGTTGTTTTGTCTGTCCATCCTCATACAGCCTCATTGGTTTGCCAGGAAAGCGCAGAAGACATGTGGAAGTGTTGTTGTTTAGAGTCTTCCAGCAGCTGTGGAAAGGACAGGGGTCGTAACCGTCGCCCCTCCTCATCACGTCGATGGGAAAGTGCTCTCCATGCATTCGTTTGCTCTTTCTTCACCCTAATGGCTCCGCTGCTCTGTGGGGGGAAGCAGAAATCATAAATCAGATCTGTCCCTGGGGGAAAGTGAGAGGACAGAAAACAAGCATGAAAACTTTCATCACGTTCCATAAATGCGGGTCATGGCGGTTGCTGATGTTGTTTATGAACGCTACCTCCTTCAGACACTGATGGGCCTGATACCGGGATGGCTTTTAGTCAGTTGTGGTTTATTGATTGCTGGATAAGAGTGGATGTTAGCTCTCAGACTGAGGCCGTGCTGAGGTGGTCCGTGGGCGTCGAGATGGAGCTCGGGGTGGCTGTTATATGTTCTGCCTTGCAGGCTGGTACACACACTTCCAGTGCATGTACAACCACAACCAGTAATGATACCCCTGTGGACCATAGGAGAGTCACATAGACAGACAGGTGAAGCAAGGAAAATAATAAGCATTTTTAGCCTAGCTCTGACATTGCAGTTCTCAGAAGCTGGGATGTTATGGAAAAGTACTAATCAGGTTAGACATTACAAATTTCATTGCTATTGGAGTTATAAAATGTTAAAGGGCACCTGTTATGCCCCTTTTTACTAAATGTGTCCCCTTAATGTGTCTGTGAAGTTTCAGCTCAAAATACCGCACAGATCATTTATTATGACTAATAAATGACTTTATGACTTTATTATAACATTTATTATTATTTATTATGTGGAAAATGTCATTTTTGGGGCGTGTCGTAGTGTGTATCACTTTAAATGCAAATTAGCTGCATATCCCGCCCCGTCTTTAGAAGAGGGCGTAGACTATACATCATGTTGCGCACATGATGGTCGGGCCATCGGGACCATCGGCTCGAGTGAGAACTCTGATTGGATGTTCAGTTTAGCGAACGGAGAATTAAAACGAAAGTGATGAAAACGAGTAAGTAAATGAAGGCTGCACAAACAGAAGGCTGTGAAAGCATTCCAATATGTGAATATTTTCATAACAGCTTCAGCCGCTTAAAATGAAGAAAGTTATCAACATAACTGATTCAAAACAGTAAGCAACCATTTCGGTTTCTCCTTTTGATTGACAAATATATACTATTGATAGCTGCTGATATAGACAGCTATTTCTTGTGCAGAACCATAGACTGTAAAAAAGATGGACGACGCGTCTCCCATTTATTCCACTTTAGAAAAGTGAAGCCAAAGCATCTCAATATGGCCGCTGCCATCTTGGGGGAAATTTGGAACCAGAGTCTGCGCAGTAGTGTCTTGAAGTGGAGCTGCGGTATCAAAGTCCCGCCCAAATTTCTGCAGACCCAATTGCAAGATCACAATCATGACACCACACCCTGTTTTTATAGCATCAAATAACTACCTAAAAGCAAACTTATTAAAAAAAGCAAACACTTGAACATAAATAAGCATTATAAGAACTACCTCAAATGATGGAAACCATGTTTGGAAAAGTGTCATTTGATTATTTAGTTTGCCTCACGTCCCATTAGATTACATGGAGAGGGCGGGGTTGATGACCTATACTGCAGCTAGCCACCAGGGGGTGATCCAATTGCCTGCAACTTTTCAGGACGTGCGAGGAACACCAGTGCAGAACGCACGTCGGCCTATGTATGAGGTTTTTTTTCATTATTATTTATTATTTATCGCATATATTACTTTTATTACAACAGTGCAGAGCATCAGAAGCTGGAATGTTATGGACAATTACTAATCAGGTTAAAAATGACAAATGTCATTTCTGTTGGAATGAGATGTAATATTGGTCTTGGGTGTCCCCTGAATGTGTCTGTGAAGTTTCAGCTTAAAATACCCCACGGATCATTGTGTTTCATTCCTGAATTAATCTGTTTTTAATGATTCAATATATCATTTATTAAAACAGGTACTTGCTGCCACCTACTGGTGGTTTTATTCACGTTTATTTATCTATGACAGTCCTAAACCAGCCAAGGTGCCAGCATAAAAACACATTCAGCAAAATATTGTTTAATCAATATTAACTAAAAATGTCTTTATTTCAAGCCCCAGAAAGAAAACAGCTTAAATCATAGTTCATTTAATAAAGCAAATTTTTCATGAAATTAAAATCTGTTTAAAAATCAGGCAAATTTTGTAACCACTTAATCGATTCCAATTCCAGAATCGGATACTTTTTGTAAAATTAAAATTTTGATTCCGCCTGTCGATTCCTATGTGTGGTTCTTTTCTTTTTTGTTCATCTGTGAGGAGCCGACCTAGCGATCTGCCAGGACCTTGCTTGCTGATCTAAGCACTCCAAGTTTGGCTACACTTGCGATCAGAAGTCAAAAAAGCAAAGTATAATATTTGTGATAAGCTAAACATGCTACAAGAGAGGTGTCACCACCAACATGACAAAGCAATTTAATTTAACATATTGTTAAAGATCACAAACATGATTCAAACACCAACGTGATTCTATTCCTAAATTTCTTTCCTCAACCTTTGACGTGTGCGATCATGACATTGTGAATACTCTTGGTTCGTCCGTGCAGCGTACGATCATACCAGTGTGATTTGAACATTCAAATCTGCGTTTGTGCTGCCACTGACCTAAAGAGAGCCACTGTCATGTATATGAATGAAACACAGTTCATTATTTCTGTGTTACAAACATTCAAATTCTTACAGAAGTACTGGGATGAAAGTTTATAGTTCGGATATAATCTCTAATATGTACGGTAGAGATCAAAATAGAGTAAATCATCCTTTTGAAAGTAATTTCACAAATAATGTTAAACATTTATCGATTACAATGTTATGCCAGTAGGTGACGAAAAGGGGCTTTTAAGATTGTATTTCTCTTTGATCATTCATTCAGAAACACTGATTCATCCAGTAATGAACCAAGTAAATCTTGAGTGAGTCATTGAATCATTCACTTATAAATTAGGCCTACATGTGATTTTGTTTAGTGGTTTAATGTTTTTTTTTTCCTCCAGAATCGTGAGAGAACCACAACTTCATTAAAAAATAAAGTTGAGACTGATTTGACTTAATGGGGAATAAAAAATGTGACCCTGGACCACAAAAACAGTGGTAAGGGTCAGTTTTTTTGAATTTGACATTTATACATTATCTGAAAGCTGAATAGATGAGCTTTCCATTGATGTGTAGTTTGTTAGGATAGGACAAGATTTGAAAATCTGGAATCTGAGGGTGCAAAAAACAAAATATTGAGAAAATCATCTTTAAAGTTGTCCAAATGAAGTTCTTGGCAATGCCTAATCATACTAATCAGAAATTTATTGATAGTTTTGATATATTTACGGTAGGAAATTTACAAAATATCCTTATGGAACATGATCTTTGCTTGATAACCTAATGATTTTTGGAATAAAAATAAAATCAGTCATTCTGACTACAGATATACCTGTGCTGCTTAAGACTGGTTTTGTGGTCCAGTGTCACAAATAAGAAGTGGGTGGATTTTAATCATTGTAGGGTGGTTCACACACTGCCTACACCCATTTATGTCCAAACACCACGTGAAAGTGGATTTTGCATTATAGGTGCCCTTTAATTTGGCTGCTGGATTTTTTTTGGATTTCCATATTTGTGTATTTTGCTTATTTACATTTTAATTTAAGATGAAAGACTTCATGCTTTTATGCTTCAAGGCCTATTACTCGTATTGCCTGCGTTCACTCAAACTGATTTAAATGGTGAGTGCTAGTGAATAAAATTTCCATTTGGTAAGTTCAGCCCACAACTAAAGAAACTATTCAGTCTTTTAGAAAGGCTAAAATAATGACTCCAAATACACAAACTTCATCATTTTGAAAGGAAACAACACGAAAAAATATAATTTATATTTACAGCGCATTAATTCCACATGGTATGTTGATTCGCATATTTTTGTAGTTTGTTTATGCAGATGCATATGGTTTTAAATTTAGGACGAATGACTTTATGCTGAAGGCCACGAATGTCTGACTTTATACAGAAGAAAAGTTCACATTTTTGCCCAAAACAGCTATTTATAAAAGTCACCAGGGATCAGCTATACCCAGAGGACTGCTGTCGAATGCTGATGCATTTCCTGTGAAAGTCAATGCTATGTTTTCTTGAAATGTAAATGCAAAATACAGCCTCATTACTGAGACTGCTGGGCAGAAAGCTCACGTTTATTTGTCTGCAGGCAATAAACTTTGAGCTCAGGCTCAGTTTTTGGAAAGATCTTAATGATTGTTCTGTGGAAAACGCCCTGGTTGTGGGTGGGGTCCTGAGTAGGAACACACTGTAACGTAGTGAAGGTTGCAACATGTCGACATGACTGTAATATCAATGCTTGGCTGCTAATGAGGGGAAAGCACAATGCTAAACATCCATGATTTCAAAACCAAGGCCATGTTTATGATACCTTATGCCCTATAAGGCTTTTGTGCATTATTTAGAAGACCTTGGGGCTCCATGTGGCTGAACCTGATTAGTATTTAGCTGCTTGTGTTCTTATTTTCACCCTATTTATTCTGGTGCATTGCTAAAACACAATGACACACTTCCTTCAGGCTGCGTTTAAGTAGTTTCCATGGCTACAAACGCTCTTGCAGCTGGATGGGCAAAATGAGCAGAGAGCATGGACGTTAATGTACTCCCAAACACCCCTCCTTCACTCTTTCTCCGCTCTCTCCCTAAAGGTCTTGTTTTGGCAGTGTAGGGAGGGATTTTTTGGGAGGTTTAGGAGTAGAGGAAGTTTGATTGCACAGATGTTGCACCCCAGCACAGGTGTGGCCTAACTGGAGTGCACTGGAGGAGCTGAATTGAAGAGATGAATAGATAGAAACACATCTACAGGCATAGAGAGAGTCAGGTAGAGATGTTGGGTTACTGAGAAGATCTAAGATGGGAGATTCCCAGGTGAAGCTTTGGTCGGAAAGCCTTTGGTAAATGCATCAAGAACCTGTCAGGTTCGTTTGACAAGGCAAGGTATGTATTCGCTCTACTTTTCATCTTACACCAAAGAATTGTCACGAAACTACAGAGACGTTCTTTTGGCTGCGGTTAATTTAAAACACTTGAGGATGAGATTTGGATGTGAGGAGAGAACAAAGTAACAACGGAGAGACTGAATTTTCTTGTGGGTTGAAATCGAAGCTTTAATAAGTGAAAAGATAAAGAAAAGCGTGTAAGATGTGTGAAAGTTTCCTTTTAGTAGACATTTTAATTTGAAAGTTTTGTTGTAATTTAGCTTTATATACACTACCGTTCAAAAGATCGGGGTCAGTAAGACTTGCAATTTTTTTTTTAATGAAGTCAAGGCTGCATTTATTTTATCAAAAATACAGAAAATAAACTGTAATATTACAAAAAGTTATTACAATAGAAAATAATGTTTTTTATTTTCATATACTTTAAAATATAATTTATTCCTGTGATGCAATACTGATTTTTCATCAGCTGTTGCAAGGCTTAAGTGTCACATGATCTCTCAGAAATCTTTCTGATATTCTGAATTGTTAGTAGAATTATCAGTTTTGAAACAGTTGTGCCACCAATGTTTTTTTTTTTTTTTTGAACCTGTATTTTTTTCTTTCAAGAACAACATTTATTCAAGCTATAAATCTTTTCTAGCAATGTAAATCTAATGAATAAACATTTACTGACCCTAAACTTTTGAATGGTAGTGTAGTTCTAAGCCCTTTATTTCTTATGTAAGATACAAAAGGAGATATTTTAATCTATATTATTCAAAGAATCTCTAAGCTCTGAATTGCTGCTCTTTTCATACAGAGAGGGCCTCCTGTGACCATCTGCCACCACCATTTTATTTTTCAGATTTGATTTTTATTTATTTTTTCTTTAGGCCTGGAATTGACTTGGAAAAGAGCAAAAGTCATGTAAAAGTTTGTAAACTATTTATTTGAATGTTTTTATTTTAATGTATTTGTTTTAATGTTTGTAACTAATTTATTTTATTATTATTATTTTTTTTTTGTACATTTATTTTTTTATTTTATTTTACAAAAGGAGATATTTTAATCCATGTTTTTTCAGAATCTATGAGGTCTGAATTGCTGCTCTTTCATACAAAGAGGGCCTTCATGACCATCTGCCACCATTTTATTTTTCAGATTGTTAAATTTTTAATGATTTTCTTTATTTAGGCCTGGAAATGACTTGGAAAAGAGTAAAAGTTTATTTTATTTTATTTTTTATATTTTATTTTTTATTTTATTTTATTTTATTTTATTTTATTCGTAAGATTGGTGCTTCACATAAAAATAGAGATCAGCCCAGGCCAGCAATCTCTCTAAAATGAAAATCCTTATCTAGTAATTACAAACAACTGGAAAGGTCATGGAAAAAAATCATTGAAACATCATTGATATTCATTGGTCAAAAAGAGTGGTAACCTTGGGCCATGTGCAAACTTCAAAAACAAATTTGCAATATAAAAATAGTCCATGTGACTCATTCTGTCTGATGCTGTAATACCTAATGGATTTATTTCACCTCAGACATATAAATATGCACGTTTGTTTTGGATTCACACCCAGTCTTTAAACTGAATGATCCAGTGGTTCCTCCCTGGGTGGGTCACTAATGTCTGTAGATTGTGATTTGTTTTGTAACCATATTTATAGGATGTTAAAGGAACTTTCCTGTAAGAGCTTGTGATAAAGGGTGTAATAGGGATTGGGCCTCACAATCCTTTTGTTCATTATTGCACATGGCAGTTGATTAAGTCTCAAACTCTTAAGATGACCTGTCCGTGAATCGTGAGTAAAGAATCTTTACTCACGTTTTTGCTAGCGTTATTGTTAGCTATTATATCACATGTATCTGCCAAACTAGGCACTATCACTTAGGGTTTAAAATGGGAAAGGGTTATATTTGCATCTTTACCTTGGGGTCAGGTCAACACTGAGCTCATCTGAAACTTTCCAAAAATACAGACCTGAAATAAGCCCAACCTCTCTGAGGTTACAAGTTCAGTAGCTGCTCAGATTGTTTATCAGAAATGTTTATTGAGCATTTTATGAGAATTCTATGAAAACTGTCATGATGATGTCTAGGTTATATTTCACAAATAAAAAAGTGTAGTTTGTTTAATGAAGATTAAGCCTATTTTCAGAAGTTCATTAAAAAATATAAATTCTGTCATGAATTACTCACTCATTAGTCTTTTCAAACCTGTAAGACCTTCGTTCGTCTTTGAAACACAGATTAAGATATTTTGTATGAAATCTGAGAGCTTTCTGACCCTCCATAGACAGCAAGGGTGCTGCATGGACCATTTTAACGATGTCCTTATGTTTCTGTGCCTTGACTGTGGTAGGACCCTTGCTGTCTATGAAGGGTCCGAAAGCTCTTGGATTTCATCTAAAATATCTTAATTTGTGTTACAAAGGTTTTACGGGTTTGGAATGACATTAGGGGAATTTTTTTGGCTTAATTAACCCTTTAAAAAGGATTATACACACAAAAATTTGTGTAGAAACCATTTAATTCAGAAACTGTCACTGTTAGTAAATTTTACAATTACAATAAAACAAGTAACAAGTTGAATTAAACATGGAATTCTGAAGTCAGTGGTGTAACATTGTTTTAAAAAGTCAGTGGGGCACAAGTGTTTTTGCCTTTATCATTATAGCACAGTGTTAGGCCTGAAATTCTTAACATTAGTGAATAA
Organism: Cirrhinus molitorella; assembly: GCA_033026305.1. Lineage (NCBI taxonomy): Eukaryota > Metazoa > Chordata > Actinopteri > Cypriniformes > Cyprinidae > Cirrhinus > Cirrhinus molitorella. The sequence continues at coordinate 23,028,064 of CM065124.1, read as the reverse complement.
ATGCATAGAAATGCAATAAACATGCATACTCCTAAACGGCATAGTGGTAGAATTTGCGCTAGGTGTGTAGGAGGTTTTTTGCTCTAATCCGCCCATGTGTCATTTTTTTCCCTTTTAATAAAATCAGAGATGTTCAGCAGTAATCGTATATGCAGAGCAGGGACACAATTTATGTTTCGTTTTGTGAATTAACCAGAATAAATGGGTAGTCTCCGTAACGTTTAAGCGATAGATTGAAGCACTGGTGTGTGAGTGCAATAGCCACTAGAGAACGTCCAGTCACTAAAAACATTGCAGCGAACATGATTTAAAAAAACAACAGATTCCAGTGACAGATCGCAGCTTATTTAACATAGATGATTCATCTGCATCAGGTATATCCTTGTCATGAGATGTTTCAAAAAAGTGATTGGGACAGTGTAGACCAGGGGTCGACAACCTATGGCACGCAGAAGGATACTCGCTGGTACGTGAGCAGTATAGGGCAAATAGCATAACGATGTACATTGTGAGGTAATAATCTCTCATAGTCACACAGCCTGTTAGGAGCTATAAATACTGTTAAACCATGAGAATTAACTTGCGCTAGTCTACGGATGTGTGCGCGACCATTGCACTGAGTTTAATTACTTAAGAAAAAACACCCTCTTTGCCGAGAAATATACTGTAGTTATTCAGTATTGATTAGTAAAAGTTGCGGGGTAGCGCTGACAAGTTTATGAGCTTCTGAATGTTACTTTTTGAACAGCAAGATCTCTGAAGTGTGTGTGAGTGGTGTGTGTGTGCATCAATTAAAGCAGCGAATTAATAAAGAACGGTGATTAAACGGAATGGTTTTAATGCATTGGCCTTGTCACACACACATACAGTGATGTTCAGTACTGTCACATTGCATATCTGTTATTAAAAAAAGTCTGAAAAGCTTAAAAAACGATTTATTAAAAAAAATCTTATCTTTACAAACTGTAATGTAATTCGCTTTTTATCTTATCATTTGAAAATGTTTATCCAGAAAAATAAATGTTTAACCAGAAAAATAAAAAAATGGCACTTAATGCCAATAAGGTTGCCGACCCCTGATATAGACCATGGCAAAAAGTGGTAGGGACATGTCCCACCTGTCCCACCCATAAATTACGCCTATGTCTGAAGTACAAAGATTGAAATAGCATTTAAAACATACTCAAATAATCTTTCAATAATCAGTTTACTTCAAGTATTTTTTTGACTTAGTGTTGACATTTTATGACATTGTTGTGTAACGTAATATGAAAAACCTAAAATTATTCATAATTCGTCATAATTTAATTTATTTTACTGTACATATAATACATATACATATGAAAAGTTCAGATGCAAAACCAGCTAAAAGCCATCTTGGTCAAAAATGAGATAATGATACTGAATGAATGCTCTTGACACATATTATACGTCCATCAAATACTTTTAATAAAAATGCATTTTTTATAGAAAGATGTCAGATGAATTTAGAGGCTTTTGCATCTGAACTCGTCATATATTTACTCAGATTTATATAAAAAATGTGTTAGTTTTATTTTCCCGACATATTACAGTAATGAGAAATTGTGATGAATTTATTTCCTTCCACAATAAATAAATGTCCTGCTAATTTACTCACCCCCATATCATCCAAGATGTTCATGTCTTTCTTTCTTCAGTCCAAAGAGAGGAAAACATTGCAGGATTTTTCTCCATATAGTGGACTTCAGTGGTGGCCAATGGGTTGAATGTCCAAATTGCAGTTTCAATGCAGCTTCGAAGGGCTCTAGACAATCATAGCCAAGGAATAAGGGTCTTATCCAGCGAAACAATCAGTCATTTTCTAAAAAAACATAAAAATGTTTATACTTTTAACCACAAAAGTTTTGTACTTCGGTTCAAAAAGGTAGAGTATGGTGAAAAACTCTGTCTCATTTTCTCCACCAACTTCAAAATCGTTCGACGTCATTGTTTTGCCCTTTTTTGTAAAGGGTGTTTGACTTTCTTTGCACATTTGCTTTGTAAACACTGGGTCGAGCTAGTTCAAGATGAGCATTTGTTGTTAAAAAGTATCTAAATTTGATTTTTTTCACAAAATGAAAGATTGTTTCACTAGATAAGACCCTTATTCCTCGGCAGGGATTGTGTAGAGCTCTTTGAAGCTGCATTGAAACTGCAATTAAAGTTCACTATATGGAGAAAAATACAGTTTTCCTCTGAAACTTAGTTTCTTTTCTGCTGAAGAAAAAAAAAGACATGATCATCTTGGAAGACACAGGGGTGAGTAAATTATCAGGAAATTTGTATTCTGGAAGTTCTTTCAGTTTTGTCATTTTGCTAAAGGTTCAAGGATAGATGTAAGTCTGGTCAGTCTGTTAACAGAGAAAAACAATCCAAAGGGCTAAAAGCCAAGAAAAATAATCCTTCAAATTTCTGGGATTTACTCCCCCTGACAAGAAAAAATATATCACAGGTTTGCACCTACTCAATCATGATTTTTTTTCCTTCTTTTTTTGTGGCACTGAGTCAGGGGGCGAGCTGTGGTTTTGCATACGTATGTGCATGGAAACTTACTCATGCTGCAACATACTAAGTTTGGGAAGTCAGTATACGCAAACAGCTAAATATATCAATGTGACATAAGCAATCGCTTTTATGTCTCAATCTAGAGTTCTGGGTATAGATGGAGTTATTCCAACCACCATTGATTACTTCTTTTTAGCCTGTTTTTATAAACATCCACCCAGTCTGGGTTTGCAGAAAGAATGAATCCGCAATTATGATTTCATGTGACGTGATGAATCATTTTGTGAAGTGATTTAGGCTTCAATGCTTCAGTGAGTGAAGCTCTGTAATGACTGAAACGGTCATGGCAGAACCGCTGCTGAACTAATCCAACATTGCTCAACGTTTACGAATCCTCAGCCGATAGCATCTGAAATTGCTTTTTAATGACAAGCCCATTCGAATTCCCGTTATTTGCTGAGTAAGAAAGGCTAGTGAATTAAAAGATCAGATTTAAAGGGAATGCGAGCACAGGAATGGGTCTAAACCATTTTTTCCACCATGTTTTGGTTTAAAGTAGGCCACTAGTCCAGTGAGTACATTACAAACTGGTTCCAGTGATTCACTTAATGCAATCGAGTGGTTGGTGTTCTGCCATTTCATGGTGTCAAGTAACATTGCATTGTGGGTTGACTTAGTCATTTTCAAGGGAAAAGCAGTGTTCACACAGTGTACCATTTGATTAGTTTTTTAAAAAGAAGCAGACAGTGAAGGGAAAAGTGGCTCACAGTATGTCTGTGTTTCATTTAAACAAAAAGCCTTTTTTCTTTTGAAAATGTCAATGTTTGGTTGAATATTAACTGCACCTGTAGAACTGAATCAGTTTTTTGCACTTTATTCCACAGGTAGGAGTACGGATCCTCTCTGGACTGCGAGAGCTGCGTTGGGCTAGAGCTGGACTCCAAATAAACAGGTAATGAACGGAAGGAGCGGGTAGCTAAAACTAAACCCATGTGATTGTTGACAGATGGTGCTTGTTTGTTTTCCTGCCTGTAACTCAGAAGTGTGTGGTGGTACTTCTTTTTTACTTACTTACACTTTCTCCAGGAAAACGTAATGCCTGGAGAAAGTGTAGCTATTACGTCTGCACCACTGAGCCCCAAAGGCACCATACCAACCACCTGTGTGTCTGCTTGGACTGTGTTTTTTTTTTTTAATAAGTTGGTGAGTGTAACATTTCTGACAAGGGGCCTTTTACATGCCATTGACTAAACTAAAACATGGCAGTAATGAGAGCCTATAGCTCTCACTCTGTGAAGCGTCCGATGAAAAGAGAAACTCTCCAAAGACGTTGAATCACAGCCATAACCTGTAAATCAAGGCGGCTTTGTAGAAACCTCTGCGTAGTCCACTTCAGTGTAGACCATTGCTCAGAAACGCACATGAGTCACACTTATTGCGGCGGTAAAACAACCTCACGATCTGGCCTCAGTCTCACGGGACATTCTTAAGGAGTGAGGTAAGACAGACCCAGGAAACCTCCCAGCATTTTATTCTTTGGATTATTTCTCTTTATGGGAAAATACTGTCACCACTCCCTCTTAGTGCTGTTCCCTTTAAAAGAAAAGAGCCAGACAAAGCACTGGATCAAATTTAGACTAAAGTGTCTGCACACAAACCCTGAACAGATTGAGAGATAGAGATATATTAATAGATATATATATATATATATATAGATGAGAAATGAATGGAGATAGTCAGATGTGGATACATTGATTGATAGATATAGACATTTAGATAGATAATAGATTAACAGATAGACATCTGATGTATAGACAGACTGTGTTGTCATTATTTGTGATGAACAGGAAGGACCTCAGGCTTGCTGAAATGTTTGATTATTTATATACTTAAAATGTGTGATTCAAAGTGGAAGTGTCTTTCCTCAGCATTTTTGCATGAGTCATTTAGCATGTGGAAGCTTTGTTCTTTGGTAAACAAGTATTAGTTAAGCAAAGGAATCTTTAGAAAATGGTAATAAAATATAACAAGAAATTAAACTGTGTCAGAACAAATTCATTTTGATAATGTCAGATAACTTTGATAGAAAGATACGTAATGGAGTACAATCAACCAAAAATTCAGACAACTGTTAGTAAGATAATATTTACACAACTATCAATGCTTTGTTGACCAATTACCAAGCACAGGGTTTCCACGGGTCATGGACTTTCTGGAATATCATGGAATTTTAAAAGGTCTATTCCAGTCATTGAAAGTCAGTGAATTTCATATTTTTTTTGGTGTAAGTCATGGAATATCAGGGATTTTTGTTTGGTGCTTTTAATTTTAGTTTCCATTTATCAAATTGTTTTTATACAGTTTTTTTTTTTCACGTTTTGCCTATTTTTATGTTTAGGCTATGTTTATCTTTCAGTGCCATTATATTCCCTTCCTGCACGTCAACTGGCAATCACTTAAGTCAAATTCGGTCACCAGGCTGTACCTGATAACTAAGGCAAACGTGCCAGGAAAATGTAAATTTCAAGAGCTTTGGCTACAAAATTACTACTTCATAAACTGGGTGTGAAAAGTAGATGATAGAAAAGCAAAAACTAAATGTGAAGAAATAAACTGAATGATGGACATGTTCACAAACTGAAAATCCTTCAGAGTGTTTAACCCCTGAAAAAAATTAAAAATAATTTCTGTAGAAATAGTACAGAAAAAGCCAGTTTCTGCCACTAAATAAAAAATAAAAAAAAGGTTATTGCGACTTCTCACAATTCTGACTTATTTTCTCACAATTGCATGATACAAACTTGCAATTCTGAGAAATAAAGTCAGAATTGTGTGATATAAACTTGCAATTCTGTGAACATCAGTATTTTTTCTCCTCAGAAACGAGTTTATATCTCACAATTCTGAGAAAAAAAGCCAGAGTTGCAAGATACAAACTCACAATTGCCAGAAAAAAAGTCAGAATTGCGAGTTTTATCTTTATCTTTTTTTTTATTTTGTGGCAGAAATGGGCTTCCATAGTTTTGTACTAAAATCGTCTGTAAACAAGTAAATAAAGCTTGCAAATGGATTTATCTGATCATTATAGGTCATGGAAATGCAGCTTTTTAGTCAGTGAAAGTCAGGGAAAAGTCAGGGAATTTGGCTTAGAGTGGGAACCCTGCAAGCAATGCTTAATTTTGTTCAGTCTGTGGTTAGCAATTAAAGAAAAAACACTTAAGCAAAACATGGTCAGGTCAAAGTGTCTCAATTTTTACTCCCAAATTTTTATGAATTTTACTGATAGTCCACTGCATGAAGATTTTTTGGGTATAATATGTCACAGAGTACTTTATTTTGCTATCCTCAATTACATAATGAACTGTAGTGCCCTATAGTTACATATATGTCATATATCTGGTGAACACAACATTGTACATTTGGTATATTTTTAAATCATTTATGTCACACTGAAATGCTTCTGCTCTTGTGTATAAAAGCTTGTTCAAGAAAAATCGTTAGGGGCCTGTGAAATCTGTTTTCATTTCTCCCAAATTTTGTTTTATTTTTTTTCCAAATTCCTTTTTTCCATTTTATTTTTATTTGTTCTAGAATCTGTTGTAATTTTTCTAGGCTCTGTTTTAATAGATAATTAAATAATATTATTAAAAAGAATGTATAATTATTTGAAATTATGAAACTGAACCCAATTTAAAAACAATTTATTAAACGTTTAACAAAAGTTTTTAGGCCATATAAAATAGTTTTTTTTTTTTATCAAATGTAGTTTTATTCTTACCAAATTCTGTGTTTTCCATTTAATTTTTCCTGATTACATTTTAATGGTTTTATTAAATGTTAATAATCAAAAGCATCTCTAATTAATTAATTTTATTAATTTATTTTTTTATTTATTTTTTCAGAAATACTGTTGTGTATTTACATTTTTCTGGTAAATAATCATTAAAAATAATGTTTTAATAATAATGTAATTATTAATAGTCGTATCATTACATTAAGTAATATATTTCTATCATGGCTTTTAAGTTAAACCAAACTGTGAAGACCTATACGTTTCTTTTTGTGTATGATATGACGATTTTCAGTTTCTCAAACTAAACTGTGAAATGCTCATGAAGTGACTCTCAGAGCAGTTCTAGAGATTGTGGATGTGTTCATATACTGGTATATTAAAGCAGCAGAGGCTAAAATCACAGCAAGCAGTATGCATATGTTTGCAGTAAACAAAACAGCATGTCTGCAGCACAATGGTATTTTTGCAGCTTAATATTCACAGACACTAGTCCATATTGCGTTTTGATTTAATTAAACTGACCTTCTTTTGATTTATTCATACCAAATTTGGCAAATTCCATGACATTCCGTGTTATGCAGTAAATTAAATGGTTATGACTAGATTCTGCAATTCTGAAGGCCCTAGATTGTGTATCTCACAATTGTGACAGTTTTTCTTGTAATTGCAACCTTTATATCAAAAAACTTATTTTTGTTTTATCCCATAATTATGAAATTCAGTATGAACGAGGAACTTCCATAATTGTCAGTTATTTACTGATCAAATTAGTCTCAGTAAAAGACAGTGACTGCCAAATAATGGCAGAATGTGTAAAGAAATTACCAATTAATGGCACGATTTCATTGCAGTATGCAAATCATTTGTCATAAATCAAGGCTGATGGCTTTAACCACATGTGGAGTCGTGTTCGTCACACTGCTTTGAGTTTTCCTGCGATTGTTTTAATCGCAGATTTGCAGCAAAGCTCGCTTTGCTCGTTGGGTAGAGACACTTGTCTTGAAATACTGAGAACATGTATCATGTGAAAACAGTGCCGGCTGAAAGACCAAACGTTTCTTTTAATGAAAGCCTGCACTGTTGTTTTATAGATGTCTCTGACTTGCAGCCATAGAGCCATTTCTAAAAAGAAAAAAAAATCCAGGTGTTTTCACTCAGGCCTGTCTAGACCTCAATCCATGTTTTTTAACAAAAGTAAGTCCTGAGGTCTTTGGTCTGTGTGGCTGTATAGTGTATTGCACAACCATGCATGATGGGAGTAAACCCAGTGTAAGGATTGAGTTTGTGAGGCTTGAGTGAAAACACAAGCATGTGGTTGCAGACTCTGACTATGTCTATCATTTCTGATTGAGTCGAGGACGAGCAGCCCACAGTGATGTGCCTGAGGCACGTCTCTATGCGGCCCCATGGGTTTTGCGGGATAGCGATGGTAATATTTCTCCCTGAAACATAGTTGGCGGACTACACTGTTTTTGCATTTAATGGTTTTATGTAACCATTGCTAAAGCCGATTAGCATCATTTTTGATGCAGGGAAAATGACACATGACACAAGCCCATTCATTTTTATGATTATTTTGACTTTCTCCCCCATTATTGCATTCATCACTGCTATTTTTAATTGACTGAGAGAATGCACATAACAGAGGTGCTGTGGCTGATGGGGGCTGTCAGACTAATAAATCACAGTCTGCACAGAGCTTGCACGTCATGCTCTGCCTCATTTCCCGTCTCCTTAAATCACTCCAAACACCAGAACAAATATATATAGTCCTCTGAGCGTGTGTAGCTCTAGAAGCCCTCAGCCAGAATGTTGTGCAGACTGACCCGCTTCTTTGACCAGCACTCACTATTTTTGAGTCTTACTCAGTGTTGGGAAATTACTAACTAAAATAGTGACATTACTAACTTGACTGCCATTTTTAGTTGCATGACAGGACAAAATAGCTTTTCCAGTAATAAACTTCAGTTCCAGTGAGTAGCAGTGTTTACTTTAGTGAACCATCTTGTTTGGACGGATCATGTAAATTGATTTGTTTCATTCTGTGCATAAGAATATATTTATTTATTTATTTGACTGCATATTTAGTTAAATGTGGCTGTTCATGTCTTTGACTTGGTTTAGTTATTTATTTTTGTGATTGCATATTTAGATAAATGATGCTGTTGATGTTTTGGACATGATTATATGTGACCCTGGACCACAAAACCATAATGGTAAATTTTTTTGTAATTGAGATTTATACATCATCTGAAAGCTGAATGAAAGCATTGATGTGGTGTTTGTTAGGATAGGACAATATTTGGCCGAGATGCCAATTTGAAAATCTGGAATCTGAGAGTGCAAAAAAAAAAAAAAATCTAAATATTGAGAAAATCAGAAAATCTTTTAAATATGTCCAAATGAACTTCTTCGCAATGCATATTACTAATCAAAAATGACCTTTTGATATATTTACAGTAGAAAATTGACAAAATATCTTCATGGAACATAATCTTTACTTAATATCCCAATGATTTTTGGCATACAGTCAATAATTTTGATCCATACAATGTATTTTTGGCTACTGCTACAAATATATCCATGCTATTTATGACTGGTTTTGTGGTCCAGGGTCACATATATAATGTTTATTTTTTTTTTTGGTGTAAATACATCAGTTTTGTTTATTTATTTATGTACACTGCTGTTCAAAATGTTGGGATCAATATGATTTTTAATGTTTTTGCTTATCACAGCTGCATTTATTTGATTAAAAAATACAGAAACAAATGTAATATCATTTGTTTAATTTAAAATATAATTTATTCCTGTGATGCAAATTGCTCCAGATTACTCCAGTCTTCAGTGTCACATGATGCTTCAGAAATCATTGTAATATGCTGATTTATTTTTAATGTTGAAAACAGTTACTGCTTAATATATATTTTTTTTTAACCTGTGATACTTTTTTTAGGATTCTTTGATGAATAAGAAGTTTAAAAGAACAGCATTTATTTAAAATATAATCCTTTTGTAGCAATATAAACTACAGTTTAAAAATTTGGGGTCAGTGCATTTTTATTTATTTATTTATTTATTTTAATTAATACTTTAATTCAGCAAGGATGTGTTCAACTGATAAGAAGTTATAGTAAAGACTTATACTGTTAGAAAATATTTCTATTTTGAATAAATGCTGTTTTTTTTTTTCTATTCATCCAAGAATCATAAAAATACAGGTTTCAAAAAAACATAGATAATAATAATAATAGTATATTAAAATAGAAAACCATTATTTGAAATTGTAATAATATTTCACAATATTGGTGTTTTTTCTGCATTTTTGACCAAATAAAAGCAGCCTTGATAAGGCTAAGAGACTTTAAAAAATGTACAAATCTTACTGATCCCAAACTTTTGAACAGTGATGTAGATAGACAGATGAATCGAGTCACCTACATCTCAATTTAGATTGAAGTAGCATTTTTTTTTATAGCATTTCATTTATTTATTTATTTATTTATTTAGTTTTGACATGGTTAAATGTATGGTGTTTTCCAATTGTATTGGTTGTATTTAGTTTAAATATATGGGTTCTGTTTATTTATTTATTTAGTCAGACAGAAGGAAGAAAGAGGCCCTTAAAAAGCCTCAATATATATATATATATATATATATATATATATATATATATATTGTGTAGTAGCTTGTAGTGTTGCCAACTACTTTTTAAAAAGTTTAGCTGGACTGTTACTTGCCTTTAAACTGTTGCATGCAAATATAAGCATTACACATTTAAAGCTAAAAATAAAGAAAACACATTATTTAAAGCACCAACACCAGTCATGTAAAGGTACTCCAACCATGCAGAACTGTAATGACACTAACTAAAGCATTGCCAGTTCTTCATTTGACTTTGAGGTTTGGGAAGCAGCAATGCCTGGATTTACTGAAGGCAAACCACACTTCTCCATTACAAAATGCACTTTAAAACCGAGCTGTCTTCTCCAAGAGTGGCTTGTGACGTTAGGGAAGTGGAGCCACCCTGTCTCCGTCAGACAGCTGAGGATGGATGTGTGAAGCCTGTGAGCTCTCCTGTATGGCACGACCTTGGCTCTTCAGACCTGATCTGAGGATCATATGCACCAAGACAAAACTAAGAATAGAGTACAAATATTTCGCCGTTGATTAAAGGTGACTTGTTTTTACAAGATGCAATGTAAGTGTGAAGTTTCAGCTCAAAGATCATCATCATTTTGAAAATGCGTATTTTAATTGGAAGCAGAAACACGTGTGAGTACTAAACTAAGTTCTCTTTCATGTTTTATTGCGCTTAAACTGTCAAGTACACACAAGTTTATGTTAAAAACACACATGAGTTACAAAAACAGTCAGTTATGTCTGTGAAGATAAACAGCTGGGAAAGAAATTGCATGTTTATATTAGTTCTGTGTGGCAGCAGCGTAATATACAGTAAATAAATCAATAAATCCACTGCTCTTGTGTCTCCTCTGAGGCTGGAACTCTAAATAGTGTTCTGTGCTCGTCTGTGCAGCCAACGACAGAACAGTTAGCATGCTTTGCTAGAACTTTTGCCATGGCGTTAGAACTAGTACACCTTTGTCGCTTGCGATGTGCAGATTAAGGGGCGGTAATATTAAAATAAAATTCATACTACATCAAAATCTAAGTGGCTCATTTTTTCACAAGCTTGCAGAGAAAGGCTTACCAAAACAAACTGGATTGTCCGTTTTCACGTTCTCTGAGTTGGTAGATGCACCAGGGACCCGATTGTAACACTTAAACATGGAAAAAGTCAGATTTTCATGATATGTCCCCTTTAAACACAGATCTGTAGAGCTGATATTAACAGAATTATTATATACCAGCCCTCTCAGATTTGGCTTTAGAGTTCAAAAGCAGTTGTTCCACATGCAAACAAGCTTGTAAAATGAAGCTCCGCCCAATATCGTCAGCGTTAGAGAGCTGTTGGCCACACATTCCAGCAGTGTCGGGTCTCATAATAAAACATAACACCGGCTCCACATCGCAGCCCCTGTGTGAGAGCGCTCCACATATGCTGCCATTTATATGATTGTTTTCTCACTTCATTAGGACCCTCAGCACGCAGCAACCAATGGAAACCCACCCAAGTCCATGTTTAAAAATCGACACGCATTACATGAACATATATTTGTTCTATCACATCTTCTTTTTGGTCTGAGTATGAGGATTCAACTTTCAGCTGGAAAACGATCTCGTTAAGTATTACTTACTGTATATTTGATTAATGGCTAAATGTTTAAGATGATTTATGGTCATTAGGTGAAAGGAGCTTTACATAGAGGCTTGACAGTAATGAGTCTTGTGATGAAGACATATGTCTCTCATAAAATCATGGAAGTGCTTTCCAGGAATAGAAAGGTATATGGCTCCATCGGCATTAAAGTATCAGTGATAATATTCAGGCACCCAAGATCTCCTCGGAGAACCCCACAAGAAAATTTTAATCAGCCTGCTGCCTTTAACAGCCATATGAGGCTTTTTCTCTTTTACTGTCAGTTTGAGAGACTTTCACGCAATTATGCCTGAATTAAAATACAAATAATATGATGGGCTCCAATGACTGTACTCACAAGACATATCACATACTTTAGGCCTAAATCTGTTCACATCGTACTTTTAGACCTACTGAATGTTGGTTTTTTTAAAGCTTATTATGGTATTCTATCTTGTACTAGTCAAATCATATTTGTTTGTACAAGTGCTTTTCAGAATAAACATTGTTTCAGTGCAGCTTTACAAGAAGTTATATTACAGCAGTAAGTCATACGGTTGTGTTTATAATGCCTTTATAGTCCCTATAAACCAGTTTCATCAAAACCTTGACTGAAAGTCATAACATAATGCATTTTTTTATTTTATGAACAAACCAGTTAGTGTACAAACCAAAGGCTGGAAAAATGTTGTGAATCATAAACTGGCAAATTGATGGCCAATTTTTGTTCATTCATATTATCTCATTTGTACGTTTTCATGCAGTCTGCTTACCCTTGAGAGTTAGGCATTTTATTTTATTTTTTATTTTATTTGTATTTTATAATGTAGTTTTTTTTGTATAATTTATTTTATTTTTTATTAATTAAATTTATAGTTATTTTATTTGTTTATTTATAAATATATATTTTTATATCATGTTTCATGACTTAAATCAAATTATACGAATTTGAAATCACCAAGTTATAAAATATTTGCTTTTTTCATAAGTTTAGGTTGGAAAAATGTCATGATTCCTAAATTAGCAAATTTATTGGCAATTTGTGTTAATTCATATGATCGCATTCAAATGTTTTCATATGATGTGCTTACCCCTGAGAGTTAGGGAAGGTTTTTTTTTTTTTTAATTTAATTTAATTAAATTTATTTTATTTTACTTTTTTACATTTTATTAATGTTTTTTATTTGTATTAATTTATTTAATTTACTTTAATTGTATTTATTTATTCATTTATTTTTTTTTTAAATCATGCAAATTTGAAATCGGGTTATAAAATATTATTTTTTTCATAAGTTTAGGCTAGAAAAATTTCATGATTCCAAAATTAGCAAATTGATGGCCAATTTGTGTGAATTCATTGTGCTTACCCCTAAAAGTTAGGAATGGATTTAATTTAATTTAATTTAATTTTGTTATTTTTTAATGTAATGAATTATTACATTTTATTTTTATTTATTTATTTATTTATTCATTCATTTTGTTTTTAAATTATGTTTCATGATTTAAAATCAGTTATTTTCATATTCATATGATCTGCTTGCCCCTGAGAGGTTTGGGTGGATGTTTGCTTATTTTATTTTATGTTATTTTATTTATATTTTTTTTTATGTTTAATATATAAGAAATAAGTAAGAAATAAAAATAAATGATAGCTAAATAGAAACAAAAAAGTTAAATAAAAAACGTAAAATATAAAAGCGGATTCAAAGTACTATAATAGTACATAAATAATTCTAAAATAATATTGATGAGATTAGTGTGTCTCTGAGGTCCATCCTATATGGCAAGTTGTTTTGCTGCTACTATAATTTGTTGTGGGAGGGTAAGAATAGATGTATTTTTCACTAGTGGTCTCAGAATTATGGTATCTGTGGTTTTGTCAGTGTCATCCTGCTTGCTATTTTAGCACACCCATTATCAGCACAGCCCTTCTTCTGTCACCGTTCCTGGTTTGGTGTGCAGCGATAATTAGAAGTGCTAATGAAAGAAGTGCTTTCAGTAGTAATCATATGTGCAGCACATGGTAACCCCCCTTGATCTGCCATTATCTCATCTCATGGCCAACCTCACAACGCTACCAAGAATACTAGATTGCACCCCATCCAAATACAGCTGGGGCTGCTGGATCACTCACGCTCAGATGGTTTATTCATTTATAGGGTGTCACCGTGGCTCTTAATGGAGCATCTTAGTATGGGACATCCTGTCCAGCATCTTTGTTTACACCATATGTCTGACCCTTCCCAGATGCAGGCTGGACTAAAGACAGGACTTTCCCACATACCGGAACCATTTTTCAAATGGATGATTCTGTTTACTGTACATAAGTATCATAAGTATGTGTTTTTGAGACTTAGACGGTGGGCCAATTTATGGCTGGTCCTGTCTTATTTCACCCCAGCTGTAGTACGGCAGGGACCCTCAGGAGCAAACACTTCCAGCCACATCGCACACTCTCCCTTCCACACAAACACAGTTGATGACCAGATGATTATCTGTTAATTATGATGATTATCGATTTCAGCTGGGTTTAGCGTTTACCAAGTTTTTTTTTTGTTTTGTTTTTTTAGCGTTTGTATCATTTGATTTTTTTTTTTTTTTTACTAAATCAACTGGGTTTAGCTGTTTTTTAGCATTTGTTGTTAAATCAGCTGGTTTTAGCTGGGGTTTTTTAGAAGTTTTTTTCTAAATCAAGTAGGTTTAGCTGTTTTCTAGCTGTTTTTTTTTGTTAAATCAGCGGATTTGCTGAATCACCTGGTTTTAAGCTAGTTTTTTCTAAATCACTTGGTTTTAGCTTTTTCTTTGGCCAAATCAACTGCTTTTAGCTAAATTTATTTATTATTTTTTTGCTAAATCAGCAGGTTTTGCTGTATTATTTCTAAATTAACTGGTTTTAGTTTGGTTTTTAGCTAGCGTTTCTGTTATAACAGTTGGTTTTACCTGGTTTTTAGATGATTTTCATTAAATGAACTGATTTTAGTTGGTTTATTTTTTGCTAAATCAACTGGTTTTTGCTGTTTTTTAGCCGTCTTTTGTTATATGAGTTGGTTTTAGCTGGATTTAACTTTTTTTGCTAAATTAACCAATTGTTTGCTGGTTTTTAGCTTTATTTGCTAAATCAGCTGTCTTTTTCTGTTTTTTTTTCTAAATCAACTAGTTTTAGCTTGGTATTTTTTAGCTGTTTATCATTGAACAAACGGGTTTTAGCTGGTTTATTTTTACTAAATCAACAGTTTTTAGTTGGTTTATGTTTGCTAACTCAACTGGTTTTAGCTGGTTTTAACAGTTTTTTGTCGTCCTTTGTTAAATCAGCTGGATTTAGCTGTTTTGTTTTTCTAAATCAAGTAGGTTTAGCTGTTTTCTAGCTATTTTTTGTTAAATCAGCAGATTTGCTGAATCGGCAGATTTTAAGCTAGTTTTTTTCTAAATCACTTGGTTTTTACTTGGTTGTAGCTTTTTCTTTGGCCAAACCAACTGCTTTTAGCTGGATTTAGCTTTTGCTAAATCAGCAGGTTTTAGCTGTATTATTTCTAGATCAACTAGTTTTAGCTTGGTTTTTAGCTGGCGTTTCTGTTATAACAGCTGGTTTTACCTGGTTTTTAGCTGATTTTCGTTAAATGAACTGGTTTTAGTTGGTTTATTTTTTACTAAATCAACAGTTTTTTGCTGTTTTTTTAGCTGTCATTTGTTAAATTAGTTGGTTTTAGCTGAATTAAACTTTTTTACTGAAAGGTTTTAGCTTTTGAAGCTGTTTTTCATTGAACAAACTGTTTTTAGCTGGTTTATTTTTACTAAATCAACTGTTTTTAGGTGGTTTATGTTTGCTAGCTCAACTGGTTTTAGCTGGTGTTAGCTGGTTTAAGTCGTCTTTTGTTAAATCAACTGATTTTAGCTTTTTTTTTGCTAAATAAGCTGGTTTTTAGCTGTTTTTTTTTTTCAAATCAACTGGTTTTACCTTGTTTTTATTTGATTTTTGTTAAATTAGCTGGTTTTCACTAAATGAGAGTTTAATTCGGTTTAACTTTTTTCAGCTGTTTTAGATGGTTTTAGCTGGTTTAAACTGGTTTTAGCCACGTTTTTGTTAAATCAACTGTTTTTAAGTGGCTTTTAGTTCTTTTTTTTTTGGTTAAATCAGTTGGTTTTTAGCTGTTTTTTTTCTAAATGTTTTTTTAAGCTGTTTTTCATTAAATTAATTGTTTTTTAGCTGTTCTGCTTTACATTTGCTAACTCAACACGTTTTAGCAGGTTTTTAGCTGTTTTGTTAAATGAGCTGATTTTAACTGAATTTTAGCTGGTTTTCAATTCATGAGTTTAATTGTTTGTTTTTTTTTTCCCCTAAATCAGCTGGTTTTAGCTGGTTATAACTGGTTTAGCTGGGTGTTTTTGTTAAATCAACTGGGTTTAGCTAGCTGGCTTTTAAAACTTAACCATTTCAAACTGAAAATCTTTAAACATCAAGCTTTTAAAACTACTTCAAACTTTCTGGCTAGGCTTTTTCAAGCCAACCTAAAGTTTGTCTACAACATTTTTTTATCTAGTTCTGTTTACTATACAGAAGTATGTGTTTTTGATACTTAGACGGTGGGAAAATTTATGGCTGGTCCTGTCTTATTTCTTCCCTGCTGTAGCATGACAGGGACCCTCAGGAGTCACATGATCTGAAGCAAACACTGCTGTCACGCACACCCAGCCCTGTCTCACACAATCCGCTCATCCCCACCACAAGAGATGATTATCTGTTAATTACACCTACCAGCATCTCAGTCATTGCATTACAGGCAGATTAGATTAAGGCGATCGCCATAATGACATCGTCCATCTGAAAGTCTGCTTGAAGTCTCAAGATTTTATGAGTTGCAGCAGCACCTGTGTTTTATTTATCACACTTTATGAAGCATGAGCAGGGCTAATCGTATTGCTGAGGTTAGCAAAACAGACGCCGACTTTAACTGAACTTCAGCTGTGGATGCGACCCGAGACATATGAGAGAATCTTGTCCCTTTAAACTCATTACTCACATTTGAAGCACCTGGACTGGTTCCTGGTTGGCACGATAATATTTGGATTATGCAGAACGCTCCTGGCATTTTCATCAGACGGCAGAAGTAAGGTAACGACTGCCCGGTCTACAGAAGATGAATAGCTGTGAGACATGACATCTGTGGAAAAGTGCTAATTCACTCTTCGCAGAGATCCTCCAAGACTAGGGAGAGAAAATAAAGCAGATGTATGAGATGTCAAGGGTGACCCGTTAGTGTGTTTTGCAGCAGGTGTTTCCTGGCTTCTTCCAGACCCTCCTTCCTTCTGGAGCAGGACCTGGGCAAGCTACTTGTGTTTTGTCTATCATGGAAACTTACTAAGGGAAGCATATTTTTTTCTGTTCCTCATACTTGGGGTTAGTGGCTTGTTCATGTTAGTGGCATTGTTAAATGTTGACTTATGTATGTATGTATGTATGTATGTATGTATGTACTCTATTTCTATTTATTCTTACAATAGCCTTGTGAATTTTTATTCACTCAGAAATTCTGTGTTGTGTATTTATATTAACAGAAGGCATAAAAAAAATTTTAATTAATGAAAATTAAACAAATTTTATTTTTGACAAGTAAAGGGGATTTACTATTAAAATTAAAAACATAAAAAAAGAAATATTGTGTAATTATTTCTTTAAAAAATAAAGTTAAGTTTCAACAGTAGTAGTAGTATTATGTACATTCTAAATATTAAAACTATATTTGTCATCTTTAAGTTAAATCAAAGTTTTATTTTGACGGGTTGTCGTGAATATTTGTAATTGACGCTTTTTGTGGCTAGATTGGATACAGCTGTGGCTGGAAGCTAACAATAAATTTTACTCAAATGTAACAGTCATATGCGAATGAAGTGACTCAGAGCAGTTCTGGAGATGTATTTATGTCCTCATTTATTGAGACGCCAGTCGCCAGATGCTGAAATCACTGCGAGCGTCACGCATGCGTCAGTATTTGTAGTAAACAAATTACACATACTAGTTCATGTCGTGATTTGATTTAATTTGATGACATACTTTTGATTAATTCTTCCAAACTTTGACAAATTCCGTGACATTCCGCATTAAATAATACAAGGTTCGTACGGTCATGAAAAACCTGGAAAAGTCATGGAATTTTATGTCAAAAAAATGTCAAATTCCAGGCCTGGAGAAGTTTTGGAAAAATTAATTAACCCACAAAGTTTTGGAAAAGTCATGGAAATTTGTTTCACAATCATGGTCAGTAAATGTATACTGAAAATGCCCGTTTTTTTTAAAACCAGTCCTGAGCGCTGCGTCTCGTGTTTTTAGACACAAAGACGCGTTCTGTCATGGATTTTCCTCTTATTTAACATGTATACAGAGACATTTCTTGAAACATTAGGTTATGAATATTTACTTATAGTCATAGAAAAGTCATGGAATTCTATTGATAAAAATGTGTACGAACCCTGATAATATATTCCGTTTTTATGACTGGATTTCGCGATTCCGTCCGTGTTTTCCGCATCGTGGAAATCATAGGGCCCTATATTTGGCATTTGTAATCCTGTATAAAATTGCAAAGCATTTGTATTTATATTTCCATCATAACGTACAAACAGACTTTGATTGATCTATTTTATGAAATATTATGTGGTGCGACCATCAAGAAACTGCCATTTTGGGACTTTTATGTTGAAATCCATTAAAAGATAGCATGTTGCATCATATACCAATTTGCCAAGGACCTATTGAAGCATTAAGTAGGTTTAGAACTAGGTAGATTTAGGTTTAGAATATCATGTGGTATGACCTCAAAAAAAAAAACAAAAAAAAAACATGAATACTAAATTATTTCTATATGTATTTATTTTTATTATAAATTTCAAAGTGACCTTTTGTGGGAAACTAGCTTGTTTTGTTTAGGTGGCTAATTCTGTGCTTGCAAATTTTGACTGAATTTTAAATATCATGTGGTGCGACCACTGCAGAGTGTTTTCCATTATAGATATTTGTCCCAGATTGGCTTTTATATTTAATTGATGGTTTGTATACATAAAATACTTTATTTTAGTGTTATTTGGAATAGATTTTTATGCAATTTGGGTCATTTCAAATGGTTTCTTTAATCTTTGTAAAAAAAAAAATTGGTTAAAAGGTTTCTATATATATAGAATGGATAATTTTCATAGGACCCTACAAATAGTGCAGAAAGTTAATGTGAATAAATTTAGGGTAATTTCAAACACTGTTTCCAAAACAGAAGCTATGGCCAAACAGTCGCACCACATGATATTTTGACTTTGAAAAGTCAAAGTGAGTATATATATATATATATATATATTATATTCATTTTTTTTTTTTTTTACATTTATTTTAGACCTTGTGAATCGTTGTGACTGCAGTCAGTCCGATAAATGTTAGATTGCATTATTTACTCCCCATCAATCTATTGCTGTGATGTTGTTTTCAGATGGGTTAAAACCAGGGTGGAGTCTCACAGTGCTAAAGCTGTTTATCTTACGATTGCAGTATGACATCATTAAATAAAAACAGATAACAGGCCTGGGAAAGCACTGAAAAGTGTTGACTAAAGTTGATTCTTATATATAAATGCAGTTGACATGCCAGTGTGTGTCTATTGAGAGAAATTGGGCAGTGATAAGGCTTATCAGAACAAGATGGCAGCGTACTGTTAATGTTTCATGTGTATTTTTACAGTTCTGCTGTTTCTATCTCAGGCTGTTAAGATCTGTCAGGAAATGGTCCCAGCTCCCAGAGCAATCCTGTGAGGAATAATGACCGTCCAGCTCTGCCCAGAATTCCAGGAGCTGCAGCGATAATTGATCTCTAATAGCTCTCACGGTCACACACTGATACAGCCATAAATAAAACAGTCTCTGTGAGACGTTTTTAGAGTGTTGCCTCTGCTCTTCCTGTAAATTTGACCACTTTTTATGAGCTAATGTAAAGAATCATGGATTTTATCG
This sequence comes from Cirrhinus molitorella, assembly GCA_033026305.1. Classification (NCBI taxonomy): domain Eukaryota; kingdom Metazoa; phylum Chordata; class Actinopteri; order Cypriniformes; family Cyprinidae; genus Cirrhinus; species Cirrhinus molitorella. The sequence continues at coordinate 23,008,499 of CM065124.1, read as the reverse complement.
GCATCACTTGAAACCATCTAATTTCTTCAGAAGTGGTTAATTAGGATGTGAAAAACACCGCTAATGGCCTTTTAAGGACAGATCTTAAGTGCAAGACATTATCACTCTGCCTTTTATGTTTAGTAATCACTTGTTTGATTTTTACACCGTGGATGCTTAGGTAGGTTTTAGAGAGTGGCATCAATAAAGGCTGCTGTGGGATTCTCATGTTGCTTTCTGTGAAACCTGCAGCATGGAGGACTTGAAAGGCTCTCTTCACATTCAGAAAGCTAAATCTAAAAGTGAATGGAGCCATCCTGGATGCCTCATCTCTTCAGATGAGGAGACGAGAGGCGGGCATGTAGACGCTTGCTTCTCATGTGACCCTGTGGAACTAGTATCAAGGCCCTAGTGATGGACGGGGACAGCTGGGTTATATGGACCCTACACTACACACTTGCTTAAAAATTACCATTTTTGCTGGCCAACATAGAGTGTGCTTTGGGTTTTATTTATTTATTTATTCATTCATTTAGTGAGAAACAAACCAGCAGGGGGTAACTGGAGCACATGTTAGCATGTTTTTCTGTTGACAGCCATTCGAAAGTAGCTGTATATCATGATGAAATACATCAAGTGCAATATATAATCACACGCCAGTCTCAGGTGTCCCCAGAATGTGTCTGTGAAGTTTCAGCTCAAAATACCCCACAGATCATTTATTATTATAATTTTGAAAATGCCCATTTTGAGTGGAAGCAGAAACACGCTGTTTTTGTGCATGTCTCTTTAAATGAAAATGAGTTGCTGCCCCCGCCCCCTTTTCCAGAACAGCGCTGTGCCTTTGCAGCTCGTACTTCAGATACTCTGCTAAAAAAAAAACATCTGTTTGGTTTTAATTATCATGTCTATTGTGCTGAAATCATATAGTTTTGAGTCTGATATGGTTTTCTGAGCACACACATCCATAGCATGTGAATAAAAAGCGGCTGTCACATGTGCAGATTAAGAGGCGGTAATATTATAATAAGATCCCCTTACCACATCACTGGGGGAGTGAAATCTGACGCACTCGTTTTATCACATGCTTGCAAAAAGAGGTTTACTGGAAGTTACTGGATTGTCCTTTTGTGTTTTCTGGGTTGGTAGATGCACTGGGGACCCGATTATAGCACTTAAACTCAGAAAAAGTCAGATTTTCATGATATGCTCTCTTAAAATAGTGGAAATGGACTTTCCATGTTTGCTGCCTTTGCCACAGCTCAGGATAATCACTTCTGAAGCATTTGGGACTGTTTGTGTACTTCTAGTGCCATTAATGTCATTATTTTTTTTTTTGCTCCAGAGTAGTTAGTGGCGTTACATTTGGAGTTTGGGTGTTTGGCTCAAAAACAATACAGTTCTGCAGGAATTAGTCCTAAAACCCAGAACCGAGTTAGAATTTTGGAACTTCCAGTTCAATCATCCCGAAATCAAAAGATCATTTTGTATGGGTTTTTAGTTAAATGCCTGAAATAATGTCTGTGGTTAACACAAGCTCAATGTCTTCATGCTTTATTATTCACAATAAAATGCATCAGTAATAACCCACTAATGATTTTTTTAAAGCTTTTTACAAGTCTTGTCAAAAGCTATTGCTAACAAACGGCTTAATGGGACTGCAGAGACATTAAATGTCATCTTACTGAATAGGAAAGCTTATCTACTTAGCAACTACGTCATTTATAGGAAAATCGACTGCTTTTATAGCCCTATTGTGTTTATACTTGCACTGTTGCAAAGTATTATAACTTAAACTATCCATTTAAATTTAAAAGAAAGATTGGAAGAGTTGTCGGGAGCTTTATGCTGGTGATGTTGAAGTCATGCGACCATATGCTTTCTACTTCTGACAACTCTGTGTTCATTTGTATGAATAATCTTGACTAGCAATGTGTGTAAGAATCATGAACTTTTGTTTGTCACTGGGCTTACTTTCTGCAATAATCCAAAAGCCAATGGGAAAAGCCTGTTGGCTTTTTGTCAAGGGAACCAGAGGGATGATAACTTCAGAGTTAGCCTACAAAATTACATCATTACTACAGCACTCTGTTGTGTCCAGAACCTATAAGCAATATATACACTAGCAGTCAAAAGTTTTGAAATCAAAAAGATTTTTAATGTTTTTGAAGAAGTCTCCTCAGCGAGCCTGCATTTATATGATCCAAAGTACAGCAAGAACAGTAACATTTTTAAAACATTTGTAGTATTTAAAATAACTGTTTCTATTTAAACATATTTTAAAATGTAATTTATTCCTGTGATTTCAAAGCTGAATTTTAGCATCATTGCTCCAGTCACATGATCCTTTAGAAATCATTCTTATATTCTGATTTGCTGCATAATTTGAATTATTATTATGATGTTGAATAGCTGAGTAATATTTTTTTCAGCTTTCTTTGATGAAAAGTTCAGCAGAACAGCATTTATCTGAATTAGAAAACTTCTGTAATTTTTGTAATTTTTTTTTTTACTGACTCCAATCCTTTGAATGTTACAGAAGCTTTTTATTTCAGATAAATGATGATCTTTGCATATGGACCTTTTTCACATTTCTGGGTTTCTCGGCAGCAGAAGTCGTCATAGTTGGGCTCACTTCGAGAGCAGTGAATATGTTTTTTGCTTTCCGATTTGCTGAAATAGCAAAAGAAAAACTCCACAATAGTGTTTTCACAACTTTTATAAAGAGAAAAAAAATTAAGAGAGAACGATAACAGCAATCAGAAGTGAGAACAATGTCAAATTTACATCTCACCCATAGATGCTGCATGCATTAGACACACCCTTGCATTAGCGTTAATTGGTTTTTGTAATTTGAAGCATAGGTGATATAATAAAAAGTATAATATCATAAATGTTCACAGATTTTTTCAAAAATCTTTTTTTTTTTTGAGGATTTACAATGCTGATGACTGTTGAAACATGTCATCACAGTCCTGTGAAAAGGGTCCATTCATCAAAAAATCCTGAAAAAATGTACTCGCTAGTTTAAATATTAATATTAATAATAATAATAATAATAATAATAATAAATAATCCAGCAAATCAGCACATTAGAGTGATTGTGATTTTACACTGAAGACTAGAGTAATGATGCTGAAACCTATAATGTGTACCTATAATCAAATGAGTACCTATGAGCAAATGTGCCATGCCATGGCTGCTGAGATGATCGCGAAAGCCAGCTTTCTTCAGGTAATATAGATTTTCTTGTTTTTGACACTAGTAGATGACGAAATAAGGAAATGGTTTTGAATCCAGTGTGTTCAATGTATTGAAGCAGCAATGTAACTGATAGCTAAATTGCAGTCAGTGTTTCTCAAAACTTGCAGGCAGCAACTTTCAGACTCCAAGTGAGACAGTCTCTTGTTAGTGCTGGGAGTTTCAGGCAGTCTGAGGGGAAGCTCGGGTCAGACGCAGGTTATAGAGAGCGCAATGAGCTCCTGTCGCTGATCCAGCATCTACAGACTGTGCAGAGGAGGATGAGGAAAAGATGATCAGCTTACACAGTCTCAGCCACCTGTCTTTAATCTTGTCTCTCAAAGCTTACCTATACCTCACAGCACTATATCAGTCTGATCCTCTGGAGAAACAACTGCAGAGGAGATTTTCACTTCATAGTAGAAGTCTCATGCAATAAAAAAAAAACTTTGTGATATTAAAATTTTTCCCATATAAATGCACTCTCGATAAAAAAGTTAGAATACAGGTTTGCATCACATTTAGCAGATGCTTGTATCTAAAGTGACTTGCAGTACTTTTAGTACCATGTGGGCTATATGAACATCTTGAGGAAACCCATGCAGTTGGAGTACGCCTGGAAATGCCCCAGGTTTCTTGTGTAAACATTCAGTGAGTACTGTGCGTAGGCAAAGTGTTGTGTCTGAAAAGACATGTTTTATGGAAAGCAGGTAAGGTTTATGATGGCTGCAGTGTGTAGGTAATGAAGAGGTTAAGGGTTACACATTTGCTGCAACCATGGAGCAATACAGACAAATTCAGGTCAGCTGTCGGACATGATTACTATTTAGAGTGGAGAAGGGATCCAGGAAGTAGAGAATTTCTGCTCTCTGCTTACACACACTTGCATGGCTTTCTCTTCTCTCTTCTCTCTTCTCTCTCTCTCTCTTGCTTTTACTCACAGTCACACCACCCCTTACTCACCCTACCAAGTATCTGGCCAAAACACTATCCTCCCCAGTGACTCAGCCAGCCATTGGGTTTCAGATGTAAAAAATCTAAATCTATTGATTTTTCTGAATAAAAGAAAATAATTTTCTTTTGGACTACCATACAGGTTTTTACATTTTGCAGAAGCCACAAGTCTATGCAATTTTCTAAAAAATAATTGCTGAATTGTCTGAGTAGAATTACACTACCAGTAATGCGTTAAAGAGAGATCCATCAATGTTACCTTGGAAACTGGAATTGTAGCAAAACTGCTCACAAATGGCCATCTCCTTCCATGAAGAGCTGCAAATGATGTATTTCAGTCAGTCCACCGTTTTAGACAAGTCACTCCTCAATGCTAAAAGTAGAATGTTCTGTACTTAAAGAATTAGATTACTTACCAGAACCCAACCCCTGCCCTACCTTTTTTAATCGAAATACACAGACGAAGAACTAACCATGCGTGACCTTTCCAACATGATTACATAAGTCTTAGACGTGCATCGCAGAGCTAGTGCAAGATGAACATTTGTGGTTAAAAATCTTTTTTTTTTTTTTAAGAAAATGGACAATCGTTTTGATAGATAAGACGCTTATTCCTCAGCTGGAATACAGCTGTTCTTTTACTTTCTCCACCAAGTAAAGCCCTTTTGAAGCTGTGTTGAAACTCAGTTTGGACTTCAACCTGTTGACCCCCACTGAAGTCCACTATATAGATAAAATCCTTGAACGTTTTACTCAAAAACCTTAATTTCTTTTCAACATAAGAAAGAATAACATGAACATCTTGAATGACATGGAGGTAAATTAACAGAAAATTTGTTAAAATCAGTGACAAAATGAAACAAATTTGTGATTACAGCAATCACAATTAAAAGTTTTTGCCTTTTTTATTAACATTTTTTTTTTCATATATAAAAATATCCAATGAATGGGGGAATACTTCTGAAACCAAGGTGGTTTTAAAAAAGTGAGTGGTTGTTGTTGTGCCATATAGTTTTTACATCTGTAAATGTGTTTCTGTGTATTCGTGTAGTATGGTATTTCTATTATCTCTTTTATTGTTGCACCTCTCTGTCTCATAAAACCAGGAGAAGTCTGTGAGGAAAAGCCTTTAGGTCCCTTTATTATTCTGGTGCAAGTAAGCACTGAGCTGTAACATCTGCTGATGTGAAAACATTCTCTTATTGAAGACTAAAGTACCTCCATTTCATTTACGGGACCAGTGACCTGAAAGAATGGGTCATAGTGTTCATGTGAATGGACAGATTTAGCTCATGCACAGTTCTCTTAACCAACAGAATGACTTGAACAAAACTGGCTGATTCTCATTAGTTTGATGTAGCAGAACAATTCTCCACTGGGTTATTTGAACACTGATTTATGTGCCCTCTCATGAACAAATCAAATTATGGCGTATTATATAAAAACTCAGCCTTGCTTGAACTAGCACCTCTCTGAGTGTTACAGAAATGAGAGTACCTATGAAGCCAAAAGTTTACACACACCTTGCAGAATCTGCAAAATGTTAATTATTTACCAAAATAAGAGGGATCATACAAATGTATTTATTTTTATTTAGCACTGACCCGAATAAGATATATAGATTCAATGTATTTTGTCTTCTGGGAAACATGTAAGTATCTTCTGTAGCTTCTGAAGGGCAGTACTAAATGAAAAAAATATGATATTTAGGCAAAATAAGAAAAATTTACACATACTCATTCTGTTCAAAAGTTTACACCCCTGGGTCTTAATGCATTGTGTTTCCTTCTGAAGCATCAGTGAGTGTTTGAAACTTCTGTAATAGTTGCATATGAGTCTCTCAGTTTGTCCTCAGTGTGAAATGATGGATCTCAAAATCATACAGTTATTGTTGGAAAGGGTTCAAATACACAAAAATGCTGAAAAAACAAAGAATCTATCTATCTATCTTCACATTGCCACGTCAGATGACAGTGAAAGCTTAGAAAACTATGTCTACTGTAGTTGGCAATTGATGGTGTGGTTGAACTGTTCTGGACAGTGTTTATTGTAACTGTGGTTTGTAACTTGACCTAGCTGATATTTGGCGTCTTTGTTATTTTAGCAGAGACATTTGGATTGCCGAACAAAGCGCCTTTGAAGTGTCAGACGGTCTTTCTGCTCTGACACAAACTGACGTAAGGCCTGTGTTGACATGGCCCCAAAGACAGTGATTATTTATTAAGGTTCTGCTTGGTGGAGAAAGTAAAAGAACTCTTCTGAGCCTTATATGGTCCAGCTCTTCTAAAAACGTCAGGAAGTGCTGGATAAAAAGGCATGACTCATTGTTTCTCGTTTTGAACCTGCCAAAGAAAATCTACCCTTATTTTTATATTGTTTCTGGTGAATGGAGTATTTAATACTTCTTTAGCCTGTTGTCTGTTTCTTTTATCTGACTAATGAGCAGGTCCACACTAAATCTGTGTGTTTTTCATACCCCCCAACCCTTCATTTATTAAATATTTTGGCTTATTTAGCAGTGCTCTCAGTAAACAATAAGAGAATAGTTGCAGTTTAACACTTTTGTTCACTCTTTATCTGCTTTCTCTCCCTCTCATAATTCCCTAACCTGTTTTGAATAGGCTGAGTTGGATTTGGCTGTGCTGCCTTTAAATTTATGCCTATGCTCCACGTAACAAGTGAAAATAAGTGAGTGAATCAGTATCAAAATATAGCCTGTGGATGTTTCCTTTAGGAGGCCTTGCAGCTGAAACCAGTGACATCATTCTTCAAAAAAATCACTTTGTGCTCAAGCTGCTTTGTGCTCATGTGTACAACATTCAGACAAATTCGTTTTTTTTCCTGACCTTTCGTTTCCTGAAGACTCGGAAAGTTCATTAAAAATTCAGAAGAATTGTTAATGGCCTATTTGCCGTAGTTGGTCTTGGTCAAGTGGCTTTTAAACTTCAGTCATCCTATTCCTTTCACAAAACTTTCCACAAACCTATTTCTGTGTCATTTGTAGCTAGATTAAAGAAATGGAGTCTGACTCAGACTGAGGGCAAGAAAAAAGAGCTCAAATGCCACTGAGAGAATAAATGTTGGTCTGGAGCAAATCTTTCCAACCATGCCTCGTATTATGCACCTCTGTGCCACGATGCTAAATGGTGTGTCAGACCGCATAGATGGACCAGTTAAATAAAGATCAGTACGCCATTTGAGTTGGTCTGGAAAATGAGTTGATCAAAAACCTTAAGGCCACTTTTCGTTGGATGTGAAATGCGCTCTGACAGTGCCATGGCTTTTGCTCCTTTGCTTCCATCTTCATTTGTCACTCCCCTCTCTCTCCTTTATCTGTTCACGCTCTCTTTCTCAGTCTAGGTCTCTCACCTCTATCTGCTAATCCCTTTTCAAGAGCAAACACACCAGTGTCATCCAGCATTGGCTTGACTGCTGCTGAGCTGACATGCCTGTCACCTGATATATAGGGCCATCAGATGAAAATCAAACACGACTGTGACCAGGATCAGAACTCAAAATTCGCTTTCATATACCGTTCAAAACTTTGTGGGTCAGGATTTTATTTTTAATTTTTTTTGCAAGGTGCTTAAAATGGATCAGAAGACATGTATTACAAATGAATGCTGTTCCCTTGAGCTTTCTATTAGTCAAAGAATCCTAAAAAATATGTCACTGCTTCCACAAAAATATTAAGCACCACAATTATTTTCAGCACTGATTATAATAGGAAATCAGCATGATTTCTGTTATGATCATGTGACACTAAAGTACTAATGGCTGCTGAAAATTCAGATTTGCCAATACTCTATTATGCCGTTTTAATGGTTCCTAATATTATTTTCCATCTCATTTTCCAACGATTCTCAAATGATTCAATCAAAACAGGTCTAAGATTGAGTCTCTCTAAACCACTACTTTCCTTGAGCCTACTCTGCTCTGATTGGTCAGATGGCCCAGTCTACCGCGTTCAGCACGTGTCAGAAACAATATTTTGAACACTCAATAGAAAATATAAACATCTATTGTTTCTCAATCATATACTTATGATTTATCTGCTTTCTCTCCATTTGCCAGTGATTCTCAAACGCTTTGTTTGCAGCATTTCAAAGATTCAGTCTTTTTAAACCCCTCCTTTCAGTTAGTCTACTCTGCTCTGATTGGTCAGGTGGACCAGTCTGTTGTCATTGGTCTACTGCAGACAGCGTGTGTCAGAAACCACACCAAGTGACATAATTCTGTATATCGAATGCTCGATAGAAAATTTACAAAAATCTGTTATTTCTCAGACTTATGATTCATATGCTTTCACATTTTCCAGTGATTTTTAAACAATTAGTTTGAAGCAGTTCAAAGATTTAGTCGCTCTAAATCCCTCCTTTCCTTGAGCATACTCTGCTCTGATTGGTCAGATGGCCCAGTCTACCGCGTTCAGCATGTGTCAGAAACGATATTTTGAACACTCAATAGAAAATATAAACATCTATTTTTTTCTCATACTTATGATTTATCTGCTTTCCTCCAGTGATTCTCAAACGCTTTGTTTGCAGCATTTCAAAGATTCAGTCTCTTTAAACCCCTCCTTTCATTTAGTGTACTCTGCTCTGATTGGTCAGGTGGACCAGTCTGTTGTCATTGGTCTACTGCAGACAGCGCATGTCAGAAACAATATACCTGATGACATAATTCCGTATTTTGAATGAAAATTTACAAAAATCTATTATTTCTCATACTTATGATTCATATGCTTTCACATTTTCCAGTGATTTTTAAACAATTAGTTTGAAGCAGTTCAAAGATTTAGTCGCTCTAACCCCCTCCTTTCCTTAAGCATACTCTGCTCTGATTGGTCAGATTGTCCAGTCGGTTGTAATTGGTCTACTGCAAATGCCCGTCAACATAGAATATAGGTGGACATTATGCAAATGTGTTAACACATGACATGCAGCCATCATAGAAGTGGGATTCGAATTGCTAACGACTCGTTCGTGCTGTTCAGAGTCGATTCATTTGACTTCTGAGTTGATTCTTTTTATTTATAATTTTGGCACTTTTGGCTTTACAACGTTGCAGATCGTTTACATTTATATACAGCTACTTTAAACACTGCATGAATAATAATAGGGGTACTTTTAAGAAATCTACAGACCCCAAGTTTTTGAACAGTATTGTATTGTGTATCTTTCAGTTTTCTATAAGAGATAGATTTGACTTGAATCTAAATGTTTGTAACCCTAAGACACGATTTAGATTTTAGGTTATGATTCTCATGATTCCCTATTCACTCTGTCTCATTGTCAAATGTTTCATCTCATCATCATTTATTCATTAGATTTTGGGATTCTGAGAATAGAACTGATCCAACAGTGTTTCAGCAATCGATCAGTTTGACGTCATAGACTTTCTCAAACATAACTTTCAGCTGTATGACCTCTGGCTGAAATTTAGCAATTCTGTAAACCTGCAGAAGTTCTCAAAGATCACTTCATGTAAAAACTTATGATCAGAATGTGGGCATAAAAAGTGCTTTAGTCTTTTAGTTTAGTTTGCTTTTAGTTTTTAGTGATTTGGCCAATGTGCATTTAGGGGTATTACTAATACAAATAAACATGAGCATTTCAGCATGATTTATAAGTGAACAGTCATTTGAGACGGAGGGGCCGATTCGGACAGCTGTTTTTTTCACAGGTTTTTTTTATTGAGCTTTACTTGAGTGTTTTAGGTAAAGTCTTAGGATTCTTCTTGACCGCAGACAGGTTTTTCTGGCCTCACATCTAAAATCTGACGTGCAGTTATTAATGCATTTCTCAGACTTAATGGTTGAAAACTGTATGTTTTATAAATTCTTTTGCTCATACTTGAGGTAATGGTGGTCAGTTCACTGTTGGTGAGTGTACGGTGGAATGGAAGTATTCGGTATGTGGTCACATTTACCATTTTTTTGCGAATTTTCATGGGCAAAATTCTGTTATTTCAATAGGAAACCATGCAGTCAGGAATTTAACATGAGGGCAAATGATTTCCTCATACAGATTTCGCAATGGGTTCAAGTTGGTCTCGTGGATTTACAGAAAGCTGTTTGGTTTGAAAGTGACTTCTATGTGAGCTGTGCTTTATACATCACTAGGCTACTGAAAATTGACTTCTTTTTTTTTTAGCAAAATTTACGCACCTTTAGTGTCCATATGCTTCTGCCTGTGTGTAGGTTTCAGTAATTTCACTTTTATAGCAGTGTCATTGCCATTAAAGTGAGATAACTGAGCATAAACATAGGAGCCCGAGAAAAATACTCATTTTAGAAGAAAATTTCAGAGGGTACTTTTGCATCTGAACTCTTTATATGTTCCTGCACAGATCCATTTAATGGAAAATGTCAACTTTTGGCTCATCCATATCTTGTTTGGAAGACATGGGAGGAAAAATTATTTTAAAGTGATCGTTCACCCAAAAATGAAAATTCTGTCATTAATTACCCTCATGTTGTTATAAACCTGTATGGCCTTTGTTCTTCTTTCTACCATTCTGGGCCTTGAATGTGTCAGTTGCATTGCTGTCTGTGCAGGGTCAAAAAGCTCTTGGAATTCATCAAAAATATCTTAATTTATGTTCAGAAGATGAACAATGGTCTTATGGGTTTGGAACGAAATGAGGGTGAGTAATTAATGACAGAATTTAAATTTTTGGGTGAACTATCTCTTCAAGCTATACAATATTTGTAGGGCAAATATTTGTGGCGTCTCATGCCCTTGCTAAAATATAGATTGGAAATACATAACATTTGCAAACATAAGTATACTGGAAAGTAGGTTTATGTCATTTTAGCCAATGTATGCCTATTTTGTTTTTAATGACTGTTGGCTACTAATACTTTTACTGATAATGTAGGTCTCTCTGTTTTACCTTTCTTGAAATTTCTTTATGACATTTTTTAAAGATTTATGAAATGTATTCTCTGTAATGAAGAACAATGAAAAAGGTACTATGAAAGCACTGTGCCTTTATGCAGTGAGTTTGGCCTTGTTGCATGAATTAAACATAAATCATGAATTCACGATGACAGCGTATTATCTCTAGTTTGGTCAGAGGACGTAATTGTGATCAATGGGCACTCCATGTCCTTGGTGTAATAAAGAAAGTGGTTTTGTTGAACAGATATTTATGAGGCACTCTACTTATTCTGTTCGCTTTTGCTAACCATATTAAACCACATGACACACGTGGAAGAACTTTTTCCAGAGCTTGAGGTTTAAGGCAGTTTCACTGTTTTTATTCAGAGGGAAATATGCTTTTTTTTTTAAATCTGTTTTTGTTTTTTCCTAGCTGGGGAAGGTTTGTACCTTTTTATAGTGTTTGTTAGAAGCCGTCATGTTGCACTGGGTCTCTTTACAGCGTTCATCTCATCTTTGAGATGTTGTTTTAAATTGCTCTAGAAGTTACAAGGAGAAGACAGTGTGATGTCAGCCACAATATCTTCCTGTGGAACATAACTAATGTGAAATAAAAAAGTTACTGAATTTCTTAACTGGTCCTTAAGGCAGGGCTGTACGTTAACTTTTTTTTTTGCACATAGCACTGGCGCTATGGAGGTTGAAAGTTTTGTAGCACAGACCAAAAAGTTGTAGCACAAGTTAGGGTTGGGCGATATGGCAAAAATATCATATCACAATTTTTTTTCAGGAATATCAATTGTCAAATTTTCAATTGTTTCAAATATTAAAATAAACACCATATACACTATATACATCAGTTATATTTTTAAAGCATCTGTATTAAAGTTTATCAGTCCTGAGCAGTGAGTTTTGTTGTTTTATTAACATTAAAAGAATAATTCACCTAAAACTGAAAATTTGGTCATCTGTCTGTCAATCCTGTCATAGTGTTTTATTTTTACACCACCGTTTACTCTCAGGTTGTTGAAACCTGAATGAGTTTCTTTCTTCTGTTGAACATAAACGTTATGTTGAAGAATGTGGGTAACCAAACAGTTGCTGTCGACTTCCATAGTATTTTCCCCTCTACTATCAAATGGGGACCACACTGTAAAAAACAAAAAACACAATTTGTTGAGTCAACTTAAAAAAAATTGTTACCCTGCTGCCTTAAAATGTTAAGTTCAGTCAACTCAAATAAGTTTATTCAACCTGAAATGTTAAGTTGTACTAACTACTAAGTGACAACTTAGATGTTCGAGTTGACTAAACAAAAAAATTGGTTGTTAAACTTAACAGCTGTGTTTGTTACTCAGCTGCCTTAATATTTTAAGTTGAATCAACTTAAATATCCAAGTTTTCACTTAGTAAAACATAACATTTTAAGTTGTCTAAACTTTTTTCAAGTTGACAGAACTTAAAATTTTAAGGCAGCTAGGTAACAAATTATTTTAAGTTGACTCAACAAATAGTTTTTTACAGTGCAGCTACTGTTTGATTGCCCACATTTATTTGAAATATCTTATTTTGTGGTCAGCACAAGAAAGAAATTAATACAGGCTTGGGACAGAAATGACAGAAATTTTATTTTTGGGTGATCCCTTTAATGACAAGCGGCACCATGTTTAGTTCTGTTGCTTTAAGAGCTGCACGCATCCGTTTCTCTCTCAACGGTTTACTTTCATTTTTAAGACATGACCAAACAGTGTTTAAATGTAAACCTTATGCGTTTTTGACAGTAGCCTATTAGATGCGAAATTAATCAGACGTCAAAAACAACTTAGCCAAGTAATCTGGCACTGTTTGACAGGTGTGTGCGTGCACTTCAGGTAGGCGCTCAGAAAAAGTTTGCTGTAGTTCTCAACAAGTTTCAAGCATGTCTCCTGAGGAATGACAGCCCATTCTTCCTTAGCAAATCTCTCAAGCTCCTCCAGATTTGTTGGTCTTCTGGCACAAACTCTGGATTTTAGTGTGCCCCACAGATTGTCTATTGGATTCAAGTCTGTGCTTTGTGCAGGCCAGTCAAGTACACTCACTTTGCTCATTTGGAGGTATTTCTTCACCAGAAGTGAGGTATGCTTTGGGTCGTTATCATGCTGGAAGACAAAATGTTGACCTAAACCAAGTTTTCTTGCAGACTATCTGAGGTTGTCTTTCAAAATCTTCTTATAGTCTTCCTTTTTCATGTTTCCTTCAACCCTGACAAGATTCCCAGTTCCAAACGCACTGAAACATCCCCACAGCATTATACTCCCACCACCATGTTTCACTGTGGGAACGGTGTTCTTGGGGTTGAATGCCTCTCCCTTCTTTCTCCAAACATAGGCAACATCTCTATGGCCAAAAAGCTCTAGTTTTGTCTCATCTGACCAAAGGACACATTTCCAGTATGCATCACATTCCCCCAGGTTGTCCTTAGCAAACTTCATTCTAGCTTGGAGGTGTCTTTTCTTCAGAAGTGGAGTCTTTCTTGGTCAGCAACCTCGCAATTCATTCCTGTGCAGGGCTCTTGTGACTGTCTTCATTGAGACATTAATTCCAGACTTGGCTAGGTCATTCACTAGTGTCTTGACAGTTGTTCTTGGGTCTTTAGAAACCTCTCTCACTAGTTTTCTTTCCAACGTTTTTGAAATATTTCGCTTCCTGCCTCTGCAGGTCTTGTTCTCCACTGTGTTGATCTCTTTAAACTTCTTGATAATGCATCTCACTGCAGTTCTTGACACCTGAAAATGCTTTGATAAACGTGTGTATCCTTCTCCATCTTTATGAGCATTAACAATTCTTTCTCAAGTCCAAACTAATTTCTTTTGTCTTTGCTATGATGACAGTGCATATTATTTTACTAGTTGTTTCGCAAGATACTAATCCTCAGCTTAAAGAGCAATTTAAAGGCTTAACTAGGTTAATTAGGTTAATCAGGCAAATTAGGTTAATTTGGCAAGTCATTGGATAACAGTGGTTTGTTCTATAGCTAATCAAACTAATAATTTCTTAAGGGGGCTAATAATATTGACCTTAGCAGTTTTTTATTTATTTATTTTTTAATTCTTTTATTGAAGCAACTATAAGAAATCAGACTTTCTCTAGAAGAAAAAAATAATAGGAAATAATGTGGAAACATTGTCTTGCTCTGTTAAAAATCACTTGGGAAATATTCTAAAAAAAAAAAAAAAGTACAATTTCACAGGGGGCCTAATAATTTTGTCTTCAACTGTATATGTCGCACTGTACAGCCTTGTTAAGGGATCCCTTAGTTTATGTTAAAAGTGAAATTTGAGAATCAAAATCAGTGAACCGAAGTTTGGAAATAAGCCGGATGTAGTAAATGACATGCGCTATGCTTTCTATGAAGTGGCCCTTTTTCTCATCAGGGCTTGAGTCACCGTGAATAATTGTGAAAGTCTCTGGACAGCTGGTGGACTAACACCTGCCCACGATCGCTGCTTCTCACCCTCCAGCCTGTGGGAAACCCAGCAGTGCTCTTCCTTCAGACCCTCGTCGTCTGTTTGGTAAGGGGTGTGGATGTGGTGACCTGCAGAAGGAACCTAAGTGGTATGAGCCCGAGTGTGAGTCAGCATTGCTCTGCGTTCCCGGACCGGACACTGATGTGTCTATCCTGGTGGACTGTGTCATCAGTATGCTGTTCTTCTGTGGCTGTCTATCATCTCTGTTGGATGGCCATACTACACTGTCACCAGTGTGGCGAGGTGCTACGGTACAAGGAGCCAGGCTCGAGTTACTTCCTTCTGGGCGCCAGTCTCCATTAGAATCCCATCCATTTGTTAATATGTAAATACACAGTGTACCCAGAATGCATTTGAACACTTGAGCCACACTTAAAAATGTCTTAAGAATGTCATTGCAGATGATACAAGACATCAAATAAAGTGGCACCAAAGAGCTTTTCAGAAAACAAACTATCACTTTGCAGTGATATTTAAGCACTGATTAAAAAAAATTCTGGACAATACAGTAAGTCGATAATTCTTTATGATAAACAATTATATCAGCCATTACATTTAACCTTTCTGTTCATCAAAGAATCTTAAAAAAGTGTATCATGTCCACTTGAAACATTGTCCAATACAAGTCTGAGCAGGACAAAATTAATAGAAACATTTATACTACGGGGCTGTTAAATGATTTACTCTGATTGGCTGATGAACGTACTAAGGTGTGCAGTTATTTTCAGGGAAATGCATGGCAAACGTAGTTCCAGCCAGCTCTTGACCGCATTACACGTCTACAGGTCCTTCTCAAAAAATTAGCATATTGTGATAAAGTTCATTATTTTCTGTAATGTACTGATAAACATTAGACTTTCATATATTTTAAATTCATTACACACAACTCGAAGTAGTTCAAGCCTTTTATTGTTTTAATATTGATGATTTTGGCATACAGCTCATGAAAACCCAAAATTCCTATCTCAAAAAATTAGCATATCATGAAAAGGTTCTCTAAACGAGCTATTAACCTAATCATCTGAATCAACTAATTAACTCTAAACACCTGCAAAAGATTCCTGAGGCTTTTAAAAACTCCCAGCCTGGTTCATTACTCAAAACCGCAATCATGGGTAAGACTGCCGACCTGACTGCTGTCCAGAAGGCCATCATTGACACCCTCAAGCAAGAGGTCTGTGGGAAGGAAAAAGTGTGGCAGAAAACGCTGCACAACGAGAAGAGGTGACCGGACCCTGAGGAAGACTGTGGAGAAGGACCGATTCCAGACCTTGGGGGACCTGCGGAAGCAGTGGACTGAGTCTGGAGTAGAAACATCCAGAGCCACCGTGTACAGGCGTGTGCAGGAAATGGGCTACAGGTGCCGCATTCCCCAGGTCAAGCCACTTTTGAACCAGAAACAGCGGCAGAAGCGCCTGACCTGGGCTACAGAGAAGCAGCACTGGACTGTTGCTCAGTGGTCCAAAGTACTTTTTTCGGATGAAAGCAAATTTTGCATGTCATTCGGAAATCAAGGTGCCAGAGTCTGGAGGAAGACTGGGGAGAGGGAAATGCCAAAATGCCTGAAGTCCAGTGTCAAGTACCCACAGTCAGTGATGGTCTGGGGTGCCATGTCAGCTGCTGGTGTTGGTCCACTGTGTTTTATCAAGGGCAGGGTCAATGCAGCTAGCTATCAGGAGATTTTGGAGCACTTCATGCTTCCATCTGCTGAAAAGCTTTATGGAGATGAAGATTTCATTTTTCAGCACGACCTGGCACCTGCTCACAGTGCCAAAACCACTGGTAAATGGTTTACTGACCATGGTATTACTGTGCTCAATTGGCCTGCCAACTCTCCTGACCTGAACCCCATAGAGAATCTGTGGGATATTGTGAAGAGAAAGTTGAGAGACGCAAGACCCAACACTCTGGATGAGCTTAAGGCCGCTATCGAAGCATCCTGGGCCTCCATAACACCTCAGCAGTGCCACAGGCTGATTGCCTCCATGCCACGCCACATTGAAGCAGTCATTTCTGCAAAAGGATTCCCGACCAAGTATTGAGTGCATAACTGAACATAATTATTTGAAGGTTGACTTTTTTTGTATTAAAAACACTTTTCTTTTATTGGTCGGATGAAATATGCTAATTTTTTGAGATAGGAATTTTGGGTTTTCATGAGCTGTATGCCAAAATCATCAATATTAAAACAATAAAAGGCTTGAACTACTTCAGTTGTGTGTAATGAATCTAAAATATATGAAAGTCTAATGTTTATCAGTACATTACAGAAAATAATGAACTTTATCACAATATGCTAATTTTTTGAGAAGGACCTGTATATCACTTCGCCAAATGATTTAAGTTATTTTAAAGGTCCTTACATCCTAAAAAAGCAAAATAACCAAAACCCACACGACGCTGAGCAAACAAATAAATACAGTAAACAATAGGATAAAAACGACAGATTATTTCCATGTTTTGCCACAAAATTACGTTTTATTATGTAATTATGTATGGAAAGCACATACTCTGTTTCTCCCACTCTCTCTCCCTTACAGATGCGCACACTCACAGTTTGCACACACACACATTAGCATACATGCTAATGTTGTCAGCGCTGCAATTTACAACTTTAACGTTACATGACATTTCGCACAAAGGAGGTAACATCACTGTTCCTTAAGAACATGAACTTAAAGTTTCACTATTAGTCATTCACACACTTAATCCTCTCTCTCTCTCTCTCTCTCTCTCTCTCTCTCTCTCTCTCTCTCTCTCTCTCTCTCTCTCTCTCTCTCTCTCTCTCTCTCGTTGGCTCGTTCTTAAGTGCCGAATCAGGTTAGTTATATTAAATGTTTTGGACGATGCTCCTCCATATAAGATATCTTTGCCATAGTATTTCCACACCGGCGATTGTGGTGCGTTGACGACGTTATCAAATTGCAATCAGTTCATGAGAATGGCAGAGACAAGAAACGCCACTAAAAGAGTTTCTTAGCGCGGATTTTACCCGATATTCAAAAGCGTTTACACTCCTTGTGTAAGGAGTGTAATTAAAATGGTTTTAAAATGTAATAATTTTCTACTGTAATACTGTTTTACTGTATTTACAAACAAATAAATGCATCCTTGGTGAGAATAAGAGATTTAATTCAAATATAGCCCTTTTAATATGTTGTTTTTGTGTTTAAAATCTAACAACACATTTTTTTGATATGTTGTGCTTGTATTTTGTTCTTGTGCAGTCTTAAAATAAATGCCTCTTGCTTTAATATTTTGCAATGCGGTGATGATGCAATGACCTTCTTGCCGTTTCATCTGTGGCTTAAGTGTTTGAATACTTTTGGGGGTCACTGTGTACAAGTACCGCAGAGCTCCAAATGAGCAGGTCCAGCAGCAATGAGCTGGTCATGTGTTAAAACCGTCTAGACATAAAACAGCCTCAAAACCATTCATGCACCTAATGCTGTTTATTGATAGATGGCATCTGATGGAGCTTTGTAAGAGCCAACTATAGAGATTTACTTCATTTACAGTCCACTCACGTAGTAACTGTGGAGATATATCAGCACTAGTTTTGACTTCATAAGCTCTGAAGGCTTTTTACATTTATAATGTGCTCACCGGGGCTCAGAGGTGAAGAATGTTTGATCCTCAGACTTGAATTATTCTGCTCTGGACTCTACTAGGGAAACTATACCTGTCTAGCTCATGCCTGCTTGGTAACAAAGTGTCTTCTGGGTATTTCCTAACCAGACATAATTAAGTTTTTGAAGTCTCTTATGCTCAGGCTGCATTTATTTGCTTAGAAATACAGTAAAAAGGTAATATGGTGAAATATTCAATTTCAAATGATGTTTTCTGTTTTAATATATTTTTAATTTTTTTTTTTTTTCTGTGATGGCAAAGCTGAATTTTCAGCAGTCATTACTCCAGTGTTACATGATCCTTCAGAAATCATTCTAATATGCTGATTTTTCTGCTCAAATAACATTTCTTATTATACATTTTAAAAACAGCTCTGGTCCTTAGTTTATTTGTAGAAACAGTGATACTTTTTTCAGGATTCTTTGATTAATAGAAAATCCAAAAACAGCATTTATTTCAAATATGTGACCATGGACCACAAAACCAGTCATAAGGGTCAATATTTTGAAATTGTAGTTTTAAATACATCTTATTTATACATGTATAAATCCATTGATGTATGGTTTGTTAGGATAGGATGATATTTGGCAGAGATACAACTATTTGAAAATCTGGAATCTGAGGGTGGAACAAAAATCTAAATGCTGAGAAAATCGCCTTTAAAGTTATATTACTAATACATATTATATTATTACATATTACTAATCAAACATTAAGTTTTGATATATTTACTGCAAGAAATTTACAAAATATTTTCATGGAACATGATCTTTACTTAACATCCTAATGATTTTTGTCATAAAAGAAAAGACCAGGGTCACATATACGTTTTTACTTTCACTTTAGATCAATTTAATGTGTATGCTGAATGAAAATTGTATTTGAAAAACTCAACAAAACTTTTGAACTGTATTGCAAGTGCAGTGGAATTTTGGACCAGAAACAGAAAAACAATAAATGAATAGAAACCAAGCAGCCAACAAAATGTCCTCTCCTGGCATTTCTTATCAAGTCACGACTGGTTAAAATTGTGGAAGAGTTGCACTTTTTTACTCTTCTGCCACTGACTATTTGAACTGTCCCATTCTAGGGTGCACAAATGAATAAAACATGTGCCTTAAATTTACTATTTATAAAAGTAGCTTCCAAATGCATAATGTAAATGTCTGCACTGGGTCAGTGGCTCAGTTCCCATGCTGTCTGTGTGCCCTGTCAAGAGCTTCTGCTCACCATATCTAAATCCTGTTTGAGGCCCCAGGGAGGTTGAGTGAAGGAAAAGAGTAAGTGGAAAAAAGAAGGAATGGAATACAATAAAAAGATGACCAAGTGAAATGATACATCTGCTGTGTAGAGTGAGGCTGAGGTCATCTGGCTCCCTTACTTGAAAATTAAACATGTCTGTTTGTGCACAAAATGCACAACATGTACTACCGTAGGCCTACTGTATATCTCCACTCCTTTGACTTTTCTTTGTCTCTCATGACCTGCATTCAGTTAGATAAGAACGTAATGCACAGTGGAGGCAGTCATTACTGTTAGTGCAGCAGCTGTTGCACTAAAGCATGATTATCAGTGCAGTGTTTTTTTTTCCAGAGGCTGCTTTGCTGTAGCAGAGGCCTTTTGCTGATTAGCTTGTTTCTGTCTGTAAGGCATTCATGTTGCTCTGACGTCTTCATACGAGTGTGAATAGTTACGAGCACCGCTTCATTGTTCCGTCTGACTGCTGCGGTTTCAAAACAATAGACACTAATTAAGATTTAATTGCTAACTGCTGGTTTCCTCGTGCTGCAAAAAAAATTGGAGTACAATCTGCAATATCTCTGCCCCTCTTTTGGGGTGTAATTTATGCTCCGAAAGAGTGTTTAAAAGCCTTGGAAATCATTTTGGAAGATAAACTGCTTTGTAGAATTAGGTCAGTGGTTCTTTCTGTTAGGCTATGAAATGAAATGGAAAAGAAGTGTGACGTTTTGTGTTAACGATTATGAAATATGAGTTTTTAAACTGCCAAGTCGGATATGGTCTGTTTGTCTGCCTGTCTGCACTACTGTTCACATGTTTGGTGTCAGTAATTTAAGTATTAGCAAATATTAGCCTTCAAAAACCTTCAAACATGTTTTAAACATGATTTTATAAAGCCAAGATTCGTAGTTGTCTTTAACTTCTAGCTTTAAAAAGTATAAATAACTTGAATTTCACATTAGTTTAAATTTGAATTAAAATCCACTTTGCTACCTCAATTAAATTGATAAGTTTAATTGTATTTTAAAGGAGAAATCTCAGGTGTCCTCAGAATGTGTCTATGAAGTTTGAGCTCTAAATACTCCACAAATCATTTATTAGTCTATATCATTTTAAAAATGTGGATTTTGAGTGGAAGCAGAAACATGCTGATTTCATGGATGTCTCTTCAAATGCTGCTGCTCCCTGTTCCCTTTTCCGGAATAGAGCTGTGCCTTTACAGCTCGTAATTCGATATTCTGCCAAAAAAAACATCTGTTTGGTTTTGATTATCATCTCTATTGCTCTGAAATCATGTGTTTTAAAACCATACAAGTTAAAACTTTTGATATAGTGTTTTCTGAGTGCACACATCCGAAGCACGTGCACAGAAAGCAGCTGTCACATGGCATGTGAGTACTAAACTAATCTTTTGTCATAAAAAAAATTCGGATCAGGTTTAAATTTCAGGTTTTTTTGTATCTGTAGCAAGCATTTTGAAAGGTGTTTTGACACTTCTGAGCCACAGTGACTTTCTGTGTGTGACAAGTTTTGATGAATACAATAAAACAAATGCAAAAATTTCAGTTCTCTTTCATGTCTTATTGTGCTTAAATTAGGGCTGAACGATTAATTGCATTTGCGATAAAATCGCGATTTGAAAAAATGCGATTTTCAACCGCAGAGGCTGCGATTAAACAGTCTGCAGATGAAACATCAAGTTGGAACTCTACACTGGACCTTAATCTGTTGAACAGTGGCCTCAGGTTTGACAGAACCTGACAACAAGGCAGAAATTGTCTCAAAGCAGTATGTCCTTTTGTGTGAGACTTTTGGCTTTTTAAAAAGAAGATGCTGCGCAGCATCAGGTATTGTGCAAACCTGCCTTGCTAAGGTTGCTACCTCACAGGCCAACACTACTAACCAGATTCAGCACTTAAATGGCCTAGTTGTTAGGTGCCGGAAGTGTCAATCTGTATTCCGAAAGGCACGGCAAACAAATAACGCATTCTAGCAAATAATGCGAGTTATTTGCATTGCATTACATTACAGTACATTACATTACACTTACCACATAAACAGAGTAAAGATGACTGAAGACGATGGCGAATGATTTGCAGATATTGAGCACCACTGACAAGCATCTAAACTTGTTAAATGTGTAAACTGCCACTTTAGTATCCTACACAGAGCACATGGAATAGCGCATTTCAAAACCGAAAGTAAAAACGATCGCGTCTTTAGAAGCAGTTTAAATGCCGCGCGTATTAATTGCGGCTCCCTGATACAGTATAATTACCCAACGATATAACTGCCAGAGAAAGTATTGAATTATATATTTTTTGATACCATTTCGTATTTATTCTGTTATTAGGAGGAGGAGCAGTGCATCTCGGTGCCCAACACTATATGTTACTGACTGGAGATCAGTAAGATATTTTTATTTAAAGTCTAGTAAAGTTCACAGACGATGTTTAAAATGTGCAATCCACATGTTTATTACAATGACTTTGAATTACCTAAATACTGAGTGTGGTAAAGCCACAGATTCGTTTTTATATTTGCATTTTTAGTTTGTGTGATTTGTTACTGACTTTCATATTAATGTTTACACTAGTCTTATTATGGTTATTTATTTATGTTGTCATAATATTTACTATTATATGCTTACAAGGCTGGAAGTTCAACAAATAAGTCAATATACTACTACTGTGATTGTAGTTGTTAAATAAAAATGTAATTTATATAAATTTCAGTACTAATTTCATCGTAACATACAGGCCTTGAAAGAAAATTTGTTTTATCTATCTAAATATTGTTTTGGTCATACTACAATAATTTATTTCTTTGTCATTGTTGAATAATAAAGAACATAAAGAGCTTAACATAATTGCATATTGGTAAAAGAAAAAAAATCGCAATTTGATTATTTTCCAAAATCGTTCAGACCTAGCTTAAATGGTAAAATACATGCATTTTGGTTAAAAACACAAATGAGTTACAAAGACAGTCAGTTATGTCTGTGAAGGTAAACAGTTGGGAAAGAAATCAAATGTTCATTTTAGATCTGTGTAGCAGCAGCGTAACATACAGTGAATAAATCAATAAATCCACTTTTCTCTCGTCTGCTCTGAGGCCGGGACTCTAAATAGTGTTCTGTGCTTGTCTGTGCAGCCAGCGACAAAACAGTTAGCATGCTTTGCTCAAACTTTCGCGTGGTGTTAAAACTGTTACACCGTTGTCGCTTGCGAAAACAAAATGTCGGCGTCATGGGTGGAAATGTGCAGATTAAGGGTCAGTAGTATTATAATAAGATGCTTACCATGCTACCGGTAAAGGGAAATCTGAGGGGCTTGTTTTTTCACAAGCTTGCAAAGAAAGGCTTACCGAAACAAAGTTACTGTGTTGTTTTTCATATTTTCTGGGACCTGATTATAGCACTTAAACACATAAAAAAGTCAGATTTTCATGGTATGTCAGCTTTAAAATGCATTCTCCTTTCAGTTCTGCATAACAAAACCATCTTTTTTCTGTTCTGGAAGCACAATTTGTCAGCCTTAACTATTAACAACCCTTAAAATTTGAGGGAAATGATAGGTTAATAAGAATGTCTGATAAGAACTGACCGTAAAATCGAATTGTTGACAAGGATGTTGTTTAAAGACCAACAAGAAGGGCTTATTCAGGAATGTCTTGATGTCGTATTTGGCTTAATCATAGCTTGGCCTGCTTTTTATTTAATTGTTTTAATCATTTACTTTTGTTGTACATTTATGTGTGGAGTGGTTTCAAAAGAAAACCATGCAATTATAAAAGTAGTCGTCTTGATAATGAAATTGATTCAGGCTGTGTTTCTCTTTGATAATTGTATTCTGCACTCCATTTCATTCCCAGTCTCTCACTCTGAATAATAATTAAGCACTTCATGCCACATTTTGCAGCAAAAGCTATCTTCAGTGTTTGAAACACCCATATTTTTTTTTAATTTCAGTGACGTCCTTCTCACTTTCCCCCCTGAGGTTGTGAAGGGTTAAGTGTGCACCGTGGTCACCGTGTGAAGGAGTTAGTAGCCAGCGAGTGTGTAATCCTTCCTTTATTAATGTATTGTTGTCACGGGGGTCAGGTTCTCTCTTGCAGCGACAGCTTTTGAAAGTCATTACTCAAGCGGAGACAAACAAAGCTCACGGAAGGCCCCCCTTCGACAACATGTGCGCAGTAACAAGACCGGGCCTGACCGCTAACAAGAGAGGGCTCACACAAATTCCCAATTTACCTTCCAAAGGGAAACCTTTCCAGTCGCAGTGAGTTCTTAATGAGCGCTGCTATACAGTGTATCGGTTCTTCATCCTTCAGCTCTTAATTGGGCCAAATATAAGCAGACCAGCATGTCGTGATTTATTGCTCTACCTGGCAGAAATAACAAGATCTATTTTCTTGTTGAGTATAGCATCTTGAGGGTGTTATTTCGAGGAAGATGCTCTAAAGCTGCCAGCGTCGTATAGAGCCTCAAAATTGAAAAGCGCTGGCAGATGTGACAGGACACGGGTGCGACTTCTCAGCATGCGACTGCTACGGTGTAATTAAACATGGAACGAATGTTCAGCGTGAAAGCGACAGGATTAGAAAGATAATGAGGCCTCTGCTTCCTCGTTCCTCGTGCTCCTGCCAGTAGAGTGAGTCTTGAAACTGTGGGTGGATGTTGTCTTGCTTTCCAAACAGTGTGTTTTGCGTTTTATGCTCTGCTTTCTCCATAACAATCAGTGCATGCTAATTACAACATTAAGCTGAGATAAAGACTCTTGCCTGACAATTAAAACTTAATCTTCTAGGAGCATTCATCTCAGTTTTCATACAGCGCTAGCCATCCCAGCTAACCAGGGAGGTCCTATGCAGTAAGAGGACTCCCATAAGACACATAAGATGTTTGTATGGGCGTCCGCACCCGATGAGTGATGAGAAGGAGTGAAGGCTTCTGCTTTGGCCCCCCACCATCCTGGAAATAGACACGGCAGGCATAGGAAAGAGTGCAGGATCATGTGTTGATCAGCCCATTAAATTGTCATTAAAAAGTTGCCGCTTTGCTACAGTCCACAGTCTTCCTTTCATATTGAGTGCAGCCCGATTTGACAAACAGCTACGTCAGAGCCCACTTTGAATGCACACTATGTTATCGAGAGGCTCTTTTTGAGGACACTGGAGCTGAAGAGTGTTATCCTCTATGATAAACAAGTTCTTCAGTGTCTGTACTGAGCCTTGGCCATGGAAAGTCAAAGCTGCCCATGGTAAACAGAAACATGCACGACAAGTCCAATGTCATTATATTTACTTTGAACTTATGATATTTATGAAAGAAGTGCCTGCTATTCATTATTCATTCGTTGTCCAAAACAATGGAAAGTGTTTAAATTGGTTAAGTTAAAGGAGTAGTTCACCCAAAAATGGAAATTCTGTTATTAAAGGGTTAGTTCATCCAAAGATGAAAATTAGCCCATTATTTACTCACCCTCAATGGATGCTAAGTGTATATGACTTCCTTCTTTCAGAAGAATGCAATTGGCGATATATTAAAAAAAATTCTGGCTACTTCAAGCTTTGTAATGCAATGATTGGGTGTTTCTCTTCAGTCCAAAACAAGTCCAAAAAAAGCACATCAATCCATAATAAAATAGAAAAAGAAAAAAATGTAAAGAAAAATATCCATATTTAAAACTTGCGCTGACAGCTGTACATGGAAGCAGCTCCGGGCATGCATTGCTCAGAAGTGACTAACGCAGACACGCAGTGGAAAGATCAAAACAAAACAACAGTAATGAATTAGAAGTACAAAACAAGGATTTGTAAAAAAAAGGTCAGAGGATTTCAATATAAGCCAAGAGGAGACTGGCTTTCCTTAGCTAAAGTCAAGAAACTTTGCTTCCCTTGCTCCTGTGAGCAAACTTCGCGGTTTTCACGAGACTTACAGGTGCATGCGCAACGCCTATGTCATCTGCCCGGAGCTGCTTCCATGTACGACTGTCAGCACAAGCTAGAGAATAGTGATTATTGCCTTTTTGCCTTTAAATATGGTTATTTTTCTTACAAAAATGCATAGATTTGCTACAAGAGGCCTTTATTCACCCCCCCGGAGCTGCACTTTGTATTATAAATATCTGATGAAGAGAAACATTGAATTGCATGCCTATTGTATTATAAAGCTTGAAGGAGCCAGAACAATTTTTAATGTAACTCCAATTGCATTCTTCTAAAAGAAGGAAGTCATATACAACTAGATTGGGCTCATTTTCATTTTGGGGGGAACTAACCCTTTAATTACTCACCTCCACTGTGTTCTAAACCCGTAAGACCTTTGTTCTTCTTTGGAACATGATTTAAGATATTTTTGATGATATCCAAGAGCTTTCTGGCCCTGCATAGACAGCAGCCATGCAACTATCACCTTCAGGGCCCAGAAAGGTAGTAAGGACATTGTTAAAATAGTCCATGTGACATCTGTGGTTTAACCATAATGTAATGAAGCTATGCAAATACTTTTGGTGTGCAAAGAAAACAAAAATAACAACTTCAAGGAACACGCCACTATTTTTGAAAATAGGCTCATTTTCCTACTCCCCTAGAGTTAAACAGATGAGTTTTACCGTTTTTAAATCCATTCAGCCAATCTCCGGTCTGGCGGTAGCATTTTTAGCATAGCTTTGTATAAATAATTGAATCTGATTAGATCGTTAGCATCTCGCTCAAAAATGACCAAAGAGTTTCGATATTTTTCCTATTTAAAACTTGACTCTTGTGTAGTTACTTCATGTAATAAGACTGGCAGAAAATGAATAGTTGCGATTTTCTAGGCCGATATGGCTAGGAACTATACTCTCATTCTGGCGTAATAATCATGGAACTTTACTGTCGTACCATGGGTTCAGCAGGCGCAATGATATTACGCAGTGCCTGAGAATAGGCTAACTTCCGTCAACATAACCAGCGTGACCACCTGCTTACACAGGGAGTGTACCGGTCACGTTGGAAGTTACCTAGCTAGGGACTATTTTCATTTTCTGTCAGCCTTAGTACACAATGTAAGTACAGAAGAGTCAAGTTTTAAATAAGAAAAATATTGAAACTCTTTGGTCATTTTTGAGCGAGATGCTAACAGTCTAATCAAATTCGATGATCTATGCTAAATGTGCTACCGCCAGACCTGGAGATCGGCTGAAAGGATTAGAAAATGGTAAAGCTCAACTATTTAACTCTAGGCAAGCCTATTTTCAAAAGTAGCGGCGTGTTCCTTTAATTCAACAATTTCTTCTTTTCTACGTCTTCGACGCGCATTCACAAGAGTACCACGACGCATGCATGTGGTGCTGCTGACGCTGAAGTTGGCTTCGGCCCCAGCTCCCTGATTGAGAACCACAATTTTAACTGTTTTCTAAATAAATCTATACACCTGAAGTTTTAAGTAATTTGGCTTCATGTGACCTGTTGGGGATGTCCATTGCTCCTTGTATTTCATGCCATGGGAGTTTCTCTCACCTTATGGCAGGAAAAGGACATTCAGGAAATGTAATTTCCTCTCAAAGACATACATATTACTGAAAAGGGAAAAAGTGTACAAGTTTTATGACCCCAGAAGTAAATCCTGGCATCCTGAAGCCACCTGATTGTTTATGCATTTGATACTCTGTATGTCTTTGTCTTGTTATAAAAGGCATTGGCTGTCATTGTAAGGCAGCACCAGCTTTAGTGTAACTGGCTGCCCAAGCAGGACCAGTCCATTGTGAGCAGTGTCTCCACACAGAATATAGAGGGTGTGGGTTTTTCCCTGTAAATCGCACTCTCTGAATGTTTTTCCAGGTGCCACCTTTCTAGTGCCCATCTGTAATGGATCCATGCTGTAAAACATTAACCAAAGACCATTGTTCTGATACAGTGAGGAAATACAGTCGTGAAATGCATATTGCGAATGCAGATTATACTGCTATAAATGCTTTCATGCATGGCTGTAGTCAGAGTTTATATGAGGTAAGGTTCTGGTAGAAATCCTGGAGACTTGTTCTCTGCTGTTGCTCAGCAGAGACACAGAGAAGACAAGGCTTTAATGAGGCCTGCTGTGAGAGGAAGAAAAACAATAGGGCCAGAAGGAGTGAGAAATAAAAGTAAAAGAAGAAAAAGAAAATGAACCAGAGAATAAAGGAGAGTGTGCTTTGGCTGTGGAGATCATTTTCGGTCGAGACATACAAATAATGAGCTCATTCTCTTATATGTATTAAAATAAATGTCTCCAGTCTCACAATGACTCATCTGTTGACATAGTTCTTATTAGAGAGAGGGAGAGTGAGCAGTAAAGATATGAAATGATTATTTATTCATGTCGCTGATGTCATATTTCTAATCACTGTTTTGATCACTTTATTCTCCTCAGGAGATTGTTTACCCCAAAATGAAAGGTGTCATAAATGTCTTATGTGAATCTGATCAGTTTAGTGCAATATGAGATCCATAAAACCAAAAAAGCTCTATAGACCAATTCTGTGTTTACAAACAGCGGCAGAAAATTGATGTTTTCAATTGGCAGTTGGATTAAAAGAATAAAAAAGTTACATTTGAGTTTATATAAAAAAATTATAACGTCTGCATTTAGCTTCAAATTATGTTTTTGACGGCAGTATTCTGTGACAATGATTTGCATTCCGATTCTGACATCCAAAGGAATAACAATACATTTTATCTCTTATTCCGTGAATTTTCCCGTTTTACTTCACTTGTTGCCAATGTTTTTCTGCCACCACAATGTGTGATGTAACTGTGTTGTCTACTCCAAATTGGTTTATTTACAATGAAACCATTTTAAATGTTTGTGTAAAAGTTTAGATGTTTGTGTAAACTGTGTTAAGTTCACAATATTTTTTAGTAGCACATGGAAGCAGGAAGACTGCTCATGTGCAGGTTAATGGTTAGTGCTGGTCTCTAATAATACAGTACAAAAATTTTCCATCAGAGCACTACAGGAAAGCAAATTCCTTGCCTGAGGAATGGTTCAGTATTAAACCGAAGGTACAACTGTTCAATTATGGCATTTGTGTATTTGAACTGCTCTCTCTTGAGTAAACTCACTTTATAGGGAGGAGAGACAGAGCACGGTGTGTTGTCAAAGAATGCTAATAGTGTGCCTCTGTACTTTCATCACAAGCTCTTTAACAGCTTCCACTGATGTGGGCCTCTTTGAAGATGGCTTAAGGGCTACACTGATAACACAAAAGACCTAAGATACCTGAAGCTTAGGTATTTTTTATAACCACATGCCAGCTTTAGACTTTACAGCACGTCATGTTAATTTTTAGTTTGTATTTGTTTGAAAGACATAGTTTGTAGTTTACTACTACCATATTTATTTATTTTTTTTGGTGAACATGCTTACAATGTAATGAAGAGAAATGTTAACCAAAAACCATCTAAAATCTGCAGTACTCACTTTTAAAATATGACCCTGGACCACAAAACCAGGCATAAGGGTCTTTTTTTTATAGAGATTTGTACATCACTTATACATCTGAAAGCTGAATAAGCTAAAAAAAAAAAAAAAAATCAAAATACTTTAAAGTTGTCCAAACAAAGTTCTTAGCAATGCATATTAATAATAAAAAAATGTTTTAAAAAAAAGTTTTTATATATTTACAGTAGGAAATTTGCAAAATATCTCCATGGAACATGATCTTTACTTAATATCCTAATGATTTTTGACATAAAAGGCAAATCGATAATTTTGATCCATACGATGTATTCTTGGCTATTGTTATTGTTGCAATGGTTTCATGGTCCAGAGTCACAAATAAATAACATTAAAAAATCTACCAAATACATAAATATACCAGTAATATATTTTACTCTTCTTGTGTTTCCTGAACAAGCACAGCATAGTTTACACAATCAGCCTCAGAGACTTTTTTCCAATTGATCTGAAAAAGTGCTTAATCTTTCCCCTTAACCCACTTTTCTCTTTCTACTCACAGGTGGTTTTCACATTGGATTCTTAAACATTCTGGCTGGGAAGGCAAGATAAAGACAGAGAGAGAGGGTTAAACATCTGCTGAACACATCAGTGGAAGGCTGTCACCAGGTGGGCCAGAGGACTCCTTTATGCCCACAGGCCTCAGCTGTCCAAAGAGGGGATGATCTGGAGCGCTGCACACAGGCCTATCATTAGGCCATCGGGGCCCATGCTAAGGAATGGATAGTTTTGCTGCTAAACGTTACAGTGTAACTTCCCTTTTAACTATGGGGCACCGGTGAAGAATTGGTATGGAAATCCTTTTTTCCCCTTTGGAATCATCTAAAGCAGCAGGCTAAGAAAAGCAACTTTTATTTGTTTTTTAGGATTTGTAAAATTTGACGTTTTTATATGAATGTGTCTACATAGCTTTTATTGTTTTTAGTTGACTAGCATTATATCGCGAAGCAGACTTTCGGATTTATGAACAAAGGACGACCATGGCGGCTACCTATCGCATTGTGGTCAGCAGTATTAACTGTTATAACAGTGTTGTGATTGACCGTCGTGTCCAGCACACTGTACACTACTGTAATGGGCCCTGTGGCGCACTAAAACATGGACTGAACTGCACAGTGGCTCACCGCAGCACTTGTGCTGAACTTCTTGATACCCATATATCTAGAACCTGCTCTGACCGGCCCATCAGCATTCATGAGTCCAAAACGATGGAGAATGGCAACACCGGACCTGGAGCCTTCTGCGATGACTACCACCAGGTCGTCCCCAGAGTTAAGAAAGGATCTGCCATCCAAAGCTCAGCAAGCCTTAAGGATATTACAGGGGAAGCCATCAACCTAGCCAGTGGAAAAATCAAGGAATTTTCATTTGAGAAAATAAAGTACTCTTCCAGCCACGTGACTTTCAGAAAGGGCCGTAAGGTTCGGCCGGACTCTTTCAGCAGGAGGTCCACTGACCTAGACATCATCTATGGCCAGTTCACAGGCAACGATGAGAACTGTCCTCCATTCGGCTTGTTTCAGAAATCTGTACTCGAAGAGCATAAGCTGAGTCGCAGTGCATCCCTAGAGCAGAACCTAAACAATGTGGCCACGCTCTACCTGAACAGCCTCACCGAGGAGAACCTAATTACCCGCATACTGGAGAAGACCAAGGCAGACAGCAGTGCCTCAGGAGAAGATATTAAAGCTTGTCTGGACATTCTCCTCAAGTGCTCGGAAGATCTGAAGAAGTGTACGGACATCATCAAACAGTGCATCAAAAGGAAGTCGATGGGTGGGAGCAACGACGACTCCGGGAACCCTGAAGTAATTTATAAAAATGTGATGGCTCGTCTCTCCAACTATCTGAAGAGGCTTCCTCTTGAGCTGGAACAGGGGCAAGGTGTGAGGCAGGAACATAGTGAGCTTGCCGAACTAGTCAACAGCATACACGGGCTGCAACAAATCCCTTTCTCCCCCATCTTTGGCAATGAGCAACCTCCGCGGTATGAGGACGTTGTTCAGTCTCCTCCGCCCACAAAGCCTCGAGCTAAACCCTCCCAGCCAGAACCTCCAGAAGGCTCTAGGGATCTTGCAGGCAATTTGAAACCCATTCAGACCCCCCCTAGTTTGTCAGCACGTACACCTCCATCAACTAATGGGTTTCCGCATGGCAACTTGCCTTCAGCCTCCAGTAGCGGTTCAACACCTTATATCTGCCACCACACAGTTTCAACCAGCCGACCGGACACATTCTCTTCCGCAAACTCTCTCTTGTCTAGCAGTAGCGAAAGCATCTGTAAGGATGCCATGGAGGCTCTGTATATCGAGGAGGAAGATTCGGATGTGGGAAGAATGCCGGACAGGGCAGTTAAAGGGGATGGGAAGCACAGCTGTAGTATTTCGGAGTCTAGACCATTCTCCAAAAGAACTACTGGCTACTCCGAGCCTAGTGGTGGCGTAACAGATAAACTCCATGAACTTAGCCGAAATGGATCTGTGTTCAAGCCTAAAAATGACTCAACAGTCAACCAGATGTACTTGCCAAAAAGCACAGATTCTAGACTGTACTCTAGATCGACCTCACATGTTAATAAAGGTGGAGCTGATGACATTGATAAATTGCTGATGGACCTGGAGTGTCTTTCCCAGAACATGCAAAAGGAGCCTCCGCTGCCCCCTAAACTTAAGAACTGTGCCCAGCAGACAGGCTCCCCCCAGCATTTGATTGGAAACTCGTTGGCTAAAGATCTACCAGTGCCAGGTTTGTCTGGACCCTTGGTGACCAAGCCCTCCGAAACAGGGGTTGAGGCCCCCGAAGAGGATGATGGAGCTCTGCTGCTCAGAATTCTCGAGAGCATTGAGAGCTTTGCTCAGGAGCTGGTGGAGAGTGGAGCTGGGAGAGGAACTCAGTCTAAGGAGCGAGAGGTCATGCGTCTTCTCCAGGACACGCTGGCCAGCACCAAAGCAGAGGTGGCTCCGCTCCCGCTGCCTGTACCTCCGTCTGAGACTACGTCTACAACAGCACAAACACCTAAATGCACACCTGCACCAGCACCCTTAAGTGCACCTGCTGCCATACAAACCCCTGCTTCTACTGTAAGGGACACAGGCTCAACACTTCTCATCCAACAGACGCCTGAAATCATCAGGGTGAGTTCAGCTAAACTAGGTCTATGTAAGGGTTTCATGGTTTTTGGAGAATCACTGGTAAAAAATTCAGAGTTTAACATTTTATGTACCCTGAATGTTGTCTGCTTGAGAATCAATGGCTGTTTGCAGATGTTTGTGACTGCTGAGCATGAGTCTCTCAGATGTTTTCAGTGGCAACGCTGGATTTCAAAATCATTAAGCTACTCTGAGGATGAAGTCAAATGCAGAGTATGTGGGGAAATCAAAGAACGTACAGTACATGAATGGGTTTTTAAGAACAGTAAGAAACTTTATGGTATATAAGGGACCTATAAACAACTATAATATAAGACTACAGTCATTGATGCTCAAGGAGGCAAAACACAATATTAGAGCTAAGGATAGGTAAAGTTTTAGACAATATAATTTGGGGAAACTTTGTCATGTGGAATGTATGAAAATTTTTGTTACATCAAATATTTCAGGTTTTAA
Organism: Cirrhinus molitorella; assembly: GCA_033026305.1. NCBI lineage: Eukaryota > Metazoa > Chordata > Actinopteri > Cypriniformes > Cyprinidae > Cirrhinus > Cirrhinus molitorella. The sequence continues at coordinate 22,975,984 of CM065124.1, read as the reverse complement.
AATGTTATATATATATATATTACGGCTGGATTTGACACAGATTTCACGGTTCAATATATATATCAGCTACAGTACATGCCAAATATTCTCAAGGAAAAGAAAATCTATTCTAATGCTGTAAAATATGCACAAGAGTCAGTTGGTACTACATTACTATAATATTGAATATTAAAATTAACTGATTTTTATAGAAATGATTAAATTACACTCGGTTAAGTTTTTATAATAATAAAGTTAGTTACATAATTATATTTCTACTCCAATTAGTTTTTTGACAAAAATTAAATAATAACAAAACAGTAAAAAATTATAATGAATATGTAATATGGTGAATATATTTAGCCAAATGCACCTCTAGAGTTTATGGTCACCAAATATGTTTTTTCTAAGATAAATGTGACGTTACGTGACATTGTTTACAAGTTATTATATTGACGTCTTTCTGTGTTTAAAAACAAACACTGATAAAGCGATTACATGAGACAGGATATGTATTTTGGCAGGTTGTACTCTTTCTTTTAACATACCTTTGGACGTTCATTTATATTTATTTTGTGCTGTAACTAGTATTAAAGTGGAGGAGACAATCTGTTCACGTGCACTTCATGCTGCAGCTTTTGTTGAACTGAGGCGCTACTGCAGTCTGTCACTCCACATTAAACAGCACCAAAACAGAATATTTTGAATATTTTAATAAAATGAACAGAATAAAAGCACAAAGCTTATTGCGATTTATTGGATTTTGATTTGGTTCATTAACTGAAAAGAGGCTAGACTAATCAATTCTTGAGATTTAAGAATCGATATTGTTTCGTAAAAATGAGAATCGATTTAAAATTGAGAAATCAATATTTTTTACCCAGCCCTAATATATAATGTGTTGTGTGTGTGTGTGTGTATGTGTGTGTGTGTGTGTGTGTGTGTGTGTGTATATATATTTTCCAGATTCTCCAATTGGTATTTATTATATAACATATGAGCTGAACAGTGTAAAGCGTAGGCATAATGGAAGTGGAAAATCCATTTGACCATTAGCTGAAGCACAAAATTATAGCCTTCATAAACAGAAACCATTACATCAAATTTCCTCTTTGGAATACTGTGGTATGTGCATGAACTAAAACATGTTTTTTTAGGTGAAGTGGAATTTATCATTAATATAATCAGTGATGGGGTTAACATTTAGTATTTTACAGGTCCTATTGTCACTGGCAACTGATATTTAGGACTAGTTTAATGTCAAATAATTCCAGATTAGTTGGTTAATCGTGCTGACGTGTATAAAAAGAAACAATAATTTGCTGTATTAATTGTGTAACCTTCCTTATTTACCCAGTTTATTCTGATGTCCACCTTTATGACTAAATTATTACTATACTAACTATAATACCTTTTAAAATATGTAACAGCCTTTAACCTGTTACCCCAGGGAAGCAGAGAAGCTTGTTGCAGTTATCTGTGGGGTCAGTATCATGTGTCTCCTAGAGCTGGCTGTCACCTTTAGTCAGTTTTTCTGCACATCCATCATGCTGGGGATGAAGAAAGCACAGTTTGTCATACTCTAGTTCAGGGATCTTGGGTGAGAGTCTGGCACATACTGGACATACTTGTTTATACATGAATGGCTTTTTTTAAGCGTGAACTTCTAATGCCCATTTTAGTGCAGGTCAGTGAAAAATGTATAAAACATAAGAGAAAACCACATAAAAGAGCAGCTCTCAATGCTTTAAAACCCTCTAAATCTTCCTTTAGTGCAAGCCTCAGTTCTCTAAAGTGTTGTCAAGCTGTTTATATCCCATGTCAGTCCTCCCAGCACATTTAACCCTTGCTCTTTATGCGTCCTCTGTTCTACCTCTCTCCCACCCTTTATCTTTTTTCCTGCCTGGTAAATCCTCACTTGTTTGTTTTCCTGGCTTTGTAAACCAATACCAGCTCAGGATCTATCTCGGGCCTGCTATTTATGACGTTGCCATGACATCTGTCAAGAGTGGAACCCCCTTAATAATGGGGCTCCTCCTCCAATCCTATTTCTGTACCTGCTCAGCGCATAACTAAGAACCCTTAAGGTTGGATGAGTCGCATACTTGTGCACGAACATGCACGTACACACCCCTAAGTGCTCTGAAAAATGTCCTAATGGCTGATGATTTAGGTTTTGTAGAAACGAGTGATGAAGTCAAATAAACCAGTGTGTGCAAGACTGTAAACACGAGAAGTTTTATCTTGAGCAAGATTGATTAGCTCATGTTTAAAGTATGCATGTCGACCTTTGAACGTCAGCTTTGTTTCAGTGATACAAGCGTGAGATGTTTAGTTAGAAAACATGCATGTTTTCATAATACGCACGTCCCCCAGTAACGGTTTCTCATTGGTGCACATGTTATTTTGGGACTGGGTTGTGATGCTGTAGCCATGCAGTTGGTGTGGAGGACGCGCAGTCCTTTTTGGAGAGCACTGGTAGGTCATAGCAAGAGCAGGCAGTGGGGATTTTGGCACAGACACTGTTAATGGTGTTGATTTGCCCAGGGCACTTCTCCTCCTCCTTGTCATCCACAGACAAAGGTGTCAGGAAGACTAAATCAGCTTACTCCCCGCCTACTATTTCATTCCGCTAAGAGACTGGCTGTCGCCAGAGGGAAAACGGACCCAGTGTTGCCGTGGGGGTCACGGCTAAGTTTGGGAATAGCTCTCTGCTAACCCGATCCGCTCTCTGGCACCCGAGGGAGCAATAAAAATAAGAGCGCTACGCCAGGAGCCCTGCCCACTGCCCCATTTAAACACAAAGCTGCCAATCACGGAGATAAACAAGGCTGCGGAAACGTTAGACCGGTGGGTTCTGTTGTGTCATACCTGTTTGCCGTTTACGATGGGAATCTGGGGTCTTGTTATTAACACGGTGCACCTGCAGCGCTTTCCTCGTTTTATCTCATTTAGTTCCTGCATGTGTCATCACAAACACAAAAAGCACTGAACGGATCAAGATGTGGCCCATCTGTCATGTGTCAGCATCTCAGCATCTAGGGAGCCAGCTCCTGATCTAACAGTTGCTGTTGTGCATTGCTGCAAGACCTGAGTGTGGTCTTTTGTTTGTGTGTCTCTTTCCGTCTCACGGCTCATTGCTAGACCAAACAGCAGGTGAAGTTGAAAGTGGACGCTTGGTAGGCTTTAGGCCTCCTTGCCTCTGTCTCAGTGCTGACAGGGTAATCTGTTGCTCCGGATGCTCGCCTAGTGCTTCTCTCTTGAGATTGCTTATTTACTGCTTCTCTAGCTTTCTCGGATTCACATGTGCGTCATGGTGAAACATATGAACTAAAGACTTCATATAGGCCAGGAGATAAAGGCGAAGGTAAATGAAATACATCTTAACTGGGTTGTTAAACACTAGTAGCATTTGCCCATAAGATTCCCACAGAATCCGGGTTGCAGTTTGCAATAGTTGTAGTATTGCACACTATTAATAGGGTTACGCAAGATATCAAAACCTTTTCTTTTCTTTTTTTTGGAAATATTGGATATGTAATTGTGCATTTCTCCTATTTTTACATTTACTTTGGCATTCTCTAACACTCATTTAATTGGTTTGTTTTTAAGTTAGAAATGAATCTTATACTGAAGTTAATTTAACACTTAAAATATTTTTCATTCCTTACTCGATAATGTTATGATGCCTAAATCAACTTGGAGCATTTAAATGCTAAATTCCCTACACTCTAAAAAATGCTGGGTTAAACAACCCTGCACTGGGGGAATTATGGACAAACCCAGCAACTGGTTGTTTTGACCCAGTGGTTGGGTTAAATGTTTAACCAAGTCTTCTGGGTAGTTTATTTAACTCAATTATTGCTTAAAAATTACTGTATTTCTTGCTTAAAATGAACCCAAAATGGGTTGAAAATTAATATTAATTAATATGTTCAGTAATAGAACATTTATGAGTAAGCTATTAGAATTAAATGATTTTTTTTCAATTCCCTATTAATAAACGTTCACCTTTGATTATTGCTGATGCCTGTAGCAATTATGTGTCTGGTTTTTAATATACAGTTGAGGTCAGAATCTTGCAAAATGTTAATAATTTTAGCAAAATAAGATGGATCATACAAAATGCATGTTATTTTGTATTTTCTAATGACCTGAATAAGATATTTCACATAAAAGATGTTTACTATAGTCCACAACAGAATATAATAGTTGAATTTATAAAAATGACCCCGTTCAAAAGTTTACGTACGCTTGATTCTTAATACTGTGTTGTTACCTGAATGATCCACAGGTGTGTGTTTTTTTGTTTGTTTGTTTTCTTTTCAGTTCTTTAGGAAAAAATCCTTCAGGTCCTACAAATTCTTTGGTTTTCCAGCATTTTTGTGTATTTGAACCCTTTCCAACAGTAACTGTATGATATTGATATCTTTTCACACTGAAGACAACTGAGGACCTCATATGCAACTATTAGAGAGGGTCAAACATTCACTGATGCTCCACAAGGAAAAACCATGCATTAAGAGCCGGTGGGTGAAAACTTTTTGAATTTGAAGATTGGGGGTAAATTTTATTTATTTTGTCTTCTGGCAAACATGTAAGTATCATCTGTAGCTTGTAAAAGAAAATGAAAAATGAAAAAAAATATATATATATATATATTTAGGCAAAATAAGACAAATCTACACATCTTCATTCTCTTCAAAAGTTTTCAACCCTGCATCATGTTTCTTTTTGAAGCATCGGTGAGCGTTTGAACCTTCTGTAATAAGTGCATGTAAGTCCCTCAGTTGTCCTGGGTTCAAATACACAAAAATGCTGAAAAACAAAGAATTTGTGGGAACTGAAGGATTTATTTTCTGAAGAACAGCTGGTAGTTTTGCTGTTCAGGACAAACAAGGGACTCATGAACAACTATCACTTAACAAACAACAACAATTCAGGTAACAACATAGTTTTAATAATCAAGTGTATGTAAACTTTGAATTATTTTCTCTTGTGAACTGAATGAAAATGTATTTTATGTGAAATGTCTTATTCAGGTCTTGTATGATGCAAGGTGTATGTAAACTTTTGACCTCAACTATACAGTCTATTTTGGATTCATTTTAAGCCAACCATAATGTAATTTTTAAGCAATAGTTGAGTAAAAAAAAAAAAAGCTTAAACATTTAACCCAGCCGCTGGGTCAAAACAACTCTGGATTTGTCCATATTTCACCCAGCACTGGGTTGTTTTTGACCCAGCATTTTTTAGAGTGTAATAATGAGCCTAATTATATAGAAAGGAAATGTGTTTGTGTGAGAATAACAATGAAATCATTAAAATATTGATGGTGCAGTGCTATTAGCAACTGGTTTAACTTAATTTTTTGTAGTTAGCACAAGGCTTTGCACTGAAATACCTTGTGCAAAAGTGGTGTGACATTCACCCCTCAGATTTGAGACCTTCAAGTAAAACCTTCCTCCTCGTAGCCTAGAGACGACTCGTGCCACGTTGGACTGGAGACCTTGCCCTATTGGTGTGACTACATGGTGCAGACAAGGCAATATGTCCTTCACTGCACCTGTCAGGAAGTGCTGTTAATCTCCATGGTGACAGGGAACACCCTGCTTGGCAATAAGAGTGTTACAGTCAATATAAATCAGAAGTATCTCTTCCAGGAGCTCAAGCCAACTAGTCATGCTCAGAGCCACAGACACACCACAGTGGGTCACCACTGGCCAGGCTGCATTCATTGAGAGTGGGTCAACATGACACATCTGCTATATGAAGTAAAGAGAAAGGGTGGCCTTGTGTTAAGCATTTAAAGAGATGTGATCAAAATGTTTTTGATATTTATACATATGAGAAGTTACTCTGCAATAAAAACATACTACCTCTTTGGTCATTTTATAGGGATAGTTGACCCAAAAATGCTAATTCTGTCATTAATTACTCACCCTCATGTCGTTTCAAATCTGAACGCAAACGCAAATTAAGATATTAGCTTTCTAACACAACTGACATATTCAATGCCCAGAAAGGCAGTATGGACCTTAATAAAATAGTCCATGTGACATCAGTGGTACAACCTCAATGTTATGAAGCTACAATAACACTTATTGTGCACAAAGAAAACTAAAATAATGACTTTATTCAACAGTTCCTTCAAAAATATCTTCATTTGTGTTCTGAAGATGAACAAAGGTCTTACAGGTTTGGAACAACATGAGGGTGAGTAAATAATGACAGAATTCTCTTTTTTGGGTGAACTATCCCTTTAAAATGACTATAGAGCAGTGTTATGGTGACGCATAGTTGAAAGCCACAGAGTGATTTTTTTTTTTTTTCCTTCGAAAAATGTGTTAATCAAAAGAATGAGCAAACCGCTGCAATTAACGCACCTGTGTTAAAGAGCAGCGGGAGACCTGGAAAAACAAGGAATAGGCAGAAACAGTGGGTGTTAATGATAATGAAGGAATTAGAATTTTATTAAATTCTCACACAGTTCAGTTTGTGCACCTGTACACTCAGTCTGTACACCTGGCAGTCTATGAAACTTTTCAAAGAACATCACAGTCATAATCACTAAGATTTTGAACACAAGTGACAGGAGTGTTTCTATGCTCACTCCCTCAAGGACAGAAAAAAAACCTGAGTGAAGATGCCTGTATGCCTTTTGTGTCCGTCTTCTTATTTGCTAGAATTGTTTGCATAGGGTCAGTAGGGAATTACATCACCGGCATGGCTGTCTTGTACTGGGAGGAAATGAAAGCACAGCAGAGGTCTGAGCCAAGAAACCCCCTTATGTACAACATCCTCCTGTGAATCAGTGCCTGTTGCTATTTGTGAAAGGTTTCCAATACAAAAAGTAACGGAAGAGGCTATAGCTCTGGTACGAAGGAACATAAAAGTACATGGCAACAAGACAACAGCCTCCTCAAACAACAGTGTGTATCAGTTTAAGCGCTGATAGAGATCCCTGATTGACATCCAAGCTCTTCCCAGCCCTTGGGAAGCCCATTTTTTTTCTCAGGATTTAGGATGTTTGAGGGGATGTGCTAACACAGTATTTAAGCCTCCGTTTGTGTTTGGGGGCTGCTTAAGTCCTTGAGCTGGCATGGAGATTTGACAAGACAAACGGGAGCTCTGTGTTACTTCCTGTAGCATGACCATCGGTACTAAACAGTGGCTTCCTATTTTTGAACAATGAAACTGCTGCTCATTCATAGTCTGCTGCTCAAACTATTTGTCTTGTTGATGGCCCGGATGTAGGATGATTTAAGTTAGCCTGGTTTATCGGGAGAGGATCTAATTTGGTTATTTTTCCTGTTATTTGTAAGTGATTGTTTTGTGAAATCATTCAAAGGAAAATCACAGAGTTCTGTTTGTGGTTTTGTGAGATATATCTATGTTTGTGCTTATGTCAGTATTAGTTAAAAAAAAATGAGACGTAAGTGGTTCCTTTTGCGTTTGGTCTATTATGTATTGGGTCCAATAAAATAAGAGTGCTTTTGTCAGAAAATGCAACTGAATACATCTTGAACCATCTAGAACAGAATTTCTGTGAATTTGTGCTCTGAAATATCTCTGGAAATTGGATGGCACATTGTTGGGAATTCTTCAGAAATAATTTAGACAAAATATAGGTCTTATTGTTATCAAATCAATGCTTAGGAAAACTGCACAACAGATGGGCACATGGGGGTAGTCAAAGCCATGAAATATAAATTCAAATAAAAAAAACAAGCTCTTTTACTGTTTTAAATGTGTGTAAGCAATATTTTTAAAAGAGCTTAATGCTTTTATTCAACGGAGATGCATTATATAGATCTCTATAAGAGAATATTTTCTGTTTCAAATAAATGCTGTTCTTTTGAACTGTGTTTATCAAAGAGTCCTGAAAAAAAATACTGAAAATAAGAAATGCATCTTGAGCAGCAAATCAGCATATTAGAATGATTTCTGAAGGATCATATGACACTGAAGACTGGAGTAATGATGCTGAAAATTCAGCTTTGTCATCACAGAAATAAATAACATTTTAAAATGTATTGAAACAGAAACCAGTTATTTTAAACGCTATTGATATTTTACAATATTACTGTTTAAACTGTATTTTTTATTAAATGCATGTACCTTGGTGAGAATATTTGAATGATAATGTGTGTGTATATGGGCCATTCTACAGAATTGGTGCAAACTGCTGTCCCACAACTTAAAAAAATAAATTTTAAAAGCATTTAAGTATTCAAATCTTAGATGTTTACTGAGATCCTTCTATTATTTATTGAAACTCACAATCATATTTAAAATATTAGTAAGCTTAATATACTTAAAATCATCATTTATTGGGTATGTTCAATTGGGAGGTGGCTGTTTTTTTGTCATTATTGTTTTTAAAAGTATCTTTTTTATTCTTTTAAAAAGTGAAGTTCAAAAAAAATATTTATTTAATATTTTCTGTGTAAATTCTGAAACTTTATGGGAAAAACAATTGTCCCTGCATTTTTCATGTCACTATTTATGTTTTGACTGAGACTGATTTTAACTACACCTTTACATACAAGTCTGAAAAATCTGTGTGTAACTTTAAGGAACGTCACTAACAAACATCATTTTTCCGCAATTAAGCACACTTTTTTGAGAGTTATTCCATAACATTTAGGTTTTTATATGTGTACCACTGTTCAGAACTGTGCTAGCTAACAATGTGCTGATTAGCATCTTTGAGCTAGGTTCAAAAGTATCTAAAATTTGTGCATTTAAAGTTTTGGTAGTGACATCTTTGTTTTTTTGGGGTGTTATCCCATAAAATTGTTGAACAGCCGTAACGGTTATGACCGAAACATGTCATCATTGACAAAAGGGAACACATAATCCTCATATTTGGGGAAAATAAACAAAATTTCAGTATGTTTATGCAAATTTTTAGTATTTTAGTATGTTTAGTGTTTTAGTATGTGGGTTAAAAATCTGTAATGTGGTGTGGTCGCTACCAAAACATTACTGTCACTACCGAAACAATGGTATGTTTTGTCAAATATAAAGTATACTGAATTATCAACTAAGATGTTATGATATTTTTGTTATTCAATGTATATTCAAACTAATGAATCTTTAACTTTGAAATCAGTATGATCAACGTTTTGCCTTTTACAAAGAAAACTTGGATTCAAAATACAACAAATCTCATAAATTACACTTGAAGTATTGTTAAAAATATAATTTTTATTGATTTACCTTTGAAAAATGTTTGAATAAAATAGCAAAAAAATATATTATTCTTACTCTGTTTCGGTAGTGACAGTTTTGGAGAGAGGACAAATGTTCTAAAACTTTCTGAAAATACAACAATTTATCAGAATTAACTGCACAATTACTAGAAATATGTAACTTGGATATTATACATTTTGCATACATACAATTTTTTAAGAAAAAGACACTTTTTCAAGATGTTTCCAACACTGAATTTGGACCAATTCTACAGAATGGCCTATATATGTGTGTATATACACATATGCTCACACACACACGCGCTGTATGTAGTTACGTATAGGCTCTTATAGTTCTGACAGGATATCATGGGGGTGTCCTGTAGTCAGAGCTCACTTTAATATGCTGCCTGGAAGTCATCCAAGAGATTATTTATCCTATGAACTGTGAAAAAGCCAAAAATCACATTTATAGTGTAGTTACGAAACCTTTCAGATATCCCATCTACCCTGCATTCGAGTAATCAGAGCAATGTCGCTTTAATGCCTGAAGCTCAGCATAAGTGCTTATTAAGAGACAATGAATACAGGCCTGCTGAATTCAGAAACTGCAGTTGATGTGGAATAGTGTTAATGGCTGATTTTATCAGCTCGCTGAGCTCCGGAGGCAGCAGTATTTTAATGGACTCTCATCTCACAATAATGAACCTTGTCATAGTCACGGTCACTTTTTGTCCTAATGCATAAAATCAGCGGTGAACGATTGAAATTAGCCTGTGTGTCTTTGGAACAAGTAAAAACCTTTGCTTCCAGACCCAGACTGCTATAGAGATCTCCAAATCACAGCACCTGGAAAGTCAGCAACGATCCAAAAAGAAGAACAAGTTTGTGTTGGAGGAAAGCCTTCAGTTTGTCTATGTGATTAGTGTTTTGTCAAAGTGTTTTGAGGAGATCCATGTCGATGAGTTCTGACTTTTCTGTTTTTGCAGCTGGTGCTGCTTGTGGAAGTGAGTAGAGGGGAAGAAAAGAGCACAAGACAAAAGTGGAATCTCATAATCTCATCCAAGAGTGTTTGCAATGAGACGGCCACTATACTGACATATGCCCCCTGCTTTTAATCCTCTAGTCAGACCTGAAAAGAGTAAGTGAAATATTCATTCAAGCATGGATCATTTACTCTGACTCAGCTTTGGAAGCACTGAGTTCTGCGTGTGTCCATGACCTCCATTAACCACATTATTTTACTGTAAATATGACTCGTAGACTGTATGGATTACTGGCATTAAGTCCACTTCAAATCCAAAAGCATATGGATCTCCAGAAGTCTTAGTTGAGACCATTCTAGTGTTTACACAGTTTTCTTAAAGAATCATAGTCTGCCATCTAGTGTTTTAAGAGAGACTACACAATATAAACACAGCATGTACACAGCATATCATGTATGGAAAAAGACAAATGTTTGCGTGGCATCACAAGGTCTTTTTCCAATAAGCCACATTTGTTGCTGTTACTCACTCCTGACCGTATTTTCCACCTGTGTAGTGAAGGGGTATTTGGGAGGTGTGAGCCAATGAAAGCTTCATCGTCATCACAGATTCCATCACCCCAGAAGCCTCGCTCTTCAAAGGCTGTGTTCCCTTAACTAGACCATATCCCACATTTAGAGCTCACAGGGATAGGAAATGAGAGATGACACAGTGCATTTTATTTTGAAAGTCTCTGATCCTTTATCCAAAAAGGATCTGTAAAAAAAAACTGTAAAATGATGTGCATAAAGTTCCTGAACTGTTTTGTATGAGTTGACAAATACAGTGAAATGATTAATGGACAGGGTGTGTGAGTGGATGTGACATTTCGGAATCCTGGGGATCGTGACCTTGTGTCTCCTGGGTGGTAAATGGCCTAGCTTAAAAGGGTTTTAACAAGTCTGACAACCGCTTCAAATGTGGCACTAACTGTGACCGGATGAGGTGAGAGAGACGCATTAGATTTCAAAGCCTCCGTGTTCAATCAGGGTATCATTCACATGGTTTGATTGATAGTCGGAATATCTTGGTTGAACTGCTGTCACATTATTTGTCATTTAAACACGTATGAATGTGCCTGTGAGTGTTGTGCAAATGCTGTTTTGCTCCATTAAAGTGACAATGAAATACAAATTATGAATTTCAAAAATCCATTACTGACCAGAAAATGAAAACTGTCATAATTTTTGCCTCATGACTTAATAATAGCTGAATAATGACTAAAAAAAAAAAAATTATATAATAATATAATTTTTATAATATTTATCTATTTTGGGTCTATACAAGGAAAGAGATTGGTTTCCAAAATTCTTCTAAATTTACTATATTGCCAAAAGTATTGGGACACCCCCATCTAATGAACAAGTTCCATGAGTACTAATCTTAATGTTTAAGCATATAATGATATTCTAGGGGATTTTGTCCTTCTAATATTATAGCAAAGGTTTGGACCCTTTTTTATTCTAACATGACAATGCCTCTGTGTATAAGGCAAGGTTCATAGAGAAATGTTTGATTCAGTCAGTGTGAAAAAACTTAATGGTCTGCATAAACCAAGTTCTAATCCCTGCTGAACACCTCTGGTGTGACTTTACATTTACATTACATTTACATTTACATTTAGGCATTTGGCAGATGTAGACCTTGAGCCAAAATGTAGACCTTGAGCCAAAAACTCACCAAACACCAATGACTTGTACATACACTTTATGGACAAAAGTATTGGGACACCCCCTTCTTTAGAACAGAAAAAAGGCACTTCCAAAACTGTAGCAACAAAGATGGAAGCATAATTTGTGTATTTAAAAATTGTATTTCCATCTTTGTTGCTCCAGTTTTGGAAGTGTCTAAAATGACGGTACCCATATGCACAAGTCATTGGTGTTTGGTCTGAGTTTTTGGCTCAAGGTCTGCATTTAAAGTCACACTGGAGGTGTTCAGCTGGGATCAGGGCTTGGCTTTATGCAGATCAGTCAAGTTCTTCCACACTGACTGAATCAAACATTTCTCAGAGGCATTGTCATTTTAGAATAAAAAAGGGTCCTGTACAAACTTTTGCTATAAAATTAGAAGGACACAATAGCCTACCTAGAGTATCATTATATGCTCAAACATTAAGATAGGTACTCATGGAAATTACTAAAGTAGTCAAACCTGTTCATTAGAAGAGGGTGTACAAAATACTTTTGGCAATATTGTGTATATTAAGATAGTCTCACAAGAATTTTTAGGGTGAACTACCCCTTTAACATAAGCACATATGAGCTCATACCCCCATCTGCTGGTGAGGAAAGTTAGAGCAGCAGGCCTCTGCTCATTGCTTAAAGTTATTATTTGTGCCAGTTTTTAATTGTGTATCTTTCCTGTTTATTGGTAAAAACCTACAGTTCAAAGGGCAATATATGTAGTATGTCAGGAAATGTAGTTATACTAGACAACTGCAAGAACAAAATATTAAAATGACTAAAAAGTTTGTTCTTCTTCAGTACATGCTGTGAAACTATTGGAACTCTGACAGTTAATATATATATAAAATAATTGACAAATGTAAAATTTATGCTGTCTTGTTCTGTATTTTATCTATACAGAAACAAAGCTGCATCAATAGAGCCAGCATATTTTAGTATGACTTTATTTACATCTTTGAAAAACCTTTTAGAGGTTTAACCTCCTTAAAGGTATAGTTCACAAAACAATGAAAATCCTGTTACTAATTACTCACCTTTATATTGTTCCAAACGTGTAAGACCTTTGTTCATCGTCAGTACACAAATTAAAATATTTTTGAAATCCAAAAGCTTTCTGACCCTCCATAGACAGCAACACAACTGACACACTCAAGGCCCAGAAAGATAGTAAGGACATCAATAAAATAGTCCATGTGACATCAGTGGTTCAACCGTAATGTTATGAAGAATGCTTTTTGTGCAAAAGAAAACTAAAATAATGACTTTATTTAACTATTTCTGCAGTAAACACATCAAAGACTGACACAGATTGAAGAAATTGTTGAATGAAGTCATTATTTTTGTTTCCTTTGCGCACTAAAAGTATGCTCATAGCTCATATGCTCATATGCTCATTACAGTTGAACATGGTAGTTGCATTGCTGTCAATGCAGGGTCAGAAAGCTCTCAGATTTCAGCAAAATATGTCATTTTTGTTCTTAAATTGCAGGTCATACAGTTTTTTTTAAAGTGTCCTAATATTGTGTTGTCCCCTACAACAGGTTGAAATGCTTCTTAGGTCAGAAAACATATATATTTGATATTAGAGTCATTTGACAATTAGTTTGAAATGATTTGTTCAAAGCAGTTCTGAGTTCAAGGTCTGTAAACCTCTCCCTTCCATAAACCTGCTCTGCTCTGATTGGTCAGCTGGCCAAGTCTGTTGTGATTTGGTACAGAGAGGATAATATAGTGCTCCAATCCGTTCTTAAAATAATGACGGAAAACACAATGTTCAACACTTATGCAATTGAATCATGCGCACAGCTAAAGTTTAGCTGCTAAACTGCAAACGCTTAACAAAACAATAATGGTGGATAATGTTAGCCGAGTGCTAACGTGACTAACTGATAAAACAATACAGTTTGTAAACCAAAATATGTCTACCTTCATTATTATTAAACAAAGTAATTAGAACAATGACAGTCTATATTAATCAACACATTTTTAGGAAATGGTGAGTTCACAGTGAATTATAAGAACTATGTCAGTAAGACAGTAATATCGTGATTTACGTGGAAACATAAAGCTGCACTAGGTATACATCACATATTAGCACAAAAATAAAAAATATTTTGAGTGTACTCATTGAAACAGCTCAGAGTCGACTCTTTCTTTTGAAAGACGATATCTTTATTTATCATGCACTTCTGTGGTTAACAACTTTGCAGACTGCTTACACTGAAGGATAGCTACATTACAAACTGCAAAAGAGATATTTTTCGAAAACCCATATGACCTGCTCCTCAAGAGAAATGAAGGTCTTATGGATTTGGAACAACATGGGGGTGAGTAATTAATGAGAGAATTTTCATTTTTAGGTGAAGTAGCTATTTACTGTAAGACCCTTGCAGTTTTACTTCTCCCCTGCATTTCATTTTCAGGCTCTTAGCTTATTTGATCGTAAAAACGTGAGTAGAATCTTTGGCCAGCACCTCTGGGCTGCTCTGAACTGCCCTGAAATAGATGGCAGCCGAGTGGTAAACAACAGCATGTGGAGACTGCGTTGAGCAAGAGCCACAAACACAAGGCCACCACAAATCATGTGCAATAATACTGCATGTTCATGTCACCTCACACAATTACCAAGTGTTCAGATAATCTTGGAGCTTCCAAGTCACGCAGTTATGTATCAGCGTACTGTACTGCCAGATTATGCGCAGTAATAACATCTGCAATGTCTCACTGCTTTCCAGTCAACAGTCTCCAAGTATCCAAGTATCCAAATATCTATATTTAAATCAAATGCTGGACTATTATAATGATCAATAATTGATAGAATACTGTAATTCTAATAAAAAAACTATTTAATACATATTAATACAACTTGAAAGTTCTAAAAGTTCACGCATCACAAATGCACCTTTTTAATGAGTGACGTAGAAATTGTGTGGAATATTTAATTTATTGAGTAGCTAATATGTTTATTTTACCTAAATATTAATTTATTTGTAAAATTAATTGTTTCTAATAATAGTAATTATAATTATTATTAATATAACAAAAAATACCAAGATAATAATGATAGTTAATATTATTATTATTATTATTATTAATTTATATATATATATTTAAAAAAAATGTTTAATTGAACAAACAAAAGTATATTGATATAAAAAATTTAGGGCTGTCAGTTAATTAATTATCAAAAAATAACGTGATTAAAATCAATGCAGGGCAACAACTCCATAAATGCAGTTATTCCCTAAAATAGATATTGCTGCAAAAAAAAAACTCCCTATATGTGTTTTGTCTCATATTTGTATATATCACAAGGCCAGCGAGAGCAATATGAAATGCGAGTGCTGATCTATCACAAGCTTAAATGTGATTTTATACAACAGTTTAGTAAATAAGAAGTTGATATTGTGTTATATTTTAAACACAATTTTACAGAGAACATATTTTGAAGCCATAACAGAATTGTTGCACGTCTCCGACCAACACTGCAGTGTTTAGTTTCGTTTTAAACACAGTTTGAACCAATGATTCAGAGCCATTTACTTGATTTCGAATGAATCAGCCGTTTGAACGAAGACATTTACCGCCACCTGCTGGCAGATTTAGTTTTTTTATTTAGAGTATCATTTCATTAAAATAATAATAATAATAACAAAAAAAGAAGAAGAAAAATAAAAACATTAAAGGGATAGTTCACCAAAAAAAAAGTTAATTCTGTCATCATTTACTCACCCTCATGACATTTCAAACCTTTCATACCTTTCATACCTTAAATGAAATAAGGTATTTTGAAGACTGTTGGAAACAAAGCTGTTTTGGTTACCAATGATGACTTCGTATCGACATCGTATGAACAAAAAATACTGAGATGTTTCTCAAATTATCTTCTTTTCCATAGTTTACGTTAGGCCATTGCAGCATAAATGTTTATGTGTAATACATTTTTGTAATGTCTGTTTGATGCTTTAGATAGCAATGACTTTGTATTATCTTTTGGGAGTCATTTCTCAGTCAAATTTGATGTGCGATTAGATTAAAAACATCATGTAATTAATTAGATAATAACATTTTACCAACGGACAGCCCTAATAAAATTATAAACGTAATTATTAGTTGCAGTATATGTGTTTGAAACATGAAAATATTACAAAAAAACTTTAATTGACAAATGCCTGAGGGGTTAATTTAACATGTCCTGTCTGGTTCTGACTGTAAACACCCAAAGTCATGTGTCTCAAACTGAAGTTCATCTTGAATATCCTGGCTTTTGATAATCCATCCCATCCTCCAAGGGCCCGGCCTTTGTGTGCTGTAATTTTAACGGCACTTCTTTCACTGGCTCCACTGTGTGGCTTTTCATAGAGGAAATCCAGCTCGGAATAGAACAGGCCCTCATAAAATCCACTTCCTCAATTCAGCTCTCTGCCGAGTGTGTGTGAGGAAATAAGGCCCCTTTCATGCCCCCACATTCCTCAGAGGCTCTCAGAAGTCCAGGTAAAGGGTTATCACTATGGTGATGGCATTTGGCACTTCTATTTTCAAGCACTCAGATTTAAACAGTGGTGTGTGTGTGTGTGTGTGTGTGTGTGTGTGTGTTTTGGAGTGTGTGGTGGGGGTAGGGTATTTGTATGTGTTTCTAAAGTCTGCCCAGTGCCTGCTGCAGAAATAAACTGCAAATTAGAAGCTTTATCTTTGGGGATCATTTTACACACATGGCAGTCGCTTCTGCGTCAAAGCGCGCGAGGGGAGGCAGGGGTGAGGATCGAGATGGGCCGCCCAGTCCTGGCGCTCTCTTTCTGCACTGCATTGAAGAGAGATAGACGGCTTCTGCCATCTGCCCCCAGTCACTCCAACTGTTTGGGTTCAACATGATATAACAGAGTTATATGTGTAGAGACTGGCTTATGTGCTATGAACACCAGTTTGCTTTAATACTGTGTGAAAGGCTAAAAGGATAGTGTTGATATTAACAGGATGGTTGTGTTATTATATAACTCAGAATAGACCAGGATACTTTGTGGTGCAGTACTTTTAATAAATCTGATTAAAGAAATTGTAAATTGCGTTATATAATACCCGAATTACAATAATCATAATGTAATGCCTGTGTGGAATTGTTGAGTCTGTTATATTGCATGCAGCTCAGGTATTGACTTTTTGGAATCTATATAAACAGGCATTACCTGAAGGATTTTACAGTGCCATGACCGTAACATTAGCATCCTGTGTTTAAAGGAAACGTGCTGGTATTTTTAGTGAATTAAAGACATGAACATTTGTCTGTCACTCTCTCTATATGTCTGTCTGTCGCTCTGTCTGTTTATCTGTTGCTGTTTATATCTGTCTCTCTCGCTGTCTTTTGCTCTCTGTTTCCATATCTATCACTTTGTCTGTCTGTTGATTTCTCAGTCCATTTGTCACTTTTTATATCTGTCTTTCGAAATGTCGTTCTCTCTTTCTATCTGTCATCTGTCTGTATTTGTCACTCTCTGTCTGGCGCTCTTTCTCAAATTCAAAATTCAGATTGCTTTATTAGCATGTGAAGCTTTTGTACTTATTGCCAAAACATTACAGGACTAAAAGAAGAACAGATTAATACGCAATTAATCAAAAAGAGAATTTGCTCTTTATATACACAAGAAGTAACATCTCATAGATGTTTAGGAGGTTTGCACTGCCATTCAGAAGTTTAGGATCAGTAAGATTTTTAATGTGTTTTAAATAAGTCTCTTATGCTCATCAAAGTTCCATTTATTTGATTAAAAAGTACAGAAATAATTTAGCAGTTTTAAATGATTTCCATTTTAAAATACTTCAAATATAGTTTATTTCTGTTATGCGAAGCTGAACTTTCATCAAACATTACTGCAGTCTTCAGTGTCACATGATTCTTCAGAAATCATTCTAATATGCTGATTTATTATCAATGTTGGAAACAGTTGTGCTGCTTAATATTTTTTGGAACTTGTGATACTTTTTAGGATTCTTTGACAGCATTTATTCAAATTTCTGTTTGTAAATGAATGAAAGGAACTCACGAATTGATTGTTTGCAAGTGAATGAAAGGAACTCAGGGAGTTAATCACTCGCATATGCAACTAAATTTTCAACCTGGGTGACTAAACGATGTCTAACATTAGACATTGGCCAATAAATTCTTAGATTTTACTCAACGTCGCTTTGCTGAGAGCACGATTCTCACAGAGAGTGAGAGAGTCTTACGTACAGTACCATGCAGAATTGATGCTGTACATCTAAACAATATTCTTTGTTGTATTTTCTTGTCAAAATAACGAAGTTCATTTGGAATTCTTCAGCTTTTAAGAACCACCATAAGATTTTCTTATTGGTTTCTTCAGTAGAAGGTGGAACTAATGCACAAACGGCAATGTCATTGGCTGACGCTCACCTATTATTGTCCCTGTTTTGATTTCAGCAAATCAGTTCTAGTGAACGTAGACAACCTGATTAATATTTAACAAAGGCATCAGCAAACTATTAGAGAAAGTTTAATACACATTGAGTGATTCTGAGAACGTAAGTTGATGAATAATGAAAAAAAAATCTCTAATTGGCTCTAAACGTGCATGTTCAAAATGATTAAACCCCCAAAAGTCAAATTTAGTGCTGAATCTTGTATTCTTTAAAACCACCAATTAACACTGCTAGGAAGTGCGTAGAAGCTTCTGTCACCTCTCTACTGCAATCTCAGCCCATTCCTCACCTGAATACACTTTCAGATCACTGATAATCTTTGGCTTTCACTTTGCCACAGCTTTCTTCAAATTCAACCAAATATTTTCAATACATAAATAAATATTTTCATAAGCAGATTTGTATGTATACTTTGGGATGATTGTCCTGCAGGAAAGTTCATTGATCATCAGCTTCAGTCTTTGCACCAATAGCCAAAATGGCTTGATACTCCAAATCCATGATATTCTTAATACAGTCATGTTTTCCACTTCCTGCTACAGTAAAACAACCCCATAACAGGATGGGCCCATCTCCATGTTTGACGATAGAGATGGTGTTCCTCAGCTCATAAGCTTTGTTTTTTTTTGTTTTTTTTATTGCACCAGGCATATTGCTGATCCACAGGCTCAGAAAGTCCCAAAAAGTCACTCCATAAAACATTCTTCCAAACTCCTCAGGTCTATTTAAATGAATTTCAGCATGTTCAAGTCAGCCTTTTTGTTGTTCTTTGTCAAGAGTGGCATTAGGCAAGATGCCTCAACATGAAGGCCATACTTGTCTCGTGTTCATCTTATACTCTGCATTGAAATGTTGTTCCTCCTTTCATCAGTTTTTTTGCAAAAAACATTGCAGGTTTTTCTAAGTTGCTCTCATCAAACATTTTATGATATTGTGCTTTTTTTGTTCAACACCCTCAAAGGTTTTCTGGTAAAACACATTTTAAAATAAGGAATAAGGCTGCCGGCTGTGCCGCTAGGAACTTTTAATGTCTTGGGAATCTTCATGTAGCCTTAGACTTTTTAATATAATAGAACTATTTCTTCTCTATTGCGAGAGCTCTGTTGACATTCATGAGCTAAATATATGTATGAGTAACACCCCAAGCAAATTAATTTTTTTTATTGTGTTTTAAGACAGTTTTGTTCTTTACTATAAAAACAAGTGACTTAAAACAGTAGGGCTAGGCCAAAAAATCGATTTTTCGATTGTTTTTTAAAATGACGTTGATTCGATATTGATTCTCAAAATCCGCAAATCGATCTTTTCCAGTATTTATTTCAGCAAACATTTAAAACAAGATCTGATTAATGTGGATCTTATCATTGGTCTTCTCCACTAGATGTCACCCTCTTATTTACCTATATGCGTGATTTGCAACGCTGAAATGCTATAGTAATACTACAAATCCGAAGAAGCATTTGACATCATTATGATGATGATTTCCGCAATGAATGTCGGATAGCGTGGCGCACTGTTTTGTTTACTACACATAATAAAGCGTGGACGACGTTTGCGTTGTTTTCAGCTTCTGCCATTTTTCTATAAGACGATACAAATACACAATATCATCTCCAGCTGCTCTGAGAGGCACCTCCGTTCATCTTACCGTTTAATTGGAGAAAACTAATGTCAAATCCCATTCATAGCAGCTGCAATTTCTTCTAGGCAACTCGTCAAAATAAAAGTTTAATGTTAAACTGTGTCAGAAATTGATTACTATTTAGCAGTCTTAAGACTTAATGTAACAACAATGCTGCTACTACTACTACTAATAATAAATATGAAAAAGTAAAATAGTAAAAATATGCCAAAAAGTTTAATTTTCATTTCATCAGGGTAAATTAAATTAATGTTTTATGCCTACATATGATTACCAAAAAAATAAAGATGTACATTTTATAGGGCCCTATTATTGTTTTAAAAAAGGACCCTATACAAAAAAATAATAGGTTTAAAATAGAAGCCTGCAGCTGTAAATTTCTGATGTTAACTGTTAACTTTTTAGAAAAAAACGAGAATTGAATCGAATTGAGAGCTTGCGAATCGAAATCAAATTGAAACGGGACATCTGAATCGATACCCGGCCCTATAAACAGCAATGCTGAGTAGGGGCTAAATAATTGTGACATAGCTGTATTATGGAAAAATCCTATAACTCTATGAATTGTATATCATTCTGGCAAGTAAACAAAAAAATGCTTTTTGTCAGTTATGGCTCTATTCTTTCATATTTCTTAATACGTCACTCTCTGTCACTATGTCTACTACTTTCTCTGTCCCTTTAGATCTATCGCTCTGTCTGTCTGTCTGTCTCTGTAATGCAGGCAGTCGTCTTCTCCTCTTCTTGTCTCGTCTCCTCACTTTTAGTAAGGATCCAATATAACTGTTCACCTCCTCTGTGCCCCATCCTCCTCCAGTCTCAGAGGCCTGTTCTGCACTTGCTGTGCCATAAATCAAAACACTAAGCATAGCTTTGAAAGCTGAAATTAAACTCTGAATAACTGCTTTCAGGCAGCTATGCGCTTTTTCTTAGTATTTGAAGTGAAGAGAACCCTCTGTTTGCTCCAAAGTACCCAGCACCGTCACATCGCTAATGCCAATCACACATTGCGATGGTATAACGTAAGCGGTGTGCAAGGGAAGAGGGGTGTACTGGGCTTCAGCTGGCGATGGCATCCCAACACTGCGCAACTGAAACCTGATGAATATTGATGGAATGAAAACATTATTATTCCCGCAACTGCGTCAAATTTGGCCAGATTCTTGGGTTTATTCGACTATTTGAGTGTCAATATTTTGAGTGTCTATTTGAGTGTCAATTTCCAAATCCTAGAAAGCCGGTGCTCTTGTAGTGGAAAACTATCTTGTAAAGGTTAAGGAGATCATTTTGATAGGTCATGGCAGTGGACGGATGACACCCATACAGCGCTCTGATAGCTCAGGAATCCCACAGAGCGGATTCTCTGTTAATTGAAGACTCAGCGTGGTGCTGGAGTGTCTGGGATGATGGGAAGGAGACAGGTGTGATGAGCCTGGCTCCTGTCAGTGCAAGAACATACTCAGCACCTGCAGAGCCATCGAGAGGCCCGGGCACTGTTACAGCCCGTCCTAGAACAAGCTGGCTGGCATAAGCAGGCAGACAGGTGGGATTCTGGAAGCTGAAGGGGAGGGCTGTGTATGAACTCTCCTTGCTCATAGGATTTCCCAGCGTTGCACAGCTCTGCTGGTCTCAGCGAATCCACTCGTATGCTAGCATTGACAAGCCCATCTCTCCTTTAGGACCCCTGTTTCATAATGCAGCCCCACTAAATGCCTCCAAAGATAGGCCATGACTGTTTGCCTACAGTAAATATTTACCTGTTGTATATCATTATAGTTCTTGTTTTTAGTATTATAACTTACTTATACTGGTTATATTTTAAGTATATACATATTTTAAAAAATGAACACTTCTATAATTTACAAATTTTATTTATATGCACTACTGTTTAAAAGTTTGTATATACACTACCAGTCAAACATTTTTGAACAGTAAGATTTTAATTGTTTTTTAAAGAAGTTTCTTCTGCATTTATTTGATCCAAAGTACAGAAAAAGTCAAATTTAGCTCTTTTCTATTTGAGTATATTTTAAAATGTAATTTATTCCTGTGATCAAAGCTGCATTTTCAGCATCATTACTCTTTACAGTCTTCAGTGTCACATGATCCTTCAGAAATCATTCTAATATGTTGGTTTGCTGTTCAAGAAACATTTATTAATCAGAATATTAATATCATAGGATCATGTGACTGGAGTAATGATGCTAAAAATGTAGCCTTGAAATAAAGGAATAAATTACATCTGAAAACATATTCAAATAGAAAACAGTTATTTTAATTTAAAATGCAAAATATTTTAGAATTTTACTGTTTTTGCTGTACTTTGGATCAAATAAATGCAGTCTTGGTGAGCAGAAGAGATTTCTTTAAAAAAAACTAAACTGAAATACTGTTAAAAAAAATTTGACTGGTAGTGAATATATACAAGATACATTAAAAAAAATTATTTTGGACTTTTTGAGAATCATGAAAAAAATGTATCACAGTTTCCATAAATATTTTAAGCAGCATAGTTTTCAACATAATATAATAATAAGAAATGTTTCTTCAGCACCAAATCAGCATATTAGAATGATTTCTGAAATATGATTTGGTGTTAAAGACTGCATTAATGGCTGCTGAAAATTTAGCTTTGCCATCACAGGAATGAATTGTATTTTAAAATATGTTCAAATAGAGAACAGTTGTTTTAAATTATAATAATATTTCAGAATATTACGGTTTTTACTGTATTTTTAATCAAATAACTGCAGTCTTAGTGAGCATAACTTACAATGTCTCACCAATCCAAAATGTGTGTATAGTAGTGTATATATAATTTCTTATATTTAGTATTACCTGCGCTCTGAAATATTCCAGCTGTTCTAACAGTATGTTAGTATTAATTGGAGCTCATTTAGACCAATATATCATGCATTTCTCAGCTAGCACTGTGCAAGGCTTGGAGGCAAGGAGACTGCAATATAAAAAATAGTTATGCCAACAATGGAGGGGGAACTCAGTGAAGGTCTTCAGAATGTAACACTGGATTCAGAACAAGTGCCGCTGGTTTCACAGGCCCCCACCAGGCAAGGTGACACTCTTGTATTTATATTGTCCTGCAGCAGAGGACAGTAAAGTCCTGACCTGCCCTAGTGTTTCTTGGCATTCTGCCGTGATTTGTCGGGCAAGAAATGTAATCAACTAAAAATACACAAGCCTTAGGATTCTTCATACTTCTTCATACAGTGTGATCCTCTTGTAGTAGCTCACACGAATAGTTTGGCCTGTTAAGTGGAACATAAGGCCCATCTGCTGGGAAAAATCATGATCGTTGCTGGTCACAATTTTTATCTCAAATTTGTTACTCTATCATAGTGCCAAATCGTTTTGAATTACAATGGTGTGAATTAAAAAAAAAAAACAGCATACCGTACAAGTGGCTAAGCAATGTAGACAGCATCATCAATTTAGAGGGGATCCCTGTTAACTGTATACACTTCTCACTAATGGTTGGAGAACTTTTAGAACTAGTAATAACACAACTAATTCTTTAACTGGGCAAATAAACCAACTGTAAACGGCATTAATAGAAGCCAGAGACACTGAAGACGAACACAAAGAGGAGAAAATATGCACATTCGTGATGCGTAAAATATTGAAAGAAAATCCTAAATACTGAATTGGGAGTGAGTATTTATGTGAATGCATCTCTGAGAGGAACTGACTGTCTTCTTAAAAGTTTAGATGGTATTTTTTTTTCATCTTACCTACATATAATGCATATTAATGTAGTATTTAAAAGCGGGAGGAAAAACTAGGAAGATGTTGTATTGCGCTGTTCTAAAAGCGCCACCTGCTGGCAGTGAATGAATTTGCCTTCTCACTCAGCCTGTCTGCTGTTTTTGTTTCGTGCAGTTATGTTTTATTTTATATATTTTATAATTCCTCAAAGCCAAGGTCAGACCATTCTCTGCTATTTTTCATTTATATTATATAATTTACATAAAAAACTGCTCATGCTACAGTACATGGCACATGTTTGGATTGTGATTCAAATTCAGTGGTTCTGCAACTGTTTAATGCATTCTGATTCATATTAGGCACAGTTGAGGGGAAAAATCGCGATAATCTGTGAAACCGCCAAAATCCTAAGAAAATATTGTGATGCAGATTTTTGTCTGAACCGCTTAGCACTACTCAAAGACAAATATTTATTACACAAATGTATCACTCTAAAAATAATTAGTGTATTATTACCTACAAAGGTTTATCCATAAAAAAATATTGGACCATGAAAAGACGCATCTGAAGCTATATGATATCTTTTTGTGAAGAACCAGACTGGAATTTTTCTAAGCAGAGTTTATGTAATAAGGCATAACAGAAATTAAAGTCAATTTACCACACATCAAGAAACTGCAAAAACTAAATTATTACAGTACACCCTGTCAGCAGAACATAGATTAAAGAGAGTAATAATAACAGTGGGGTAATAATAACAAAGAACAACAGAAGCTAACCACAAGACAAAAAAAAATTACGCAATTGAGAGACAATAGAGATAATAAGGCTTTGATCCAGTGCATATTCAGTTTTGTAATAATGGTGGGATTGGAAAATGTGATCTGAAGTTGGGTCGTCCGCACAAAAGCACCATCATGCAACATGTTGGCACATGTGGACCGTCCACCAAGACTTGTCCCTGTCTGAACTTCATTTAAAAAAGATAGAGGACTAGAATTTCTAGCTAGAGTCCTGGCTGTGGTGCAGCCATAGCGTGCATGCGCACATGAGCCATAATGAGAGTAGTGCTCCCGTGGGAACACAGGTTTGAATTTGGCCTGTGTCATTTTCCATACTAGCTCCCTAGTGTGCTAGAATACCGTGTGAATCGGCATGCTAACTGTAATTGGTTCTGAGGTTACTTGTTTCATGGAAGGTAAGTTTATTAATGTTCTATTTACAGCAGGTTTGTTTTTCGGGCCTACGAATTGGTCTACACAAGAATAAGTATTTCATTACAAGCACTTGGAACTGTGCATGCATCGCTTCTCATCCTTCAATGGCCTGTCTTTGCATTAGATGAGGCTAATGGTGTTAGCAGCAGGCAGGCCTCTTTATGTCCCTCTGCCCTGCCCACAGAGGAATCTTGATGCGTTTGATATTCTCCTAACAGCTGCCGGAGACAGAACAGGGAATGCTGGGATTGCTATGTACAGCTGAAATGTCAGGAGGCCTCCTGTACAGCGGGTGTTATTTATAAGGCTTAAAGGAAAGGGGAGAAGATCTGCTGGCCGTTAGAGCATAGTTACGCAAAGAGATCAGCTCCATTACCACAGCTTTTTTTCTTCTTCTTGAAAAGTTCATTGGTTTATTTGTGCAGATAAAATGTAAACATGGCGCTGATTAACCCAGCTGTCTGTCAATATAAACCACACACCACGATGTGTGAATTTCTGGAAAGATAGATCGTTTAAAAACACTGACACTAGGTGTCACTGTACCTTTTTAGTTCTCAGTTTTCTAGTTCACACAGGTATAATGAGTGATCGACTAGCCATTAAGGCCTGTTTACACAAACATGGGCTTGATCCCAGAGATTGGCAGGAGTGTGAAGTTTTGTTTGTTGTCCTTGAAGCAGGCATTTATTTATTTATGAATTATTATTACATAATATTTCCTGGATCAAAAGGGTGTTCTTGTAATAAAGGATCATTGTCTGGGCAGTCTTCCAGTATCACCTCTGCTTCTAAAGCCATTATTTAGTCATGTTTTTGTTAAATCTACTGCTGTTAAATGTCAACAGTTAACTTTAGATAATGTAGTAATCACTGTATGATAAATCTATGGCACTGGCTCGCAACCAGAGGGCCAGGGCCCACTAGAGATCCTGAGTAAACTTCCAAGGAGGCCTAAAGTTGACATACAACAAAAATGTGACAAAATAACCATTAAAATGAGCTCAAACTAAAGATATTTCTTAGTTTCATCCACTTCTAACTCAACAGTATTTTAAGGGTATATGAGGTAATCTAATTTTAAAAGTGTTATTTCTAGGCCTGAAAAGTCATAAAATAATCTCCATGGTCATTTTAATTGATAAATATAAATTTGTCTAGTTGCGTAAAGGTAGAAAGTCTGAGTCAAGTAAATCTTTATTATTAATCTCTATCAGTAAATATCCAGTAAATCACAAAAAACTGCAAAAATCATATCGCTGTGAATAGTGGGGGGTCTTGGATTCACAAAGGTTGAGAAAAACCTTGGTTGGTTCATATGAAATGCCAAGTTCTGTCATGAAACTCTGGATGGCACTGGCTGATGGGTCCTTACTGCAAACTGATAATATTCGAAGTGTTAAACCGCTTGGCACAAGCAGATTGATTCATGTTGCATACACAGTCAGTGAGTTTGCTGCTTTACATTTAAATGGCTGGTGAGCATTCACTAGAGACTTCCTCTGAAACCCTCCACCTCCCCAGCTCCACCTGTATAGATCAGCTGCGGGTTTTTATATATGCTACTTAAAAACTCACGGCACCATATCTGTGTATGTCTTGGCAGTAGCAAGTTCATGTACTTGCTTTGCTGCAGCAATTCAGCAGTATAGTAGATATAGTCCACCAAGACCAAATACATTAACATTGTCATATCCATTACCATGCTAAAATCTGTCATGATAGAACTATTATTATGCTGATGCCATTGTCATTTGGATATACAGCTCCTGCTAATTTACTAATAAAGAACAAATGGATGACTCATTTAGTGTGGTTTTTGCCAAAGTGATTTTGTCAAAGTCTAGAGCAATACGCCATTTTTTTTATATTTGTCTGTGATCAGTTTACTGAGGTCAGTAGATCAAGATGATCTAGTGTGCACTTTATACGGTACTTGTTGAGTTGTTGATGCAGTGCCATGACTCATCAGTGCTATTATTCTTGTAGTGGACCACTTGGGCATCGCCCATACTCTAGTATGGAGTTCATTTGTCGGTTAGTTGGAAACTTTCTAGAGCAGAGAGGAAGCTCTGTGCACTCCAGACATTAATGTTATTATGCTGTGGGTGCAGTGCCTTGGAACATTTCTGACTCGTCCTATTACTCCACTCCCCAAGTGCACCCCATGAACCCTCGGGAGCTGAATATTGCAGGGGCCTGGCCCTCTAAACCCTCTTCCCTCTCTCTCTGCCTTCCTCTGCACGTAAACAAAGTCTTGATCGAGCAATTTGCACTTCATCTGTGCACCCGCTAACTTTAGCCTTTCTGTTTGGGGGTGGGAGGGGGCTTCCATTCCCATAATACAACTTGCTCACCCATACAGACATTTGACACAGCTGATCCCCCACCCCTCCGTATTGGTGCGTTCGGCCCCCTGCTCATCAGGACAGGACGGGCACAGAGAGAGAGAGAGAGAGGGGACTGGACCGGGAGGCAGACCCCAGAGCGGCTCATGTTTCGCAGGGCTGGGAACCCGTTGGCTATGGACTTGAGTTGAGA
The DNA here is from genome assembly GCA_033026305.1 of Cirrhinus molitorella. NCBI lineage: Eukaryota > Metazoa > Chordata > Actinopteri > Cypriniformes > Cyprinidae > Cirrhinus > Cirrhinus molitorella. Next base: position 22,948,537 of record CM065124.1, on the reverse strand, counting down.
TTTTGTGTTTTGTAGTTTCGAAAAGCAATCAGGAGGCTGGCGGCCTGGCCTCTTTGGTACAATGCTCCTGGATTCCAGCTGTCACAGTAGCAGGCACGATTCTGGGAATTGCTCTGTGCGCCAAGACACATCCACCTTGCATCCCTGGACAAAACCTGGCAAATGAGAGTTTCGAAGTGAGCGGACCACTGGGAGAAAGTGCGTACGAGGGACATTGGCCAGAACGGAGTTGTCTGCGAGCTCATAAACGGAAGCTGATCCTTCGTGACGGAAGTCCCGTAGGACGTACTGTAGGAGTAGCTTGTCCGTTTTCTTTTTTCGGTGGCTTTTTCTCGTTCCTTACTTTTTGAATCCTTTGACATTGCCAATATGATGATCAAGGAGGCCTCGTTGAGGGAGGATCCCGACTTGCGGGGTGAACTGGCCTTTTTGGCCAGAGGCTGTGACTTTGTTCTTCCTTCACGGTTCAAGAAAAGGCTCAAGTCTTTCCAGCAAGCCCAGGTCAGTAGCCAACCTCTGTAGTTCAGCAAAGAATGCCGTGTCTAACTCTCACATGCCAGACAAGACAAACTATTCACAGGCAGATACCAAGTGTTTATTAATAGGACAGTGGAAGGGGGTGAGGCAGGGCAGGAATACAGTGTCCAAGTGTTGCGTACAGGAGCTTCGAAGAGGGGGGAGGGAGTGGATGGGATGGGATGGGACTGGACGGGACTGGACAGGGCACAGCTGCTCTCTTCAATACGTCCATGCAGGCCTGCTCTGCTTGCAGTGGAGTTCTCCAAAATTCAGTCACACTTCAACAGCTCTCATTCTGTTTGATTGACAGTAAGACTGTGCTGTTCAGAAATAAGCTGCCTTAGGTGTGCGCTGTGACTCTAGGGTTTTGCCCAGAGACCAGAATAAGAACAGTATGTCAAGACTATGTATAGAATGTGTTAGACATTTCCACAGCTTGTTATTAGAAGTTTAACCTTGGTGCTGCAAGGTCCCGTCTGAAAAGAATGAAGTAAACGGACATCAGCTGTCAGTGTCAGGCCTGTGAATTAGACTGTATGCATACAGTGTTTTGGATGCGGCATGTCTTAATCTGAGAGCTGAGAGCAAATCGCTCTACTTCTGCTTCTACTTCAGAAATAAATATAGGTGGAAATCGAAGTAAACAAATCCCCTGAAATGAAGCCTACGGCTTGTTTTGGTGAGGGCAGCAGGGTTAGATGGAAAATATCTGTCTTATTTTTGCTGAGAAGTTCTTGTCATCACATTGACAGGAAAGTTGATGAGGCCGGCTATGGTTTTACTGATAATCCACCTCACTTCATCACTTTGAATATGTTATCAGAATAAGAGCCAGCATCCCTGCACGGCAAGTACCGGGAGAAAATTTCACACAAAGTTCTCCAAAGGACTGCTGATGATAAGGCAGCCTTTCTTAGCGTCATGGAAAACTTTAAAGACAATATTTACTTAATTTGATACTATGTTTTGCTACATATGCTTAAAATGATCTGAAGAGATGGAGATGATACTGAGGTAAACACTTGTGCACTAAATATAAAAAATATGTGCTGTTTTCTAAATATTCTCAATACTGGTTGAAGTCATTGCCGAAATTTTTTGCTGGTTCTTATACATCTTGTTATACATATGTACAATATGACCAATAAAAGAAAAGTTGTTTTGAAGTTAAAAATGTTAGGATGTGGTTAGCTTTGTTTGCATGGTAAGTACATCTGGGTGGTTATTCATCATTTGTCTTGTTTCAAGCACATGTTCAGGTAAACAGGTGATCTGTTTCAGAATGTCACTCATATCGTCCTCGTCACCTGAATGTCTTTGAGGACTTGTGAAAAATTACAAAAACTTGGCCTAAATAGTTGTCAAAGCCATGGAGGTCCTTTCTCTAATTGTTTCTCTCTATCTCTCACTAGATCCAGCCTGAGAAGAAACCTGGAACACCTCCTCCAACTTTAGCACCTGCACCCTCCTCGCCAACCCCACGGCCGCCCAGCCCTCCGCCAGCCAAAGTTGTGGCCACACCCCCACCCTCCTCCATAAACATTCCACGCTTCTACTTCCCCAAAGGCCTTCCAAACTGTGCAGCCAACTATGACGAAGCCATTGCCAAAATCGAGGCGGCTTTCACAGAGTTCGAGGAGGAGAAAGCTGACATTTATGAAATGGGGAAGATAGCGAAGGTGCATATGAATTGTCAATTGTTTTGCATAAAATGAGATTCATAATCTCTGGACCGTTCTTGGTAGTCTTGGATTGACAGTTTTGAAGATGTAAACTGACACCTGTTTTACGAGCTCCTCATCTCCAGATGTGCTTTCCAAATTGAATTGCCACGGCACTTTGATGGATGCCATCTCATAACAACATCCTATTTTATCTTCTCACATTTTGAATATTATATAAACGTATCATAAAATGAAGAAATATTAATAGAATAACCCATCTTGACGTTCAGAATCAGATATTTGTGTCCTTCAAGAGGATCTTATCATTTAGAATGGTTTATTTAGTTTAGTATAGCTGGTTTTGACAGAATTTAAGTAATATTGGGCTTATATTTATCCTTGTTACTAAACATGTGGATAGGACTTCTTATGTCAGTGCCATTTTAAAATGCAACAAAAACAGCATATTCATGCATGTCTTTTCACAGGCATGCGGGTGTCCCCTCTATTGGAAAGCACCAATGTTTATTTGCGCTGGTGGAGAGAGGACAGGTTTTGTTTCTGTTCACTCATTCATTGCAACATGGAGAAAGTAAGTGTCAGCACACATATCACTTTCCATGAAAATGGTGCTTTTGTATTTGTCATTTTGTATGGCATCTGATAGTTTATGCCCTATTTCTTCACAGGTTATTACACAGCTGCTATGATGATGCATCTAAGTTTGTTTACTTGCTGGCCAAACCAGGATGCAAATACCTTGAACAAGAAGATTTCATCCCTCTGTTGCAGGTTAGAACATTAAGCGGCATGCAAAAGTAAAACTTTTAGTACTCCCTACATTTCTGCATCACTGATTGCTAAACGTAGATAAAAAGTCATGATAATGAATAAATGAAGACAACTTCTTGGCCTCAACTTGTAAACAACATGATTTAAGGCATTGTGGGTCTGAATTAGTTTCACATGCTCAAAGCCTAGTGTGACCACAGCTTGACACACACAGAAATTGCTAATTTAACCTTTAACAAACAACACACACAACAATTTGTCTTAAAATGTCTTAAAGTCATGGATGGAGAAAAAGCATTTGAACTTGCACTATTATAATGCTTCATTGGAATCAGATTTAGTCAGAGGTTTCACGTAATTCCTGTGTGGGAGACAAGGGAGGCCTCCTTAAAATATTGGATTAAAAAAAAAAAATCATAGTACAAAAATAAAACCATGTCAAAATGTTAAAATATAACATTAAATAGTGTATAAATCACTAGTTTTTCAACAGCGACGCTAGCAGGTAAAGTCTTAGCGGGAGTCCACGTCTCTCGCCTCCCATGAGCCCATGGAGTTTTAACTAACACCCTAAAGTATGCTGTGAGTTTGGTAGGGCGTAATTGTGAATGAATGGAGGAAAGTTACTTGAGAGGAGGCAATGTCTCCTTTGTGATATGATTGGATATGACTGGTTATGTTCATGCGATAAATCCCAACTCTTATGTTTGTGCACATTCTGCTTTCACAAATCAGTCTGAATTAACAATATAACAGCGTTAAAGGGAAGACTAGTTTAAAAAGTAAACAACTCACACACATAGATGAAAAAACAGTTTTTTATGTCAAAATAAGACTTGGAATTTTAGTGAGTAGTCATCTTGGTGAAATTTAAAGTAAATCTCCATGTCTGTGACCAATATTTATAGAGCTTTGATGACTGATGATCTGAAAAAATCAAAAATAGTTCAAAGTTGACTATTAAAAAGAATAGCTGAACATATTTTCACAAATAAAATATATTGTTTAAATTGTTACTGCCTTGAATCATTATTTTGAAATAAATGTAAAATGCTTAATAACACTAACTTTATGTTGAAAACAGCTGAGTAGAATTATTTTTTCAGGTTTCTTTGAGTAGAATGTTCAGAAGAACATTTATCTGAAATATGTATATTTTTGTAACATTATAAATGTCTTTATCATCATATTAAAGCATTCTTGCTAAGTAAAATATTGATTTATTTCCCCAAAAAAGAAATGTGTGTGTATATATATATATATATATATATATATATATATATATATATATATATATTCTGTTTTAAATATTGTTATATTAATAAAAAATAAAAAATGTTTCTTGAACAGCAAATCAGCATATTAGAATATATTAGAATTTCTAAAGGATCATGAGACACTAATAATAAATTACATTTTGCAGTTATTTTAAACAGTACAAATATTTTACAATATTGCTGCTTTTGCTGTTGAATCAAATAAATGCAGGCTTTGTGAGCAGAAGAGACTTCTTACTGTTCAGAAACTTTTGACTGGTAGTGTAGTCTATAACAATGTTAATTTAAATAAATTCTTTACATAGGCAGTCAGAAGGAGCTTTGTAGATTTGAACTGTGAGGTCAGGAGTCATCTCACACTTGTATTTTTTGATTAGGACATTGTGGACACTCATCCAGGGCTGACGTTTTTAAAAGATGCTCCTGAATTCCATTCCCGGTACATCACAACAGTAAGTAACTTTATTAAGGGCTCAGTGACACAGGCAGGAGCTATTTCATAGGGATAAGTTTACAGGAATGGTGGTTTTGTTGTCATTGGAACACGCTTCAAAATTCCTTGATTGTTTTTAAACATCGTTCCACAACTATTTTAGTGTCAGCTACTGTCAGCAGGAACATGACTTTGCTTTGTCCTGGGTAAATCATCAGCCTGGCACCTGGAATCTCTATTAGTAGCATTGCTCTAATATTTCGGTTTTGAGTTTGAAAGCTCGTTAGCTTACTAAAGTGTTTACGGTAAATCAGATCCAGCTATCTGAGCTGAGCTGCTGGAGTGTCGGAACAGTGAGATGTGGAGCCCAGTGCGTCCGTCTGTCTGTCTGTCTGTGGGACAGCTGCAACACGTGCTGCGGAGGGGGTGGGAAGGGTAATGGCGTCAAACTGGCCTGACATCACGGAAACACGGATGCCACCAACAGGCCACTGACCCTAGTCTTGCACAACCCCATATTTAGACACTTCCTTGCTCTGGTGCACTGGCTGACACACCCCAGTACCAATCTCTCCTAGGAGGACTGATCTACCAGGAAATGCATGTTAATCCACACTGATGTCACTGCTTCTGTTGGAGTCTGAAGCATGGGGCTTTTGTCACCACAGAGCTAGATATAACTCAGTATGCAGCCAATCACTAGACGACTGTACTGTACCTACAAGCAGATGGAACTTGGATGGAATGATCAGCTCTAAAAGGAACCGTTTAATAAAGAAATGGAAAATTGTGTGATCATTTACTCACCCTTATGTCATTTCAAACCTATGTGGTTTGAGATTTCAGAGCTGTGTTGGAGGAAAAGAAAAAAAGAAATTCAAATAATGTCTTAAATTTAGTTCTGTTCCTCACACAAAGCTGTCATATGACTTCAGAGAACTTGGAATATAGTACACGTCATGTGGGTGACTTTTCTGGAGCTTGACGGTTTAATCTTATTATCATTTTCTGACTAACGTCAGTTATGTCAGTATTTATTTTATTTAATTTTTTTAATCACGGTTTTTGTCAATACTGATGTACTGCGACACTCCTGATGTGCACATTTGCCCTGCAAAATGTCTCTTTTTGTCAAATGTGGCTTTATTAAAATTCAAATGATCAGCTTTGAGTGGCTTTTAGGGTTTGTCTAGATGCCATCATGTACAGAGATTATTGCTTTTGGAACTTGTTAGGCTTTATGTATTTCGATTTCATAGTTAGTGTGATGTTGAACTTGTAGGACTTCAAAGACTTCTTTGGATCATGTCCCCAAAGTATTCAATTCTTTTTATTATCTATTGTTCAAAGATGGAGTGTTTTCAAACAGAATGAAATTCCTTTGCATGTCAGTGTTTTGAAGATTCAGCTAGCATTTTAGTCTGTCTTTTTCATTAAAAAAAAAAACATTGACATCCTCAACTCCATGATGTCCGCTCTCTACCCTCCAGGTGATTCAAAGAATATTTTACACAGTTAATCGCTCTTGGACAGGCAAAATCAACATGACAGAGCTTAGGAGAAGCAACTTCCTCCAGGTAAACGCCAATAAATTTCATCATAACTCTAGGCTTTCAATCCATTTGATTCAATTTCTAAAACTTGAAGGGACAATTTTATTAAAAGTCACTTTTTCTCTCTGTCTCACCAGACTCTTGCTTTGCTGGAAGAAGAGGATGACATCAATCAAATCACAGATTATTTCTCTTATGAGCACTTCTATGTTATTTACTGTAAATTCTGGGAGCTGGACACTGACCATGACCTCTTCATCGACCCCAAGGATCTGGCCAGGTACAACGACCACGGTAAGTACACAGTCAATCTGTTTTGCTCAGGATGAGTCTCATTTGTTACCTTCTATCGCTATTTAAAGTATAGTTAATTTCTGGGTAAACTATACCTTACATAAACTCAGTTTGCTACTTTAGATGAGTCTCATTCAGTTTTCCATCAGACTTGTGGTACTGAGAAATAGCTTTTGATGTGTATCTGCTTTGTTCTTTTTTGAAAAGCCTCATCAAGCAGAATCATTGAGAGGCTGTTCTCAGGAGCTGTCACAAGGTAGGAGCTGCTGAGGAGAAATAAGGTGGTACCTGAGATTTTGGGTGGTATACGAGTGACTTATGATACAAGTTTCGTTCTTCTAGGGGAAACTCGGTGCAGAGAGAAGGAAGAATGAGCTATGCTGAGTTTGTGTGGTTTCTCATTTCAGAGGAGGATAAAAAGAATCCCACAAGGTAATGAAATATTAATAAAATATGATACAGACACTACAGTTACTGTAGTGTTCATTTTATCAGCCATTTTTTAAATTTAGTCTTAGTCTTTTTAAGTCTTAGTTGTAGTCTTGTGTCAAATGTACTTTTCAGATTTATCCTGTTTTTGTTTAGTCAAGTTTTAGTCGACTGAATCTCTGAACATTTTAGTCTAGTTTTAGTTTTTTTTTTATCATGTTGTATAATGGTTAAACTGATAAAAAGTATTTTGCTTAAAATTATAATCGTAGTGACTGTCAATAGAACTCATACACATGGTTTTGTTTTACCTCATCTACTGTACTGATTTATTATAGGCTATTTAATATACATTAATATCAAAGACTTATCTCTCTCTGTCTATATTATAAAACCTGGTAAAAACTAACAAAAATATTATAACGGTAAAATTTCTGAAAGTAATTGCAATAATTTCAAATTGCAAAAAATTCAAGATCTCATGACAGAACAAACAGGCTGAATGACACTTTCATTTAAGCCAAACATCTCACGTGGAGAGTTTGTTGGTGTTTTCAGATCCTCGCCGGTACTTCTGATACAAAGAGCAAGCGTATGCGCATGGTTGCCAGTTTGCAAAAATTAAGCACAACGCAGGATAACTTGGAAAAAATTACAAAAATGAATAAAACTGACAAAGTTATTAGAAAATATATATATAACAAACAAACAAAAATTAAGCAAAACACTGGGTAGAAAAAGTATCTTTTTTAACAAAGAAGCTCTGGAAATTACCATTGTGTATGAAATGTGCTATATAAATAAACTTGCCTTGCCTTGTCTTGCCTTTATAAAATACATTGTAGTCTCATCTTTTATCGTCAACAATATTGCAAGTTAATATAGTCACAGTTATCGTTTATTGACCATATTGTTGTCTTGTCATCTCATTTCAGACATGGGAAAAAAACTTGTCAGCTAACATTTTTCGTCATAGTTTTTGTTAACAATAAATCTTACTAAAACTGAAGTACAGTTGTATAGAAAAATGTAAATAAAACACACACACACAAATTTAGCAAAACACCAGACAGAAGATTTATCCTTTCAACAAAGTTCTGATTTGGGGATTTGAACTCTTGATATCTGGCAACCACACACCTATAAACTCACATAGCACTAAGGCATGTACAGCAGTCCGTAATAATTTGTTTTTTTTTTTTTTTTTTTTTTGGACAAAAGTAAGAGATTTTGGTGTAGTTTTTGTTTTAAAATGTATTTCAGTTATTTAATAACTTTGTTTCATAGTTTTTGTTAGTGAAATTAACTTTAAGTTACTGCTAATTTAAAGAAATCTAAAACTATAACATATCAAAATTACTCAAATTATTACATTTCTAAATTCATTTTTATATTAAAAAACGTGCAGCGTGTCTCCTGAAACACAGATAGGGATTGTTGTATCCAAAGTTGGCACAAAAGGTATTTGGACATTTAAGCCTTACTTAAAATATACTAATATATTTGCATTCATGACAAACTATCAAAACCAAGTTGCCTTTTTAGGATGTTAGCACAAACTTTTTGAATTTTGAATTGTAAAAAAAGCCTAAAATACTTCTGGGCCATTTTAATCATAATTGTATTTATACATCTTCACTATTGAAGATGTACTATGTAACGTTACCACTCTCTCTGTTCAGTATAGAGTACTGGTTCCGCTGTATGGATATGGATGGAGATGGTGTTCTCTCCATGTTTGAACTGGAGTTTTTCTACGAGGAGCAGTGCGAACGCATGGAGGGGATGGGCATTGAACCACTGCCTTTCCAGGATCTCCTGTGCCAGATGCTGGACTTAGTTAAACCAGAATGCCCAGGTAAAGTACCCATTCTGATCCTCTCAGTCTCATAGCTCCATATCACAATTGTGATGTTCAATCAAAACAGGAAGAGCATGAGTTCACCTCTAAAGTAGAAGTAACAGAGTTCCTGATTTTCTACCGCTATTTATTCTAGAGTTTAATATCAGTTAAAAGCCTATAAATGACGACCAAAAACTCTACCATGAAGTTACTAAAGAAATTAAGTGTGAAAATGTCTATGTAAGATACTGTACTAAATCACCTTTGCTTTAAACTAAAAGTGCCTGTCCAATGAATAATTATGACATGTCTTGGCAGGTAAAATTACTCTTCGAGATCTGAAGCGCTGCAGGATGGCACATATATTCTACGACACATTCTTCAATCTGGAGAAGTACCTGGACCATGAGCAGAGAGATCCCTTTGCAGTGCAGAAGGTCAGTTTTTGATGGGTTACATCTGTGTTCAAATCCCACATGCTGAATATTATCTCCGTTAGTTAGTGCGTTCTGTAACTGTACGTGTGTGTGTGTGTGTGTGTGTGTGTGTGTGTGTGTACCAGGATTTGGATAGTGACGGTCCAGAGCCCTCCGACTGGGACAAGTATGCTGCCGAAGAGTATGAGATTCTTGTGGCAGAGGAGACGGCCAATGAACAGCTACGAGAGGGGTGAGTCAATGACCTCTGTAATGGAATGAATTCGCTACCGAGTTCATTACATTGCATAGAGATGAGATACACTCTATATGTGACCCTGGACTACAAAAGCAGTCATAAGTAGCATTGGTATATTTGTAGCAATAGCCAACAATACATTGTATAGGTCAAAATGATTGATTTTTCTTTTAGGCCAAAACTCATTAGGATATTAAGTAAAGATCAAGTTCCATGAAGATATTTTGTAAATTTTCTACCATAAATATATCAATGTATCAGATCAGATGTCAGGTTTTTAAATATTGTCATTTCCAGCTTTCAGATAATGTATAAATCTCAGTTTCAAAAATTGAACTTTATGACTGGTTTGGTACTCCATTGTCGCATATATGGTTGGACTTCAGAGGATTATAAAGCATAACTGTCGCACGCTTGCTTTTGCAGATCTTTCGACGACGATTACGAATCCGACGAGCTCACGGTCTCCTCAGACATTGGAAATAAAATGGATAAGCTGGTCATATCTGATTTATCGGCATAAGTCGCCCACACACCACGACGTTGAACGGATAACCACCTCGCCATATTTTCCCTCACGCGTCAAAAAGGGAAAAGTGTTTTTCTACATTTCATTAAGGAAATTTGTGTGTGTGTGTGTGTGTGTGTGTGCATGTGTGCAATAGAACTAATTCTTCTAAAACCAAACGGCTTCAGACACCCACAAAAAGGCTTTATGTGCAATATGTCTTAACATGTAAATGTAAACTCATTGTTTTTCACTCTCTTACCGATCACATCCACTCCCGGCTGGTTCCATCCACCCTTCACAAAAGACTTTGTGAGAACTTTTTAAGAACTTTAGAAAGAGTTTAGAATGTGCTTTAATGTGAGTGAAACTATATGTAACGCTGCCATAGATTTTTAAACTGCGGGGAGGGGAAAATAGAGAGACTTTATATTTGTGTGGCACGTAACTAGTCCTCTTGGACTAAACCAGACATTAAAGTCATGAGATCAGCACATATCCTGTGCTATGCTGTGTTGCACATTATGTTTAAGGGACGTGGCAACGGTGCAAACGTGTTGCTCCCAGTGGTCACTGATGGTATTGCATGTTGTTGCTTAAAGAAAAGACATAAGGTTGTGACTTTTACAAGTGCTTCAAAAACTTAACTAGAGACATGCATTTACATATTTCCAGCCGAACTGACCAGGACAATCTTAGACTTGAAAGTGCTTTTTGGAAATATATAATATGTTTTTATCTGAGGTTGAAATGGTCATATCTTTTTCAAGCTATCATATATAAATTCATCATGCTTTTCATCCTCGATGTACAGAGACATTTGTCCAAAACCATTTTGTGTATGTATTTAATTCACCTGTAATCATGTAAAGAGAGCTGTAAAGCACTATTTATTTGGCTTGGGCATTGTTAACTCACTGTTTAAGATTTCACAGATCCACTCAATCAAGTCCTCATGTACTCATCTCAAACTGTTCTGCCATTGGTCGTTCAGACATCTAGTCCCGCCCCCGAACACACGCCATTGGGTTAAAAGCACCACCGAGCAACAGTGTTTACAGGGAAATCAGCTCACGCTTGCTAATAGTTCTCTGCCCTATCCAAAACACAATTCAGCTTTAACAAGTGACTGTCTCTTAGTGTTTTACAAATGTCTCTCTGTGTGCTTGATGGCCAAACCTCCCTCCACTCTGTCACACTCTCTGGTTTATGTAATTAGTGTAATATATTTATATATGTGAAGTGGTTTGTTTGTTTTTGTTTGGCCAGCCATTTTCATGGTTTACCAGTAGCTTTTTTTCTTGTACTGTAGTCTAGCTCTCTTTTTTTGACCTAGGACATTTATTTTATATAGCCACTGTAAATGTCTTTGTATTTTATTTTTCCCATGTGATCGACTCTGCCACTGAGTGGTAGGGGACGTTTAAATTATGATATATCTCTAACTGCCAGTGTTATATAATGTGCATTAAGCTGAGCGGGCAGGGGCTTTATGAAGGAATTCAATATGAATTCATTGACAGGTGACAATCAACTGGACGTGTTTCTGCAATTAATGACATGCAAGTAGCACTTCTTAGAAAAAAAAAAACAGAACAGAGCAATACAACTGCTGTAGTGTGTTACACTTTTATCAGGACTATTAGACATTGAGATAAAAACACAAAGCTGAAACTAAACTTGACTAATGCTACAATCCTGGTTCATTTTTATCACTAGCACATTGAGCGCTATGCAAATCTGATCTTCTGGACAGCTATTGGCAGCTACAGAAGCTGTAAACAACAAAACTTGTTAGTGTGCGACTTTTTCTTTTTATCTTTTCTGAGTTTTATATCTTTCCATGTGTTCTTTTTTTTTCTTTTGGACTTGATATGTCTTGCTTGCAGACGGTGAAAGATGGGACTTAAGTAGCGTGATCTCTTAAGTGCTCTGATGAGATGACTCTGGTGTTCGCATGAATTTTCCCTCTCTTTTTTTTTTCTTTTGGAAAATTATGAAAACAAATAAAAATGTTAATTCATGCAATGTCTACAGGCTGTTCATTGGTAAATGCTGAGGAACGATTATATTAAAGGATTAGTTGACTGATAATTTACTCAACCCCATGTCATCCAAGATGTTCATGTCTTTCAGTTGAAAAGAAATTGAGATTTTTGAGGAAAACACTCCAGGATTTTATCAAACACAGTGGATTGCACATTTATTGCATGCATACAAAATGGCTGTTATTTTTTATTTAGTACTGACCTGAATAAAACATTTCACATAAAAGACGTTTACATATAGTCCACAAGAGAAAATAATAGTTGAATTGATAAAAAATGACCCCGTTCAAAAGTTTACATACACTTGATTCTTAATATACTGTGTTCTTACCTGAATGATCCACAGCTGTTTTTTTTTTATTATTTAGTGATAGTTGTTAACGAGAACCTTGTTTGTCCTAAACAGTTAAACTGCCCGCTGTTCTTTAGAAAAATCCTTCAGGTCCCAGAAATTCCCATCTTTTCACACTGAGGACAACTGAGGGACTCATATGCAACTATTACAGAAGGTTCAAATGCTCAATGATGCTCCAGAAGGAAAAACAATGCATGAAAAGCCAGGGGTGTAAACTTTTGAACAGAATAAAGATGTGTACATTTTTCTTATTTTGCCTAATTTTATGTTTTTCATTTAGTACTGCCCTTCAGAAGCTACAGAAGATACTTGCATGTGTCCCAGAAGACAAAATAAGTTACATTTACTCTGATCTTCAAATTCAAATTCTTAATTCATCGTTTTCCTTCTGAAGCATCATTGAGCATTTGAACCTTGTGTAATAATTTCATATGTGTTGTCCTCAGCAGTGTTGGGGAAAGTTACTTTTAAAAGTAATGCATTACAATGTTGCGTTACTCCCTAAAAAAGTAACTAACTTTATTACTCATGAACAGCTGCCACTGAACAAAAAAAAACAGCTGTGTAAAATACTGAATTAATAAGAAGCTGAGCTCTTACACAACATCTCCTAAATTTCTTACAAGTTCTAATTAAATTGTCCCATTAGACAGTTCAGTTTCCCAGCTCTTATGAAATCTATTTTAAAACACGAAATTCCATCAAATTTCCTTGCAAGATTGAAATGTTCCCCTTAAACGATGTTTAATAATAAAACAAAGTAAAAAAAAAAAAAATCCTTTTTGGATATGGACATAGAAAGACTAATGTGTATCTAATGTATTTTGAACATAGACCTTCCGGCAAATTCCTGTAATCTGATGTAGTGGAGTTAAGCAGCATTTCAGAATGATTTCTGAATTCTGGGCATGAACTCAAGCAGTGAACCCCTGTAAATCTAGGCCATCTTGAAACTGTCCTCTGTTTTTCACTGTGCACAATTCATTTTTTCCGCTATTTTTGGTCTCCAGAGAGAAGAATGTCTTCAGTTCCATCTGCAAAACACTCTTCCAGGTGTCCATATGCTGTCAATGTCATATACTACAGTGGGAAATACATTATCTGATCAATACAGCCAAGCACTTGTGTCTGTCTTTTTTCTTTTTGTGCATGTCATGAATTATAATGACTTTCCATCCACCTCTTTTCTGGCAGATTTGAGGAGATTGCATTACCCTGGTGTAAATGCAGAGTAGAAACATATGTTCTAGTTGTTGATGGGAATGTTCTTAGTTCAGTCCAACAGAAAATGCACAAGCTTTCCGGATTGTCCAACCCAGATCTCATTAGAAAATTACGTTTTTCACAAGGTGCCGATTTCGTATAAATTTTGTCAGCCTGTAAGACCTTTCTTCATCTTCAAAACACAAATTATGAAACCCTGCATAGACACATTCAAGGCCCTGAAAGATAGTAAGGACATTGATAAAATAGTCCATGGACATCAGTGGTTCAACCTTAATTTTATGAAGCTACAAGAATACTTTTTGTCCGCAAAGAAAACAAAAATAATGACCATATTCAACAATTTCTTCTCTTCCATGTCTGTCTTCGCTGTACGTATATTTTTTAGTATTCCAGTGACTTTACTGATGAAACTATGGAGTCATCATAGTTTGCTGTGGTAGCATTTGTGTTTAACTTTCCATCTATACAGACTTTTCTTTATCAGGCCTAAGCTGGAGAATGCACCAGAGGGATGTGCTCCACACCCTTGAAAGCGCTTTGATGTGAGAATCAGTGTACAGTACACATTGCTCTTCCTGTTCCAGACTGACACCTCTGACGCTAGGGAACTTCAACAGGAGGGAACACCCTGTCCTGTATCAGCCAGAAGCTGTCTGTGATTAGGAGAAGCGCATATCCGTTAGAAGATGATTACTGCCTTATTTACTCCAGATCTCCATCTCCAGGAAATCCCCTGACCATTCAGCCTCTACAACACCAACAGTACTTCACACTGTCACAGAAGAACACCTGGACTCTGGATTTTAAGTCATGATGATTCATATTTGCACCACACTGTATTTCTTTAACTTTGTAAATAAAAGATTGGAGCACTTTTTAAGCACTTGGCCTCTTAAGCAGAGTCTTTCATCAATATGATTACAAATTACCATTCAGGCTTGAAGCTATTCATTTATGTGGTAAAACCTAGCCTACCACATCTGTGAGGTAAATTGAGAAAAGATTATTAAAGGGCACAAATAGGTCCTTCTAGGGATAGTACACCCAAAAATGAAAATTCTTTAAAAGTCATTAATCACTCACCCTCATGTCGTTCCAAACCCAGGAGACCTTCGTTCATCTCTGAGAAGAAATTGTTGAATAAATTAATTGTTTTTGTTTTCTTCTGTCACAAAAAGTATTCTTATAGCTTCATAAAATTACAGTTGAACCACTGATGTCACATGGACTATTTTATCAATGTCCTTACTACCTTTTTGGGCCTCGAACGTGTCAGTTGTGTTGCTGTCTTTGCAGGGTCAGAAAGCTCTCAGATTCTGTATTTGTGCTCCAAAGATGGATAAAATTCTTACAGGTTTGGAACGACATAATGGTGGGTAATTAATGACAGAATTTTCATTTTTGGACGAACTATCCCTTTAAGAGATTAAATGTTGACACTGCTACACTCAACCCTTAATATTAAAAAGAAATACAGTCAATCACACAAAAAATAAAAAAAGGGACTTAAAATTTAGTTTCTCACAGAAAGACATCTAATTGCAGAAGAGCTGCAAAATCATGAAAAATCTGAAGAATCATGAACTTTTATGTTGATTTTGTGTCCATTCTGAAGCTTAAAGCCACCATTTATTAAACGTAAAATCAACATTTTACTTAAACTTGAGTGTTGATTTTTAAGACAAAGAAAGCAATTCAAGAAAAATAGCATGCGTGGAGCAGCTGGCTAGTGCCGCTAGTTAAAAATGCCTAGTATGAAATCACTCTCTCCAGTCATTTTCCACTTATCAGACATTTGAAAGCCCTGGGCTTGATGCAAGGGATTTTGAAGTGAGGTCATTCTACTTACAAAGAAATGTCAAACAAATTAATTGTACCAAAATTATGTCATTATATGTGGCTGTTTTAATGTTAAGAGAAGCCAAACTGCTGACACTTTTTTAATACAATACAAAACTGTTAAAAGGTTTGGGGTGAGTAAGACATTTTCAAAGTCTTTTATGCTCTCCATGGCTGCATTTATTTGCTTACAAATACAGTAAAAACAGTCATATAGCAAAATATTATTACATCAGTTTTCTATTTGAATATATTTTGAAATGTAATTTATTTCTGTGATGGCAAAGCTGAATTTTCTGCAGCTATTACTGTCACAATCCTTTATAAATCATTTGACTGATTATGATCCTTTTTTAACAATTCCAAGACCTCAGTAAAATCTACAAAGAGGAATTAATACAATTATAATAGCACATATGCAGTGTTGGGGAATGTTACTTTTAAAAGTAATGCGTTACAATATTGCGTTACTCCCTAAAAAGGTAACTAATTACGTTACTTAGTTACTTTTTATTGAAAGTAATGCGTTACATTACTTTTGTGTTACTTTTGCGCTACTTTTTAAATCTGGGCAGGGTTTGCTTGTTTGTTTTTAATAGAAAAACTTTAGATTCTAAGCAAATGTAAAAGCCCTTTCACACCAAAATGAAATTAAGTAAATAAGCCTAAGGCTAAAGGAAAATTAAATTGACATCTGTACAGTAGAACTGTGTGAAAAGAAAGTTCAACACTCTTCAGCAATGAGAAAAAAGTACCAATAATCAAGTAAGTTTTGCTTATTAGTAGACTGCAAAAAATGCTTTTCTTACTTAGATTTTTTTGACTTGTTTCCAGCCAAAATATCAAAAAATTCTTAAATCAAGAAGGATTTTCTAGACAAGTAAAAATTACTGTCTTGTTTTTTTCTGACAACACGTCAAAATTAAGTGTGTTTTTGCTTGAAACAAGAAGTTGTCTAGAAATGTTTTGGCTGGAAACAAGACAAAAATTATTTTTGCAGTGTATGGTTAAATTGGATCAACAAAGGTCAGCAGCAAAGTCACTGGTTAATAAAACGGGATTAAATACATAAAGGAAACAAAAAAGTTACTGGCGTTACTTTTTTGAAAAAGTAACAGATATTTTCTTGGTAATGAAAAAGTAATGCGTTACTTTACTAGTTACTTGAAAAAGTAATATTATTACGTAACTTGTGTTACTTGTAATGCGTTACCCCCAACACTGATGATATGTGACCCTGGACCACAAAACCAGTGATAAGTGTCAATTTATAAATCATCTGAAAGCTATAAATAAATAATCTTTCCATTGATGTATGGTTTGTTAGGATAGGACAACTATGTGAGAATCAGAATATTGAGAAAATCACCTTTAAAGTTGTCCAAAATTAATTTCTTAGCAGTTCATAGCCTATTGCTAATCAAAAATTAAGTTTTGATATATTTATGGTAGGAAGTTTACAAAATATCTTCATGGAACATGATCTTCACTTAATATCCTAATAATTTTTGGCGATAATATTAACCCGTACATTGTATTTTTGGTTATTGCTACAAATAGGCGACACCCGTGATACTTAAGACTGGTTTTGTGGTCCAATGTCACATATAAGCAATCAATAAAAAACAGCACTAAACACGCTACAGTTAAAACGCCAAACCATGTGATCCTCAGGGTTCTCCTGTCCTTCCTTTGACTGTCCTGCTGGTGGCAGCAGACGCATTTACACCGTGTTACCCGCTTGCCACTAACAGCGAAGTGAAATGTAGGACAAGGGGCATTGAGTTTGTTCAGCTGTGCACTTCTGATTTTGAGATTTAAAAGCAGAGTATTTTCAGCTACCTACATGATTATGCCATGAGTCACGAACATGCAGTGGACTCAAAATAGTTTGCATACTTGAATGACAGTTTAATGATCCATCTAATTTTCTAAATTTGTCCTGTGATGACAGACTAGCAGGCATACAGACAAGACTGCAAACCTGCAAAACCCATACAAACGCAGGATGCTGCAGCAAACAGTCACCCATAATATGTGACCCTGGACCACAAAATTGGTCTTACAGTAAGTAGCTTGGGTATATTTGTAGCAATAGCCAAAAAATACACTGTATGGGTCAAAATTATAGATTTTTCTTTTATAGCAAAAATCACTAGGATATCAAATAAAAAGCATGTTCCATGAAAATATTTGGTAAATTTCATACCATAACAAAACTTAATTTCTGATTAGTAATATGCATTGCTAAGAACTTCTAAGAAACTCTAAAGGTGATTTTACTCAGAATTTAGATTTTTGCGCACCCTCAGATTCCAGATTTTCAAATATTTGTATCTCCGACAAATATTGTCCTATCCTAACAAACCATACATAAATGGAAAGCTTATTTATTCAGCTTTCGGATGTTGTATAAATCTCAATTTCAAAATATTGACCCTTATGACTGGTTTTGTGGTCCAGGGTCACATATAATGACATCCAGGAGAACTACAAAATTGGTAAACATTTTTAATAGTGGTTACAGTACTGTGTTTTGGTTTGTATGGTCAGTAGTTTGACCATAAAAACATCAGTATACAGTCCAATTAATTTATTCATTGACTAACATTAACTAACAATTAACACATACAACTTTTGATTTTAATAATAATAATAATAATAATAATAATAATAATAATAAAAGTTCATATTAACTATATAGCCAGGGGGTAAAGTACTTGAATTTGAAGATCTGAGTAAATGTAACTTACTTTGTCTTCTGGGAAACATGTAACTATCTTCTGTAGCTTCTAGTAGTTTTTTTTTTTTTTTTTTTTTTTCTGGAGCATCAGTGAGCGTTTGAATCTTCTGTAATAGTTGCATATGAGTCTCTCAGTTTTCCTCAGTGTGAAATGATGGATTTAAAAATCATACAGTCATCTGGAAAGGGTTCAAATACGCAAAAATGCTGGAAAATAACATAATTTGTGGGACCTGAAGGATTTTTCTGAAGAACAGCAGGCAGTTTAACTGCTCAGGAAAAACAAGTGACAACTATCGCTAAACAAACAAACAAAAAAACAACAACACAGCTGTGGATCATTCAGGTAACAACACAGTATGAAGAATCAAGGGGATGTAAACTTTTGAAAGTGGTCATTTTTATAAACTCAACTATTATTTTCTCTTGTGGACTATACGTAATCATCTTTACGTGAAATATCTTATTCAGGTCAGTGCTAAATAAACAATAACATGCATTTTGTAAGATCCCTCTTATTTTGGTAAAATTGTTAACACTTTTAATTATTCTGAAAGGGGGATGTAAACTGTAAATAGCTAACTTATTAATAAATATAGTAATATATAATATAAAGTGTTACCTAACATCAAACCACAAGAGACAGCAAAAACCAACTAAAGAATCTTTTACAATGACATTAAGATAAGGACTGAATTGCAAGGTTATATTGAACATGTGTCTCCTTCAAAGTTATTTAGCCTATGTACATCTTGAAAACAGAAAACAAACCAATTTATTGCCATTACCTGCTAATCAATATGTAATCTTGTAAAGATCCATAAAAACAACCTATAATCTGATTGGAACTATTGAGCCCAGCATGAATAAATCTTGGCTCTGTTGTTGTCGCGTATAGTAAAAGCTGCGTCTGTGCATGTGTCTTGCGGTGGTATTTAGGTTAAATCGTCTTTTGAATTTTTCCCTATCGGCTCTTCTGTGAAGTTCGTTTATATGGTTGCTTACGGTAAAAGGGGCAGGATCAAGCTCACATGTGCTGTGGGACATAATTGACATGGCCGCGGAATCTCCCCCTGACTGAGCGCTGGTGGAGCAGACTGGAGCAGGGATTGCCAAAGTTGTGTCTGGGGTGAAAGTGGAGCTCTGGAGTTTCTTTCAAGATCATTTTATTGCAGCGAGGTGAGTTTTTCTTATCGCTTAAACGCTCTATCTTTTGCTGCGGTTCGCGTTTGTGCGCCTTTTTCCAATTAAACGATGAAAACATGTTCATAACGGAAAGTTGCGTGCATTTTTGTGTCTGGATGGCGGTGACGCCGGGAGTCTGGGTTAGTTGGCCAACCAGGAGAAGAGACGGAAAACTTCATTATTCCGCAGGAAAACTGACAGTTTTGCATGGATTCTTTTTAGAAACCGTTATTTGCCCGAAGATGCTTAAAACTCGTCGTGCAACTTTCTAATAACTGGCTCAGTTTACGAGAAAACGCATAGTTAGACGTGTGCGTCGCTGAATTCCAACTTTGGAATTTTGGGGAGTTTGTGATGTTTCATTTAGCGCGTTTTGTTGCGTAAACGCTACAATTTTATAAAAACGCTTTATTAAAACGTTTTTGTTTATATCCGAGTATTAGTACCAATTTGTCTAAGTTAAATTTATTCAGGATGCTGCTTTTCGCAGTCTTTTCCATGGCTAATATAATCTTGCAAAACACGCAGTTGCTGGAGTGATGTCGACTAATATTTCCCAAAGATATTGGGAATGATGACTGATGATGTGAAGGTGGTCAACTCCATCATGCCCTAGTATTCCAGACAGCCTATTCTTCAACAGCTGTATCTGTTTATGTAGGAAAACATTATGTACTGTTGTCGTTGTCCCGTCACATATCGTGCAGAAAGTACCTCGACTTGATACTTGTTTGTTTTTCTTTCTTTTTATTGTTTTGGTTTAATGCAACGCCTGCATCTTTTTCCAAAACATCAGAAAGTACTAGTTGCTCTTTCGTGATGGGCTGGGAATTAACGCTCACTAATTAGCAGCTCTGGAAAAAGACTTTTTAAAGGTCGCTTTTAATCTCTTGGATGGTGTTGTTGGTCACTGCAACGACGGTTTAAGATAGTTTGCACTATGACTTCTGCTCTTGCCTGGATCCAGAGGGCTTCTTGGAGAGAAAGAAGCACATAAGCTATCTGTGAGTGGAGAAATGTGAGCTGCAGAAGATGACGTCAGGTTTGCATTCTCCAGCTGAGTGAGGGATTTCATAACTTTAAAAAAAAAATGCTAATTATTGCACATGGTCATAAAAAGAATGACTTTTATTTGAAGAAAAATAGATGCAGAAAAATAAGATGTTGCATTCCTCAGCTCCTTATCATTTGATGTGCAAACTTTAAAACCAGTGGTTCTCAACCAGGGACTGGGGCCAATAGGCAAACTTCCAAGGAAGCCGCAAGATGATTTAAAATAAGCTATGTAAACAATTAAATACTCTTTAAATATTCTATATGCATCATATTTCTAACTTTAGCTCAGTTTTTTTTCTAGTGCAGCATAGAGGGATTTTCCTACTACTTCCCATGCACTTACATTTTGTTCTGACCTGTTTGCTTTAGGTTCTGTTACTGCAATCCTGCATTTTATTTCTTTTACTGGTGAGACATTTATTGCATTGCACACAAAGCTGAAATATGTCAAAAACACTTAAATCTATGAATAAAACATAGGGTTGCTGCATTTTATGCTTGTATTGCGCAACGCTCTGGAATACTTGATTCTGATTGGTCAGTTGCAGCATTCAACACGCATATTTCTGAATAATGCCCGCTCCCCATGGCAACACTGTATAACCACTGTTGAAACCTATATGCCCTCCATAGCTGTGCTAATCTACAGTCTTAGTCTCTACAAATATACATGAGAATTTTAAGTTAAACCTATATTTAACATGTGACCCTGGACAACAAAACCAGTCTTTAGTAGCACGGTTATATTAGCCAAAAATACATTGTATGGTGCAAAATTATCACCAAAAATCATTAGGATATTAAGTAAAGATCATGTTCCATGAAGATATTTTGTAAATTTCCTACCATAAATATATCAAAACATAATTTTTGATTAGTAATATGCATTGCTAAGAGCTTCATCTGGACAATTTAAAGGCTATTTGTATCTTGGCCAAATATTGTCCTATCCTAACAAACCATACATAAATAGAAGCTTGTTTATTCAGCTTTCAGATGATGTATAAATCTCAGTTTTAAAAAACTGACCCTTATGACTGTTGTTTTTTTTTTGTCCAGGGTCACATATCTATTAAAATAGCCGTTTTTGACCATTTTTTGCTAAAGAAACCAATCAAGAAACCTGGGTTTATTTTGCTTTAGAGTGTTTTCACGACACGTCATCAGTTGGCCATATTGGCATCAATGAATGTAAACAATGCTACTGAAACAAACAAAACTCACAAATTTAGCTCATCATTGCTGCTGAAAATGGTCAACTATTGTCATGTTTTGGGCATCTTTAGACTGCCTAAAGTTATAACAAATCAAGGAGAAGAGTGCACAAAAACTACCTGAGGAACAAAAGGTGTTTGTGGTTGGCCAAACTGAACCGGTACTTCCAGGGCAAGAATTTTGACAACATTCATGTTTGTTCTTATCATTTCCAGTCAGGTAGGTGAAATATTAGGTTAATATCTTGATTAATACTGTATTTTTAACACCTATTAACTTTAGTTTGTCAAAATATTGTGCCCTTTCCTGCTTACCAAGTCCTTCTCTATATGATTTAGCAGCTTCCACACATTTTCTCTGTGGTTTAGACAGCATAAATTAGCAGAACAACATATTCAGTAGGACATTAACCGTGCAATCCATGCTGTTGTTTATATCCGAGTATCTCCAATTTGCCCGTTTGTCCGGGTAACTGACCAAACTGTGACTTAAGTGCAAACCCTCTTTAGTGACAGTGTGACTGTATAGAAAAATGCCAAAAGTGACCAAAGAGTTAAAAAGCATGCAAAAGCCTAAACTAGAAAAAGAGCAGTACAACTCTAATTTTTCATGCACCCACAACCAGCACATATCAGAGGTGCTTTCAAAACAAAGTAGCTGTGTTATTTTTTGCCCAATATCTGATGGATCGGCTTCGACAGGCATTGTTTCATCAGTCTAGGTGCTGCACTGAGAGCTGGCATGGGGAGTTAAACTTCCTGATTGGGCATAGCTGCAGGAATGCGCTCTTCCTTTGAGGTCATGGGGTTGTACCTGGTGAGTTGGAGGTCTGTTTCCCCAGGGGCACATACCGCCTGCCCCCTACGGTTCCCCATCATTCTGTGAGCAGCACTGTGCTTTGATGTGTGCTGATGTTATGCAGTGCAGCGTGATAAAATCTGTTGTGATTGTTCCTAATTGCAGCGGAGAGTCCACCTTCTTGAAGACGTTTCCTGATTTTCTCTGACTGGTGCCCTTTGAAACAACTTCACATCTCTTAGTCACACTTATTGGTCAGTAGACGTTGTAAAATTCGATTTGTTCCATCTCGTGCAGGTTCAGAGAGTTCTTCTAGGCATGGCTCCCCCTTATTTGATACTTTGTCTCCATAACATCCAGTGAGCTCTGTGTCCTTCATCTGCGTGAAAGATGAGTAGAAAAGCAGTGATGGTTTTGGTCAGCGAAGTCGCGTGATCTTATCATTAGACTCTCGAGTGCGCTCTTTTCCCTTGACCTCATTAGGCAGAGAAAGCCAGCATCTCAAACTGTTCAGCAAGACCGAACAAGTTTGTATCTGTGCTTTAACCATTAGCGCTTGGGAAATATGCATGCGGTGATGATGTGGCCGTCAGCTGGTCCATGAATCAGGATCCTGCTGCTCTTCTTGAATCAGCCAACCACGACCACATATAGCGTCATTCAGAGGAGCTAAAAGCGGCGTTCTGCATAACAGTAATCATTGTGCTATTGTTTGCACGCTGCCATAGGCTTTCGCACGTCTCGTTTGCACTCTTAGCATCTTCTCCTGGTGTTGCATGTTTGTTTGGCACAGTGCTGCTATGTTTGCATGCAAGGCTTTTCAGTCTTCTTGGTGATTTACTCTATTGTTGACAGTTGATTTAGATGAAGATAAAAGAGGCCTTTGAAGTCCATTTCCCACCGTTCTCTCTAGACAGTCACCTCTCCACCCAACTGTACACCCTTTACTTCAGCCAGCATTGTAATCGACAAGCTGCAGGATGCTGTTGCTGGATGCTATAACATAACTTAAGCTGCTTTGTTTCTCATCTCTTTCAACAAACGACTACAGTTGAAAAGAATTGACCAGTTGATGTAGATTTTAGATTGTGATCTTTAGCTTAACATGTTCACAGGATCTTGACAGGATCATGTTTAGACCAATGTCGTTTTCCATTGTGTGCAATTTAAAAAAAAAAAAAAATTCATCACAACTGATGTACTTTTGAAGGCATAGTTTACCTAAAATAGCACATTGTGTCATCATTTACTCACTCTTATGTTGTTTCCATCCGGTAAGACTTTATCCAATGTTCAAGGGTGTTTTGGATAAAGGTGCGTCATGTTTACAATTGCTTGGTGAAAGCCAGATTTCAATATGAATAAGGAGTTTCATATGAGGGCAAAAAAGTTCCCCATGCAGATTTCATAACATTTCAAGTTGCTCACGCGAATTATCCACACTGGCCAACAGATAGCTGCTTGGTGTGAGCTGTTTTACATCACTAAGCTATTAAAGGGATAGTTCACTTCATTCAGCTTCAGAACACAAATTAAGATATTTTTGATGAATTCCAAGAGCTTTCTGACCCTGTATAGACAGCAATGCAACTGATAAGTTCAAGGCCCAGAAAGGTAGTAAGGACATTGCTAAAATAACGATTCAACAGTTTTTTTTCTCTTCTGTGTCAGATTTTGACCTACATTGAAGAGAAGAAATTGTTCAATAAAGTCGTTATTTTTTTTTCTTTGTGCTCAACAAGTAATCTCGTAGCTTCATAACAATACGGTTGAACCACTGAGGTCACATGGACTATTATAACAGGGTTCTTACTACCTTTCTGGGCCTTAAACGTGTGCCGTTGCTGTCTATGCAAGGTTAAAAAGCAGATATTATAACATTAAAAAGTATTTTTTGTTTTTACGAGTTGTAAATACCTACCTGATCTAATGACGAAAACGACTGTGGAAACTTTTTCGCAAGATGCGGTTTTTAACAGAAATGAACACTAGAGGCAGTAAAACAGTGAGCACTGGTGATGGTTTTCATTCACAGTTATGATTACAGCTCCATATGTTTCGCTTTACGGACATAACAAGCTTGCTCTGTAACTCAGCCAGCATGGAATTGGACTTGGATGTTGAATCCTTGGGTACGAATCCCGTGAAAAACATGACTCGCGATGATAGAGCTGAAAGATTAAAAAAAAAACAAGCTAAAACGGCATTCTTGTGATCGCGTTTTTACGTCACGTTTGCTTTTGTTTATATTATTGGGTAGATTTAGGTGTACTGCAGATAATACATTATTCAAAACGTCACAGAGCCTTAGAGTTATAGCGCCACTCAATGGATATTTCAAGTCAGAACTGCGGTGACACGTACAATGTCACATAAATCGTACCATATGTACGTTCATCTGTTCCAGAGAAAAAACTTAGAAAACTCTTTTAAACGAACGTGGTGGTGCGTATTTTGCGTCTTGTGAAAGAGTTCCCACAGGTATGTTTTCCTCATGAGATCAGGTTGGTAAAAACAAATGGAAACCGTTCTATTCCGTTCCTCTACTTTTGGATGTTTTACAATGCTCAAAACGCATCTCTTGTTTTTCAGCTAGTGTAGCGGGTCAGATAATACAGCTCACTCCATGACACTGATTCCTGACATGCATCCACTCTGTCATGCCAATGCATTATTCAAATGGCCTGGCTTGCACATTTAGCTAAAAGCACAGCGGAAAAACACTCAATGTTTGGTCAGGTGGCCACTGGTGTACGTTCGTGCTTGCATTAGCATTCAGAGTGCAGAGACGGCCGTTGTTAGCTGGACAATGGAAACTTCAGATTCTGCAGCAGCTCATTAATGATGCTTTTATTTGACTGGAGACCATTTTAGCCAACATTCATGAGCAATGAGAGCCCGGCATAAGATGCTGCATTTGTTGTGGTGCATTTATTGCCAGTTTAGCCTTGCTACATCCATCTGATCTGTTGTAATTCGCACAATACCCTTTTAGGGTCTGCAGTACGTATGCTGTGGCTGATCCCATCTCAAACACATGTCACCAGTGCCACTGTGCATATATTTGTACTCTCAGACTTCCTGTTTTCTTATGCCCACCCCCTGACCAGCAGGACCTTAGACCAACACCTCCCACAATCCCTCCATCTCACCAGGTCTTGTTAACCCATCCCCCTCCTCAAGCACTCCCCCTTATAGTGTGTGAAATCTGGAGGCCTGATGGAAGATGAGGAATTTCACCCTTTGACCTCTGAGAGCGAGGAGGGGTGGACGGGGGCTATCCATTCTTACTGCCGAGATCTGTTGCAGCCTGGTGCATTTTTCCAGCTAATTCATATTATTCTTTTGGATTAGTACCGCTGATCTCTCTTTGTTCGATAGCCATGTTTTGGATGTGTGAAGTTACCAAAATAAAGTAAACGGAGAGGTCGTGGGAATGGCAGCCATTGCTGCGAGGACAGTGGCATCCCAGGTGGCACTGAAGGAATGTGTCAATGTTGAATTTTCGCTTTCTACAGCATTCCAGAGTCAACATGGGGTGAAAAGGCTGGTCCTTATCATTCCAGTTGGGAATATTCAAATAAAAAAACTGTTATTTTAAATAGTAAAAAAAAATTGCTGTTTTTTGGATCAAATAGTTGCGGGCTTGGTGAGCAGGAGAGACTTCTTTAAAAAGCGTTCAAAATCTTATTAATTTAATATAATATAAATTTGATTTATTTAGATTGAAGAAAATAAATATCAGAATTAAAAGGTTAAGAATCGAAAAATCTGTAAAATATGTATTTCAAATGAATATATATATAGCACTTGAATATTATATTGCACACACAAACACAATGCAATCTCTAGCTCCTTACCTTAAACCTACCCATCAGAACTAAGTGCCTCACCCAAACCCTTACCCTAAACCTAACCTTTACCCGATTATAACCTGATCCCTAAAACCAAGTCTTGACCCTCAAACAGGCCTTTAAAGGGATCTCAGAAAGTGAGGACCAGCCAAAATATCCTCACTTTACAAAATTGAAACTAAAACTCAAACTGGCCCTCACAAAGATAGCTGTACAAGTACACACACACACACACACACACACACACACATATATATATATATATATATGTGTATATATGTATGTAAAATATGACCATGAATTTAACAGTAAAAAACTGTAAAAATGCTAAAGTAAAAACCTGTTAAATGGTTAACTGTAAAAGACTGTTATTCACTGTAAATTTTACAATCTAATGTTGTTTATTGATTATTTCATTTTCATGTGTGTTATCATTATGGTTTTTAGTGTTTGTGTGAATGACACTGTGCACCTTCTATATATGTTAATATTTAAAAGCTGCTTGGGCTTTAGTTTATCATGTGACTTTCTCATCACCACCTGGTTTTAGTGGTTATCAGTGTATTACAAAGGTATAAAACAGATTTCAGTACTTCAGTAGGTTGGTACATTAGTTATATCAGTTAAAGAAATTACGGTATTCACTTGTAAATTTCACTGAAAACTGTAAAACATTGCTACCATATTTTTTACGGTAAAATTCTGGCAACTACAGCTGCTGGTTTTCTACCGTAAATTTTACGGACTTTTTTTTTTTACTGTATATAATATAATATAATATAATATATATACATTATTATTGTTTGTACATTGTATATTTCATATTTATTTATTTTGTTTAATTTTTTTACATTTTTATAAAATGTAGTTCTTTAACATCCGCCAATGAATATTAAACAAACAAACAAATAAACATGGTAACACTTTAAATTAAGGAATACTACTCACCATTAACTAGCTGTTAATTAGCAAGCATATTATTAGCATATTGGCTGTTTATTAGTGCTTATAAAGCACATATTAATGCCTTATTCTACATGACCATATTCTAGATCCCTTAACCTATACCCCATACCTAAACATACCTACTACAACAACTACTTTGCATACACAGTCAATAACTGATATAGTACCGATGTGGTCTAGGATCTTGTCCACAAGCAAATGACCAGATATATTCCTTGTACAGAAGCTGAGTCTGCTGTGTTTGAGGTGTGTGAGGTGAAGTTGAGGAGCAGGACCACGTCTGAGCTTTTTTCGGGTGTCTGCAGATGCTGAGCCGCACAGGGCTGGCTGTGTTTTGGCGGCTAGCTGTTCTTTCCCCCGAATGACCTGGTGAGGAGCGACGGACGGGTTTCTGTTTAAAGGCTTTGTGTGCAGCGAGGAGGAAGTGGTTATGTTTGTTTAAACTGAGCTGCCCTCTTTGAGCGTGTTTAGCCATGTGGGACAAATGAGCAAAATCTGTCCCCCAATTTCAACACCACCCTCCCCATTCCCTGTGTCTTCCTCCGACTGAATTCATCACACTTCATTCGGCCGGGGGCTGGGGGAGCCCTGAATGTTGGCTTGGGCATGAGATTTAACCGTTCCAAAGTGTTTACTCATTCAGCATTCCAGGACCATAAAATGTCCATCCAAATGTGGACTCTAGGACAAAAGTGGCCACTTCCGCATTGTAAGGCAAACTTCTCTGGAAGTTGTTGTCTTAAATACTTTGCTGTCATAGTAAACACGTACGCATGTTTACTTTTCAGTTGATTCTTAGAGGGTTTTTTTGTGGCTTGTAATGTGGCTTTGTCTTTCTTTTTTCAGCTGAAAAGAAATCAGGTTTCTGAGGTAAAGATTCCAGGATTTTTCTTCGTATAGTGGACTTCATTAGGAGCCAATGGATTGAAGGTCCAAATGCAGCTTCAAAGGCCTCTACACAATCCCAGCCGAGGAATAAGGGTCTTATAGAGCAAAACGATCGGTCATTTTCTTTAAAAAAGTTACAATTTAGTAGGGCTGTCAAACGCTTAATCGCGTCCAAAATAAAAGTTTATGTATACGTACTATATGTGTGTTTACTTTGTATATTTATTATGTACATATAAATACACACACATACATGCATAAATTAAAACAAAATATTTATATGTATATATATTTATACCTGTATACAATTTAGATTATAAATACATATTTTAGATATAAATCTAAAATATTTTTCCTTAATATATACATGAATGTGTGTGTATTTATATATACATAATAAATATACACAGTGCACAAATATATAGTATGTAAACATAAACTTTTATTTTGGATGCGATTAATCGCAATTAATTGTAGATACTTTTAAACACAAATGCTCATCTTGCACTAGCTCTGCGATGCACGTCTTCAACTTCTAGTGTTACATAATCACGTTGAAAAGGTCACACGTGGTTAGTTCTTCGTCTGTGTACTGCTGTGCAAAAAGGTAGTATGGCAAGAAACTCCATCTCATTTTCTACTCAAACTTAAAAATTGTCTCAAGTTTGACTTTCTTTGCACATTCGCTTTGTAAACACTGGGTCAGTACTTCTGCCTATGCCTTGTGTGACCTTTGTGTGATATATATATATATATATATATATATATATATATATATATAAAATAATTTTTTTTTTTTTGGAAAATGAGCCCACTGAAACTGCAATTTGGACCTTTAACCTGTTGATCCTCATTTAAGTTTACTATATGGAGAAAAATCATGGAATGTTTTCCTCAAAAACATGAATTTCTTTTCGACTGAAGAAAGAAAGATGCTTGACATGAGGGTAAGTCAATTATAAGGAAATTGTTATTCTACAAGTAAACTAATTCTTAAAAAATGGCACCTTTGTGAGCGCGATCCCAACCATAAAAGCACTTCTTCCTTAGTACATTTGCTCTGGCTGGGAATTGTAACTTCCTGATTTGATCAGATTCTAATTCACAAACTCTGGATTCGATCATTTGTGTAGATTTCAGTTATAGTGCCCATTTTGCCAACATATGAAAGAAATTCTCTCTCTGCTTAGGCTTTAAATTATATTTGAATCAGACTGATTCAAACCAGTAACTCGCCTTTATGAATTATTCTTTTAAAGGCCATTTTATGAGTCAGTCATTTTGGGAATACAGCAACACTCATCCTGCTGTATGTTTTGCTTCCTTTAAAAGCATTGGTTGTTTGTATGTGGAACAAACTCAACTGATCGTGTTGCATTTTTGCGTGCGGCTCCTAAGGACAGCTCAATAGAAAGACATTTCTTCCCTTATAATTGTCATTAAACTAAAGCTAAAAATAAATCTATATGTAAATAATGTCTAGTTTGTGTTTTAGGTTAAAATAACAGACCTAGATAATTCAGTTGTAGCTCAATTTTGTCTAGCGTATCTGCACGTTAATTGGACTACAGTTAGCCTTGTTCACTTTCAAAGGTGATGCATGGCATGTATTTGTGACCCTGGATCACAAAACCAGTCATAAGTCAATTTTTTTTTAAAATGTATATATGGTTTTGTTCGGATAGGACAATATTTGGCCGAGATACAACTATTTGAAAATCTGGAGTCTGCGTGTGCAATACTGAGAAAATCGCCCAAAAGAAGTTCTTAGCAATGCATATTACCAATCAAAAATTAAGTTTTGATATATTAACAGTAGGAAATTTTCAAAATATCTTCATGGAACATGATCTTTACTTAATATCCTAATGATTTTTTGGCATAAATGGAAAAATAAAAAATGTTGTCCCATACAATGTATTTTTGGCTATTGCTACAAATATACCAATGCCGCTTAAGTCTGGTTTTGTGTTCCAGGGTCACATTTAATGTTTATTTATTTGTATTTGGACAGACAGATGACTATAGCTTGACTGCTATGAATTCATGCACTGATCTCCCTCAAACTAAAAAAAAAAAAAGGAAAAGAGGAAAAATCTTGAAGCACAGCCATGGGTATGGAGTGAGTCATTTTCATGTGTTTGTGGGAGTTAGGCTGCTTCCTCTCAGCTTGGTCTAAACACAAGTTCAGTGTGCCAAAAAAAAAAAAAAAAAAAAAAAACTCAGGAGAGCTGAGATCCGCGAGCTGTGCGGTGGCCTGGCTGTTTACACTCTTAGTAGTGAGGTGCATATTGGAGGTATTTTAGACATTACTGTTTTTTCCTGTTTGTGGACAGACTGAGTCACCAACAAGTCTAGACCGTCCCACTACAAGAGCCACTGTAGGAATCATTCAAACTTCATTTTTGAATGTCACACCGAACAGCATTCTTCCATTTAAATCTGGTTATTCCTTCAGAGCAGCATATATTTACTTCAGAAATGGACATTTGAGTTTGAAACGTCACCATACAAAGGGATAGTACACTTAAATTACATTTGACACTTCTGTCTCAGTCTTACGATGTTCCACACACTGTGGAACACAGGAGACTCTTTTTGTCTATAAAATGAAAGTCAGTGTGGCCTAAACCAACACTGAACTGAAGAAAAAAAGATAGATATTATATATTTTAATATAAATATTACATGATGTTTTCACTTTTTTATTTTATTTGAGCTATAATTCAATGAATGAAGGTTTATATTAGTTTTACTTTTCAGTTAACACTAACAACATCGTAAATAATTGACTTGTGACTTGATTTGGCTTGTGGATAATGAAATGATTCGTTTTTTTGACAATGTTTATAAAACTAACTTCATTTACAGAAGTGTATAAAAACTATTACCAAAGCAGTTAAGGCTTGGACCCTACCTCAAACACTTTCTCTGAAAATCTCTGACGCCCATAAGTGCATTCTATTATTATGAACCTTTCCAAGTGATCATTATCACATTGTCATATTACATCAAAACTGTGATCTTGGAGTTCGGTAACAGTGTGCCGTGTAGGCAGACAGGCAGCTGTGCTTGTGTTGCTCTGTGGGAAAGTGTTTCTGCAGAAATGAGACAGCCTCTTCCCTCCTCTCTGTCCTCCTGCATTAACAGCTACGTGGCAGTCGCACGTCGGTCAGGGACTTGGAATGAATTTTACTGCCTCCTGGACTTCTGCCTAGTCCACATCCAGATGGTTGGATGGAGTTTTTTTCTCTCTCTCCTGCTCTCTTTGGCAGTGTCAGGCTGCTTTGCTCTCACTGCTGCTGAAAGCTAGACTGACTGTTTCATCTTTTCAGCTTTTTTTTATTCAACTATCTCTATAGAGGTCCTGTCCTTCCTGACTCAGAAATCTTTGTTTTTAACAGTCTGACCAGTGACCTTTGGCTCCCGTGGGACTTTTTGAGTACTAGTTCCTCATCTTGTTGCTTTAGCTTAGTATTAGTAGTATCTCTTCTTTAATACCTTTTTTTTTTTTTTTTAAATTGGCTTTAAACTTGGCATCTTGTTTTTTGTTGAGCAACAGGGCACTTGAGACTTGAAATATTAATAAATCAATTTTTCCCCAGTGGTTGCCTGCCAATATGCGACAAGCCAAGATCTTTCATTTGGTAATTAAATAAATGTGGTAAAGTGGACAAACAAAGCTTTTAATTGTTGTTGTGAATAATATCACTTCATGTGGCTCTTGTGCATAAATTGTTGAATTTATGTCTGTTGTCAATGGTCCCATTCACACCAATAACTGTAACTGTAATGTTTTCAATTATTTCATAATCATTTCAAAATCATTCTGGAAACATAATCGTCACACCACATCTAATTTTAATAACATTCAAATTGCAGTTTCTAACGGCTCTAAATGATTACACCCAAGGAATAAGGGTCTTATCAAGCAAAACGATTTTAAAAAAACATATTTAAAAAAAAAAAATGTGTATACTTTTTAAGCACAAATGCTCATCTTGCTCTAGCTTGATTTCGTAGTCGTGTTGGAAAGGTCATGTGTGATATAGGCGGAAGTACTGACCCAGTGTTTACAAAGCGAATGTGCAAAAAAAGTCAAACACCCTTTACAAAAAAGGTAAAACAACGTCGGAAGATTTTGAAGTTTGAGGAGAAAATGACATGGAGTATTTCACCCTACTCAACCTTTTTGAACCGGAGTGTTTAGTTTTTTTGACAGCTGATGCCGATATCTTAGAGAGCCTATATAAATAAATAAATAAATAAATATATATATATATATATATATATATATATATATATACACATACATACATACATAGATTTTAATTATAATTTAGATCTAAAAAAATTCATTTGTTCAACATTTCTGATTGATCTTATTAGACAGACTTCTATACTTCTTTTAGGCAGAACTGTTAAATGACGCAGCACTAGTGCAAGATGAGCATTTGTGGTTAAAAAATATATACATTTTTATTTCTTTTTTTTATTAAATGACAGATTTTTTCGCTAGATAAGACTCTTATTCCACAGGTGGGTTTGTGTAGAGCCATTTGAAGCTCCATTGAAACTGCAATTTGAACTTTCAGCTCATTGGTCCCCATTGAAGTCCACTATATGGAGAAAAATCCTTTAATGTTTTTCTCGAAAACCTTCATTTCGACCGAAGAAAGACTTGGATGACTTGGGGGTGAGTAAATTATCAGGAAATTTTCATTCAGAAGTCAATTAATCCTTTAACTAAATGCTAGTTTACTGAAAACTCAAGGTGAAGTAGTTTTCTTTTTACTCATAGGAACTGTTGGCAAATTTTGCAAAAATACTTGAGCAATAAATATACCCAAGGAGAAATTTCGCCATCTGCATCTGTTCCCTCATTAGAGACTGGAGCTACTTTTCACCCCTGTGGTTTTAGGAAGCCAGTTTAGTTTAGTCTGAAATAGTCTGAGGTAACCATTGGTGATTATGATGCTGTTTGGTTGGCAGAAAGAACGAGAGAGAACGTGTACAATTGGTCCATGCCTGTCTTCCTGCCAAAGTTGCCTCAAAGCATAGTTAGGCCTGTCTGATTTCCCTCTGAAAGAATGGCATTGTTCGGGGCGTTCAGGGCCTCATTTTCATATAATGGCTATAGGCCAGAGTTTTCCAGAGGAGATTTTTTTCCTTTCCCATAAAGGGCGAGTTGCCTGGCACATACACTTGAAACCATGATGTGGGTTCGTTTGGCTGAGCTTCACTGTGTGGCTCATGTGTGGACTCTGTGACTTCAGGTTGGTCCAGCAGGGTTGGCTTTCATTAGCATCGAATGTGTGAGGCCCCTTGATCAGATCTCAAATCTATTAACCTTAGCTCCTTAGCAAGACTTCAGGGAGCTGTAATGGATTTGCATTGTTGTGAGACCCTTGAGACCTTCAAAACGAATCCAGTCTAGAATCCAGTTGGCTGATTTGCACCAGGATTAGAGGCAGTATGGGAAGAAATGAGATTGGCGTAAAACATGAACGCCAGTCTCAGGCCTACACCAGAGCCTGGGGTTTTTACGACCTCAGAGGAATGCATAAACAGGGCAAATTCCAACACATGAAGAATTGTAAATGTTAAAGGTCTTTTATCATAGATTTGGTTCATAATGCTGGCTTCGGAACTCAACATTTGAATGCAGATGCTGAAAAAACCCTGCTGAAGTGTTTGATGGTGACAAGGTGGGTTCGAATTATTACAAGCTGGAAATTTGAAATCATCTGTGTTGCTGTGCCAGAACTAGGCAAAGTTCTCTCCTCTGAAGAAATTCCCTGAACAAAGGAGTGTTTGGAAGCAAAAGGGAGATGCCGGGGGTGGGGGAAACTCCTGAATGACGTGCTGTGAAGCGAGTCCTCTCCTCATCTGTCTGAAACAGAGAGAGCAGTGTTGCTGCCGTCTGCACCACCCATAATGCCCACTGTGTGTTTCTATACATGTTGATTATTTTGATAACCTATTGGGAATGAGGCTAGTGTAACAGCATCGTTTCTTCCCCTGGAGATTTCTGTCTCGCAGATTCCAAACACAAACCAGGCTCATTTGACTAGCCGATCTTGAACTGCACCTGCAGAGGAAACATCTGACTGGACAGTTGGCAGATGGTCGTTTCCAACAAATACCTGATCCTTAATGCAATGCATCTGTTTGACACAGGACAGAAAGCAGACTCAATATTTTTTTTTTTTTTAAAGATCGTTGTATGATTGTCAACACACACACACACACACTGTATCTGGACTTTAGAACTGACTCAAATCTTTTTATTCCACTATGTCTTTAGAGTCTGTGTTTACATGCACACTGTTTCTTTTTGGAATCCAGTTGATGTAAATGCTTAACAACAACTGCTACTAACAAAGCTATCATTAATAATGCTATCAATGATGATAAAATCATCAAGAATAAAACATCTTTAATACTGCTGTTCAAAGGATTAATCGCAATTAATCGCATCCAAAATTGAAGTTATTTTTTATATAATATATATGTGTACTGTGTATATTTATTATGTGTATATTTAAAGATGCACATGTACAGTGTATATTTTGAAAACACTTGCATGCATTTACATGTGTATATATTTATATTCATGTAACATGTATATAGTATGTTTATAATGCTATAAACATAATATATTATTTTAATATATACATGCATGTGTGTGTATATATATATATATATATATATATATACACATAATAAATAAATAAATAAATACAGTACACACACACACACAGAGTATTATGTACGCAAAAACTTTTATTTTGGATGCAATTAATCGTTTCCAAGCACAATTTTTTATTATTTTTATTAGCCAAAAATAAGACACACATTGCTGTAAAGTAAGAATTTTATTACTGTTTAATAATAATAATAATAATAATAATAATAATAATAATAATAATATTATTATTATTATTATTAAGCTTAAAAATTGTAAGTTAGTAAATATTTCTGTATTCACTTTTACTATTGTTGATTCTACATTGTTGAAAAAAAAGTTTATAAACTCTTTTTCACTAATTTCTGCTCTAAATATTTATTGTTATAACTATTAAGCTTCAAAATTGTAAGCTAGGAAATATTTTTGTGTTTACTTTCACAAGTCAAGCTTTTATATTGTCGAAAAAACTGAAGTTTAAACATTTTTACACTCTTTTCTGCTGTAATATTTATTAACCCTTTAACTGTCACTATCCCGTCAGCGGGACGCCTAAGTTACAAAATCCTGATCTAATCATGACAAACTATATATCGTTGTAAAGGTAAGTAAATAGTAATAGATTCATTTATGACAAGAGTGCACCTCAAAAAATCTACATCATAACAGGAGTTTTGACCTTTATCACAATAGGTCTTTCTTCATTGCCTTTTTTCCCAATCACGCTTTAGAAATCATAAGAAATTACATATCAGTAGAAACTCAGACAATGCATTACCATGGAAAATGTACACCAAAATCATATTACAAAAGGTTTTCATTCATGAATTATAAAAATAGTGCATTTTCACATCTATGTTAAAAAAGGGAGTGGCAGCTAAAGGGTTACGCTTAAAAATTGCAAACTAGTAAATATTTCTGTATTCTTTTTCAAATGTCAAGCTTTTATATTGTTGAAAAACTGTAGTTTACCACAGATTTTTGTTCTATTATTATTAAGCTTGGAAATTTTAAGCGAGTAAATATTTAGCATTTAAATATAAAGCATCACAGTAAAGGCCTGCAGTAGTCCGTAGTTGGTTATCCAGTATAAGGGACACACACAGCGTTGAGGCAGGACAGGGACACCTGCCCCTGACAATGTCACTGTACTGTTTCACATTAAGTTCCAAGTGGTTTAAGGACTGTATGATTAACCTGGTGGGCCTGAACGTGTCAGTAAGCCCTGGAGCAACCTGTCTTAGTGTTTGCACACAACTGTCAGCGGTGATGGTGTGCACACATCCCATTGACTTGTAAGCAAAAGTGACCTGTCTGTTTCTTTGCTAATCTATTAGATATGGGGTTGTTACATCACTCAGGCAGGTGGGATCTGGCCCAGTGCTAGAACAGCATGCAGGGATTTTTGAATTGAAGTGAAGGTAAAAGCTGTGTTCGATAATGTTGTGTTATATGACCCTGTTGCTTTCCAGCTGACAACACAAATGACTAAACTGGAGCTAAATCCTTTTTGAAGGTGTGCGTGCATGAGGTGTAATGGCAGTTCACACATTCTTTAAACATCTGCAGACTCCAGATGTGTAAAGGGGTCACGAGGATGGAAACTAATGCCAAAAGCGCAAAGCCATCCTAGGTTCGTGTTACTGTAAAAGCAGACCCAATCTAATTCTGATCCAGCACGTAACCGTGTCTGTCACTGAAGTCAAACGTAATGAAAATAAGGTGGCGGGAGGGGAGGTTTCTGTCAGATACTGCTAGTTCGTGCTTTGGGATTTTGCACGCAGCATCTGCTCCGCTTGTTTACCGGAAGAAATGTGGAGTGGAACCTTCTCTGCTGATGTTCCAAAACAGCTGGCTCTAGTGGCCCTCCCAACAAAAACTGCAGTAAATCTCAGTGTTTGTGTGTGTGTGTGTGTGTGTGTGTGTGTGTGTGTGTGTGTGTGTGTGTGTGTGTGTGTGTGTGTGGAATTGCCGCACACAGAATACCCAAAAGACTCATGTGCAGTTTGCCTGGTTTCTCTAATTTAAAGCTGAATCAATGCCCGGACTTGTTGCGAGCTCACTTTACTGACCACTGCCATGGGAGCGTGCCATGCTCAGAGGAGACCTTTGCAAAGATGCGGCCTGGTCCAGACGCACCGACTCCTCTATCACATGGGAAATGATGCACAATGCCGATCAAGCCAACTTGATCGCTTTCCCACAAAGCTGAGCTTCAGCGGGATGATCTCAAATGCCCGTTGCCCCATTGGATGTTGTGACTGGGTGATTATGCATGGAAGTGTTGTGTGCTCTGCTGACAGGGTGTAAATAATGCCCTGGCGCTGTCTCGCTCCTGTAATGGCTTTCAAAGCAGCTGCCGAATGCTCTCATGCACTATATCGTGCCAACCTCACCCTTACTCTCTCAACACATGGAAAACTCCTCTCTCACTCACCTTACTTAACGGAATATTCCGGGTTCAATAGAAGTTAAGCTGAATCAACAACATTTGCACGTAATGTTGATTACCACAAAGGTAATTCTGATTTGTCGCCTGAGGTTGACGTGAGGCACTTACAATGGATGTAATTGGATCATTTAAAAATGAAAATGCAGAGCTTATAATTTTCTAAAATCATTAACATTAAGTCTTTTGTTAAAACTTGCTTATTTTGTTGTCAAACCTATGATCATTTTAGGGTTTAAAGAAATGGTTCAGCCAAAAAATGAAAATGTCTTCATCATTTAGGCTACTCATTGTCCTTTGCTGAGATATTTTAAAGAATATTGTAGTCAGTTGCTGGTAGTAGGAACTAGGGCTGGGTGGTATGATGGTGTATATACCGTTACCGTGGAATAAAATTTCTACCGTAACAGATTTTTTATTTTTTTTATTCCGTGTATAGAGACAGAGCGACATGCGTCATTTCTAACTTATAACAACAAAAAAGAACAATGTCTAAAAGCTGCTAGGTGTACAGTAAACAAGCTAAAAAAACACAACTACGTTTTTATAAGCTGTCGACCCAAAAAACTAGAGACCCACAAAAGTAAAGCGCAACGTGTCATATAGAGGGTATGCATTGACGTAATTTTCCCGCCGGGACACGCCCCCTCAGCCGGACTGAGTGGCAAAAGAAGCAGCTGCCTGAATGGATTTAAATAGGGAAAACGCCAGTAAAACAAAACTATAATCCTTTTGCTGGACTTGATATAATGTCCCTTACTTACCAAATATTCAGTGGTCCATGGATATTGATATGCAGCCAGGAATCATGTTCCCTAACATTTATATGTGCCTAAATTCAACGCCGGGGAAATAAACAAAGCAGATTTGCCCGTGAACACATTTTGTAAATACGAAATAGGTTGTCTAAACATTTTTAACATATTAACATTAAGTAATAACTGCGAATCCGTGTTTCACCGCCTGGAGTCCAATTGTTTCTTTGAATTGCACTGATCTTTTTGCTTTTCTTTTTTGTAGCTTTCGGTAGCCTGTAAAAATATACCTCAGGTTTCTTGTCAGAGCTATTTGTACAGTCAATCACAACGCTCGTTCTGGTTTTAGAGGTGTTTTGTGTGTCTGTCGCAGCATTTACGCTGAAACTAATGCTTATTCAGCGACAGTGAACATTCATTATTTTAGAGGAGCGCACAGGTTAAAAACGGAGGAAGCAGTGTCGTAACAAATAGAAATAATCTTATCGACATCATTCTGCCTCTTATGTAGGCTATACAGTTTATTCTTTACACGCGAGAAGTGTATTCAGCATGGACGCGCAAGCAGTTGCTGTGGTAATGAACAAAATGATTGTTAAAGCAAATATATTCTGAATCTGCGGCAATATTAGTAAATACTGTGAATGGAACAATGCGTATAATATTTTTCCAAGCTCAAACGATCGGACACTGATCGGAACCAGCTGGAAGGATGAGCGGCGTCGCGTGAGTCTTCACCAGCTAGAATAATAATGACGCGGTTATA
Source organism: Cirrhinus molitorella (assembly GCA_033026305.1). Classification (NCBI taxonomy): domain Eukaryota; kingdom Metazoa; phylum Chordata; class Actinopteri; order Cypriniformes; family Cyprinidae; genus Cirrhinus; species Cirrhinus molitorella. The sequence continues at coordinate 22,909,718 of CM065124.1, read as the reverse complement.
AGATGTGTATAATTGAAACTACTTAGTACTAACAGTAGCTATGACCTGAAGTTCAGTTTGCATAACTCTGCTCTTCTAGTCACTACTGAACTCTTCCCTCTCTTGTATAAAGCTCCAGGTGAAGGATTGCAAGTTATCACAAAAAGAGCTAAACAAACCCTACGTGAAATGATGTAAACTCTGGAACCCCTAAAGGGAATAAATACAAGATGGTAGTAAAAATATACATTTCATTGCTTTTTCTTGCAATTATATCGGGCATTTATACTGTATTAAATTTACAGGCATCAGGGAGCTGCTATAGTGTGTTTTCACAATGCGTCATTTGGCTGTACTGAACGTAAACAATGCAGCTGAAAAGAACGAAACTTGCATATTTAGCTGATTATTGCTGCTGAAAATGGTTGTCATGTTTTGGGCTGTACTAATTGGTCAGACAGGGAAAAACACTTGGAGTACTATAGACTGCCAAAAGCTAACAAATCAAGGAGAAGAGTGCAAAAAACAGAGGAACAAAAGGCGTTTGTGGTTGGTCAAACTGAACCAGGATTTCCAGGGCAGAATCTTGACAACATTTGTGTTTCTTCTTATCATTTCCGGTCAGGTAGGTGAAATATTAGGCAAATATCCTAATTAATACTGTGTATATATCTTTACCACCTATTAACTTTAGTTCGTCTAAATATTGCGCCCTTTCCTGCTTACTAAGTCCTACTCTAGATGATTTAGCAGCTTCCACATGTTTTTTCCTTGGTTTAGACTTCATAAATTAGCAGAACAATGTATTCAGTAGTAAATTAACTGTGCAATCCATGCTCTTGTTTACGTCCGAGTATCACTGATATGGTGGTGCATCCCGGTAACTGACCAAATTGTGATGTAAGTGCAAACTCTTTCTTACTGCCAATGTGTTCTACTTTAGTTTTTCTCTCTCTCTCTTTCAATGTCTCTCTCACTTATTTGCAGTGGTCCTGGAAGCACAATTGGAAAAACTGAATGTTGTGTGCTACTTTGGCTTCTCATGTTAATACTTGGGTCCTCTAACAAAAATTTTTCCCATAAGCAGACCTCAGCTGCCATCATTCTGCCCTCTTTAATGGATTTAAGTCCGTGGACATTTAGAAATGTAGATCAACCTACTCAAAACAAGCCACATCTCCTTTGGCGTTGTTTTCATGGACCAGTTGCTGGGGCGGAATCCGGTGCCAGCTGATGTTCCAGAAGTTCAGAGGAGAGCACGTTCTCTCCAAAAATATGCCTTTGAAAACTTTTGGGAACATTGGCTTGGTTGAGTTTATGAGGCTGGAGGAATTTTTCTACTGCTTCAGTGTGGTTGATTTGGAATGTGAACATCAGTTTTTGATTAGTGGTGAGAGACTGACAGGGTTTGAGATTTTAGGTTTTGTTTTCTGCAGAGAAGAAAGACAATGATGACTCTTGTGCATCGATTTCATAGTGTTGGAGTGAAACTTGTAGGTTTAGGAGAAAAAAACTAAAAGAAAAACGCTGAGGCTGCCTTTCATCAGGGCCAGGTCTAGACACGTCAGAACTCAAGAACTTGGGATATTTTTCTGCAAATGACTGGTATTCGCTGGAAGCCAGGTGAGGGTTGTCCGCTGTGAGGTGTTTCAATGTTCATTGGAATGTCAAATGCATCCAGGATGGCCTCATGTGCTGTTTCGTTTGCATGCCGCTGCTTCAGCCTCTGTTTTTATTAAGGGCTCTTGAGGTGCTCTTGTGTTCAATCAGCCTTATAAAAACGCTTGTGTCCCTGGCTGGCTCTTTGCACAGGGAAGCTTTTGTTCCTGACAACTCCCCAGTGCAACGAGCTAAGTCTGTCAGACAGACAGGCCTCCTCTCTTCAGGTTTACAAGTCAAGTGTCCCTCAGTCTTGTTTATCTGAAGTGGCGTACGTGCTGCTAGCATTGTCAAAACATAGTGAGATGAGGTCTTGGGTAATTATTGACAGCTCTCTTGTAATTATTGACAGAACACAACTTCAATGACTGTTTGATTAGCCTTAGAGAGGGGACATTAAAATGTTTGCCAAATCATTGAGAGCAAGTCGGATAATGCTTGAGGCTGTATGAACTCATGTGAGACCCACTTTACTCCATGATGAATGAAAAGGGGTTGGGTCAGTAAATTTTAAATAAGTATTTTTTTTGTTTATTTATATAATAGATTTTATCATAATGAATTATAATTGTAAAAATGTAAATACAATTCATAGTTGTTCTTTTACTGTTGTTGTTGTTATTATTATTATTATTATTATTATTATTATTATTATTATTATTATTATTATTATTATAAATAAAATGTAGTTCAGCAAAACTGTAAAATTAAATAATAATAATAATAATAATAATAATAATAGTAATAAAAGGACCAGATAATTTAAGTTGTTGTTGTTGTTATTATTATTTAACATAAAAAAGTATATTATTATTATTATTATTATTATTATTATTAATAATAATAATAATAATAATAATAATAATAATAATAATAAGGATTAGAATAGTTTTATTTTTATTGTTCTAATTTATGATGAATTTCAATTAACTTAAAAGTTATAAAGACATGTATATTCATTTATTTTATTAACCATAAATACTTTATAAATATAAATAATTTTCTTTTATATATTTTATCATCATAAAACTAATGTTCTATCTATAAAATCTATAAAATATAAAATTCAATTTGTTGTTATTATTATTATTATTATTATTATTATTATTATTATTATTATTATGTAATTTTAAAGTTTTTCTGAAGCAGTTTTTCCAAAATGTTTTTTTAACAATATTTATTATTAATAATAATAATAAAAGTTTTTCTGAATAGTATATTTTAGATATTATTTATTTAATTACAGTGAAGATAATGCTACTACTACTTCTACTGATTTACAGTGATGTAAAAACATTTAAAATATATATGAAAAGTGCTTCAACATTTATTAATAATTGAAAAAAAAAACTGTTTCTGCCAGTCAAAATTAATTTTAATACAGAAATGAATATTCTTTATAGAGGAGGTATAAACATGTCAATGTGTGTATAATCAGCATTTTTTTTTTTAAGTGCATTTTTAAATAAATACAAAAGATGAATTGGATAAAAGGAGGGCCGTTGATCCCGCTGCAGGTGGCTGGATGAAAGTCACCAGGAGTGCACCAGGAAGTCTCCCCTTTCTTTCGCCATCGGGTGCGAAGCTTCTTTTTGTCCCGCCCTGGCAATAAAAACAGTGAGGATGAATGCGGACAGCGAGTGTCCTTGGACTCCCCCCTCTCAAGTGTGGATATAAAAATCCTCTACATCCTCCCTGCCTCACCTCTCCTCCCCCACGCATCCCATTTCTAGCAAAACCTTGCCCTGGGGCTGCAGCTTTTCCAGGAGGGAGACCAGTCAAGACATGACTTAGCAGCGGGGGGAGGTCTTTCTTTTTTCTGGAGTGGAGAGAAGCTTTAGCGGAGAGGAATTCCTGCACTGCCAGGGCTCCTCTGCATAAACGGCATGTCATTACTTCAATTACAGGGAGCGGATAGACTCCGCTCCACTCCGCGCGGTGTGGGCCACCCCAAAATAAACCCTCAGATAGGCTCTCTTTGTCACTCTCTCATATGAAGTAAACTGTTCTGTGTGTGGCACGTAGAGTGGGTCCATCCCGTGCAGTTTTGGTGGGCAGGTAGGCACGCTGAACGCGCACCTCTCGGTGCATTATGCAGGTATGCACGCGTCCGCCCTCAGCGTCTGAACCTGTTGAACTCCCTGGCTCGGTCTGAATGGGCGCACTCATTTAGCTCAGCCCTGCTCCTGAGACCTTATTACACATCTCCATCGCTGCTCAACTGAGCCTTTACTGTGTAAAAGCTAACAGAAGTCTCCTGCATTCCTCCCAACCCCCTGCACCCGCCCTCGCCCCACCTCACCCGGAGCTGCCTGCACAAAGGTGCTCCACTCTGGGGCCAGGCTTTCTGCTCCCTTCTTTTCAATACCTATTGTTGGGTGCAGGGAGCTTAATGGGAGACGTGCGAGAGCCGGTTTCCCACCATATTCAAGTACCCTCCTGACTGCCAGAAGAGATGTGGCCAGACTAAGGTTGAGCTGAGGGAAGGTTTGCTCAGGTGCCTCAGTCAACCACCATGATGTCCTAAAATGGCCAACAGCTCAATGACAGACTAGTTAACATTAGTTTTTTTTTTTGCAAATTCCTTCACAATATGAGTAATTTTATTTCACTGTAACAATATATCACAATATAGTCATTTTTGCTTTTATCATAGAAATTTCATAATTCTTGTCACCAGTGTCAATATCACAAAAACTAATATTAGCCTTAAAAAAAAAAAAACTCAAGACAAGTAAACTAAAAAGATGAAAATAAGAAACTAATAATTACAAGCAATAGGACAAAAAATACAGTAGAACAAATAAATAAGAAATGTCTATAATATAAGAAATATAATAAAATAAGAAATATCTCACAATACGATAATATTGCGATATGAAGTTCACAATACGATACTTAAAAAGAAAAATTAATACTTTTTTTTTTTAAGTTAAATTCTAATGCACTTTGAGAGTTCAAAATTAAGAGCTATAAACCCTCTTAAAGAAGTTCACTTCCAGAACAAAAATTTACAGATAATTGAATCACCCCATTGTCGTCCAAGATGTTTGTCTTTCTTTTTTTCAGTCGTAAAGAAATTGTTTGCTCTAAACGATCCCAGCTGAGGAATAAGGGCCTTATCTAGCGAAACCATTGATTCTTTTCTAAAAACAAATTGACAATTTATATACTTTTTAACCTCAAATGCTCATCTTGTCTTTTTCTCTTGATAGAGATTATCCAAAATCAAATTTCTACTCGTATATCGCCCACCCCTAGTTGAAGTATAGAAATGCTGCAGTTACAGTTTTCCCTTTGAAAGCCAAATGTCTGTTTTGGCACTATACAAGAAGGCTGTTCCACATTGCTGTGATTTAGCCTAGATCTTCAGGTTTGAGCCTGGTCTGCAATATGCATGCCCTAATCCTGTTTTAGCTTTTTTAAATTTATAATTTCCTGACTGTCTGTGCTTTGAAAATTGCCTAAAATTACAGAAAGAGAGGTATTATACCATACTTGCTCTAAGATCTTACTCCTCTTTTTGCTGGCCAGCAGTGTAGTCATTCAATCCCTATTCTGATTTGAATGCCTCTACAGAATATTCTCCAGGGTCCAGCTTTCATTGTATGTTGACACCTGAGAGCATTCCTGTATTCCTGCATGGATGTTGTGAACCTCTGCAGGGAAAGAAACCATTTCACAACAGCAAACTAATAATATGCAGATATCAGTCTTAGTGCACTGTACTGCTAAAAGTGCTCTTGTATTCCTTTTTTGTAAGTCAGTTTGGATAAAAGAATCTGCTGAATGATTAAATGTAAATATTTTAGTTTAGTCTTTGAGTTTGGTAACATACTTATTGTTAAGATTTTGTTTCTTCATACAGTTGGTCAAAAGTTTACACCCCCTTTCAAAAATAAGTAAATTGTTTTAGCACAATAAGAGTGATTATACAAAACGCATGTTTAAGACATTTCACATAAAAGGCGTTTACATCACCTTGATTCTTAATATTGTTCTTGAAAACTTTTGAACAGAATGAAGATTTGTACATCCTTCTGGCTCTTAATGCATTGTTTTCTTTTTGGAGTATCAGTAAGTGTTTAAACCTTCTGTAATAGTTGCATACGAGTCCCTCAGTTGTCCTCAGTGTAAGATGTATCTCAAAAGCATACTGTCATTGTTGAAAAGGGTGCAAATACCCCCCCCCCCCAAAAAAATTTGAAGGATTTTTTCTGAAGAACAGCAGGCAGTTTAACTGTTCAGGACAAACAAGGGGCTTATGAACAACTATCACGAAACAAAAAATCTGAGCTGAGGATCATTCAGGTAACAACACAGTATTAAGAATCAAGTGGATGTAAACTTTTAAACGGGGTGATTTTATTATTTTTTTTCTTTTATGTGAAAAATTTTATTCAAGTCAGTACTAAATAAACAATAACATGCATTTTGTATGATCCCTATTATTTTGGTCAAATAATGAACATTTTACCGTTTTTGAAGGGGGGTGTAAACATTCGACCTCAAGTTTATAATATATCTCACAAACAAAACATTTGTTAAATACATCTTGACATGTTCGCCCATGACAGCGTTCGTTCTTTGCCTCAAGCTGAGCATTAAAGTTCAGCCTGACCTGGAAAAAGGTAAGTCGATACTTAAAGTGCTTAAAGAGATGCTGTTGCCATGAGAGACAGCTGTTTCCATGGCGTCGCCGCTCGGTTCTGTGAAAACATCAGTTGTGAACCCGATCGCCTGAGGTGTACGTGCTGTGGAGGGTATTGCCGGGAAATTCCTCTCAGCGTACACATGCATAAAAATACACAGACACCTATGGAAGCAACCTACCTAAAAAGAACAGCCATGCATTTATGCTTTATGTCTGTACAGCAACGACTAGCTGCTAGGTTACCATTTGCCTTATTATTAATCTTGGAACTTGGCAGTTTATTATTTAGGTCTGCATGGTGAGGTGTGTATTGATTCATGTGTGTGTGGTGGTCTCTATATATAGTGAAAGACTGACATTTTATATTTGCTGGCAAACATCTCACTGCCTATGTTGGTATTATGATTGAGTAAGTTGTCGTCCAGCCATGACGGAGTGTGACTTTGGGCTCCAAAATGAGCAAACTCAATATTTTTCATCAGATTAGATCTCAGTTCATCTTTCACTATCACCCTCGGCCCAATATCAACTTCATCTCGCTCTCTCTTTCAGTCTGTCCTCGCTTGGATTTAAAAATGTGTGTTTTAAAATGGATGGAGCCGTTGGAAATGTTACTTTGAACCACAACAGGCCAAAGGCATAATTCCCCAGATCCAGAACACCCAAACACAGCGCAGCTGGATGCTGAACCTCTCAGTACATCTTCTACTCATTCCAGGTCAAATTATAGGCCTTTCTCTCCCATTATGCAGATTTCAACCCAAGCAGACCATTAGAGGGATTGCTGCACTCTCTCCTGCTTTTTATTCATGAAGAGTTGCACGGTTTAAGAGATGGTATGAATCATCTACATTGCTTTTCATCTTTTTCTGTTTATAAAAGAAGACTTGTTTGCATTTAAACAGCTTCGTTTACAAGGTTTCGCTGTCTGGCTTTCTAATTTTCTCTTTGAAGCACTTAGTTTTAACGAGAAGAAACTTTGATCAGATGTTGAACAGGTATGAGCATGAAAAATCATACTTTGTCAAATTAACTATGGAAGTACTGTGGTGCAGTGAGAGAATTATTTGCACCCAGATACTTTGATATATAAATACTATAACACCTGAATGTTAAGTATAAATGTGACCCTGGACCACAAAACCAGCCATAATGGTCCGTTTTTTGAAATTGAGATTTATAAGCTTTCCACTGATGTATGGTTTGTTAGGGTGGGACAATATTTGACCAAGATACAGCTTAAATCAAGAAAATCTGGAATCTGAGGGTACAAAAAAATCTAAATATTGAGAAAATCATAAAACATCAGTTTTACTGTGGTACTTTTTTGGTAAATTTTGAAACTTTGTCACTGACTTCTATCTTTCCTGTTGCTTTGCAGCATCAGCGTTCCTCTCAGTTCTGCCTTCTGTCTTCTCTCCCTGCGGTTGCTTCTGCCTGCAGGAGCCAGACAGCTACTGAGGATCTTATTAATTGCCTGCCTGCGTGTGTGTGTGTGTCTGAAAGTGTAATTGGCGTTCTCTGAGGCTGTGGGTCCGACGTGGCTTTGTGCAGTCTGTGATTAAACAGAGCTAATAAGCAGATATCAGACAACCCTGGCAAACGCTCCTATCTGCAGCCAGCTGGGTGCATACCTACAGGTAGAGCTCATGTCTCCCCGTGGCTCATTTTATTCCCCCCCCCCCACCCCATTCTTGTTTTTATCTGTCCTCATTTTCCTCTCCTCCTCCTTCGGATACACACTGTTGGGTTATTGGCTGATGGCGTACGGTGTCAAGTTGTCAGACCCCTTTGTGGTGTGTTGTTGAGATGCTCTGGTTTTCTTGTAAGCTGGGTTTTGGGTCTTATCTTGCGGGCAGTTTAACAGAAGAATAGAGACACAGTAGTGGAAAAAAGACCATTTTGGCTCATGTTTACCATAGCGCTGAAACTAACAAAACAACCCAAGTTTCCGTGCCTACGGCCCTCTCACGTTTCTGCTCTGCGTGTTAAGATTTGCCCTAATCTGAGTCTGTACCGACAGCAGGCTGCACAAACCACCTCACAAGAGCTTTTTTAACACTCCTAAGTGTCAAATAAGATTCCGTAATTAAGATTGTTCGGTTTTCTTCACATGGATTGTGGGTGTTATGTGTGTATTATTCCTGTTCAGCCTTCTGTGCAAACCTTGGCGATAGATGTGAAACTATAACAAACACAGTAAGGATTAATTAACTGCTGGGTTCATGAATATTAATCGCATTGTCTTCGTTTGCTCAAACTGATTTGCTGAAATAGGTGAGCGCTGGCCAATGAGATTGCCATTTGCGCATTAGTCCCGCCCACCACCAGAGAAACCGACACTATCTTATGGTTCTTAAAAGCTGAAGAATTCCAAATGAATTCAGTTACTTTTTTTTTTTTTTTTTAAAGATTTATTTTTGGCTTTTTATTATTATAGGACAGATCAGTAAGGACAGGAAGCGAAGTGGAGAGAGAGAAGGGGGTAGGGTCGGGAAAGGTCCTCGAGCTGGGAATCGAACTCGGGACGCCCGTTGCGCAACGGCGCTGTATGTCGGCACACTGCCCACAAGGCTATCGGCGCCGACATGAATTCAGTTACTTTTAAGAGGAAAATACATCAAAGAATATTGTTTACATGTAGCGCATCAGTTGTGCATGGTATAAGAGTCGCTTTCTCTCTCTTTGCGTGTTTGTGAGAAAGCGTGCTCTCAGCAAAGCGACGTCGAGTTGTGCGGCTTCACACAAGAGTTTACAGTACGTCAAATACAGGTAAGCTGCGCATCCATTGTCTGCATTAAAGCAAACTGATTTGCTGAAATCAAAACCGGGACGATAATAGATGAGCTCCAGCCAATGAGATTGCCGTTTGCGCATTAGTTCCGCCCACTACTGGTTAAACCGGCAGTATCTTATAGTTGTTCTTAAGTTGAAGAATTCCAAATGAACTCTGTTATTTTGACAGGAAATGCAACAAAGAATATAGTTTACATGTACCCCGTTAATTCTGCATGGTATATAAGACTCTCTCGTTCTCTTTCTTTGCGTGTTTGTGAGAAACTCTCAGCAAATCGACCGCAAATCGTGTGCCTAAACTAGTTTACGGTATGTCAAATACAGATAATAAACTGCTAGGTTCATGAATATTAATCACATAGTCTGTTTTCTCTCCAACTGATTTGCTAAAATCAAAACGGGATGATAACAGGCGAGCGCCAGCCAATGAGATGCTGTTTGCAGTTTGTGCATTAGTTCCCACCACTACCAGAGAAACTGGCAGTATCTTATGGTTGTTCTGTCAAGCTGAAGAATTTCATATGAACGTTATTTTGACACGACTCTCACTCTTTCTCTTTCTTCGCGTGTGTAAGAGAAACTGTGCTCTCAGCAAAGCAACAGTGAGTTGTGCGCCTTCACACTAGACTTACGGTATGTCAAATACAGGTACTCTGCGCATCCATTAAGATGAATTGGAAAAAAAAAAGCACAGATCGCTCTGTGTTCAGTGAGTGAAATTATTTCTGTGCAAATGAAATCTTTAGGAGAAAAATGGCTAATGTACTTAATACAGAATATACAGTGCGCTGAATATGTGTTTGTCCCATATGTTTATAGTATGTCATATACAGAGGCAGTTCTAGACAGAGGAGTCTAAGTTCTCCTGCTTGTGAACACAGAATGACCATCTGTAGCTCTCCCTATTACAGCATGGTTGAATCATCCTGTTGCTGAATGTGCTCTTCAACAAGCATGCTGAGCATGAGGGGATGACAGACATTGTTCATTATTTCCTCATCTCACCCACACCCTCGAGAGAGTCTCGGTCAGACCCAATGACAGAACATGCTTTTTGATGAGCATTTTCAGCATGTTAGCATCTCTGACTCCCAGCAGTTGGTTGCAAAAAAACTCTTTTAGGTAAGAGAACTTTTTGTGATAATTTACTTAAAATTATAACTAAGGGCCTTCATAACTTGAAGGAGCCGGACTAGAGTGTTTTACTAAATGAATGAGAAAATATATATATATATATATATATATATATATATATATATACTATATTTTGGGATATTGCATAAAACTGCTGGATGGTGCTTTGCAAATAAAAGTCGCTAGGGAACATACATTTTGTCAGAACGTTACTACACCTAATGAAAGCTCCATAGTGGCAACTTGAGTTGAAACATGGCTATTGATCACACTTGTATATTCCTGAGTGTATCTGCAACTTAAGATCAGAGAAGAAGGTTCCCACTTGTGGCACACATTAGATGAATAAATTTGTGATACATCTAGGCCATCTTTGATCTTTGCAATGTCGAAACTTTTCTACATATTGCTAATCAATCCCCTGCCATCAGCCCATCCTCATCCAACAGTCACCACAATCGAGTCATCTGAGAACTTCTACAGGTGTCTTAACTTGTTGCACAGATGAGACCCTGTACTTCAAGGCTGAAGTGTAGAGCATTACAAGGGAAAGAGATCTTATCCCTGTGGAGCCCCTGTGCTACTGCTCTGTGTATTTGTACAAGACCATTGCAAGGTTGAAGGACTCCCACCGATGGATGGGAAGGACTTTCAAAAGCATCAACGCACTTCAAAGAGTCCTTGTGCGTCTCTGTCAATAGCTATAATTTTGAGGGAGTCTGTCAGCCAACTCCTGGCAATGGAGAAGTCCTGTGGTTCACAACAGAGAGTCTGCTTTTCTGAGAAAAGTGGGATGATTGGAGTTTTTTTAACCCCTCTTTTTCCCAAAAAGGATGCTTTAACTACCATTCGAAGGCAAAGCCATAACTTGTCCAAAAGGAGATGTGGAACACAGGGGTCACAAGATGGCTGGCATATCTTGCGTACCTTTTCGATTCCTCAGCTATCAAGAAGCAAGTTCCTTATCAAATTCACCACTACATACTCTAAAAGTACAGGAATTTCTACTCAGCCTCTGAGTTTCAAAGGGTCTGGGTCAGTATGCCGAGCAAGGCGGGAACAGTTTGTGGCTCGCTGTCCGTCTGACCCATTCCCCGTTTGTACTCTTTTGTTTCTTTTTTTTGTGTCCATCGAGACTACGGAAACTGGCTGGCATGTGACAGGAGGTACTGGACAAGAGCGAGAGAGACAGGCAGACAGAGACTGGCTGTACTGCACGCCTCGCTGCCCAGACTGCCCAGGATTTAATTAGTCTGTGTGATATTTATGCATAAATAAAAGTGGGAGCTGCCATATTTGCTCAGTCTTGCAGCCCACAAATCTCTTACCTTGTTCCAGCCTTCCTAGGGCCACAGACGAACAGCTGCGTTGCATAAGACCTTAACCCTCGAAAGTTTCAGAGGACGTCTTTGTCACCTGTGGTACGTTCCTGGAGCTCTGAACCGCAGCAGAACATTGCATTCCATTGATGCCATCTGGAAGTTTTGCCGTTTGTCTTGATGTCTGTGCTGTGGGAGAGGAATGTTGTGGATGTGGCTAGCCCACATCTCATGTCATGTGATGGGGGTGTTAGTGAGTTGTTGTTGTCCCTGGGTAACATTTGGATGCGTCTTCTTGGCAAAATGCATGGTACATGAATTAAGTCTGTGAGTTGTTCATGAAAGCATCTAACTTTTATTAGGCTCCAGATGAGTTGTGTTAGTGTGGTTGTGCAATCATGACCCACAGCTGGCCCTTTCCGCCAGGCTGACAGGAAACAGGAAAGTCGGGGTGTGCATGACCAATTTTTTTTTTTTTTATATGGCGTGCAAGATCTTGACTGAAGCGCTATGGCAAATCACCCACCATGTAAATTGGCTGAGGGGAGCGTGTGAGTGCATATGTACAAATAATTGTACTGTACTTCCCTTGTTGTCCTGCACAATGTTAACTACGCAGTCTGCAACAAGCAGGCTGTAGAACAGGAAGTGGCTCAGAGTGTTTTGTTCTCAATGGGAGACATTGATATTCATCTCCGGTTTGTCAAACCACGGCCTGTCATTCAAAAATCCCCTGTGCCTTCATTGAGAAACGCCTTTTTCTTTTGTATTTCCCAAGACCTGTGCAGTTCACTACAAAATCTGGAGAACTAGTCTTTGCACCACAGGGAGACTCTAGCTGGGAAGGAAAGCCATAGGTAGACACAGCAAAGCAAAACATAACACAACAGTCCAGCGACGCTCTTAGCAACAGCGCTAAGCTGTTACACTTACACTCACACACACACACACACACACACACACACACACACACACACACACACACACACACCTTACTGAACACTCTTTTTGAATTTTTGAGGAGAAAGAAATGAGCAGTGTAGTATTCCAAACAAGGAAAAAATAAAAGATTTATATACCGCTTGTGGCTTTTGATGCTGGTGGTAACAGAGTTGTGGACCACCAACATTACAAGTTGCCCTCGGCTAGAAGATTCCTCTCCTCCCTCAAAGCACAAACCTTCTCACAGCCACAAATGAGCACACACATTTAAAATGCCAAATTCAATACATACCGTTTGCATATAAATGTGTCTTAGCAGTGTGTGGACACAACCACCCTACAATGATAAAAATCCATTCACTTCTATAACGATAATTAGAGGATATTTTGCTTAGTGTGTTATTGTGCTGGTATCTTAAAAGAACACACCATTTTTGCATTTTTGAATCCATTCAGCCCATCTCCGGGTCTGGCGTTAGCACTTTTAGCATAGCTTAGCATAAATCATTGAATCTGATTAGACCGCTAGCATCTCACTCAAAAAGGACCAAAAATGTTAGATATTTTTCCTATTTAAAACTTGACACTTCTGTAGTTACATCGTGTACTAAGACTGACAGAAAATGAAAAGTTGGGATCTTCTAGGCTGATATGGAATGGAACTATTCTCTCATTTCGGCGTAATAATCACGTAATTTTGCTGCCATACCATGGGTGCAGCAGGCGCAATGATATTAGGCAGTGTCTGAATATAGTCCTGAGCTATTTTAATATTAGCTTAGTGGCTTAGTGCTGGTCACGTTGGAAGTTACCTAGCTAGGGACTATTTTCAGGTGCTGCATAATATCACTGCACCCATGGTACGGCAGCAAAGTTCCTTGATTTTTACGCCAGAATGAGAGTATAGTTCCAATTCATATCAGCCTGGAAAATCACAACTTTTCATTTTCTGCCGGTCTAAGTTCACAATGTAACTAAGAGTCAAGTTGTAAAAAAAAAAAACAAAAAAAAAAAGTGGAGTGTTTAAGGACTACTGTGGACAGCTGATTCCTGAATTTTTTGATATTCTTTATATTCTGTGTGGTCAGTAATAAAGTTAACATTTTCCAAGTTTATTTTTTTTTTTAAATGCATTTTTATGAGCATTTTTAACTTTTTATAAAGCCATTTTTTTTTTTCTCAAATTCTTACATTTGGGCTTTTACCAACATAAAATGCTTTAACCTGTAGTTACAAATACATAGTTGTTTTAATGTCGAATACGGATATTTGAAATTATTTAAAAATGAAAAGAAAGCCTACTTTAAATGTGAAATTTAAAGCTGCCAGTAGGTGGCAGCAAGTCACTATTAAGTGAGTCATTGCGATTTAACCAAATCATTTAAACTGATTCATTCAAGAACAAAACACTGTCATGATGCTCAGAGTGCTGTGGCTGTTTGGAATAATTTTTGTTGGCGACATAAAGCAAAAATGGGCAATCTGGTGACTAAAAAGTAAGTCTCTTAATTAACTTCTTGTTTATTGAACTGTTGTATTAAATCAGTATCACATTTGTAATCATGCTTGCTTTTGGAGAAAAAAACTGCATTCTGTGTGATATTGATTAACTATATGAAATTATATAAATTTATACATTTTCTGCTCCTATATGTTTTATATGATCATTCTAAATGTTTTAATAGACTGAACCATGCAGTGAAAGAACACACTTTGTAAATACATACACACACCTAACTTACTAGACATTATCATGTAATGGATGTGTAGTGTTTGCCTCTGTAGGTGTTTTGTTTGCTTTTCGCGATATTCTCGATAATGTCAAATCGCACATCTTTAAAATGATAAAGATATTATCGCAGACGATGCAATGGATTAGATGGTATTGTGCCACCGAATACACAAAAGTGAAAGGGGGGCGGGGTGAACAGTAGCTCATTATCATTTAAAGAGATATGCAACGAAACAGTTGAACAGAGCTGTTTTTGACAAGGTTAAAAGGGCTGTTGTTTTACATGACCATTGAGGAATTTTAACCAAAGTATGTTGCAGACAATTCATGAAGACCCTAAAGAATCATACCAACTTGCGGAAAACAGACATCCAATGTCCCTTTTCAAGGGCGTTATCCTGAGTTACCCGACATACTAAGGGTGAAAGCTACTCTTGCATCTTGTGCTATGATCTCCCAAGGCGCACTCAGCTTGTTTTCATCTACCTTTTACTCTAAATGCCAATTAGAGAACCGTGTGTTGTGAAAGCTGTGGAGGAAGCAGATTAAACAAACCTACATGCTCATGGATTCAATCAACCCTTGTTTCACAAGTTTATTAGGGTTTGTTGGTACTCAGGTTTTGACCAGCTGGTTTGATTCATTTATTTAAGGGTTGTTTTTTAGAGAGAAAGAGAAGGTTGGAGGAGGAGCAGTAGAAGGAGTAAAGGATAAGTGAAAGGATAATGGGGCCCACTAGTCCCCTAAAATAGCAGTTTTCTTTTACTTTAGGTGCTGGGGCAGTTTGCGTGTGTGTTATTGCATGCAAGTCTATGTGGTAGACTGCACAAGAAAGTGAGTGCTGCAAACAGAGCTGCTTTTTGTTTCTCAAATTGTGGAGGGAAATTACTGTGAAAATGAGGTAATGAACAGAGTAGCCAGAAGGCCAGAGTCTCATTCATACTTCCAGTCATGAGACTCTTGTGTCTGTTTGTTCATTTGGTATTGTAGTTGGATATTTTATAATTGGTCACTGTTGTTCTAGTTTTTTTTTTTTTTTTTCTGCACTGGTTTATTTTATTTAAAGATGTACGACGGTTGACCTCTAGGTATGTGAAAAACAGTGCTAAGGTAAAGGTCGGATGTCAGTAGCTGAATAGAAAGGTTTCACAGACTCAGGGCTCAGGGTTTATAGCTCAGCTGGGCCTCTTTGGCCCCGACTGGCAGATGAGGTGACACCTCAGTGAATTATCGTCTTTTACGTCCTCTGTTAGATTTGAGAGGCAGTCCTCAGTTTTCGCTTCCAGCAGCAAGCCTGGCCCCTTCACACAAGGCTGTCTCTCATCCCACCGCTTCCCTCAGCCCCAGCGAACAAGCGGTCGATTGTTGCGGCCTATCCTTGAAGGAATTTTTCAATTTAACATTTTATCGTCTTTTGGAATCGACACCTTATTAATCAGACATTCTTTCGAAGAGGAGGAAACCTCGAGGATTTTACTGGCAGAACAGCCTTCACAATGGAAATCCATGGATGTAACTGCAAACACCCCAGCTGGAGAACAAAATTACATTTCAAACAAAGAGATAAAAAGGCTACAAAGTGCATGACATATTAGGCCAGCATTTCTGTAAACGCGGCTATTAAGCTATCACAACCCATATCCATCTCATTGTAAGTTTCCACTGTAAGTTGTACAAATCCTAAAATAAATGCAGGCTTCAGTTTCAATGGAAATCCTAATTATAGCTTTTGGTGGGTGAGAGGCCGAGGCTTAGCATAGGCCCCATTAGCTGCTAAAGCGGGAGGGATCCAGGCATCAAAGCAGCTCAGCAAGGGCCGCTCAACTGAACTAATCTCAGCCTAACCGCCCGGCACTTTAACCTGTCGCCTGAAACCACGACTGCATCAGGACCACTCTTCACAGCCGACAGCTGACTGAATTAACTCTGATGGCCTTTATTTAGTCATTTAAACCTATTTCTCCCTATTTTTTGCTGTCTCTTTCTTTTGTTTTCCATCCATCTCTCTCTTAGAGTCTTCCCCTCAGCTCTCTGGGACTGTGGCTTGGCGGCTCTTAAAAGGTCATTAATTATTTCTGGTTAGCTGAAGGGTTTTGTCTCTGTGTGTGGCCGTCTGTCTGTCTCTTTCTTTCTTTCTCTATTTCATGTACGATGGTGTATTTCACAATTCTGTCTGTTTATAATTCTGACACATTTAGAAGCCAACTTTCCTATCCATCTATTCTAACCTGCTGTCTCCAATCATAAAGTCTTTTTTCTTTCCTCTTGTCACTTTCTGTGTGTTTTATGAGGTTTTGGCTAGTTATATTGCATTATATTGTATTATTATATAATCCTTTGTCAAATCCTTGTAATTAGCCTTTGTTATAGTTCATGATAGTTAATCCTGAAGGATTCTGAACTATATGGGCCATTAATTGGTCCAAAAAATCCAAAGAATTTGCGTGTGTGCAAATTGTATAATATCCAAGGTACACATTTCTAGTAATTATGCAGTTAATTCTACAATTGTATTTTCAGAAGGTTTTGGAATATTTGTCCTCTCCCCAGTATTAAATTAGAAGGATTATATTGACTTATTAAGATTGTAAATGTATGTATTTTTGGTATTTTATCATTTGTTCAAAGGTAATTCAATAACTGTTAAATTTTTAACAATATTTCAAGTGTGATTTATAAGATTTGTTGTATTTTTAATCCAGTTTACAGTTTCAACTGATTTCAAAGTTAAGAACTCATTACTTTGAATATACATTAAACCAAAAACTATCATAACATTTTGATAATTCAGTATACTTTATTTTTGACAAAACATCTGTAGTGACTGCTTTTTTTCGGTAGTGACAGCAATGCTTTGGTAGCGACCACATCACATTACAGAATTTTTACTGGCATACTAAAACATACTAAAATACAAAGAAATTGCATAACTGTACTAAAATGGTTTATTTCTTCCAGATAAAGGATTATGTGTTCCCTTCAGTCACTACCGAACCAATGATGACATGTTTCGGTTGTGACTGTTTTTGGAATAACACCCTAAAAAAAAAATGATGTTGCTACTGAAACTTCACCAAATATTTTGGTAGTGACAATTTTAGAAGCTTTTGAACCTAGCGCAAAGATGCTAATCAGTACAGGTTACCTAGCACAGTTCTAAACAGTGGTACATTTATAAAAAATAACTGTTATGGAACTCCCAAACAGTGCTTAATTGCGAAAAAAAAGTTGTTCGGTAGTGGCGTTCCTTAAAGTTACACACAGATTTTTTTGACTTTTGAACACATTTACCTCAAAATGATGAGGCATATATACTCGCACCTTGTAGGGGGATACAGGAATATTTCCTGATCATAAATGTAGGGATATAGGTAAAACCAGTCTCAGCCAGTGGACTAAAACATACACTGTTTTGTTAGTGACGAAAAATGCGGGACACGTTTTTTTTACATTTATGTTTCATAATTTACAAAGAAATATAAAATTTATTTTTTTGAACTTTTTAAATGAATCAAAAAAGATTCAACAGCCACCTCCCAATTGAAAGCACCCAATATATTATTTTATATTCATTTAGCTTACTGTTATTTAAAATATTATTGTGTGTTTCAACAGATAATAGAATTATCTTAGTAAACATCTAAGATTTGAATACTTAAATGCTTTTTCAATGTGTTTTTTTGGTTGTGGGACAGCAGTTTGCACCCATTTTGTAGAATGGCCCATATTCATTATCTTGTAGTGTCATCAGCATCTTCCAAGCATCATATAGTAAAGATAAACCTTGACAAGGTCCGACTGGGTCTCTGGTCAGCACTGGTAGTCTTCCCCATGCTAGAATACCAGAGGGAAGATGGTTTATTTCAGGCAGATCTTCTTGCATTTCCAGTCCAGAGGCACATTCTGTTCTCATCACTGCAGTTAGTGACATGTCTGAGACGGCATCATCAGGGAAAGCTCTGATCGTGACTGGGCCTAAAGGAGGTCACCATCTGGTTAATCTGTTTACTTTTGTTTTGCCATGTCAATCTCACCTGATGCACTGCATAAACACAGAGCATGAAGGGTGGGCAAAAGGTAATGAAGGATGGATTGAAAGTCAAACAGAATGGAGATACAATGGGAGAATGGATGGACCACATTACACAGAGAAGGAATCAGATTTTTGCTGTCCTGATGTCCACAAACATTTATAGTGTCTTCATTTGGGTTTTTGCACCTCTCTTTTGAAGTGAACCAACTACTGCCAAATAACTGCAGATTTATGTATCTGCTTACGTGAGTCACACAAAACTAGCCATTTAACAGAATTTGGGGTATAATGGGACATGGTGTGCTATTTGTATCCAAAAGAAATTTTATTGGTTTTGCTAAGGCTGGAGATTGCTAGGGCTTATAGTACACCACAAAAACTAAATGAAGACATTGTAAAAGGGACACAGTAGGACCCCTTTAAAAAAAAATTGTAAACCGTGACTTTCTTTTTCTGGATTCTTTGGTGTATCAAAAGTGTAAAAAAAAAAAAACAAACAAAAAAATATTTAAAATTGGAATTGGTGTTAATTTAGTCAACGAAGACAACAAAATGTTTTTTTTCTGTGACTAAGACAAAACGTTGACAAGCTAAAACTAATATCTGATGATAAAAACTATGACGAAATTTATGCCGTTTTTTTTTGTTAACAAGTTATTTGAGCACTATTGGACATTCAAAATACATCTTATAGCCTATTGCTGCATTCACGTTATATCGTAATTGCCGTAATTTCAACACTATCAACACCTAAACAGAGCCTAAGTTTGTCAGGTGGTACAAGTCGTAGCTCTCAGAAGACTCCCAGTTCACAAGTTGTAATTACGAGTTCTACAAGGATGTGAACGCTTTTGACAAGTTGGAATATCGTACGGATTTACGGGAATTTCCGATATGGAGTGAATGCACCTTGAGTTATGTCTTGTCTTTTAAAATGTGCATCCTTGTGCATCCTTGTCATCGTAAGGGGTGTTTGTACATCTAGTCTAATCTAGTCTGGCCTCAGCATCTGAAGGGTTAGGGAGAGGGTGACCAGCGCTGTATCCGAAATCTCCCTCTATACCCTCTTTCACTATTCCCTATACAGTTTTTCTTATAGCACCAATCAGTTCTCAGTGCTCAAATACACACACAGTAGTCCAAATGTCTACTGTGTTGAGTATCTCACGTAAATACAACTGGTTATGGCTTAAGTGAAATGTACAGGTGGGTGAAAACTAAATGTGTCAGTATTACATGCGTGTCTTCCATCTTAAAGGGACAGTATTCCTAAGGAAATATCTGTATCATTAATGTTAACCAAAAAAGATGTTAAATGTATACATGTTAAGTAAACCAACTGTATCTGAAAATGAGTTTAATATGTATCTCTAGCCAGAAATGAAAATTGTCGTCATTTATTCCAGTTTTTTCAAATTCAATCCTTGATTTAAAATTTCATCTAAAGAGAGAATTAATGACTATATTAGTTAAAAGACTATAAAATAGCTTCCAAAATAAGTGTTGATAACTGCAGTTTGACTAAAAATTGACACAAGTGCTTTCAAACAAGAGTTTTCATCGACTAAAACTATGAAGGACTCAAATGACTAAAATGTGACCAAGACTAATCTTAAGATAAAGGCCAAGACTAAATCAAATGCCTGTCAAAATGAACACTGATAGTAACGTTTTGTGATGTTATATGAGACTTTACTGTTATTTTTGATTAATTTAATGCTTCATTAATGTTATGACTTTTAGTATGTAAGACCTGTATGACTTTACTTCTTGCTTGCAACACTATTTTTGTCTATTTTTGTTCATGCAGTAATTTTAGTCCAAAACAACCTATTGACTTTCATTGTGTGGACCAAAAAACTATCCCTTTGCAACTTTCTTTTCCATTTTCAGTCTTTATGAGGCATAGTATTTTTTGGTATGCCTTCTGGTGAATCATGTGCAAGGGCCTGTCGTTCCCCCCCTCTCTCTCTCTTTGCATTTTGGTCCTGCGGGCTCTGCCACATGTCGTGCCTCTCTTACAGTGGTGGTACTGTTATGTGTGTGTTTATGTTGCAAATGGGTGGCCTTGTATCCTAAATGAAGAAATTGTGTGTCTATTCCTCCACTTCACCCTTCACTGATGACTCAGTCACCTTTTCGTTCCCCAACCTCTTTCCTCTCTCCTCCATTAGACCACAGTCACGCAGCACTAAACTAGCAGATCATTAGCAGCTTGCTTCAATGGTCTTCTATCAAAACGGCGTTCATTGTTTGTGGTGAAATCTCTCAAGAACGCTCTACATGTTTCAAAACTCAAACTCTGTGGGGTGGGATTCCACTTTTGCATCGGTTACACACTCTTCTTATTTAAGAGATCTTCCCTCAGGCTGTCCAGCTCACAATGACACTGCTGTGCTCTACGGTTGGCTTCAGTTGCCTGCTGAGTCACTGCGAGGCAACTCTGCATCTTCCATCCATTTATGCTTCAGCTCAGTCACTCGAACGTCACAAACCAACCAAAGGTTGTGAAATCATCTCAGATAAATGTACACGTCTACCTTACTCACAGCACAAAGCCAGGACACCCAAAGAGGGTGCGTTTGCAAGTTTAAGATCGTATATTGTTTACTGTTTGATCACCATCTATTTCTTTTTCTTCCTGTCTCCTCACAGAAAGGCAGTCCAGGAAAGTTCTCCATGAATGTACGTCACAATGATGATGACAGACCAGATTCCGCTGGAACTGCCGCCACCACTATTGAACGGGGAGGTGGCCATGATGCCGCACATGATTAATGTTAATGGGGATGGATCGCAACAGGTGAGCCTAAGCGTTACTCCGGGCGGTGCATGAATCGATAATGTATACCTTGAATGCAGTGTGAATCAATTTGAATAAATGCCTCTGCCAGATGCATGCATATGAATGTGAATGTAAGCTACTAATTCTTAAAGCAAGGATTTTTAATTGTTGCCAAAGACTCATGGAAACTATGTAAACATTATTTATCAATATATATGTAATATATAATATAATTATAATATATACTATATTTTTTTTTGGAGGCTTTGAAGCAAAAACAAAGGTTACGCATGACCGTTCTAGTGTGATTATGTTATGCATGCATTGTCAAAGTTGAGTTGGTGTAAGATGAGCATTTTTAAATAAATGATCGATCGTGTTGCTAAATAATACTCTTATTCCTTGGCTGGGATCATGTAGAGCCTTTTGAAGCTGGATTGAAACTGCAATTTGGATTTTCAGCCTGTTGGTTCCTATTGAAGTCTGCTATATAGTGAATAATTCTGTAATGTTTTCCTCTAAAACCTTAATTTCTTTTCGACTGAAGAAAGAAAGACATGAACATCTTAGACATAGGGGTGAGTAAATTATCAGGATTTTTTTTATTTAACTCAGTTTATTGATTTAACATAACCATTCTGACTCAGCCAAAGGCATGAGTTTGGGCTGGGAATATCTGACCAATGCAGTTGTTCAGCAGTGTTCAGGAAATCTGTTAAGACAATCTTATACTTTCTGTTCCATTTGTGACCCTGGACCACAAGACCAGTCGTAAAGGTTAAATTGAGATTTATACATCATCTGAAAGCTGAATAAATAAACTTTCCATTGATGTATGGTTTGTTAGGATAGGACCATATTTGATGACTATTAGAAAATCTGGAATCTGAGGGTGCAAAAAAAAAAAATCTAATATTGAGTAAATCGCCTTTAAAGTCCAAAAGTTCTTAGCAATGCATATTACTAATCTTAGTCTGTTTTTTTATATTTATGGTAGGAAATTTGCAAAATATCCTAATGGAACATGATCTTTACTTAATATGCTAATGATTTTTGGCATAACAGCAATATTGATAATTTTGACCCATACAATGTATTGTTAGGTATTTCTATGACTTAGGACTGGTTTTGTGGTCCATGGTCACATTTGGTATTGCTGGTGCACAAAATACACTCTACATATATTAAAAAGAAACAAAAATAGAAGTTCATTTGAAGTTCAAGTTTTTTCTATGGCTTCATGCTATGCTGAAGAAAGAGTTCACAAGTTGATAAGTTCTTTAAAAGTTGACTGGCGTTGTGGCTGCAGGTCAGCAGTTACCTTAAATTCAACTGACATGGGCCCTTACAAACTCCTGATGGTAAAACAAAGCCAGAAACATCCATTCTGAACCAGGTCAGCATTTTGGTCAATGAGGAACATTGTAGTCATCTTAAATTAGACATTCAAGGAGCACTGTGAGCCCTCAGGCATGCTTCACATTTCCCTTTCCACATCTCTCCATAGATCTGCGCTATCAGAGCGGATCAGTCTGTTCTGATCTCTTCTCCAGGTGCTGCAGATACAGCGCCCCGGCCGTGTTTCCTCTGGCCAGAGCGGAAAAAGAATCAGACCCTTGAGAGATAAGGAAAAGGGCGTCTGAGGCAGATAGTGAAGGTTAAGTGCTTTGGATTCAGCCAAGTCCACGTTTCTCTGCATCATTAAAAAGAAAAACAAACCACAACAACCTTTCCAGTCATGACAAAGTTGTCAATCCCCAATTATTACATACGATTGCCCACACTATCCGATGTCAGTCTGATATGCAAAAGTGTGGTGCGTAAGGTCATAGAAGTACGCATTTGTATTCTGCCAGCGTTATGTGTTGGGTAAGTCCTTTATCTGCATTAGGTGTGTGCCGGGAAGAGGAGGGAGGGGAGAACACAAGGTTTTCCTCTGGAAAGCTGGCTTGACTCTTCAGTGCATGCCGCCGTTCCCATAGCAACTGCAGCAGCAGCAGCAGACAGTGTGTGTATGTGTGTGTGAAAGCAGGAAGTAGGTGCCCAGATCTCCAGGGCTAAAGCGGTGAGATGGGAGGTCCGCCTGACACACGACCATCAGGGCTGTGAGGAAACATAGGGCTCGTGCGACATGGCGGGCCAACTTTTTCACATCTACAGGCATGTTTGCACTCTCAACAACCTGTGTGCTGAAAACATGATGGTAAGCAGCCTGGAGCCGAAGATGGCACGGCGACCGGACCGTTTCGAAGGGGTTTCACATCTGGTTTCACAACATCTGCTTGCATCATATGTGCTTTCTTGGCAGTTGTGGTGACTGTAGTTTGTAGTTTGCTAAATGTTCCACGGCTCATTTTAAAGTTATGGATTATTACATTTTTAAGGATTTGCAACTTTTTTTTTTTCCCTGTGTTCGGCTTTGCATCAGAAGTTTCGCATGTCTGATTTCCAGTGTTTTCGCAGGTGATCCTCGTGCAAGTCAACCCTGGAGAGACCTTCACTATCAGAGCGGAGGATGGATCCCTGCAATGCATTCAAGGTATGTTGTGCTTCCTGTCTTGCAACAGGTTCCCCTGTCGTGTCTGGAATTGCTCAGAGTTTGCATATACGATTTGCGAAGTGTGGGATGGGACTGTTGCTCCCTCTGTTCCTGTTTGCGTGGTGTTTTTCTAGTTAATCGGAACCATGACTGGTGTGTTATTGGATTTGGAGCTGGTGTAAACCGATGAGAGGCCGGGCGCAGGGCCACGACTGGCATGCTTCTGAGGATATAAAAGGCAGAGTGTACAATGGCAGATTACAAAGCTTCTTTGTCTCATTACCCCTCTCCTTTAACATTCAGTGTCTTTGTAGCTAATTAACGATGGACAAGATGGATTGTTTGCACAGGCTGCGGTTAAGTTCTCTGAACAGCTGCACAGATAAGAACAGCTCTCGGAGGAGAACATTAGTTTGAGAAGTTGCACAATGTTCTTGTGTGTTGTCTTTTAAAAATACAAGAGGGAAATCTGTGGTCTTTTCTTGTTAGAGACCTGAATGATTGGTATGCTAGCTGTTCACAGTATTTTAGTTAGCCAGTGTTATATAGTGCAACACAAGTGTTGGGGGTAACGCATTACAAGTAATGCAAGTTATGTAATCAGATTACTTTTTTCAAGTAACTAGGAGAGTCACGCATTAATTTAATTCACAAGAAAATGTATCAGTATTACTTTTTTCAGTATCAAGAGAATTTCAACAAAGTGCAAATTCTTGTGAAAGTCTTGATTTTTGTCACTTTAGAAGCGCAGCACGAGTTTAAGATTCATATATGCTGACACAGTGGGGCTAGTGTGATTATGGTTTTATACAATCATTCTACACAATCGAGATAATCACTAATTATTATATTTAGACATTGGCAAGGTGGATGTTTTAGAGATTTAGACAGAAAATCACAGTTGTGTAAATAAAAAAAAAAAAAAAAAAAACTGTTACTTATGGTATGTTCACACTTGTCATTTGGGGGGGTGGCCCGCAATGTTGTGAAGGACCCACCCTATCACCCCAAGAATACAATTTTAAACAAATGCGATTTCAACCAAGGGGTACCCCTCCGATCTCATTTGATCAGATTCAATCTGACCCACTCCAACTCCTCAAACTTGTAGATTGTCGTTTTGATTCACTGGTGTATTTAAACGGTCACTCCTAAATTAAAACGTGCTTTTGCGCCTTGGTGGCACATCACTCAATCCAACCAATCCTACTTTGACACTGTTGCCACAGATACGAATTTGCCAGGGGAACCCGACAAAAAAACATGCATTTTATCCCCCAAAAGTGTTTTTTTTATTTTTTATTTTTTTTAACGGGGACCCCCCTCAGAACGTGATTGGGCAAGTTTTGAGTAGAAATTGGGCGGGTTTTGATGTGAAAACCTGGCAACCCTGAGGATCAGTAACTTTAGGTTTGCTGTCAAAAATTGCAGTGTGAATGCTAAGCGGACCAGAACAAAATGTATCATTTTTCTTCTTGGTCTGGACCAAATGAACCGAACTCACCCGTTCCAGTGTCGTTCCAAACCTGTAAGACCTTTGTTCATTTTCGGAACACAAATTTAAAAGATATTTTTGATGAAATCCAAAAGCTTTCTGACACTTCATAGACAGCAACGCAACTACCACATTCAAGGCCCAGAAAGGTAGCAAGGACTTTGTTAAAATAGTCCATGTGACATCAGTGGTTCAACCTTGGAAATGCAGATGCATGTGTTTTCTTTGCACACAAGAAGTAGCTTCATAAAATTATGGTTGAACCACTGATGTCACATATTTCACATATTTACTACCTTTCTGGGCCTTGAACATGGTAGTTGCGTTACTATCTATGCAGGGTCAGAAAGATCTCGGATTTCATGAAAAATATCATTTGTGTTCCGCAGATGAAAGGTGAGTAATTAAAGACAGAATTTTCATTAACATCGATTTCTTTGATCTAAGGTGGTCTTCAGGTTGTGGACACATAGATGGGAAGAGAGCAGGCTGGATGGGTGTGAAGGGCACACTGTTGTGATAAGGGTCAGAAACAAGGCTCTGTAGGGCTTGGCAGCAACATGTGTTGACACAAGAATAGAACAACAGGCCACAGGCCACAGCACTGGTCCTGCTAGCTGCCACAATATGCCTTTGTGTGTTCGTCAGCTTCAGGTCTTCACCTGTGACTCCCAATAGCTCTTTCTTGTGGCATCAATGCATTAACTTTCATCCATTGTAATCTCAGCCAAATTGAGTCATGCTAAGTGTCCTTGTTGCTGCATTTTTGTCAAACCAGTTCCTCCTTATAAGAAAAGCATCAATGCCGTAATTAATGGCTGTACTTGGCTTTAACCTCTCCCTGTGTAAGGTTAAAAACAACAAGGAAGTACTTAGGTCAAGCCTTTCAGGTCGTGCCATTGTGTTGGACAGAAGCACACAAGCACATCCGACGCTTGGTGAAAAGGCTCGGCTTATGGCATCGCAGCGTTGAAAAAAGCTAGGAAAAGCAAGCCGGCGAAACAACGAGAACAAGGTGTGGCACACGGAGGAGAGGGGCATTTCAAACACACGTGTTTACAGAAAAGGTCACTGGGTTTAATTAGAAGTGTCGACTGAGGCATAGGCTCTGAAGTAGCTGCTTTTTACAGAGAGGCTTCTTTGTCATTATGCAAACCTCAGAGCAGAAGCCTAGATTTAGGATTTTATATAAAGTAACTGCTGTTTAGCCTGTGGACCGCTGGCAACACAGAACGCAAAGAGAAAACGTTTTGAAAATGCTTGTGCCAAAATCGCATTTGGCGTCGAAAGGTTTAATTTAAAGGGCTAGTTCACCCAAAAATGATCGTTCTGTCATCATTTACTCACCTCATGTTGCTCCAAACCTGTATGGATTTCTTCTGCAAAGCATAAAAGAGAATTTTGAAAAATGTTTTAACTGTTTTGGTCCAAAGTCAGTGTGGAAATGGGGAAGTCAAGAAAACGGCAACAACGATTTGAGGGTGAATAAATGATGACAAATAGATTTTTTGGGGGGGCCGTTCCTTTAAATGTAAAGGTTTGTCTCTCAGTTACTTAATTTTTGATGCTAGTTCTCTGGAATCAGTGAAGTAGGCTAGTGGAAAAGTGGAAAGAGGAGGCTGTTGGTTAAGAGTTTTATAATTAAGGATTCTCTGCTCTTATTGGTCGCTTTCCATCCTCCCTCATCATCATCTTGCATTGCACAAACAGCACTTTTTCCTGTCTTCCCACGTGGAGATCCCACTCACCTCTATTTTTGACACACTTAGATGAATGTTGTGCTATTATTTTTAGCATCTTAAGCCTCAACTTTTTGACCCAACTCAAATCTTAACCCTTCGCCTGCCAAAAGTCGCCACTTTTCTCATTGCAAAAGTCGGCATTGCAAACGCTAGTGTCTTTAAGCTTTTTGGCTGAGTGGCAGGTCATTACAGCGCTCTAAGACCTATGTTTACTGGAGTTCCAGCCCGCTCCTATCGCTGCTAATTAGAGTGGAAGAGGTTGGACTGTAATCTTTGTCTTGTTTAAACAGGGTGACCTTTTTCTTTTTCCAGGGGACCGCTTAACAACCCTCCGCCACAGTCCGTTCTCGGCAGTAAGGTCGCTACGTGCTGCTTTCCCACACTTTTGCAAACGGAGGGCGGTCCTGCTGTTTGGTTTGAGTTCAGCCTGTTCTGGGTTACTCGTTGTCTGTTTTGTGTTTCTGTGCGTGAGTGCCTTTTTTTTTTTTTTTTTTTTTTTTTGTTGTTGTTGTTGTTGTTGTTTAGTTTTGTTGCAAGGTCAGGGTAGTGAGTGAAGGTGTTATCTCTCAGCATTTCCCTGCCGAGGAAGAGCACAGTTGTGTTTTGACTAGCCTAGCTGAGAGCTGTGATGTTTATGAAGGGCAGGT
This sequence comes from Cirrhinus molitorella, assembly GCA_033026305.1. Classification (NCBI taxonomy): domain Eukaryota; kingdom Metazoa; phylum Chordata; class Actinopteri; order Cypriniformes; family Cyprinidae; genus Cirrhinus; species Cirrhinus molitorella. Next base: position 22,882,262 of record CM065124.1, on the reverse strand, counting down.
AAAACAAGTTGTGAGGTTAACTAGGGACACTGGTTCCATTTGAAGGGGCAATCCAACCATCTGTGAGCACTTCCTGTTTGTCATTTACTCAAGGTCCTGGCCTGATCAGCCAGCCACTTTCATCTTTAATGCTTTTGGACAGACATTAACCATTTTCATTTGTTTTCCTCCTCTCTTCAGTATCTGCTGATAAGGCACTAACTGTTTCGGTATTTGAGTGCATTTTTTTTTTTTCCATCAAGTCAGGAAACACAAAATGCCAGTTTCCTAGTTGTAGACAATGTTCAATAGAGAAAAATGTAGTTTGGTTCTTGATTTTATCAAATTGGTAAAAAGTAGGGGTTGCATACTAAGATGAAGGTTATTTACTAAGACCTTGTCCACACTAATACCTTTTGGCTTTCTGTCCACACTGAGATGGTGTTTTTGTCAAGGAAAACTGAGCTTTTTGAAAACGCTTTCTAAAGTAGATACATTTGAAAATGTTGTTTTCACATTGGACTGTGAAAATGGAGGCTTTTGAAAACGATGATGCATAGTCATGTGACCCATATTGTACCAACAGATATGAGCAATCGAACTGTTGTATAAACGCAATATCACACATGTAGATGTGAGGTATGGCTGTATATCGGCACACTGTGATTAACTAGAGCACTTGGTCTGCAACCTTGTATCTATGACCGAATCACAGCAGTGCCGATATACAGCCATATCTAGGGTGACCATACAGCCTCTTTTCTTAGGACATGTCCTCTTTTTATTTTTAAATAGCCCAAAATGTCCGGGATTCGGCTTTTGCTTTCTACAGTCACCATTCATTGTGTGTCCGTTTTTGTATTAAAGCCTTGCGTGGGACTGTTTTCTTAATCCTGCTCACTTTGGATGCATCTCATGTTGGATGTAGGGTTGCCAAATTCACAATTTTTCCATGGAATTGGGCTGATTTTAAACTGTTGTGGCAGGCTGATTTTTCTCCTGTGGGTTAAGATTTTGAAATATTGCATAAATTCCATTGAATGAAATGCTTGAATTGAAATGGTTTTCATTTTACCTATGATAAAACTGTGGTAGATATTAGTTTTGTGAAGGATGGCGACTGTGGTAGGAATCTTTTTAGCTGTTTATGATCAATCTGCATAACAGTGGCAGTAAAATATGTAATTTTGGTATGGAAATGACTGAATGGAGTCCAAAACTAGGACTCCAAACTCCACCTCCCCCACCCGGTCCTACGTCCTCTTTTTTTGTTCAGTAAAATATGGTCACCCTAGCCATATCTCGCAACTATGTGCGAGACTATGTGATATGGTGTTTATACAACAGTTCGACGGCATGAGTTTGTAAATGCATTAAATAACAACAAAATGTCTTTAAAAGCCCTCTTTTGTGCAGAACTACTTCCTTCCGCCACGGATTCAAATCTAAAGTTCACAGTTTAACAGCTGAGCCCAAGTCTCCCTTACTAATTCAAAAACGTCACTTTAGAACTAGTAACGAACAAACGTTGAGTTGCTTCATTGAAAGCTTATTGTATTACTGCATTAAAATCATTGAATTTAAATAAACATGATGAGATTTTGCCAAAATGATTTGCTCTGGAACATACAATAGAATAATGAGACCAAAAACTGCCCGTTAGATTTGCCTAAAACAAATTATATCTCATGTTTAACCACTACAGAGTCATCTGAGCCAGCTGTAAATTACAGAAGATCTGGCCGAGGTGAGGTGCTGTCGGGCGGGTTCATGAGCGCAGACTGCCTGCTGACGATCTGGAGCTCTCACGTCTGAAAAAATAGATGCTAATTTTCAAATAGACGATATCTTTATTAGCAAACTGCATATTTGAACTATAAACAACTACGTTCTCATCTGAAAACCACTTAAAACTACATTCCATGACACAAAAAAAGTAATATTCATAAAATGATACTGGATTTGGACGTCCGCCATGACACTCGGTGGAAGAAGCGCCGCAAGTGGAGTGACACTATTGCAGACTGTGAAACGTCTGTTAGAGTTCTGATATCGTTCTAATATCGCATTCTTATCAGCCAATCATATTCGAGAACCAGAAAGAACTGTTGTATAAATGTTTATACCGGTATTGTGCCTTTTATGTGCTATTCACTTTTACTGTTGCTAAAGATATGTTACTTTTACACTCGTCATACTGCAGTCCTGCAAAGATGACAGAAAATGTACTCACAGTTGCTATCCTGTGGCAAAACATGAGCGCGGTTGTGTTTTAGATCCAACATAATGGTCAGTGAGCGTGACCTGGATGCGTCGATGAATGATGAGAGATTTTTTTTCTAAATTGAATCATCCTGCCAGAAAAATTGCAGGAAAACTTAATATGTCTGTTCCAACTGTATCATCTCAGTAAGCTTTCATGAGGTTTTACACATGCAGTAAGGCGAATTTAACGTTTTCTGACGTGTGGATGAGAAACATTTGGAAAACGGTAATGTTGACAGTGATGTGAAACTGCATTTACTAATCAATTTGCTAATAAAAAGTGTAATAAAATGAAACACGGTGGACTTCTATGCAACATTTTCATATAGTAGTTTACCAAATTCATAACCTGCTCACTGGCGCCGTCTGAATTAAATGTTGAGAGTATGTTATGATAGCCATATTGTTGTACATGGGACAACTGCAGACATTTATAATGACAGTCAAAATAAATTGTGGATGTAATGCATCTCAATAAATATGAACATAAAATCACTAGCATACATTGATTTTGCAGTGTTTTCTTGGCAGTGTGATACGCAATTGAAATAAGATTTCACAGTTGAATAAGCCTGTAAGTCCTCCTCACTTCAGCTTGATGAAATTACACAAAAAGCCCCAGTATCTGTCTGTACTATGAGTATGTTTGTGTAATTAAGTGTGTTTTATTGTTTCTGCTCTGAGGAGCCATGGAGAACGGCTTCTCTGCTGTAATTACAGCTTTTGCTGAGAGCACATTATTCTCATCTGCACGCCGTAATTTAGCAATGATACACGGCAAAAGCATTGCAGTCAGCAAGCGCTGAATCTGATTTTCTGCACAACACACACTGAAAAAGATTCCATTTATGCTTCGGAAAGCATATCGAAATTAAACATGCTGAATGAATTTGCCAGGACCCCATGGGAGTCAATATTGGCCGGAAAAAGAAAAACAAAAATGAACAAGGAAGACGTGTTGCGTTCTCCGACCCAAAGAGGACAAAAGTGTTCTTGTCCTTGCCATCGAACTGTATCTACATTGACTGAAGGTCATTAGCTATCTTTAGAAAAGCTGCATGAATGGCTATTGTGGCATGAAGTGAGTGACTTTCTCAGCTTACCATACTCCCACAAAGCACAGAGACAGAAAGGCAGACATTTCATGCCACAGCCTCTACTGAGATTGGACTCAAGTATTGAGGTAACAGCAATGTGCTTGGATGATTTACAGTGTCTGTCAAGTACTTACACATCGCTGCTACATTTTGGTCTCAGCACATCTAAAGACTCGCATCCCACCTGAGCTCTTGCTTACTCCACAGCCAATTCATAACTGGTTAATCATCTTCTACGTCAGGAATCCATGTGCTTATAATTGCGCTGTGCTGAAACAAATCGGAGAGTGACGGGCAGATAAAATACAGAGTCTGAACTGTAACCCTGAAGGCAGCTTTCCTGTCTCCTGCAGAGGTTTCACAGAGGTGAAAGTGTGTTACCGTTTCTCCTTTAGGGTTTATTTATCTATGTGCACAAAGCAGCTGGTCTTCTATTTATGTTTGGGAGCCTCGTCGCCTGAGAGACAGGTCTAGCATTAGATAATAGGTCAGCTGGAGAAGACACTCAGGTGCTGATACGTTTTTGAAGGAACCCAGAAGAGGAGCCCAATATCAGTTTCTAACAATAAAAGGTCTGTGGGCTTGGTGGTGACTCGCAGAGAAGAGCAGATTCCCTGAGAAAGACAAAGGGTAGGTGAATTTAGAGAATTCCTCCTGTCTACTGGCCCAAGCTCAAGCGAGGAAAGCAGTGTGGGGTGAGAGGGTTCATTTGGACAGGGCCCGGTGACCGTGGCCAGAGAGGCACGGCCCGAGACGATTTGCCCGGCTTATTCCAGATGTGCCTTACAGGCTTTGGCAGAAGATTAAAGCTCTGCTGCCCATTCCTCAGCCACACCCTCTCTGAGCTGAGCGAGTGAGCGAGAAGAAGGGAAAGAGTGTGAACACATCAGGTCTGCATACCAGAGCCTCTTTAGATCTTTGCATTTTCAGCACAATGTAACTTAAAAATGTTCCTTGCAGATCATTCCAGTATCATAACCAAATATTAGAGCACAGGAGGCCAAACCAAACCCTACATGGAAACCAGATTTCATCAGGAAAGAATGTGAGCTCCAGTGAAGTTTTTAAGCTGTGCGACTTTGTGTGGCACCAGGGTAGTTTAATGTGATGAGGATCAGAATACAAGAGGGAAGAACCTGGAGGTGCCTTTTTGTGCTTGTGACCTGTACTTTTAGATCCTTCAGGAACGTCAAGGGTTGCATAAGATACGCTCACAGATGCTCCAGAAGGAAGAATGGCGGAAGTGAAAACTTTTTGAATATTGGGGTAAATTGAACTTATTTTGTCTTCTGGGAAACACATAAGTATCTTCTGTAGCTTCTGAAGGGCAGTAGTAAATGGAAAATAAAAAAGATACTTTTGGCAAAATAAGAAAAATGTACACACCTTCATTCTGTTCAAAAGTTCCCTCTGAAGCATTAGTGAGTGTTTGAACCTTCAGTAATAACTGCATATGAGTCCTTCAGTTGTCCTCAGTGTGAAAAGATTGATCGCAAAATCATACAGTCATTGTTGTAAAGAGTTCAAATACAGAAAAATGCTGAAAAACCAAAGAATTTGTGACCTAAAGTATTTTTCTAAAGAACAGCAGGCAGCTTAACTGTTCAAGACTCAAGAACAATAGACTCCTAAACAACTATCACGAAACAAAACCAAAAAGGAAAAAAAACAACAACACAGCTGTGTTTTATACAGGTTACAACACAGTATTAAAAATAGTGTATGTAAACTTTTGAATGGGGTCATTTTTGTAAATTCAACGACTATTTTCTCTTGTGGACTGTATGTAAATGTCTTTTAATGCGAAATGTAATGTAATGTATGTAAACTTTTGACCTCAACTGTATATATCTGATTAATTTCATATGTACAGTAGTGTGTAGATTCAGTTCCCTGTGTTACTTTTTTCTAATCAAAATTATGCTTTTAGTTTTTCTCATTTGTCAATGGATGCTTGTGTCAGGAGTTGTTGCAGCAACGACTTGTGGCCGCATGATAGAGCATCACTTGTGCAAACCTTGTGTTTTTCGATATGACTCACCATCATCATTGAAATTGTTTTTAGGTAGCGCTTTCTGACATGATGAAGTGTCGTCCAGGTTTCCAAGGAAGGCTTAGTCAGGATTAGTCAGACTTTGAACACAATTTTGGACCTCAAATGGTTGAAGACAGACCTGTTTTCTTGCTAATTTTCTCAAGATCTTCACATCTGTCTGAAAGGTTTATGAGGCCAGATACGGCTCTTCCAAGAACAATTTCCTTTGAAATAAAGGGGTTTTTGTGGAACTCGGTTGACTTTTGTCAAATATTAAATTGAACTGAGCTCTCAGCAATTGTCCACCAGCTACACGCTCCACCTTTTCTTAAGCTCTCTTTCCTCTCCTCGGCCAGACGCTTGCGTCCCGTCTTCTGTTTTTAATCTCTCCTCGCGCCTTTCTGCATTCTCGCCGTCTCACTGGGAGTCTAGTCCTCCTTCTACAGTAATATTCTTTTGCTCACTCATCTCTCTCACTCTCTCTCTCTCTCCCTCCGTAGGCAGTCTGCTCCAGACAGCTTGAGTGCGACCTGGCAGCAGTTTTGTTTCCTGCTGACGTGGCTCTGCTATATCAGGGCTGCTGAAATCCCTCTCCCTCTCTGTCTACCTCCCTCCATCTCCCTTACTTCCTGCTTCAGTAGCTGGCAGTCTATAACTTCACTCTCGCAAAAAAAAAAATCTCACAGGCCTTTAATACTGATCAGTTGGTTTGCTTTCATTTGGATCTGGGTTGATCTTCTGTGGTGGCGTATGGAACAGAGTTGAGTATGGCTGGTGTGGTGCTGTGCCATGTCTGCCCCGCTGTGCTCCAGCTGAGGAGTCTGTGGTCTGTGCCGGAGCCAGCGATGGACACGGTTCTCCAAAACATTCCGCTGATGCAAACTCTTCTGTGTGGAGACCGAATGTAGCAGTCTAAAAGGAAAGTTCACCCAAAAATGAAAATTCTACCATAATCTAGTCATTCTGCTGCCTAGTTGTTTAGTCTTGTCACCTTTTTTTGTTCCCTCAGAAATTATTTAGCAGAAATTGACTACTGCATGACTTTTTTTTGTTAGCAATGTGTTTAATTGATTGTGCCAGTGTAGTTTACAAACAGTAATTAAAAGAAGAACTTTTTTAAAATTAAACATAATATTTTTGATATGTGACCCTGTAGCAATAGCCAAAAATATATTGTATGGGTCAAAATTATATTTTTCTTTTATGCTAAAAATCATTAAGATCATGGTTCATGAAGATATTTTGTAAATTTCCTTACATAAATGCATCAACTTAATTTTTGATTAATAATATTCATTGCTAACTTTTTGGACAACTTTAAAGGTGTTTTTTTCGTACCCTCAGATTCCAGATTTTCAAATCGTATCTCCACCAAATATTGTCCTATCCTAACAAACCATACATAAACGGAAAGCTCAAAAAATTACTAATTTGACTGGTCCAGGGTCACATATTTGATATTGAGCTGTTTGAGAATTATTTTATGGCACCAAAATCTCTTTTTTAGGCTACTGAAAGGCTTAAGAGTGTATAATGTGTTAATGTGTATTATGTTACAAATATTGTATTTTTTGACCAGTTATAAAGTTTTATTACATTGTTGTTACTGAAATCCACCCTTCTGATTGGATCAGTATAATTTTTATTTATTTTTTTTTTGTATCAAAGGTATCCAAATCTTATTATGATTTGATCCGTATCAAAACCAAGATTTCGATTTTGTTATCTAATACAATTTCAAGAGTCCTTTTTTTTCTTTTGAACAGCCCATTTTCAAGATTTGATCCAATCTGATACTTTTGAACAACTGGCCCCTAATGATCACTTAATCTTGAAAAACACAAATTTAATAACAAATCAATATTTCTTTTTTTATACTTGTGATGCCTAAATTCACTTCGCAAAAATCGATTTTAGTTTTTTAGTATTAATCTATTATTATTATTATTATTATTATTTTGTTTTGTTGCTTATGTTTAACTTTAATATCAGCCATTTAGCAACTGTTAGCCTCAACATGAAAACAGTTATTATCGGCATTGATAAAATTACATTTTATCGGTTTTATCTATAATATCTGCATTAAAATTGTCGTACTTGCATTCAGGGGTGGTAATCTCTGGCTTACAAAAAAGTGCTTTTTTTTAGCAATTGCATATAGGTGGTGATTTGATGTTAGTGGTGCAGAAATGACTACTTTTGGCTCTCTTGGTGTGTTCACAATATGTTGTCTTGAGCAAGAATTATATATGAGAGCCAAATTTTTAAAATAATTTTTGCTTCCTGTCCCTGCATAAACAGCATTGCCACATTCCATGTTCAAGGCCCAGAAAGGTAGCAAGGACATCGACAAAGTACTTCATGAGTGGTTCAAGTGTAATGTTATGAAGCTACGAGAATACTTTTTGAGCATAAAGAAAACAAATAAACAACAAAAAGTTGCCAGTCACACTTTCAGAAATCCCAGTACATACAGTATGATTTCCAGTAAATTTTTAGGTGAGCTATCTCTTTAAGCAAACATCTTCTTTGGATCCCACCTCCTACCTTGAGGAAATGATAAAAGAGGACGAGAGCTCTGCGGGAGCCTTTCCTCTAGGTCTCGTAGGACTTCCTCTTGTAGGTCTTCAGCTAAAGGTAATCTGTGGTTCATGAGTGGGTCATTGCTATCTCCTTGTATCCTCCTTAGTGTGGGGGCAATTCAGAACAGTAAAATAACAGACCAGTGGAAAGATGTTTACACGCTTCAGCCGTCCCAGTCCAGCTCGGCACTTCATCAGAAACCACTCTGTTGTCTATTGAAGAGTGAAACGTCTTTTATGTGTGTTATTTCAACACATACCTTATGCTAGTGTCAAAATGCTATTGCATTTAATGAGTCCAAAAGCCATAAAACAGAAGAGGATGCCTGAGGCATAGCACACACCAAGCTTATATTCAGCCTCCCCCCTGAGAGTTCTTCTCTAATCGGTCCCTGGGAGCCACAGGCTCCAACTTAACGGGTCCTCTCATGTTAATGGAAACCATTAACTTTGTTGCTGGAGTCAGTAATATCTTAATAACCACTGTGTGTGCATACGTGTCTTGAGTTAAATGAATTTAGATTATACTAAAATATATTAGGTATTCTTTGTGTTAATTTAACCATGTAAAATTAAAAATTCTGTCATTAATGCCACCCTCATGTTGTTTTAAAACTGTAAGACATTTGTTCAATCTTGGCAATGCAAATTAAGATATTTTTAATGATACCTGAGAGCTTTTTTGACCCTGCATAGACAGTAACACAACTACAGTACCACGTTCAAGGCCCAGAAAGGTAGTAAGGACATCAATAAAATAGTCATGTGACATCCGTGCCTCAACCTTAATTTTATGACTCTATGAGAATACTTTTTGTGTCCAAAGAAAAGAAAAATAACAACTTTATTTAACAATTTCTTCTCTTCCTTGTCAGTCTTTTAACATTTTTAACAAGATGGAACTGTTTTTGGTACTTTTTGGCTCAATAATAATGTAATATCCTCACTATTGTTCTCTATGCAGCAATATTATAGCAAGCTGTGCTTTGCTAAACTCTGGGTTTGTTTCTTTTATCTGGTTCTTCTGGCTGGAGATAGCAGATTAGGGAGAAGAATGTGAGGCCTGTGTCTGATAGCACCGTAAGGGACTGTGAATTTCAACTATGGGAAGCATGGCCTTATCCTCACTCTTAAGCCTGGAAGGCATTCAGGCATTCTTTTCCTTGTCCTTTAGAGAAAGTTCAGCTAGACTTTGAGCCTAATCAGGCAAGACTCAGGATAGATACGCTGCACACGTTTGGTCTCGAGCCTTCAGCGGTGTGAATATTTTTGATGAAATCCAAGAGCTTCATGGCACTGCATAGACGGCAAGGCAATGACGCATTCAAAGCCCAGAAAGGTAGTAAGGACATTGTTAAAATAGTCCACGTGACACAAGTGGTTTAACAGTTAACCATTTTAAGAAGCTACGAGAATACTTGTGCACAAAGAAAACAAAAATAACACATTTAATTTAACTACTTATTTTCCGTGTCAGTAATCAATGCGCGTTTACAAGAGTACATTATTTGTTAATAACTAATAATAATCGTAATTATTGTTATTTATATTAATTATAAATATTATTTGTGCCCCTGGACCACAAAACGAGCTTTAAGTAGCACGGGTATATTTGTAGCAATAGCCAAAAATTCATTGTATGGGTCAAAATTATAGATTTTTCTTTTATGCCAAAACTCATTAGGATATTAATTAAAGATCATGTTCCATGAAGATATTTTGTAAATATTCTACCGTAAATATATCTCAACTTAATTTTTGATTAGTAATTTTGCACCCTCAGATTCCAGATGTTCATATAGTTGTATCTCGACTAAATGGTGTCCTATCCTAACAAACCATACATCAATAGAAAACTTTTTTTATTAATCTTTCAGATGATGTTTACATCTCAATTAAAAAAAAATTGACCCTTATAACTGGTTTTGTGGTTCAGGGTCACATTTGTGTTTTTTGTGCATGTGTTTTGTCCACCACAATAACCTACTAATCAATTGTTCTGTTCATCCTTAATTTGAGACTAATTTAGCATCCACCATGACAAGCTGGTCAATCAGGCATCTTTCATACCAGCATGAAGATAAAAGAGGAAGGCATAATTGTGTTTACTGAATGTCCTTGAGTTGGGCTCTGTTGGGTTTGAACCACATCCAGAGCAGTGCAATAATCTGCTCTTTCATTTTATCACTCTGTTCTTTTCTCTTTCACCCTCTTTCTGTGTGTGTATATACTCCACCCTTTTCTTCTGTTTTCTCATAGAAGCTTGAATGCATTTTTTATGTGCTCAAGAATGGCTGGATGGAGCTCCTGGCCTGATTCTTGCTCACAAATGTCTGGGTTCGTAGAGCTGGGGTGGGTGGGGGAGCTTGGCTGATGTATGAGACTGAATGAAATGAAGGTGCTGTAGGGAAACCGAGCTGAATGCATGACTCTCTGAGATTTGAACGATAAGGAGCTTGTGTGAGTTTCCACAACAGCCTTTCGGCAGACATGCATCCCTGGGGCTGAACAGCTTTACACGTGGTGAGAAGAGGATGAAGGACAGATGATGAAGGGAGCGATAGCCACAGAGCACATGGTGCTCATTTACTCCAGCAAAAATGCTAAATTCTGATGCAAGAGGCTGGAATCACTAGCACTTTTGAGCTGATGGGATTTCAGTTTTCATAAACACTGCAGTCACTCAGCTGAGATGAAAATATTGCTTCAGAACAATGTTACAGTTACAGTAGGTCTTCATATTGAGTGAGACGTTGTAGCGCTAGTGTGGAGCCTGTATCGGAAGTCAGTTTGTGAGGCTGTTAGTGCTTTGAAGGAGACCTATTATGCCACTTTTTACAAAGTTTAGTATAAGTGTCAGGTGTTCCCAGAATGTGTCTGAAATTTCAGCTCAAAATACCCTTGAATTATATGTCGATAATGATGATAAGCTCAGAAATATGCGACAACAGCCAATCAGTGTGCAGCTTTTAACATTCATGTCAAAGAAAAAAGTCCATTTCCTACAGCACTCTGCAAAGCAAACTCGACACAAGGACGATAAAAATGAGTGGAAGCAGCCATGAAAGTGAAACTAACCTAGAGTTATTATTCAGAAATGAAGAAGTTGTCAACAAAAAAGGTAGCACGAATTCAGTTGTATGGAAGTGGTTTGGCTACTTGAAAAGTGCGCTCATAATGAAAGTGACACACATGCGCATCGAGAACAGCTCAACTTTTTCAGAATGCCACAAGCGCACCAGGGGTCATGTGACAAGAACCTGACAATCAATCCGCTTCATCCTTTCCCGTAACTGTTTTAAATTAATTTAGTAGCAGAGCTACTGCAAGAGATTTTTAGTGCTAGAAATTCATTAATTCTTTTGCCTAAACTTCTGCGTCTTTATAGAGAGCATCCTGGTTGCTTAGCAACGGCACATGCCACAACAGGAGCGGAAGCTACAGAGCGCTTTGGAAAGGAGGAGAAAGCGACACGCATAACGTTTTCCACGTATTTTTAGACGCGACATGTGAACAGTTCCTTAATCTTCCTCTTAAAGCCAGACACTGTAGTCTTCCTGACAAAAAATTGTTTAAAGTTTGACAAATTGTGTGCAGTTTCTAGTTGTATAGTTTTATGTTAACATTTTGCACATTTAATCTACCTCTTAAAGCCAGACGATGTAGACAGACTTGTCTTTTTGGAAAAGAAAAAAGTAATTGTGTTACTTACAATGTTTAGAACAGTTTTATGTTTACATTTAGCACATTTACTCTCATTTACCTTCTTTTGTCACAACTTAGTTTTTAATTTATTTTAGTGAGCTATCTTACTTTTTTAAGGCCAAATGTGTAATCTGTTTTTGTTAATAAACTATACTTTAAAATGTAATTAATGAACCCTCAAATTGTTGTGGCTTCTGTCATAGTTGGGATACTCTTTTAAGGCTGGCAGCATTAACAGTACATATATATTGAAATGTATATCGTTATCCATCAATATGAGAAAAAATTATTGAGATTCAATTTTTGCCATATCGCCCAGCCCTAGCTCCTGCCCCTTTTTCCAGAATAGGGCTGTGCCTTTACAGCTCGTACCTCAGATACTCTGCCAAAAAACATCTGTTTGATTTTGATTTTCATGTCTATCATGCTGAAATTTTAAGTTTTAAAGCCATATCCGTTTAAACTTCTGATATACAGCTTTCTGAGCGCACACATCCGAAGCGAACGCACAGAAAGCTGTCACACAGCATGTGAGTGCTAAACTAAATTCTCTTTCATGTCTTTTTGCGCTTAAAACTGTCAAATACACGCAAGTTTGTTAAAAATGCACATGAGGTGCAAAAACAAGTCGGTTATGTCTGTGAGTGTAAACAGCTGGGAAAGAAATCACGTTTATACTAGATCTGTGTGGCAGTAGCGTAATATACAATAAATAAATCAATAAATCCACTGCTCTCTTGTATCCTCTGAGGCTGAACTGGTACACCGTTAATTGCCGCTTGTGAAAACGCAATGGCGTCGCTGTGGGTGGAAACTTGAAGATTAAGAGGTGGAAATCTGAGCGGCTCGTTTTTTCACAAGCTTGCAGAGATGGGGTTACCAAAAAAATATACTGGGTTGTACTTTTCACATTTTCTGTGTTGGTAGATGCACCGGGAACCTGATTATGGCACTTGAAAATGGAAAAAGTTAATTTCCTTTTTCTTCAGAACAAAACACAGGCTGTATTCAAACCCACAATTAGCACAACTGATCAATGTATTTGAAGCAAATGTGCTAATCGTTAGGCCACAGCTCTGAGAATTTAAACTAAAATGCACTGAAAGCAGAAATCCACTGGTCCGCTGCCATTCTGGCTTTGCTTCAGCATCAGACACTGGGTTTTCTGGCTGCAAGAGCTCATGAGCTTGTTTTCACTATTGGCTAGATTTTTAGGGCCGGTTCTCAAGGCCAAAATTGACAAGAACCTTCCTGGACACCGTAGTTCTGTTTTGTTTACAGGATATTGGGGGAGGAACAGTATCCAGGGGAACTAATGAGGAGAAGTGTGAGAGCGGACTATTTTCAGAGAGCTTATCTGAAGGGCAGAGCAGGACATGGTGTAGTCTCAACCCCTGCATTCCTGTCACATGATTTCAAGCCACGTCCCCCTCCTTTAAACGCCCGGCATTACTGAACACACTTACAAGAGTCACCGAGAGGATGCAGCTTGTGTGTGTGCGATATTTACACGTCATCGCTGGCTCCAGGTGTGTAACTGGGGCGATGAATGTGTAAAGAGTGCGATGGCTACGGTAAACACAGCTGTTGAAACACACAGCGCTAACTGCCATTCCCAAAGTCCAGTTCTCACCATCCCGACGTGGACCTTTATGACTAGCTTACAGCACTTCTGCTGACCCTTTTCTGCACACACTTGGATTGGGAATCGTTACGCTTGCAGGTTAATGATTCCAGTTTCTTGGCGATTCCTTGGACACTTCGTTCATTGATTATTTGGGAGAGACTAGACAATAATTTAAAAGTAATTCAGATTACATTTATTGATTTTTAGCAGTAGTTTTAAAAACTTAAGTGGTGTCTTTTATCACGATTACAGCTTGAAGTGACTCTCAATCCCACCTGGGCTTTATCTGCAAGCAGCAATGTATCAAATGTATGTGATCACAATGCACCTTAGCTTGATGCAGATTTTACAGGCATAACACTTTCTCTTTAGTCCATCTAGCAGTTTATCCATGCCATTCAGACACTAGTGGAGAAGAATGTGGCAACTTTGCAACTACCACGTTCAAGGCTCAGACACGGAAGAGAAGAAATTGTTCTTTGCACACAAAAATTATTATTGTAGCTTCATAACATTACAGTTGAACCACTGATGACACATGGACTATTTTAGCGACATCCCAAAATATCCCAAATTGTGTTCCAAAGATGAACGAAATTCTTACGGGTTTGGAACGACATGAGGGTGAGTAATTAATGACAGAATATTCATTTTTGGGTGAACTATCCCAGACTTTCACAACCTTTTAGAGGGTAAATTACTCTGATAATCCTGCCATTACAATAGTTTGACTGTGCGAAAAAGGTTTCCAAGCATTAGAATAGAAGGTCATCGAGTTTGTTTAGTTTTCTGTTAAATCTGAAGCCATTTCCGGTTCTGAGAACTGTAATGTGTGTTCAGAATTCAGAGCAGAATGTCTTGCAGACTGCCAGTGGAGTAGTACAATGTTGGCCAGTGGAGCTGGCTGCATGCTCTAGTCATCTGTATACCATCTGAACCACACACACACACTCTCACACCTGTGGAGCAGGTAATGTTTGCAGATGTGCAGATGAGGGTGAAGTCATGTTCTCGTGAGTCCCATCTCTTTGAAGCACATCAAAGAGTCCAGACACACACTCTTATGCATGCCGTACGCTCCTCCGGCTCATCACCCCAGTCCTCCTCCTCCTTGGAGTTATGAGCTTATAAAAACATTACACTTGCTAAAATGACCCCCAAAGGAGCATTTGAAAGAAATTTTTAAATAGGTGCTTCCTCTTCAACTTTGACGTGTGTTCTCTTCTGAACTTGACTTGTAAAAACACACTTTGGCTTTTAAAGTGGAGCTGCGGTGATCTGATCAGATGATGACCTAGTACAGGTGTTGAGTCACCATGACATGTTTCTGTAAAGGCTACAGTACTTTATTATTAACATTTCAGTTCTAGGTATTTCATCAGATATACAAAAATATTCAATAAGAAAATATGCATATTATGCAATATGTTATTCAATAATTGGTGTTCTCAAAGCAAAGGTAATCCAAATGTAAAGGAAATTTAAGGAAAATGAAGCTACAATTTTTTTTGTATATTTTTGAATACTTGTTTTCAATTAAATGTTAAGGTTCTTCAAGTTTGTTTGTTTATTATTATTATTATTATTATTATTATTATTATTATTATTATCATCATGCAAAACAAAAAAGAACAACTTTTATCAGCCTAACTAGATGCAGGGTTGATAAATAAAGATCTTCATTTATTATTTATTTACTTATTTACAAAAAAAAATTAAAACAGGTTATTATTTTTGAGTAATAGTCATTCTGGCAACGCACAAACTAGTGATGTATTTATATTTTCAATTTAAGTGTTCAGTTTCTTTAAGTTTATTTGTTTGTGTAGTTTATTTATTTGGTTTTATTTTTATTATTGTTATTACGATTATTATAATCATTATCATTATTATTATTATTATTATTATTATTATTATTATTATTATTATTATTATGCAAAACAAAAAAGGACAACTTATTTCATCCTAACTAGATGAAAAATATGTACTTTTAGCAATGTTTTTATATTTTGAAATATTTATATTTTTAAATAAATGTTAGGTTTCTTCAAGTTTATTATTTATATATATATATATGTGTATATATATATATATATATATATATATATATATATATATATATATATATATCGTCGCTGTCGGGCGGAATCCTCGTATCTCCAAAACCGTCATTTTTCAGGAAATGAAAAAAACTGCATATTTTTTGAGTTATTAAATATTTTATCGTTAAAGTTGGTATTATACCATATATTGCTATCATACACTGTTGTGTACCAACATTAAGACAACATTTCCCCAAAATCATGTTTTATCGGAGATACGAGGTTTTATGACTTGGGAGCAGGGAGATACGAGATTACGCCGTCATTGATAAGAATGGTACAGACACACTTCGCTGCTGCCGGCAGTTCATCAAAGTCTGCGGTCGCGTTGAGCCTTTTGACAAGAGACAAGGCTTCAATAGTTAACCAAAGCTAACGACTGTGGTTACATACATTTTCCTAAACTCTATTTTAAACGTTAGAGCTATGAGTGATGCAATACCAAAATAAAACGATAAGCTGACTATTAGGCGGATATTAATCTGCAGGCAAACAAAGTCTGCGGTCGCATTGAGCCTTTTGACAAGAGAAAAGGCTTCAACAGTTAACCAAAGCTAACGACTGTGGTTACATACATCTTCCTAAACTCTATTTTAAAGGTTTAAGAGCTATGATGCAATACAAAAAAACTGAGTCCGTCTTTTTTCCCCTTAATTCTTCCAGAACAGCTTCCTACTACTGTTTCAGCTATTAACATAGTTACGTTTTGTATGTAATGCCAAAGTGGTTATATTTCGTTTCGTTTTCTTATTAAGTTAATTTAGAAAAACTTTTGGAGCATTTTTTTGTTCGTTTAATATCAGTTTGTTTGTTTGTTTGTTTGTTTTTTACGAACAGCGGCCAGCGGAAGACTTTTGCCTAAATCATTAGGCTACGATTGCATAAAATAAAATCTATAGATCTAAAACAGTTAAAGTAGCTATAGAACAATTTTAGTTTAAACATTAAACCTAGATAAATGTGCGCTATTATGTGAATATTGTTTTTGAAGAGGAGAAGCTGAAATCGCTTTGCAGGAGGACATGAGGAGTCAGCGCGATCACATTTTTCAGCGAATAGGCTACATGCCTCACAAACATGACAAATAAATAAATAAATAAATAAATAGAAAGCTTTAAATTATTACTTAACGAAATAAAACAAATCAGAAAAAAACGTTTTCATTATGTAATCCGGAAAGATGCTTTCCTTCGAAAGTTGCGTCCAAAGAAGAGATTGCGAGTCAGGGTCTTTGCGACATTATCTCAGAATACACTAGTTTATTAATGGATCATTCAAATATCTCCTTACTGTTTCCACCGACACATTCAATGCTAATTATTTTTGCCGGTGCTTTGTGACAAGAAGATGGAAGGGGACATATGCCCCGACGCTCCAGCGGAGTGAAGAAAAGGTGGAGATACGAGCTCTTCTCAGACAGTTGAAGTGTTCAAATGAGTTAAGAGATTTGCTCTCAAGCTATTTTCAACACTTTAGATTAGTTAATAATTTGTAAAAATTACAGATCCACGTGGGCACTGACCAATAGCATCGATTTGTGAAAAAATATGAAATTTACAAAATTTGGACATACGAGGTTTCCGCCCGACAGCGACGATATATATATATATATATATATATATATATATATATATATATATATATATATATATATATATATATATATATATATATATATATATAATATATAATATATAATATTATTATTTATTTATTTATTTATTTATTTATTTATTTATTTTTTTTGGAGACGTCCCAGTGGCTAAACAGTTTTTCGTCCACCTCCTTTTGTAGGAGGGATGAAAGGCTGCATTGAGGAAGGAAGGAAGGAAAGAGGGAGGGAAAGAGGGAAAACCATTTATCTGAACTCAACTTATCAAGGACAGACAATGGGTTACGATATATGCAAGCAATTAAAGAACAGTTTATTGGCTCAAAACAGACACACACAGAGGAGAGTTGAAATTGCTCTTTCACTGGTGGGCACGATGTGGCAGCTGTCCTCCCTCTATCGTAGTATGCTGATAAAACAGAGACGCTCTATGCTGGAAACTCAGGTTGGATTGAAGTGGATCGGTTTCTGTCTGCCACGTTTAGGTCTATTCGACTGTGGCGCCTGCGTTCAGGAATTTGTCGTCTGCCTGAGAGATTTGGTGTGAAGTTCTTTGCTTTGTTTTCTTTGACTCGTGAAGAGTTGTATGTTAAACTCTGTGGTATCATGGGTTCACTTTATTAACTGTTATCTACTCACCCTGTCCTGATCTTGTTTTCTGGTATGTTAAATATTTGCCGCAGTGAACGAGGGCTTGAAGGCACTGCCAATAGTTTACAGGAAGTCAGCTCGCAGAAAAAGGTTAAAGCGGGGTCTTGTGTATTGCAATGAGGTGCGAGTTGCTCTTCGTCAGAGGCTGTGTTTACACGCGCCGTCTGTCCCTCTTCCTTAATCCCAGGAGTCAAAGAGTTCAGATCTCTGCGTGCATTCTCTCTATCCCTTTCTTTTCAATTTCATCATTTTTTTGTGAACTTTGCATGAGTGTTAGCATAAAGTGTTGTCAAAAGCATCGAAATGCATGCAAAAATCAGTGATAAAATAAAATTGACTAATTTGTTGTACAGAAAATAAATTATGTAGTTGTTGTTATTGTTATTGTTGTTGTTGTTATTATTATTATTAGTAGTAGTAGTAGTAGTATGTTTACTTTTTGATTTTTTTTGTTTTTTTTTGTTTTGATTTGCTTTAATGGCTACTCTGTTGTGTACTCTGTTTTTGTTTTATTTAATTCATTAAATTTTAGTTTGGTTTGTTTTAACATTTTGATTTTGCTTTTTTGTTTTGTTAGTTGTAGATGTTTTGCTTTTTGTTTTGTTTAGTTATAGGTGTTTTGTTTTGGTGTTTTGCTTTTAGTTGTAGATATTTTGTTTTGGTGTTATTTATGGTTTGTTTTTGTTATAGATGTTTTGTTTTAGTTGTACATGTTTTGTTTTGGTGTTTTGCTATTGCTTTTTGTTTTGTTTTAGTTGTAGCTCTTTTGCTTTTTGTTTTGTTTTAGTTGTAGGTGTTTTGTTTAGGTCTTTTGCTTTTGCTTTTTGTTTTGTTTTAGTGTTTTGCTTTTTATTTTGTGTTTTTAGTTGTTGTTGTTGTTGTTATTGTAAGGTGTTTTTTGTTTTTGTGTTTTGCTTTGTGTTTTGTTTTAGTTGTAGATGTTTTGTTTGGTGTTCTGCTTTTGCATTTTGTTGTGGTGTTTTGCTTTTGCATTTTGTGTGGTTAGTTGTAAGTGTTTTATTTTAGTTGCTGGTGTTAGTTGTAGGCGTGTTGCTTTTGCATTTTGTTTTAGTTGTAGGTGTTTTGCTTTGTTTAGTTTGTTGTAGGTGTTTTTGTTTTGTTGTGGTGTTTTGCTTTTTGTTTTGTTTTAGATGGTTTTTTTTGTTCATTTTGTTCACTTAATTTTATTTTGGTCTTGTTTTTCCTTGTTTTAGTTGTAGATGTTTTTAGTGTTTTGCTTTTGGTTTGGTGTTTTGTGTTTTGCTTTTTTTGTTCATTTAATTTTGTATAATTTTGCTTTGGTCTTTTGTTTTTGCTTGTTTTGTTTTATTTTAGTGATTTGCTTTTTGTTTGGTGTTGTCTTAGTTTTGTGATTTGTGTTTTATATTTTAGGTGTTTTTTGTTTTGGTCTTTTGCTTCTGCTTTTTGTTTTGTTTTGTTTTCTTTTGGTCTTTTGTTTTTGCTTGTTTTGTATTTTTAGTTGTAAATGTTTTGTTTTGGTGTTTTACTTTTTGCTTTGTGGTCTTTTAGTTGTAGGTGTTTTGTTTTGGTGTTTTTAATTTTGCTTTTTGTTTTGTTTTAGTTGAGAGCAGTGGTTGATATCTGAGGGTGTGGAGTTCAAATATAGATTTCCATGTGACAGATTCATCACAGCCCTCACCCAGTAACACCTGCATTTGATCTCTTTTACACAGTTCTCTCTTCACCAGTGCTCTCTCTTTCTGTCTTTCATTTGTTTTAGAGTATCTGAATCAGCAAAGCATTATTGGCATGACTGTAATGGATGACTATTAACAAAAAGCTTTCAGGTGCTTTCAAAGTCCAGGTGTTGTTCATAAAGGAAATAAAGTACCACAAATAGCACAACGTGGCATGTTGACGTTTTTGACAATCCATTTAAAATCACAGTGGAACATGGAACCGTAATATTCTACAAAGTGTCAGGAAAGAAAGGAAAATGTCAATAATAGCATTTTGGCTTTGGAAATGTCGACACCCATTAGTTTGTTCGTTTTTTTATTTATTTTTATTTAAAAAAGCAGGGAAAGTGAAATCAGCCATCAAAATAGTTCAGTACTTATTGTACACTATATTGTTCTAATTGGACAAATAACTTTATATATCAGCCTAACTACATGCAGGGTTGATAAACAGGGTTAAAATAAATAAATAAAAAAAAAAGATCTGCATCCCTGCTGTGTACATGTGTATGCTCGCACAATTACAGTACTTCTAGTTCTAGGCCAAGTCTGTCTTTCTGTTCTCTTTCGGAAAACCTTTGTTGGCGAGGCTATAGTTAATAACAACGAATTTTAAACAAAGAAAGAAAAAGAGTGATTAGGTATGTAAACTCTAAATGATGAAAGGGAGTCATGATTGCATAGATGAAGACAATTTTAAGAGAAAATCTTTGCATGCTCTCCCTAATTTTGTCACTTGATGATAGAGGCCTAGAGCTTGTTTCTTAAAGGGTCTGCCAAACAGAGGGAGAGAGAAGAGTATTAGGCCTGTTTACACCTCGAATTAAAATCCATCTCTGGTGAGACGTGTTGTTTACATCTGGTATTAATGTTTCTCAAATGTGTCTTCGGTGACACATTTCTTCACTCACTATGTCAGTGTGTTACTGCATGCTGCACCCTGTTTAACCTGTATTAAATGTTGGCTGTATGTGTTCGGATTGCTACCAAGTGTAATTCTCAGCTGGTCTCTAGCACATCACTTCTGAGATCCTAAGCCTTGTTCATGTACTGTCCTTGAGAGTTTGTGTAAGCATCAGATGAAAAGGTTGGGTGTGTGTGTGTGTGTGGTTCGGCTTTAGCAATAAACTCCAGACCGTATACTGGCCTCACTTTCACTTTGAAACAGGAAGTTGTCTGCTCTCAGCCTTATTTTTCATTTCCATGGGCCTGTTTACACACTCCCAGCTGTGACACCTCTCTATGAGAAAGACGGAGCCTGTGTGTGTGGGGCTGTTGGGAACAATGAGTCACCAGGATCAGGGTTAATAGACCGCAACAAAATGCCTTGCCATAATTAAAACCAATCATGCTATGCTTAAACTCTGCCTGTCTATCCTTCCAAAGGTGTGTGTTGGTGAACAGTCCTCTGTTCACACACATCAGAGAAATGTCATATTCTGTCTAGGGTCAGTAAGACTTAATACTTTTAGTCAGCAAGGAAGCATTAAATTGATAAAAAGTGACAGTAAAAATATTGTTACATAAGATTCCTTTTTCAAATAAATTATGTTTTTTTGAGCTTTCTGTTCATCAAAGGATCCTAAAAAAATGTCATAGAGTCCACAAAAACTTTTTGAAAACTTTTTAAATTTAAAGATGAGAGTAAATTGAACTAATTTTGTCTTCTGGGAAACAAGTATCTTCTGTAGGTTCTGAAAGGCAGTACTAGATGAAATAAGAAAAATCTAAATTTCTTTCTGTTCAAAAGTTTACACCCCTGACTCTTAATGCATCATTTCTCCTTTTGAAGCATATGAATCTCTGTCCTCAGTGTGAAGAAATAGATCTCAAATACATAGTTATTGTTGGAAAGGCTACAAATACACCAAAAATGCTGCAAAAAACAAATCATTTGTGGGACCTGGTAGATTTTTTTGAGGAACAGGGTGTAGTTTAACTGTTCAGGAGAAATATAAGCGTCTCATGAACTTATATATATATATATATATATATATATATATATATATATATATAGTGTGATATATACTGTATTTTTGATCAAATAAATGCAGCTTAGGTGAGCATTGAAAGCATCCAGTTTTGAGATGAAGTTTGTTCTTCCAAATTCCCCTAACTGGGTTTGGAGCTGCATTTCACATCAAGTTTTTGACCAAAAACCACTGACAGCATTTAATCAGTATCACTCCTCGAATTCATTTTTTATTTTTGTGATCTGTGCTAAATTTAAAACCTGTAAGAAAGAAAAAATAGATCTCAAATGTTTCTTATAACCTGCAATAAGCTAGTTTTTGGAACATAGTGGATATAGTCTGTCAAATAATGACCAGCTGCCATATTTCGAAACACAGATGCCAGTTTAAACTCGATTTTCCATCTCTTTTTTTTTTTTTCTCGCAAGAAACTTAAGGAGAAGCATCTGAAGCAATGATACCTCCAGACATTGACACCTCACACTCTCATCTTGCTGGTTTACTTTTAGCAGCCGCGTGTGTGTTTGTCTGCCTCTTTCCACTCTCCACCCTTCAACATGGAGAGGGGGGAAACAAAGGTAGGCCTGCTGGCCCAGGAGACATGACGTTAACCCTGGCTTTCTGGAGCTCCTCCAGACTCAGAAATAGGTCAGGTTAGTAAAAATAGTCCCTAACAAGGGAGGGTCTGCTGCTAACTCTTACTGCTCCTCCATGCTTTTGTTTCTGTGTCCAGTGGGCATAAAAACGTATTTACATAACTGTATGGAAACTGAGGTGATGACTATGAAGGTTCCTCTGGAGCGCTTGCTAAGCATTGTGACTTTGTTCTTGGAAAGTGTTTGCTAAGAGCCCCACAACTTTCCTCTCGGAAGTTTATGTATTGTTTACTGTGGCCGATAAGACCATTTCCATCTGATAACCGCAGAGAAACGTATACATATAGTCCATGTGCTTATCCTGCACCCCACCCCCACCAAGTGAGAAAATAAATAATGAGGTTAGAAGGAAAATCTTGACTCAGCATTGTTTTCCCCTTCAACTCCTTTCGTTATTCCCAGAGGAAATGATCATTGCTTAGATGACTTCATGGAGTTCTCACTTTCACTGAAGATTGGGAAATGGATATTAAAGGGTTAGTTCACCCAAAACTGAAAATTATGTCATTAATTACTCACCCTCATGTCGTTTTAAACCTGTTAGACCCTTGTTCATCTTCAGAACACAAATTAATATTTTTTGATGAAATCCGAGAGTTTTCTGACCAAAAATAGACAGCAACGCAGATACAAAGTTGAAGACCCAGAAAAGTAGTAAGAACATTGTTAAAATAGTCCATATGACGTATTTGTCCGCAAAAAATAGACTTTATTCAAAAAAATTCTCTTCCGTGTTTGACTCCACAAAGCACTCAAAAGAGTACCATGATGCATGCTAAATCATTTGTGAATTTTATTTTTATTTTACCTCCTATATTTGCTCTGTTTACCATCATTGCTGCCTAATAGAAACCAAAACATTGAGATCTGTTTATTTATTTATTTACCCTCCTTTCATAAGGAAGTCTTTATTTGCTCTGTTTACCGTCATTAATGCCTCAATATTAAAGATCAAAAGTTTGTTTTTATCCCCCCCCCCCTCTTCTTTGGAAGTCTTTATTCGCTATCCGTTTACCATCATTTGTGCAAACAGTCGAGAAATTAAAGAGATCTTTTTTCTTCTTTGTTTTTATGGGTCTCCAGCTGCAGTATTTTCTTATGTCCGTCCCATTTCATGTAACCTCCTCCTTAGAGGACCTTTCCAGACTGTTTGTCTAGATGCATCTCCATCCTGTTGCATGGTTCTCTCAGCGCTGTGAAATCGCTCTCTTTATTACGAAACACCTCCATCCACCTCAGACACACAGAGTAGCTTATCAGACTCAGACGGAACAAGATAAGAGCAGGAACTGTTGCCAGGCAACTGTGGTTACAATAAAAAGAACAACGTTTAGCAGCGACGGCTTCTGACACACTTAATCAGCCTCTTAAAAGCTTTCACATCCGTAGTCTGCTAGAAAAGAAATGAGAAAAAGATGATTTGCTCAATGATGATGATTTGCAGGAATGTCAGTCACAAGTTTGAAGGAAGATGACATAAAATTACATGAAGAAATGCCCTCAGACACTTTAATATCAATTTTGTTTTCCCAGGTTGTTTCCTAATAGCTCAGGAGATTGTATTGTATTGTATTGTGTTGTATAGTCATGCACCAGATGGATCAGTGTGAATAGTTTGGACACAGGCTAATGCAAATATGAACAGCAGGGCCAGGCATAACAGAAAGGCAGTGAGCAAATGTCCCAGAGGTCTGAGCGCAGGACCAGAACAGGATGACTGGGAATTAGATCAGTGGAAAAGGAAGGTGAGGGTGAGCTTTAGGAGTGTCTGGAACTGGGACAGATGCAGTGTTTGGCCCTCACAGGCCTCCAGAACCACAGAGCCACAGTATAGCACATCTT
The DNA here is from genome assembly GCA_033026305.1 of Cirrhinus molitorella. NCBI lineage: Eukaryota > Metazoa > Chordata > Actinopteri > Cypriniformes > Cyprinidae > Cirrhinus > Cirrhinus molitorella. The sequence goes on along the minus strand of CM065124.1, from coordinate 22,858,436 downwards.
CTGAGTTGTGACTGACCTAAAGTCATAAACTACACTAAAGCTTGTATGGTTTATGACTGCCACCTTATGTAATGGCTTTATCATAAGGAGAGAGAGCACAATTATACAAAACTCTGCTCAGAGCACGTTTGTTTTCATCATTAGTTTATCTCTTGTTTTCTGTGGAAGCCTGTTTATGCCACTGAAAAAAAAAAAAAAATCAGACTTTTTTTTCTCAGAATTGCATGATACAAACTCAAAATTGGGTGAAATGAAGTCGGAATAGCAAGATGATAACTTGCAATTCAGATTTTTTTTCTCTTAATTGTGCATTTGTATCTTGCAATTCTGACTTTTTTCTGCAATTTTGACTTTTTTTCTCTGTGTTGTGTTTATAAACTAGGGATGTGTTGGTGAGGAAAGTTTTCCCACCGGTTAATTGACGTGTGACAACACCGGTAATACCGGTATCACCATGGGGGTCGTTTGAGTTTTCCTTTCACTTTCAGATTAGCAGCAATTTAGTTAGTTTTCCCTCTTTACCTCACTTTCCTTCACTTTTAAATAGCTTGTAAAAGCATTGTGCACATTTTGCTTTCACTCTTAAATTAGCTGCAGTTAAGCAAGTTGTTTGTTTTTAGTTTGTTTGAGTTTTCCCTCTTTTCCTCACTTTCCTTTGCTTATAAGTAACTTGTAAAAGCACCATGGCATTTTACTTTAAAATTAGCGGCAATAATATGACAACAAACTTTTATTAACAAGATGAATAAAAATACACCATGTTACATGCCTAATATAAATAACAAATAACTTAGACAAAGTTTAAATGGGTATGCAAAACTGAAAACCAGTAAACACTGGAACTAAATAAATAGGCGTAGAACGTTTATTAGCAAAATGAATAAGAAAGCTTGGAGGCACGGCATACACCTTGATGTAATATAAAAAATACAGAGTTTTAATAAATTAAAATCAGCAAACACTGTGGAACCAAATAAATATGAAAATTCCACTATCACCTTAGATAAATGGCTTTTGCATTTCATTTTAAAACTTGCAGCATCGTATCACCGGTATCGCAGCAAGCCTAATATAAACTCAATAATGAGTGAAATTCTCACAGTTGTTAGAAAAAATTCAGAAATGCCAGTTTACATCTTGCAATTCACTCTTTTCTCGCAGTTTACTTTTTTTTTCTTTCTCAGAATCGCATAATATAAACTCAGAATTGGGAGAAATTAAGTCCAAAAAAGTCATAACTTGCAATTCTGACTCTTCTAAGAATTGTGATATATGAAGTCAATTTTGACTTAAGTTGCAGTTGCATGTTATATAGTCACAATTGCAAAACAATTGTCTTATTTTTGAGAATTGCGACTTTTTCTCACAATTGTGAGTTTATATCTCACAATTTTGAAAAAAAATAATAATTACAGCAATTACAGGTGTTTTTATTCAATGGTGGAAATGTGCTTCCATAGTTTTCATCTTTAGTTTATATGTAGAAAAAAAGCACACATGCATATATTTATCTTGTATATTTTATCTCAAGTTTATCTCGGGTGTTTCTTTTGAAAAATCTTGCTGAAGACTTTTGCTCCGTTTTTTCCTAAGAAAATCTATTTTGTAATTGTGTGTCTCCTCAACTTGCCAAGTCTGCAACTAAAGGTCTAAGATTTTAATATGAACTCAAACATTTTATATCAAAATCTGAATTAGTATTAGTAGTAGTTAATAATGAAGTATTGACAAGTACCAATGAATTAATTACATTTCTATTACTTTACGAAGGCCACATCTCACAATCGCTAAACAATGAATACGTTTCTCTGGGCTAGTTAATAACAGGACTGATCTGGGATCTGTAAGTGAGTGAACAGAACTCAATCCTGCTCCAGTTGTCTGCTGATTCTTATTTTCTCCTCTCTTTCTTTGAGGAAACATTTATAGATCACTTGTGTCTGCTTTGCCAGGAAACATTCACGAAACCCAAATGGGGTTGGCAGTTGATATTGTGCATTTTGTGCTAGTATGTCTGTATGTTGTTGTATGCAGCAGTAAATCTGGCCCAGGCTTTACTCTGTCTGCCTTGCTGCTATTTCAGCGGTGTGTCCTGTCTCGGTCAGTTCCTGCTCTCTCCCTCTTTCATTTTTAGTGTTTTTAAGGGGAATAGCACTGCTCTCCGACAGCAACAACAGACTAACAACAATAACAGACCTGAGCACACATCTGCATCTTGTTCACCACACTTTTGATGTCCACTTCCTTCCTTCTCTCTCTTTCTCTTTCTCTTTCTTCTTTCTTTTCTCTTTCTCTTTCTCTTTCTCTTTTTTCTGTCAGTTCTGGGCTGAATACATAATATCATGCAATAAAAAACCATCACCATTTAGATTGATTAATGATTGAATTACTAAAATTTTACTAAAATGTATCAAGTAACACCTTAGAATAGGGAACACATACACACTTTTATCAAGAGTTAACAACAGCTTATTAATAGTAAGGTAGTAGTTCAATGATAAGTTCACTTCCAGAATAAAAAAAAAATCCTGATAATTTACTCAGCCCCATGTCATCCAAGATGTTCATGGTTTTCTTTCTTCAGTCGAAAATAAATTAAGGTTTTTGAAGAAAACATTCCAGGATTTTTGTCCATATAGTGGCCTTAAAGCCAATGGGTTGAATGGCCAAATTACAGTTTAAATGCAACTTCAAAAGGCTCTATGTGGTCCCAGTCGAGGAATAAGGGTCTTATCTAGTGAAACAAGACCATTTTCTAAAAAAATAAATAAAAAAAAAAAATTAACAAAAATTGGTAAGGTCACACGTGGTTAGTTTTTCATCTGTGTACTGTGGTTTAAAAAGTTAGGGTAGGGCGAAAATGAATTTTGTCATATCGTCAGATGTTGTTTTATCTTTTTTTTTTTTGTTTTGTTTTTTTGTAAAGCGTGTTTGACTTTTTTGCACGTTTGTTTTGTAAACACTGGGTCTGTACTTCCAGCTAAGTCACAACTCGTGCGAGACGCACATTTGGTTTTTTTTTTTTTTTTTTTTTTTTTTTTTTTTTTTTTTTTTATATATAAAATGACAGATTGTTTTACTAGATAAGACTTATTCCTTGGCTGGGATCATGTAGGGCCTTTTGAAGCTGCATTGAACCCAATTTGAACCCGTTAGTGTCCATTTAAGTCCACTATATGGAGAAAAATCCTGGAACGTTTTCCTTAACAACCAATTTCTTTTTGGTCATGCAGGTCATGCCAAATAAGGCATTAATATGTGTTTACTAATAAACAGCCACTATGCTAATAATATTCATGCTATTAAGCAAATAATGAGAACTGGTCCTTAAAATAAAGTGTTACGTAATAATTATAGAAATATAACTCTTTTCAAAAGCAGCTTGAAATGGCATAAAGATGATAAATCAAATGACTTTAAAGGTCCACTGAAGTGCTTTGAAACACGCAGCGTTATTCTATGTGTTGACCTAATTTTAGCTAAAACTGGAAGCAATCCCGCCCCTTTTTGTAAATGGCCAATAGCGTTTCATTTATATTAGCTTGGGCCAGAGCTGTTGAGCTTGGTAAAGCCGCATTTGACAACATATGACAGCCACAATCTCATTCATATTGCTACAAAATATAGCATTCTGCGTTTGGTGGTCTCCACGTCTCTGGACGCAGACTGTGTGCGCTGATACAGTGCGAAACCTGATTTCATTCGCCCCAATGGAAAGGATATTTACACTGTCTGAATCAGCCCTTATCCCCTATATAGTGCACTGTGCCATTCATCATATAGAAAATATGAATTTTGTGAACAAATGTACGATTTCAGCCACAGCTTCAGCATCCATTTAAAATGTAGGGGGAGAGACGCTTCGGATTCTAGAGAGCATTTGATTGGCCAAAGTTTGAGGAGAAGCTGAAGTGCAGGGTGATGTCATCAAATTCATTGATCCATATTGGCATATTGCTTGTATCTTCTAAACACTAGCTTATAGATAACTTTAAGGCTAACATATTCATACTAAAAGCCAAAAAACTTCAATTTTGATTTCATGTGGACTTTAAATGTCAAAATATGGCCTCAAAACTCGTAACACTCGTAAACAAAAACCACAGTGTGTTGTGTTTTTGTTGTCTTGTTGTAACAGAGTTTTCTTGACTGAAACTGACTGGAAACAAGCTGCAGTGCTGACACAACAACTGGCGCCATTTTGGTTGAAAAGGGGTGTCTGATAGGTTGAGCACCAGTTTCGACCCAACATCAACCCTTCCCCTCTCTCCTAATGTCGACTAGGGTGTTTTCCTCTCTCCAGTACGCCCCTGTATATGTAGGTCAGCTCCAAAAACAAAGCGCCAGTGATGTGATATAGCTTCACCGAACCAGAGCTTTGCCGTTTCCTCTCAATGTGGTCACCACATGTGCGGCTTTTCTTGAGACGCAAAGGAGAGGGAGCGAGAGGGGCACGGAGCAAGTGCTAAATCCACATGCGGTTCTCAGGCTGTTGTTTTCTTATTGTAACTAGGTTTGTCTGTTCTTTCAGACGCGTCTTTATCTCCACCCTAAAAGAATGACAACAAAAAGAGGTGGGTTTCCAGAGCACCCGCTCAGGTTTCAGCAGAGAACATGACACAGCTCAGCATGTCATAATCTGTGTTGTGATGTGCGTGCGGCGGGGAGAGGCTCTGAGAAACGGTTATTGTGAGAAAAGGGGACTGCAGGCATGGAGAGGAGATAGAACTGTAACTCTAGAGATGGATTAGACATACGATACGTACATGTTGCCCCACTGAGCGATGGTCACATGGATGTCTTCCGGAAGAAGACGGTGCACTTGGCATGATGTTGTGTGAGAAATGTCTATCAGCCCTGCTGAAAAGATCATCAGCTGGTCACCAGTAATGAACCAATATTTATTTTTTGCTGGAGTATCGCTTACAGTACCCAATTGTCCAATTAGTCATTAGGCCTCAGTCATATCAATTATTTCCAGATGTACAAGTGGTTTGTTCAAATTAAGGTTCATATTTTCTGTCATTAGGTTTTGTAATGATGATTATTAATAATGATGATGATAATTGTGATGAGAAGACAAATTGTATTAACAATGTTTTTGTTTTTAGTTTTGTTTTTTGCTCTTAGTTTTTAGTTTAGCATTTCTGCTTAGTTTTTTGTCTTGCGTTTTTGTTTTTTGTGTTTTCAGTTTTTAGTTCAGTTTTGTTTTTGTATTTGTTTTTTTGTATTTTTTTGTTTTGATCTTAGTTTTTGTGTTTTTCGTTTAGTTTTGTTTTCCATTTTAGGTTTTTGTTTTGTATTGTTTGTGCTTTTGTTTTTACTTTTTGCTTTGTTTTTGTGTTTTAGGTTAGTTTTTTAGTTTTTGTTTTTAGTTATTTTTGTATACTGTGATTTATTTATTTATTTTTTTTTAAGGTTATTTTTGTTTTGTTGTTTTGGTTTTAATTTTTAGTTTAATTGTTTTGGATTCAGTTTTTGTTATTTTTTCCTTAGTTTTTGATGGTTTCGTTTAGTTTTTAGTGTTACTTCAAGTTTTGTTTCTGTTTTGTATTTTGTTTCTGTTCTTAGTTTTTAGTTTAGTTTTGTTTTTGTATTTACTTTAGTTTTGAGGTTTTTGTTTTGTATTTTGTTTTTGTTCTTAGTTCTTTGTTTTTAGTTTAGTTTTGTTTTGTGTTTTTAGTTTTTCGTTTTGTTTCATTTCATTTTGTTTTGAGGTGGTATTTGCTGGTGAACAACATAATCGGTCAGCACATTTATCCGGCACTCACCAGCATTACCAAGTCTGGATGAGAATGTAAATTCACACTGTTATTCGCTAGTCTTTTCAGCAGGGAGTTGCCACTGAGCGTCATTTAAGAGACAGATAGAGAGTGCGAGATATTAAGGCTCCTAGAGATTAATGCTTCTCCCCTCTGAGTGCCTGTTTTTCCCGACGGCCGATATAAATCTGTAAATTGCTCTTGATTTGGTTGTCTGCCTCAGCTGGGCTGCCTGCTGCCTCTGCAGTGTTTACAGGACATGAAGTGTGTGTCTCCGTGGCCCTGCTGAGGTCCATATATCACCCGGAACGCTTTCTGGGAGATCTTTTTGCTTTTGGTGTGGTGCATGTACCAGGCTGATGGATGGAGGACGAGCATGGCCTGGAGGTCCCGTCGGTTTACGTTGTGTTGGAGGAGTTGTACTAGAAGGGTGAAGGACCACCCATGTGCTGGCCTCTCTCTTTTGGTCCTCCCTGCTCATCCACACATAGACCGGAATATACACAAACTACTCAAACACACACTCACTGAAACAGGCATCCCCAAGAGATCCTGGGTCTCTGAGCTCAGAAGCCTTCACACACGCATACAACCTCTAAACAGCGTGGACCCGTGAGTTTACACACATGCGATTTATGATTAATAGGTTTACAGAGCCATATTGTCAAGGCACCTGCATGTTTATACACCATTAACTGTCAGGAAATCATTCAGAGACAAACATGTCTGGCTAATGGGGAAAAAGTTCATAAGTGATGCTCACTATAAGTGACTTGCCTGACAGATAGAGGTTTTTCAGTGGCTGGCGGAAATGCCGGTACTTAGCAAACACATTCACACTACCATCAGTAATGTGTCATGTACTCTTGTGCATCATGAAGAAATTGTTGAATAAAGTCATTATTTTTGTTTTCTTTTTTAAATTCATTAAACTACCGTTGAACCACTGATGTCACATGGAATATTTTGTTGATGTTCTTACTACCTTTCTGGGCCTTGAACGTTTCAGTTGTGTTATCATCTATACAGGGTCAGAAAGCTCTTGGATTTCATCAAAATTATCTTAATTTGTATTCTGAAGATGATTGAAGGTCTTTCAGGTTTGGAATGACAAGTGGGGGAATAATTAATAATTAATTTTTTTCTTAGTTTTCAGTTTAGTTTTTTTGGTTTTTTGTTCTTAGTTTTTAGTTTTGATTTTTTTAGGTTTTTGTTTTGTATTGTTTGTGTTTTTGGTCTTTTTTTTTTTTTTGGTTTTTTTAGTTTTTGTGTTTTTGTTCTCAGTGTTTATTTTGTGTGTGTGTTTTTTAGTTTAGTTTTTTTTATACATTTTGTTTTTGTTCTTAGTTTTTGGTTTTGTGTTTTCAGTTTTTAGTTTAGTTTTTGTGTTTGTTTGTTTTTTGTATTTTTGTTTTTAGTTTTTGGTTGTTTTTACTTTTTGTGTTTTTAGTTGTCTGTTTTGTATTTTTGTTCTTAGGTTTTTGTTTTTGTGTTTTTAGTTTTGATTTGTTTGTAGGTTTTTGTTTTGCATTGTTTTTGCTTTTGGTCTTACTTTTTGTTGGTTTGTTTTTGTGTTTCTAGTTATTCTTTGATTTTATTTTTGTATTTTATTTTATTTTATTTATTTTTTTATTTTTTTTACTTATTTTTCTTTTCTTTTGTTTGTGTTTTTAGTTTAGTTTTTATTTAGTTTTTTTTTTTCTTTGTTTAGTTTTAGTGTTTTTATGTGTTTTTGTTCTCTGTGTTTTTTTTTTTTTTGTTTTGTATTTTGTTTTTGTTCTTAGTTTTTTTTTTTTTGTTTTGTTTTGTTTTTTGTTTTCTCGTAGCTTCATAAAATTACGGTTGAACCACTGACGTCACATGGACTATGTCCTTACTACCTTTCTGGGCCTTGTGTCAGTTGCGTTGCTGTCTATGTAGGGTCAGAAAGCTCTCGGATTTCATCAAAAATATCTTAATTTGTGTTCCTACAGGTTTGGAACGACATGAGGGTGAATTATTAATGACAGTAACCTTGTCTTTTCCAAGCAGCCATAATTTCATCATGAAATAACATCAATTGATGAGAAACATTTAGCTGGATGATCCTTCACAGAATGGTGACAGCAGGAAAACATCAGGCTGTAATTGCCTGCTATTGTGTTTTTCAAGTCCTATAAACATGCTTGTCACATGCATTTCAATTGATCTAGTTTCCCATCTAACAATTTCCAATCTATCCATCAGGCCATTTACATTCCATTTACGCTTGGCCACGTATCAGTAAAAACACATGAAGCACATGACCTATTTTAAATACCCCTTAAATCAATCACCGTTTTGTCCACGTGCATATGCTTTACACTTTTTTCCATGGAGCATTTTTTTTGGGATAAAGCATGAGCTCTCTGTGTAAATATAGAGGAAGCCTGAGTAAGTCAGGAGGGGCGTGTGTTCTCAGGAGGGGATCAGTCTCGGTTCAGGGGCTTTCCTTTCCCACAAAGGCCTACTATACAGGGGAGCCGTCCCAGGGGAAGGGTAATAGAAAACTGAGCTGGCAGGGAAGAGCTGGGGCTGGGCCTTCGTTGAGAGAACAAGTCCTCCTTGGGGCACTGTGCTCTCAAAGGTTTACATGCTCCCAAGGTTTCAGCTTTACGAGGCCTAATACTTCTACAGCTGTTTGACCTGCCTGTGAGCAGGGATGGGAGTACATACTTCAGTGTGCTCCTTTAATGAGGTGGAGGCAAGTATGGTCATCTTTTTAATAAGGGCAGGGTTTTGTGTTGATGAGGTCACTGTAGAGGATACTGGCTGGTACTGGAATGAGGGGATTCGATTAGTTTCTCTGAGTGCCAGCTGCTTGTTTTGAGTTTTCACATTGGTATAATTGGCAAGTCATGCATACTTTGTTGTAAATGGATAGATTAAGCTTCAATGATGTATGTCCAGGGTTTTGATTTATCTAAATTATTTATTTTGTAGTTATTATTAAAAATTGTATTTCCTTATTTTAATTTATTATGACAAATAAGAAGTTACTTTATTGATGATAAACTGTATTTATAAGCCCATTTCTGCCACTCGATTTAAAAAATATAAAGGGTAATTCTTCTGTTAGACTATCTCACATTTCTGTCTTTTTTTTTTTTTTTTTACGTTTTTGAGTTTACATCTCGTAATTCTGGCTTTTTTCTCAGAATTGTATGATACAAACTCGCAGTTGTGAGTTATAAACTCTGTATTGTGTGACGCAAACTCGTAATTGTGACATTTTTCTCAGAATTGCAAAATATAAACTTGCAGTTGCAAGTTTGAAAGTCGGTATTGTGTGAAATTGCAAGATATAACTCACAATTCTGATTTTTCTCAGAATTGTGTGATATAAACTCATTTCTTTGAACTGTGAGATTTTAAAGTCAGTATTATGTGACATAAACTTGCAGTTCTGAGAAATGAAGTCAGAAATAAAGTCGGAATTGTGGGATATAAACTTGCAAATTCTGAGAACATATCAGTCTTTTTTCCCCCTCAGAATTGTACTTTATAACTTGTAATTGTAAATTAATCTCTCACAATTCTGAGAAAAAAGTCAGTAATTGCATAATACAAACTTGTAATTATGACATAAACTCGCAATTCTGAGAAATAGTCAGAACTGCAAGATGTAAACTCATATTTATGAGAAATAAAATCAGAATTGCGAGATTTAAACTCACAGTTCTGAATCGTGTGATACAAATTTGTAATTATAACATTTTTCTCAGAATCTCGAAATATAAACTAAAAATAAAAATAAATAGTTGAGTTGTAAAGATTTAAACTCACAATTCTGACTTTTTTTCTCCGAATGGCGAATGTGAGATATAAACTAAGAATTTAAATGTTCTCAGAATTGTGAGTTTATATCTCATAATTCTGACTTTCATCTCAGTTTGTCAGAATTGAATTTATATCGCACAATACTGACTTTAAAACTCACAACTGTGAGTTTAAATCTCGCACTTCAGAGTTTGTATCATGCAATTCTGAGAAAAAAATTGCAAGATACCAACTTGCATTTGCAAGAAAAAAAAAGAATCAGAATTACGAAGAGTCCGAATTTCGACTTTTTTCTTGCAATTGCAGGTATTATATCTTGATATTGACTATTCTGACTAAACATAGCACTAATAGCACAAGCTGCACAGTTTGTGCTGTCATTTCTTTCTTTAGCACAAATGTTGTTGAAACGCCTAACCCAGAGTATGACCAATAATAATGATGCTTGCTTTGTTACAGTACAGTATTTATGAATAAGAAAAAAAAGCAAAAGCTTTAGCAGAGTAAAAGAGAATAATAAGCGTCCTCATTAGGGTATTAGAGACTTGGCTACTGAGATGGGTGGAGACATGCAGCATTCAGCTGGAGCTGCCAAAGTTTAAAAGGACAGACATGTAGCAGCACACCCAGCACACGGCCCATGCTGCACACTCTGCATGACTGGGAGCCATGTTTGACTGAGTTTTCAGGAAACTTAGCATTTGCCTGTTCCTATAGCAAGAGCACGCAGCTGCTCAGCGCTTGCTCCTGCAGGGCATGTGTGTGTTTTGAGATGGACTGAGAGAAAAAGAAAATTTGGCAAATGAAGGAATTCAAACGAAGGGGGGCAGGGGGGACGTCATCTCAGTATGGCCTCTTAAATATACTGGTGTGTATAGACATGTTTATGTTGACTTGGGTTTGGTCAGGATCCTGTTGTACATCTGTTTTGCTCTATTAGTGTTGCCATTGTGTCGGTTACTAGTAGGCCTACTTTTGTGTGTTTGTATGTGTCTACATCTAGTGACCATCCTTTCCTATGTCCAAGTTTAGTGCCGTCTGTTTTTCAGGCTCACCTGATAAAATTCTGACATGTCGACTGAGACAGACCGGATGTTCTTATTTTAACAGGTAGCAAAAAAGCCCTGGGCTGGTTAAGTGATATCAAACTATGACCTCTAGGTCAAAGGCCAAACCCTTTTGTCTTTGTTGGATTGATATAACTGTTCTATATTTGGGACTGTTTGATGTTTTAAGCGTTCGCAAGTAGAGAAGTGTCTCGAGCAAGCTTAGGCGTGCACAGTCAGATGTGACGGATACCATGCGGTCTGTGTCTTGACCCTGCCCTGCCTGTGGCGTTGTGCATGTCTGCCATTCATTAAATGGATGTATGTGTGCAGTATGGCCAAGCAGCTTTCACCTCTGTTTCAACCTCGTTGCTACTTCATTTTTTATAATAAAGCCCCTGGACCACAAAAACGCATCATTATAAATCATCAGAAGTTTTTGTTCTTACACTTTCCCCTATGTTCTCACAAAGTAGCTTGGTAGATAAGGCCCTAAATCCAGCAAAAAAAGGGATATTGTGATGCTGAACTCTGATTGGTTCCAGAAGTCTCTTAGGAAAATGTTTGAGTGACACAGCCTAATTCCAATTCATGCTTAGTTTAGTTTAGTTAGGACCAGATACTCATCAATTGGTCTAATAATACACTTGATGAGATTCTAATGGAGCTGGTGATGAATTAAGTCCAAGATCCTGCCAGGAAGAGATGATGAGCGCAGCTCTTTACTGGATTTCTAAATCATACTCTTTTATGGGCCCATTTCTCTGCTTAAAGAGTCTGTACTCCTCTAATGTGACAGATGAGCAGCTTTTAAAGCACCATGTGGTATGCGAATGGAGTTTTCTAATGATGGTGTAAGTAAAAGTGTGTGTTTATACGTGTGTGTGAGGATATTCCCTACAGACTGCAGCTGTGCTGAAGCGTGTCTTCAACTCTCTTTACAGTCAACCACAGCCGTAAACACGACACTTTGAGTGTGTCTGACACTCTCCATCTGCATTGTGCAACAGCAAATGCATGTCATCAAGCTGTTGATTAAAGCGACATCATGCTAACACTTCCAGTCTAATCCTTACTTGGGATTAGTGGACCAAATATAATAATTAAAGAGCAAACTGTTGAAAGACTTAAGTCAACCTCTTATAATATTGTTGAAATACTGTAAATGAAGATTTCCTGATAATTTACTCGCCCCCACATTATCCAAGATGTTCATGTCTTTTCTTTAGTCGCAAAGAAATAAAGTTTTTGAGGAAAACATTCCAGGATTTTTTTTTCTCCATATAGTGGGGATCAGTGGGTTGAAGGTATTGCAGTTTCAATGCAGCTTCAGCTTTTTCTTTGCGACTGAAGAAAGAAAGAAAGAACATTTTAAATGACATGGGTGAGTAAATAAAATGAAGTTCCTACAGGTCATCACACAACTTTTTCAAATTTACCGAAATGAAATGTTTTTAACAAGTAAGTCAAGAGTTTCCTGAAGATATGAACATTATTTTCAGGTTGGAAAAACTCTGAGCTGTCCTTATGAAAATGAACCATGGTTTTACTGTAGTAAAAGTGTAGTAAACATGTCTGTTAAAGATCTCTTGACCTGGAAAGCATCTGCTGTGTACAAATGTCGTTCAGATGTCAGTTTTACATATGTTTCTAAATCATAAACATCTAATATACGTCTATTTGACATCTGATAGAAAACATCCAATATGACGTATTGCAAATGAGCAAACACAAACAAAAAAAATACATATTGAAGATGTGCTTACCTGTGCTATCAGGGGTGTTTTTTTTTTTTGTTTGTTTTATTTGTAGTGAAACATTTTCATAAGGGCTCAACTTAATGGAACACTCCACTTTTTTTTTGGAAATCCAACTCCCCTAGAGTTAAACAGATTAGTTTTACCATTTTTGAATCCATTCTGGGTCTGCCGGTAGCACTTTTAGCATAGCTTAGCATAAATCATTGAATCTGATTAGACCATTAGCATCTTGTTCAAAATTGACCAAATATTTCATATATTTTTTTCTATTTAAAACTTCACTAGTAGTTACGTTGTGTACTAAGACCGAAAGAAACTGAAAAGTTGTGATTTTCCAGGCTGATATGGATAGGAACTATACTCTTATTCTGGCGTAATAATCGGGGAACTTTGCTGCCTTACCAAAGTTCCTTGATTATTACGCCGGAATAACAAGGAGGTAATGGTCTAATCTGATTCAGTGATTTATGCTAAAAGTGCTAAAGGCAGACCCAGGAGCCAGAGATTGGCTGAATGGATTAAAAAATGGTAAAACTCATCTGTTTGACTCTAGGGGAGTTGGAAAATGGAAAAAAAGTGGAGTGTTCCTTTTAATAGCTTAATTTTTAGCAGTTAAAGGTTGTTAGGTACCTCAACACCTATTTCTGTCTGAACAAAGAAAGGTGCATTAATATGATCTAGCACTGTATTTTGCTGCCATGAACAACAAAGCCGCACATGGATTCATTTTGGTGTTTTGAATGTTGCCATAGAACGAATCGTTTCAGAGTTCAAGGGCGTTAGCAAGTCGGGTACAGTCTTCGAGACATCTGGTAATTGTGATAATCCTGACACGACTCGAACACGGCATTAAACTCTGACATTCATCTGTCTGTCAGACTAAACATGCCTCAGCAAAACCCCAGACCAGAGCAGAATGATAAACTGTACCCTGCTCTGTTAGCACACGTACGTCGCAGATTGATCTGAAAAATGTCAGAAAGTGTTTTTCATTGACAGTATTATCCGATTTTAGAACAATTTATCGAGATTGAAATGGGAATTCACTGAAAATGTTTGTTTGTTGTTCCTTTTATAGACGTTACTGAGCAAACAGTGATTATTACATAAGACTGTTTTTCACTTACACACTCATTATACGTGTACATTTTATATCCAGACTGGAACACAAACTGTATTAATTGGTCTCTGCTGTATAAAACCTGTCAATGACTGTCGGCCAATTGTAGTTGGTCAGGCACGTTAAATTCGTATCCAATCACAACAAACATCATCAGACTGCGCAGAACTTATTTGTGGTTATTGGCACGGATCAAACTGATCTTCCACATTAAGATTAGGTCATTTGGCTTTTTTGGACTTTTTAGGAAGTCAGATGCCAAGATTAAAATATCAAAGTTTTTGGGTGATGTTCTTAAGGTTTTAGCCATCTCATCACCATAAAGCTCTTTAAATCTTCTGCATAATAGATCTGTTGGTCTGAATAACTGACTATAAATATAGCGCTGATGACTCACTGAAAGACTGAATATGCTGCTGACCGATTAACTGACTGACTAACTCAATATAATACTGAATGACTGACTGAATTTAGCAGTGACCCATCGACTGATTGATTGAAATATTACTGCCTGAGGGGATACATTTCTGACTAATTTGGGCCTGCTGAGTGACATACTAGCATAATTCTAGCCCCAGATTCCTCTTAGCGGGATGGATGGTTAAGGATAGGCTGTGCTCCTGCATGAATTTCTACAGCCTCTTGTCTAGGCTGGATATCTGTGGTAGGAATTTCAGTGTTTTGTGTGCCAAATCAAATATGGTTTTATAGATTCTACCTCCAACAGGGGCTCATTGAAATGTCATAAAAATTACATCGATGTCCTCAGGGCTGCTGTGAAAGTAAACAAATATCCACCAAATTTCTTTATTGTTGGAAAATTGATGCATTCGCTCAATAAATAACAAATGTTAAAAGATTTTATTGGCTGGGTGAAGGTTTAGGATGGAAAATATTTGCTCTCCAGATATAAGGAAAAAAGTTGACACAGTTCCCATTCTCCAGAGCTGCTCTCTTACTCTAATTATAGTCTGGTTTGACTGAATTCATTTAAAATATTGCAAGGCATATGATATGTTCCATTTTGCTACAAAATAAACGTACATATGTTTAATATTTATAATCAATGGCTAGATTTCAGTCCATGTGACAAAATTCTGATTGAACCACTGATGTCTAATGGACTTTTTTTAACAATGTCCTTAACTACCTTTCTGGGCCTTGAACGTGTCTGTTGCATTCCTGTCTATGCAGAGTCAGAAAGAAAGCGCTCAGATTTCATCTTTATTTGTGTTCCCGAAAATGAACGAATGTCTTGAAGTTAGTTAGCAATAGGCCCAGATGCTTCCATGGAGGTCAGGCTGAGGGACTTAGACTTGGTCTCATTGGGTTCTTGTTGTGAGGGTTTGTGCATGTGTCCGTTGGCTGCAGAGCTGCAGGAATGCTGGTGTTTGCTAAGTGGAGAGAACTACAGAGACTGTCCAAACACACGTCTGTTTGCCAACTGGGAGCATATTACTGTCTCTGTGCTGGGAGCCTCAGTGGCTGGCCCCTGAATGGAGCCTCTTGTGCGGAGAGAGAGGAGAACTGGCCACTGAGATTGGAAAGACAACAGCGCTTAGTGCCACTGCCCTCTCCAGTACTCTGGAAGCGCTACAAGAAGACTCTGTTACCCTGTTTGAAAACCTAGAAACCTGTTATCAGTGCTGCAGCCTTCCAATGCTGCTCATATTCATGTAGATTTGTCAGAGTGCATGTTGGGTTATGGTTATCTGGTTTAGAATGAGGATACAATGCTGTTCCCATTTCTAGTGGGCCTGATAAAGCGGACGGTGTGATTTATTGGCTTGCGTCTAAAGACATTCCTTTCTAGATTAATCCTTGACATCCTT
This sequence comes from Cirrhinus molitorella, assembly GCA_033026305.1. Taxonomy (NCBI): domain Eukaryota; kingdom Metazoa; phylum Chordata; class Actinopteri; order Cypriniformes; family Cyprinidae; genus Cirrhinus; species Cirrhinus molitorella. Next base: position 22,843,118 of record CM065124.1, on the reverse strand, counting down.
GAATTTCTAATCAGATTTCAAATTGCTTGCTTTTTTTGTACCCATATCCCTGCCTCATGCGGACTGTAACATACCACCATCCCATCCTGGTGTACTTTTCTAAACTCTCAAAATACTGCATATTTGTTTCTGCACAGTATCAAGGTACAGGTTATTACCTGAGAACTATTTGCTACTTGCACAGTGTCTGTCTATCTGTTATGCCTACTTTTCTTTCATTCATTCTTCCAAATGTTTGTTCTTTCTACCTGTCATTCATTCATTTGTGCTATCTATCTATCTGTCTGTCTATCTGTCTGTGTATCTATCTGTCTGTCTGTCTGTCGTTCTATCTATCGTTCTCTCATTCTATCTATTGTGTAACGTTCGTTCTATCATTTGTTCTATCTGTCGTTCTATTGTTTGTTCTATCCGTCATTCTATTGTATGTTCTATCCATCATTCTATCATTTGTTCTATCATTCTGTTGTTTGTTCTATAATTTGTTATAATTTGTCGTTTGTTTTCTACCCATCTATTTATCATTTGTTCATTTGACCTAATGTTCGTTCCTTCTACCTATCATTCTATATAACGTTCTATCGTTCTATCTAACGTTCTATCACTCTATCATTCTGGTGTTGTCATTTTATCTAACGTTCTATCATTCTATCGTTCTAATATTTTATTATTCTATCTAACATTCTAATGTTCTAATGTTCTATCGTTCTATCAAATGTTCTATCAAACGTTCTATCGTTCTATCAAATGTTCTATCAAACGTTCTATCGTTCTATCATTCTATCTAACGTTCTATCATTCTATTCTAACGTTCTATCATTCTGTCGTTCTATCTAACGTTTTATCATTCTAATGCTCTATCGTTCCTTCTAACATTCTGTTGTTCTATCGTTCTATCAAATGTTCTAACATTCTATCATTCTGTCGTTCTAACATTTTATCATTCTATCTAATGTTCTGTCGTTCTGTCTAACATTCTGTTGTTCTATCGTTCTATCAAATGTTCTAACGTTCTATCATTCTGTCGTTCTATCTAACGTTTTATCATTCTAACGTTCCATTGTTCTATCTTTATATCGTTCTAACATTTTATCATTCTGTCCTTCTAACATTCTATCAATTTATCGTTCTAACATTCTATCGTTCTATCAAATGTTCTATCATTCTTTTGTTCCATCAAACATTCTATAATTCTATCGTTCTATTTAACGCTCTATCACCCTATCTGACGTTCTGTCATTCCGTCATTCTAACGTTCTGTCATTCTGTCGTTCTATCATTCTATCGTTCTATCTAATGTTCAATCGTTCTATCTAATGGTCTGTTTGTCTGTCTATCTATCTAATCTGTGTAAGGGATTCTATCAGATGAAACCAGATGATTATAGTTATTTTATAGTTTTTAGATCATAGATCTGTATTTATGTGGCAAAAATACAGGGAGACTCTTTTTATAGTTTTAACCCTTTGACGCGTACGATCACACCGGTGTGATCAGTCTTGGCTGGTCCCTGGAGCGTACGATCACACCAGTGTGATTCGAACGTTGAGCGCATCACGTGATCAGCTGCTGAATTCAAATCCGATTTGGCGCTTTGGCTGGCGCTGAGGCAGATCGGACGCGCTGAGCTCTTGTCATATTATCACAACTATTAAGTGTTTTCAACCATATAATGCTTATTTTAGGTTCCACACATTTAAATGCACATAAGTACTAGCAAAACCATACATTTATAGTTTGTAAAACACACGCTGATGTCTATGGAAGCGGCAATAATGATCTTACAAATATAATCTGACGACATGTTTTATTAATATCATATACACATTTGTGTAGGTAACTGTAAAGTTTACTCTGCTCTTCTCCTAGCTCATCGGAGACTTACTTTAATGTCTTTCGGGAGGAGAGGATGAATTTGCGTGTTACCGCTCGGATTCAGCGTGACTAACATGGCGGCGCCCATCACTCGGCACAGAGCGACTAACAGGGTCATTATTAAAGTGTTTAAACTTCCAAATACATTTACTTGCACACATTACAGAATCGGAATATCAGATGTTTCATAATATAGTGAGCACGTTTGTGAATATGAATAATAAAATAAGAAAAACGAAATAAACGCGATCCATCGGTCTTACAGCTCTATTGTGGCTGCGGTGTGCCACGTGACAAGCATGACGCGTCGCCATGGAAACAATAAAGCGATACGTTCTAAAATAACGGTCGCCTAAAAAACTCACCCTGGGGGGCTCAGATAGAATATTTTAAACTCAGGTGTGAAGGGGTTAATATTTTAAGAGATTGGTTAGAAAAGCTTCGCCACATTGGTGTAAAGCCAATAGAAAGTCCAGTCCAGTTAAGTCCAGAAAGCCCTATACTTTCCTATGCCAGTTTGATGGGCCCTTATGCCCTCTTGAAGATCCCACATGAAAACCTAATGTGACATCCATCATTCATCCATCTGCTCAAGTGAGCAGTGCTTAACCATTGGAGTGTACTTTGACATTGACCCTACTTCAAAGGCACAGAATGCTTTAGATATGAGAGTATAGTTCAGTTCTTTAGCATGCTTCAGGTTGCAGAGGAGATGAGTTTTGGTTGCATTGCTGTGGAGTGGCTAAAAGAAAGCCGCCAGTGTGGGCTCAGCGTAGACTTCACATGAGTGCTCTCTGTGTATGTACAGTACGCCACCAGGGAGAGCAGGGCTGAAAAGGCGTCCTCTGTGTGCTCGGCATGCACACGAGCTCACACTCCACCATGCCTGACCGTGGCTCCAGGCAGCTCTCTGCCTCAAACTGAACGCTTCATTAAAGCATACCGACTCCCCTAGGCCCACATGTGTTCCCCCTGCTCCACTGTCCAAGAAAGAAGGGATGAATAATGTATTTCACATTAAAGGACAGAGGCCTTCTTTTCCTTCTCCATAGTCATGTGCTGGACACTCATGAACTCTCCAGAGCACATCTACCTCATATTATACATGCTTCCTGTTTCCAGGATGTACTTCTGATACACCAGTACAAAACAAAAAGTTCAAAGAATACCATGGTACTTTTTTGGTAGTATATGCTGTGTAGTGATACATTGTCTGTGACGATGCTGCAGCACATACAGTTCTCATGTCAAATGGTCACTGTCTCTCATCATTTGACAATTTTGCCATTGCCAATTTTGGGTAAGCTTAATAGCCAAGCCTGGAGAAATAAAACCTCCTCAGCATTTTTGGATATTTTTCCATTACTAGTTGCCTATTTTTTTCTTTGCCATGGCTTACAAATAGAGAAAATTCTATAATTTATTGCAACTTTCACAGACATCATTTATTTATTGGTTCAAGATGTTCAAGATCCCCACACACGGTTGGATTGAGCACAAAATCAGTCTTCTTTACGTCAGCAGGAGTAATCTGAAGAAGCCACAGCTCTTCCTGTCTGTCTGCTGTTTCTCCGAGTTAATTATTTTACGTATTACGATGCTCCTAATACATTTGTGTCAGCTGTGTTTGTGTAAATACATATGTGGGTGGATGTACACAGAGCAGACCTTGATTTATTTTACTAGTTAACTAAAGATGACTAAACACACAACTTGCATCTACTGCAAACCACCCACGTGCACACTTTCATATACTTGCATACACACCGAGAACTGGCAAACACCCACTCATTCGACTTTGCTCTGACTGACAAGCTGTTTGTGTTTATCATCATAGACTAATTTGTTCTACAAGGATTTGTTCTGCTAGCAAGGTCACAGTCTAGGGCCACGCACACAGGGCCCCTGTTGTGCAGCACTTGTACACGTACACACACACTTCCAGTAAGGACTCCTCCTCTGTTCTCACCAGTTAACCAAGAAGGGCCCTTTGAAGTCAGCTGGAGACTAGCTGTTACTGGAAAAACAGCTTCTGAAAAACCCTTTTGCCCTCTAGATATGATGTTGTCCTGTGAATTTGTGTGTTAATTATATTCTTGATTTTTCAGCTTACAACTTTTGCCTTAGCAAGTCTTAAAATCACCTCACGTTTTCAAACTGTAGCTTTCACAATTTAGCAAAATACTCTAAATCTCTGGTCATTTAAAAATGTAGCTGGCTACAAGTGACTAGCGAGAAGTGGCTAGCTACGGTCAGGCTGCTGTTTTAAAAAATAGTGTTCTGTAGCTGTTAGCAATAATAGCTAGCTACAGTCAGGCTCTTGTGAAAATGTAGTTTGCTACAAGCTGTTAGCAGTTAGCTGCTAGCTACAGTCAGCAACTTAAACACAAAAAGTGCTATAAGCTCTTAGTAATAATAAGCTAGCTACAGTGAGGCTACTTGTGGAAGTGTAGGCTACTCCTTGTTAGAATGTAGCTAGATACAAGCTATTAGCAATGAGTTGCTAGCTACAGTCAGCAATAAAAAATGCTATAACCTTTTAGTAAAAAATGGCTAGCTAGAGTCAGCAATATTTTAGAAAATGTGCTATAAGCTGTTAATAATAAATGGCAAGCTACAGCCAGGCAACTCTTGTGAACATGTATTTTAACAAGTTATTAACAATGAGTTGCTAGCTACAGTCAGCATTTTTTTTTTTAAAAGTGCTAGAAGCTGTTAATAAATAGCTAGCTACAATTAGGCTACTCTTATGTAGTTAGCTACAAGCTATTAGCAATAAATTGCTAGCTGGTCAGCAATTAAAAAAGTGCCATAAGCTAATAATAATTAATAATACAAAATAATTGTAAGCAGCAATTATTTGGGAAAAAGTGTTATAAACTGTAATAAATAGCTAACTACAGTTAGGCAATTCTTGTTAAAGTGTAGTTAGCTATTAGCAAAGAGTTTCTAGCTACATGCAGGCTAATGATTAAAAAAAACAAAACAGTTTGTTACAATCTAGCAACAGACAACAGTGTCCGCCCACTTTTTTACAGTGACCTTGTTTCTGGAAGCATTTTTACCCATTTATTTTTCCCTTTGGAATTTTGTTAAAGATTTGTAAGCCATGAACCAAACCAGCTATAAGGTAAATAACATTAAAAAATTTGAATTACAGCAAATTGGACAAACTACGACTAGAACATTCGAACAAACTGATCCACTGGCTTCTCACTGTAAATTTTCACGCTTTACACATGTAACGTCATCTGAGAGAGATTCATCCATCTTTTCACTCTTATTCTAGCACCTCTTATGAAAACCGTTCCAGTCAAGTGGTTCTGGAATGTTCCTTCAGGATATGACATAGTAGTGACTAGCAATGTTGTTGTGAGCAGGCTTTGGCAGCTAATGAAGAATGAACTGTAGAATTCATTACAGTCCGTCCTGTGATTTATGCTGGCCAAAGCATTGCGGAGCTGACTGCTGCTGTCTCAAGAGGGGACAATGTCTTTACCAGGTTTAGTTAGACCTCCACTACTGTGAGCAGAGAGAGACCGCAATGGAAAAGTCAACAGCACAATTTGGATTTGAATATATTTGTTCCAGTGAATCTAAAAATGGCGGAGGGGGGATTTGGATCAGGTTTGCTTTAGACTCACTAGTGGATGGTTTTATCCTAGATGGCTTAAGTTCAAGCTGCTGACTCTGTATTTCTGTATATTTGTTTTTTTTAAGTAATTCCATTAAGCTTTTAAAAATGATACACTTCCACATTTGTACATCCATTTGTTCTCTATCAAGCTTAACAGCTTTATGGTGTAAACAAAACAACCTAGTGAATGTTGCTGAAATATCTGTGAGACAATGATACTGCTAGCTAACAAATGAAACGAGGAAAATGAGGCAAATGTTTATTTAGAGTAAAGTCTTACAGTGGGTCTGGAGGCGCGTGACTTGTCATGTACGGCGATCCCATCAGTCATAAAGTCAAAGCAACTTGAGGGATCTGAAGAATGGACGTGCAGTAAATCAGGCCTGATGAGAGGCACTCAGAGCGACAGGAGAGTTTCCATGCTGCTTGGGTCCTTTCCAGTCCTGCATAACGGTCTGTCTGGACTGCTCTAGTTCCATTACCCACAGCCCTCTGTGTCGTGCCAAGTGGGGCGGCCTTTATTGGCCAGTTTGCTTTGTTTGTTTGTATGTTTTATCCCTTTCTGGTCAGTATCCAGCAGTTAGGCCACTTGCCAATGAGGATGGAATGATATCTATTTATAATCGTTTTCACCAATGCATAGTTGGGTGTTTATCAGCAGGCCCAGACAGAATCTGCAGATATTTGCTTTTAAACATAGAGTTATGCATTAAATGGAATTAAGAATGCTGCTTTCTTGAAGCATAGATCAAGTCAGTCACACAAGGGGCAGAACATTCACAGAATTAAGAGGGTGTATTCCTTCTTAAAGGGATAGTTCATCAAAAAAAATGAAAATTCTGTCATTAATTACTCATCCTCATGTTGTTCCAAACACGCAAGTCCTTCATTCATCTTCGGAAGAAAAATTAAGATATTTTTGATTAAATCCAAAAGCTTTCTGACCCTGCATAGACAACAACGGTATACCATGTTCAAGGCCCAGAAAGGTAGCAAGGACATCGCTAAAATAGTCCACGACATCAGTGGTTCGACCGTAAGTTTATGAAGCTACGAGAATAAGAAATTGCTGCTTCAAGAAGAAGAAATGGAATACAGTCATTATTTGTGTTTTCTTGTGCACAAAATGTATTCTCGTAGCGTCATGAAATTATGGTTGAACAAATGATGTCACATGTCCTTACTACCTTTCTGGGCCTTGAACATGGTAGTTGCATTGCACTGTAAGAAAGATCTCAGATTTCATTAAAAATATCTTAATTTGTGTTACTGAAGAGTTTGAAATTATAGGGTAAGTATAGAGTAAGTAATGGCAGAATTTTAATTTTTGAGTGAACTGTCCCTTTAACACTGATTCTAGCGTCGTCTTTTACCCATTTGTTCTTAGTTAATTGTAATACATCTGTGTTTATCTTAAACTACAACATACTGAGGTGAATATGAATATTTGACTGTGTTTCTGTTCCTGTATGCACAGGGCCTGCAGAGGTTCCGATGATGTCACCCAATGGATCCATCCCACCCATCCATGTGCCTCCCGGCTACATCTCCCAGGCAAGTGCAAAATGTCAATGTCAGAATTTCAGAATAGTATCATTAATAATAAGGATGTAATGATATTAAAATCTCACAATACGATAATTTAGGCAAATGAATTGTGAAATGTAGTACATTTTAAAGTTAAATTATTCAATCGTTTAAGTTTAAAATTAAGAGCTCCTAACTTTAAAGGAAACTCAACCCGCTCTTTGTATTTGTGATGTACCATCTTAGTCTAATTACATTCACTCTGGTGTTTTAGGAAACCAAGTATATTAGAATATTATATTAATAATAATAATAATAACAATGACAGTAATGGCCATACATTATAAAACAACTGCACTGCGAAATAAATGAAAATTAATATTTCATAGGTATATTATTGTTGCTTTACACTACAGTAAGGAAATTACAATACTTCTTTCCTAATTTCTACACTTAAGAAAGATTTTGAATTTGGACTGCAGTAATGTTACCCATTTAAATCGCTACCTGTTAGCAACTCATACTGCACTTTTAAGCTTTAATTTTGATGGAAACAGCAGTAGAGCTTTTATTTTGAAGGAGAACTCCAGCTTCAGTGAAAACAGGCTTTGTCTCGTGACAAATCTAGCGAAATACTGTAATCATCTGCCGTAAAAAATAAAGCATAACTGGTAGCCATTGCGTTCCCAAATGTTTGCTACACTCACAGCACATGCAGTAAACAAGTTCTGGGAAAGGAGACGTTCTGAGGACTGACACACTGATTGTCTGAACAATGTGAGCACTTTGCTTTGAAACACGTAGCGACAAAATAATGAAAGATTAAGCCATATTGCGCATTTAGTTTGTTTGACAGATACTGTGCCAAAGCATAATGGTTCAAAACACAACTTTAAAGACCTATTATGTTACAATAAGAAGTTTAAATATATTTTAAAAACTACAATTTTTGCTCTGAAGACCTATCGTTTTATATCATCATGTGACCACAATAATATCGAGACAGTTTTGCTATCGTGATATCACGATATTAATAATATCTTTACATCCCTGATTAATAAATATATTTTTATAAACTTAAGGTAAAAATATGTTATTCATTTAATTTCTTTTCATTTATTTTAATAGATAATAGACTCACAGGGACTGGGAAAACATGCCACATGTCCAAAAACATGAGCTAGAATATTTATTTTCCACTTCGTTTAAATGTCACTCACCTGACAGAACTTTATTTTAGAATGCGTTTGCAAGTGCGCATGTATGTGACGGCTTCCGTCCTTAAAACAAAACAAGAACGGCAACAAAAATGCTAAATTTAATAACGCTCTCAGGCACGACTACCTCTCATCCTCTCACCTCTGTAAGTGAGACTTGTGGTCTGTCCAGGGCTCTTATGTCTCTATTATGATGCATTAGGCATTATATAAGAATCTGTCGTCGTTCCAAACCACATGGTGATTCCTATCTGGCAGATGAAAGAAGTAATCAATATGTAGCAAGTACTGATCTGGAATGAGCTCTCCAAACCGTAATCTTTATCTTGCTCATGATCGGCCAGACATAAAAGCAGACCCCCGACCAGTAGCTGTTGGAGAGATACAATCAGCATTGCAGCAGCTCTGGGCCTGGAGCCTAGCGGTTACATTATGTCTTCATTTAGACCTCACTTCAGCTTCTACCTCTATGCTGAAAATGACTTTTAAGAAAATTTGTATTCCAACTAGTTTGTGATTTAACAAATTTGGATTTTCTGAGATGCAAGGGTATTATTTAAACCTGTGGTTGTTAATTGGCAGTTTGAGACCCAAAAATGGCTTGCAGTGGTTCTTTTTTTTTTTTTCATGCGTTATATGCAGTGCTGCTATTGATTTCGCCATGAACTTTTTCCTGGGACATTCTTCCTCAAGGACACTGATGGCTCATGGCACCCTTAACCGCTTATGTAAAAATGAAAATACCAAGCAGAGAGTAAATACAGTGGAGAGAGAAAGTTGGGGAGCCATATGACCCTGTAACCAATGTTGAGTAAAGGTTGTTATCTGGTGAAGCTTTTCCCAGAAAGCCAGATTAGAACAAAGATTAGATGTCTGTTTACTTACAGTTGGTTTCCTAATGTGTTTTTTTTTTCTGTACCCTATTTATACCTAAATTAATTTAATTGTATATTCAATTATTTAACTACTGAAAAAACCCATATTATATAATTGATTGACTGAAAAAAAAAAAAGTAAAAAAAATCACGCCCTGTTAGATTAAATGGGCATGACTCTTCGCCCCTCCTGTCGCAGTTGAAGGAATCCGCTAATTGTCCAAAGGTCATTGTATTTGGGTTTAATTTAGGTCAATGCCAGCTAAGAGCGGGAAGCACAGTTAGAACTGTGTGATTTAACTACAGGAGCCCAGTATCCAGACACACTTTTAGTAGCAGCTTTTGTACAGTCATTATTCATCATTATTGTACAGTGCAGCTCTCCAAACTGAGATCACCTCAGCTGACTATTATGAAATCATAACGACCTCTGATATTTAACAGTCATATTGTCGCCCTACTTGACCTTGCGGCGTCTGGCAGTGTCATTGCGTTCTCCTCCATAATTGTGTTTCAGGGCCTGATTTTTGTTAGGATTGACATGGGAATTAGGCTTTTGTTATGTATGAATTGGATACACCAATCTGTTATATAAAATAGATTATACACATCTCTTAAATTCTAGGCCATATTAGTAGATCATATTTTCATTATCAGTTTTTTTGTCATATTATAATTATGATGAACTAAAACTACCATAAAAGCAAATGAATGCCAAGTTCTGTCATGAAACCCTAGATGCAGCAGGTTTATTCCTTAACACAAACTGTGATATTCACGGCACAAGCTGATTGGTTTGTGTTGCACAGCCAATAGGCTTGCTGTTTTACATTTATATAGCTGGTTAGCATTCACAAGAGCAGTTCACAGCATGCTTTTAGAGTTCCTCTGAAACCCTCCACCTCCCCAGCTCCACCTGTATAGATCTACTATGGGTTATATGCTTTTTGTGCAGCAGCAGTATGGCTTAGATCTATTCCGCAAAGACCAAAACATTAACATATCCATTACCATGCTAAAATCTTCAGAGTTGTCATGATAGAAATATAAAAAACTTTAAACGGATTGTCGATGCAACAGTTCTCATTTACATTTACTTCAAAAAACTAAAAAATGACAAATTGAAAGTATAAAAAGCTACTAAAATAACACTGAACACAAACCCATTCTCCAATCTCATATGTTCACATCTCATCCTCGTCAGTCTGATGTTTCTCATAGACATGCATAATGAAACAATGTTTCTGCTCAAATGTGTGTGCTGAAATACTGAATGCACAGCAGGCCTGAATTTGATCCAAGCTTTGCTGATCACCCTTGACACCTTATCTCACACTGTCATCTGCTTATTGATAGGCCTGTCAAACATGCTGTCATATACACTAACACGTAAACACACACTCAGGGTCAGCAGGTCAGACAGGTAGTGTGGTGTTCAGCTGCTAAAGAGGATTTCACAATATCATGTGGCGTTGTCCTGAGACTGAAATAACAATGCTTGTTATTATTTTCTCATGATGTTGCATTTATATTTCAGGGCCTTGTATTATTTATTTACTGTTTATACATTTTATATTTGTACGTTCATATGAATTGAAGTTGGAAATGTCAGAAAAAAATCATTAAAATGAAAAAAATCTCCTGTTCTGTAGGTGTTGGAGGACAACACAGGCGTCCGGAGAGTGGTGGTCACCCCTCAGTCTCCAGAGTGTTATCCTCCCAGCTATTCCCCAGCCATCTCTCCAACTCATCACTTACCTCCATACATGGCCCCACCACCCTTTATCCCCAACTCACACACTGCCTTTTACCCACCTGTCAACCCTGGGGACATTTCCCCCCACCAGTACTACCAGCATCATATCCCACCCATGTACAATGAAGGTAAGAGTTTGTATGATCACAGACTTAGGCCCGGTCCACACAGAGATGCATTTAGCTGTATACGCATACATTTGTATTGTCTAGGTGTTTCGTCCTGACAGATCCGGCGTCTTGGTAGAGTGAAACCGATATTTTTTTCAAACCGGTCTCAGAGTGGATAAATCTGAAAACGACACCCTTGCGTTTTCATGTGTACAGCGAATCCGTATGTTTTCTGATACGATGATGTCATAAACCTAGTCAGACACTGCTACGTGACGTAACATCAACAAAAACATGAACAAACACTGAACGGTTGTCTTTTTATTAACATTAACACAGATTAATAAATGTATTGTTCCATGTTCATTTGTATACCGCGTGCAATGTTTATGTGCATAGTCCAAGTCTTCTTCTCCATTTTTAGTGCATCTCTGTGGCAAATTTACAGCGCCACATACTGGTCTGGCATGTATACTACATTGTTTTGTCGGTTTCGTGTGGGCGCAGATATTTTTTGGAACAAGGAAAAAAAAGATTGGATAGAGACAGAGCGACACGCGTCATAATCTAAAGGCCACGCCCACCGAGGGGGGAAAACAATCCAACACTCTCCATTTTGTATTGCGGGAAGCTACCTCTGTGTCATTTCTGACTTATAACAAAAAACAGAGCAATGCCTAAAAGCTGCTATGTGACAAGGTGTACAGTAAACAAGCTAAAAAACACAGAACTATGTTTTTACAAGCTGTTGACCCAAAAAACAAGCATTTAAGAACACAAAAGTAGAGCGCAACGTGTCATATTACTAGAGAACTACACCCACTGGCGGGAAACTTAATCAGCGACAGTAAACATTCATTATTTTTAACCATGTCAGAGGATTGTTTCACCACCCTGAGATGAGGAGATATATTGAGAAACAAAATTTTATTAGTCTATGTCAGTGCTTCTTTTCCTTACCTTCCTTTTGTTGGAGAAATGATCCAATTGAATGGCCCAACGTGAAATACCCTGACATCTACAACTATTTGTGTCCTTAAACGCTCATTTTTTTGGGCTCGACAGCTTATATAAATGTAGTTCTGTGTTTTTTAGCTTGTTTACTGTACACCAGGTCACATAGCAGCTTTTAGACATTGTTCTGTTTTTTGTTATAAATCAGAAATGACAAGGAGGTAGCTTCCCACAATACAAAGTCAATGGAGAGCGTTGTATTGAGTTTGGCGAGAGAATTAAAATGTTTTGCCTGTAAATGCAAAGTTTCTCAGAAGAACACAATAGTTTTAAAATGATAGTTCACCCAAAGATTCTGTTTTATTAATTACTCACCTTCATGTTGTTCCAAACCTGTAAGACCTTCATTCATCTTCAGAACATAAATAAAGATATTTTTGATTAAATCCGAGAACTTTCTTCTCCACACATTTGCCAAAAATTTAGCATCTCTTTTTGTTTGTTTACATATTATGTGTGTGTACACTGTGTATATTTACTATGCATATATAAATACACACACATATATGTATATATTAAAAAAAAAAAAAAAAAAAAAAAAAAAAATATATATATATATATATATATATATATATATATATATATATATATATACTTGTTTATAATTTATATTATATAAAAAAAATATAAATCTAGCATATTTTTTCCTTAATATATACATGTGCATTTTTATATATATATATATATATATATATATATATATATATATATACATATATATATATATATACATATATACATACATACATACATACATACATAATAAATATACACAGTACACACACATAGTATGTAAAGAAACTTGTATTTTGAATGTGATAAATAATTTTGCAGCCCTAATCACATTTTTGAAAGCGTATTTTTCACTATTTCCAACTTGAATTGCAGTTTCATGGTTGAATTATTGTTTTGTTGCCGCAGAGATAATTCCTTTGTATGGGATGAACTACATCGGGCGAGATGAGCAGTACAAACCACCACCAAAGAAGATGAAGGACAGACTGGAGCGTCAGAATCGTCTCAACAGCCCTCCCTCCATCTATAAGAGCAACATGGGCTGCAACAACATGTACAATGGCTATGGCAAGGTCCACGGAAATCTTGGAGGTGGTGGCGGAGGAGGAAGCAGTCCTGGAGCTAAAAAAAACAACCGTGGAGCTCGGAGTAGCCCCAGGTCCAGTGAGCCAGACTTACAAGGTAAGAACTTTTGCAGGTGTATGTCTAAGTTTGTAGACTGTCATTCAAAAGTTTGGGGTCAGTAAGATGGCTGATGAAAATTCATCTTTGCCATCACATGAAAAACTTACATTTTACAGTTTATTAATATGGAAAACAGTTATTTTAAAAAAGTTATTACCTTTTCTACTGTATTTTAATCAAATAAATTATTTCAAAAACATCTAAAAAATCATACTGATCCCAAACTTAGTATATATGATGAATATTAAAATGTTGTAAATATTATATAAAATTATAAAAAAATATGTAATTTTAAAACATTGTAATATTATAAAAAAAATGAATCAATGCAAAACCCTGTTCTTTCATAATGTCAAAGCTAAGTTAAATATAATTTCATGAGTCAGAACAGTGGGAGATGGTTACATTCTGCTTTGTGCCAAAAATTCTCAGCGACGTTTACACAAGACATTATAGATGTTATTGTGGTTACATTAAATCATCTTGTACATGGCTAGAATATTTAGCCTCTGATGTTTCACGGCTTCCATTAGACATCTGTGATGCATGTTTCCCCTCAGTGCACCCACAATGTTTTTCTCTCTCCTCTTAAAAAAAAAAAAAAAGATAAGTGCATCAATAGAGGTAAAGGGGGTCGTCATGCCGCGGAAACTGCATAGCTGGGAATCGCCAAGGTGCTATCGTTTTTCCAGCACCCACAATGTGGCCCTTGTGTCTCAGGTTGGGCCTCTGCTGAAAGGCAGCCCACATACCTGCAGAGTCACGTTCTCCCAATGAAGGAGCCCTTTGAGCTTGGCCACCGATCCTCACCAATTCCACATGTGCCTTATCAGGCCCCCTGCAGTGCCGACTAGAGAAGAGCTCCATTTAAGATGCTGTTCACATGCTGTTTCCTACTCTTTACTACATAATAGTTTTTTAGAGTATGCATCTATAACTGTTCTAAATAATTTGAAAGCTCGTCTGCACTCCAGAAGGTCATTGCTGTTTTTCTGCCAAATTCCTTTTCTTTTTTGTTCTCTCAGCCTTTGGTGTCCTTGAAGTTTTAGCTTTAAATTATGTAAGCGCCACAGATCCCAGGTGTTTCGTCAATGCATGCACATTTGCAAGTGCTGACAAGTGGCAAAGGGAATGACCGCTTTGTTTATTTGATCTGCCAAAAGGGCAGTTTTGGCCCTCAAAAAAAAAAAAAAAGCATCCACATTCAATAATGAATCAGTCTGTGTTTTTTGTTAAGGGCCGAACATGTAGCATTATATGCAGGTGTTGTAAGACTTGACTCAGTGCGCACTGACATCATGGAAACGTGATTTGTCTGCTGCAAGCTCAAAGCCGTCTGCTCTTTGATCAGCTCACGATAGGCCTTCGCAGTCTAACAAGTTAACAAGAATTGCTCATACAGTACATCCATATGGTGTTTCTGTATTACACACACTTACAGTCTCTTCAAGATCAAAGACGAATACCGGCTGTGGCAGAGTTCCCAGGAGGTAAGACTGCCTGTGAAGCTATTACTCAATAAATTTGGCTGCTGAACAGTTTATAAATGCTAGTTAGATGATTATTTGTTGATGGGTATTTTGTGTTGCAAACTGAATATTGAATATTGATATTTTAAAATCATCTTTTTCTTTTATTCAGTTTTGATCCGATTTGTTTATGATCCTATAAAATTAAAATTATCTTTCACACAAAAATAATAATTTAGTCACCCTTGTGTTCTTCTAAATAAGCATGATCTTACTTACTTTGGAACACAGAAGTAAATATCTTGATTTTTTTTTTTTTTTTTTGGTTCAAACAATACAAGTCAGTGGGATCCAATTTTGCTTTGGACCCCATTTACTTTTACTGTATGGACTGTTTTGTTTTGTTCTTTGTTTTGTTTTGTTTTTAGACCATACAGTACAAGTCAGTGCGATCCAATTTTGTTTTGGACCCCATTGACTTTCACTGTAAGGAATTATTATTATTATTATTATTATTATTATTATTATTATTATTATTATTATTATTATTTTTATTTTGTTTTGTTTTGTTTTTAGACCATACAATACAAGTCAGTGGGATCCAATTTTGTTTTGTTTTGGATCCAATTGACTTTCACTTTATGGACTGTTTTTTGTTTTGTTTTTGGTTCAAACAGTACAAGTCAGTGGGATGCAATTTTGTTTTGGACCCCATTGACTTTCATTGTGTGGACTGTTTTGTTTTTTGTTTTGTGTTTTGTGTTTGGTCCATACAATACAAGTCAGTGGAATCCAATTTTGTTTTGGACCCCATTGACTTTCACTGTATGGACAAAAAGGTTTAACATTCCTCAGAATATCGTCTTTTGTATTCCACACAAAACAAAAGTCATGCTGGTTTAAAATGACAATTGGTTTAAATGAAGACAATTTAAATTTTCAACTGAAAAAAAAAAAAGGTTTTTGAGAAAAAAAAACATTGAAGGTCTAAGGGTCTTATCAAGCCAAACGATTGGTCATTTTCTGAAAAAATAAAAAATAAAATAATACAAATTTATATACTATTTAACCACAAATGCTTTTACTAGCTTTTCATCTTTTACTAGCTCTGCAATGGACCTCAGTGACTTCACGGACATTACGTAAATTATGTTGAAAAGATCATGTGCGTTAGTTCTTTGCCTGTGTATTCCGGTTCAAAAACTAAGGGTAGAATTAAAAAAAAAAATCAAATTTTTCCTCCAACTTGAAAATCGTCTGACATTTATTTTATGTAATATGTGAAATCGAGCTAGAGCAGGAAGAGCATTTGTGGTTTAAATAGTACAGAATGAGTTTGTTTGTTTGTTTGTTTGTTTGTTTGTTTTTTTAAGACTGATCATTTTAGCTAGATAAGACCCTTATTCCTCAGCTGGGATTGCCTAGAGCCCTTTGAAGCTGCATTGAAACTGCAATTTGGAGCTTCAACCCATTGGTTGCCATTGAAGCCCACTATATGGAGAAAAATCCTGGAATGTTTTCCTCAAAAACGTCTTGGTTACGTATGGTAACCCTCGTTCCCTGATGGAGGGAACGGAGACGTTGTGTCGAAGTGACGACTAGGGGTCGCTCTTGAGAGCCCGAACACCTCTGACAGCTTTGAGAAAAGGCCAATGAAATTGGTACGCAGTATTTGCATAGCCCGCTCCGCCCCGGAGATCCGGGCATAAGAGGGGGGGGCTAGGCAACACTCATTGTTCTGATCTGAGGAGCCGAAGCACCCGGCTACACTCAGAGGCGGTCCGAGGTTGTGGCAAGGGGGACACAACGTCTCCGTTCCCTCCATCAGGGAACGAGGGTTACCATACGTAACCAAGACGTTCCCCGTCTGTCGTTCACGTTCGACGTTGTGTCGAAGTGACGACTAGGGGTCCCAGTTGAAAACGCCACAACCAGCGGACCGCGTCACGAGTGCATGGAGTGCAAATATTAACAGGTCTTGCGTGTTAGATAAATGTCACTCACCTCTACGTGACCTTCCAATGCCCAAGAGCTTCAGCCAGCCTTTCCTCACCTTTGGTTGAACATCTTGGAGAACATTGGGCCAGTGTCCGTCCTCCCCGGGGGGGGATGGGCACTACGGAGACCACACCCTGCCTGGAGGGAGGTATTTGTGTGGAGAATACACTTGAGGGCTCGCACTAGGGGAGCACAACAAGGGGACGATCCTGAGGCAGGCTCCGCATGAGGAGAGACTGCTGAGCTCAGGGTCGGAGACAAGTTTTGTCTTAAGGGAAACACCGCATCTCTGGGAGTATAGGTGGAGATACACACATGGGGCCGCATTAGGAGCCACTACATGTGGGGCACCAACCTAATATGAGAGTTCACAAGAGGCAACCTAACCTCATATTAGATTCTGATAGCTAGTTCCTCCGCTGAACATAGCTACGTTGCGGGTGCAACATGATGGAAATTGTCGTTCAGGGTTCACGCCAGGAAACTTACTGAACTGGGGAAGCGTCATCACCCGTGGGGAACGACGCTTCAGCAAGCTTCTACACCGTGTCAGCTTCAGGAGTTACTGGGCTTGCGTTCAGGACTCCCGAAGAGACTGGTTCTACACGCAGATTGTAGAACCTGGCAAACGTGTTAGGTGTAGCCCAACCTGCAGCTCTGCAAATGTCTGTTAAAGAGATCCCGTTCGCCAGCGCAACCGACGCTGCGACGCCCCTGGTGGAGTGGGCGTGCACCCCCAGCGGGCAGGGCACCCCTGTGGCCTGGTAGGCCAAACGAATCGCATCCACAATCCAGTGGGAAATTCTTTGTTTGGAGACAGCTTTCCCCTTCTGCTGTCCTCCAAAACAGACAAAGAGCTGACTCGACCGTCTGAAGCTTTCAGTACGTTCCAAGTAAATGCTCAGGGCACGGACTGGGCATAACAAGGAGAGGTTGGGGTCGCCTTCCTGAGAAGGGATAGCTTGCAGAGTGACCACCTGGTCCCTGAAGGGAGTGGTGGGCACTTTGGGCACATAACCGGGCCGGGGTCTCAGGATAACGTGAGAGTTAGCCGGCCCGAATTCGAGGCACGAGTCACTGACGGAGAGGGCTTGGAGGTCTCCCACTCTTTTGATCGATGTGAGCGCAGTCAGGAGAGCCGTCTTTTGGGAGAGAGCACTGAGTTCGACTGACTGGAGCGGCTCAAAGGGACCTGACTGTAGGCCCCGGAGGACCACAGACAGATCCCAAGAGGGGACAAGGCGCGGTCTGACGGGGTTCAGCCTGCGTGCGCCTTTAAGGAATCGTATAACCAAATTGTGCTTCCCAACCGATCTACCTTCCACCAGGTCGTGGTTAGCGGCAATAGCGGCTACCTGGACCTTAAGTGTTGAAGCAGAAAGGTGTCTATCCAGTCCTCCTTGGAGGAAGGAAAGCACCGTTCGGATGCCACATCTCCGTGGGTTCTCCCCCCGGGAGGAACACCAGTTTGTGAATTTGCGCCATCTGAGGTCGTACAGCCGCCTCGTGGAGGGAGCTCTCGACTGCAACAGAGTGTTTACCACTGCCAGTGGGAGATCTCTGAAATCCTCCTGGTCGCGTCCAGGGACCATACGTGGAGGTTCCAGAGATCTGGGCGCGGGTGCCATATCGTGCCCTTCCCCTGTGAAAGGAGGTCCTTCCTCAGGGGAATGCGCCAGGGAGGAACGGGGGAGAGGAGCACCAGCTCTGAGAACCAAACCCTGTTGGGCCAGTAGGGGGCCACCAGCAGGATCTGTTCTCTGTTCTCCCTGACTTTGCACAGGGTCTGTGCAATTAGGCTCACTGGTGGAAACGCATACTTGAGGAGGCCCTGAGGCCAGCTGTGTGCCAGTGCATCTGTGCCGAGGGGCGCCTCGGACAGACCGTACCACAACTGGCAGTGAGTGTTCTGTATCGAGGCAAACAGGTCGACCTGGGCCTGACCGAAAAGACTCCAGATCAGCTGAACCGTCTGAGGGTGAAGTCTCCACTCGCCCCGAAGCGAAGTCTGTCGGGAGAGCGCGTCCGCTACCCAATTGAGTTCGCCCGGTATGTGGGTGGCTCGTAGAGACTTGACATTGTTTCGACACCAAAGGAGGAGATGGCGGGCTAGCTGTGACATGCGAAAGGAGCGTACACCGCCCTGGTGATTGATGTAGGCTACAGTCGCAGTGCTGTCTGTGCGGACCAGCACGTGTTTGCCCTGAACCAAAGGTCGGAACCTCTTCAGGGCCAAAAACACTGTCAGCAGCTCGAGGCAATTGATATGCCAATGCAGCCGAGGGCCCGACCAGAGCCCTGCAGCTGCTTGCCCATTGCATACGGCGCCCCAGCCTGTGTTGGATGCATCTGTCGTAACCAAAATGCGCCTGGACACTTGTCCTAAGGGCACCCCGGCCCGTAGGAACGAAATGTCTTTCCAAGGACCGAGGGTTTTTAGACATACGGGTGTGACGTGCACCCGGTATGAACCCTGGCGCCATGGCCATCTCGGGACTCGGGAACGCAGCCAGTGTTGTAACCGTCTCATGTGCATCAGGCCCAGCGGCGTGACGGCGGCTGCGGATGCCATGTGACCCAGGAGCCTCTGAAATTGTTTGAGGGGGACCGTCGGGCTGCGTGAGAGCTTCTGGACGCAGCTCAGCACTGACTGTGCACGCTCCGGGGAGAGCCGTGCACTCATGGCAACCGAGTCTAGTTGTATACCGAGAAAAGAGATGCTCCGTACCGGGGCGAGCTTGCTCTTTTCCCAGTTGACCCGAAACCCCAGATGGGCCAGATGGTTGAGAACCACATCCCTGTGTTTGCATACCAACTCCTGAGAGTGTGCTATGACCAGCCAGTCGTCGAGGTAATTGAGAATGCGGATGCCCCTCTCCCGGAGAGGGGCAAGGGCTGCCTCTGCGACTTTCGTAAAGACGCGGGGAGACAGGGAGAGCCCAAATGGAAGGACTTTGTACTGAAATGCTCGACCTTCGAAGGCAAACCGCAGGAAGGGCCTGTGTCTTGGAAGAATCGAGACATGAAAGTATGCGTCTTTCAGGTCTATCGCCACAAACCAATCCTGGAATCTGATGCACGTGAGAATGCGTTTGAGCGTTAGCATTCTGAAGGGGAGCTTGTGAAGGGCCCGATTCAGAATCCTCAGATCCAGGATTGGTCTTAAATCGCCACCTTTCTTGGGTACAATGAAGTAGGGGCTGTAGAACCCTTTCTTCATGTCGGCCGAGGGGACCGGCTCTATCGCGTCCTTCGCCAGAAGGGTCGCGATCTCCGCCCGAAGAACCGCAGCATTCTCGTCCCGAACCTCGGTAGAGAAGATGCCGCTGAACTTGGGCGGGTTGCGTGCGAATTGGATAGCATAGCCGAGTCGGATGGTTCTGAGAAGCCAGCGAGAGAGGTTGGGTATCTCGAGCCAAGCTGTAAAACTCTCTGCCAACGGTCTCAGGGGGACCACCGACGTACCTCGGGTGGGTACGGTGTGACTGAGTTGTGGTGAAAGCCCTTTGTTCGGGGGCGTGCTGTCCCGGAGGACACAAGGTGCTTTGATCGCCATAACCGACATACAAGGATCCGTGAGAAGATCGCCTGAGCTTAGGGGATCGACTGACGGATGCGCTTGTTTCTCTGTCAAAGTATGCAGAAGCGCAAGTTTTGCGGTTGAGCATGCTTTGATGTGTTTTGGTGGCTGGGTACCCCGGAGGGACCCAGCCATGGAAGGATCGACCATCGGAACCGACAGACAAGGATCCATCAGAAGATCGCCTGAGCTCAGGGGATCGACTGATGGATGCACTTGATTCGTCAAAGCATGCCGAAGCGCAGGCCCTGCGGTTGAGCATGCTTTGATGTGTTCTGGTGGCTGGGTACCCCGGAGGGACCCAACCATGGTGGGTGTACCGATCATCGTAACCGACAAGGATCCAACGGAGGACCGCCTGAGTTCAGGGGGTCGACTGAAGGATGCACTTGGTTTGTCAAAGCATGCAGAAGCGCCTGAGATGCGGTCGAGCATGCTTTGACGTGCTTCAGTGGCTGGGTACCCCGGAGGGACGCAGTCGCACTGGTTTTTACGCCCAGAGAAGAAAGAAATTGCTCTTAAATTGACCATGTGGTGGCTGTCCGCCGTGAGGCAGACAGCCAGGATGGAGCCGAAGCCCACACTCGTCCCCTCGCCGAGTGTGGATCTAGACAGGTCAGCAGATCTCTCTCCCCTGGGCGGCTCACTTTAGGAGCGCTTCGAAGCCTGATGAGGGTTCCTAGCGGCCTGAAAATGAGCTAACGGCGCCACCTTCTTGCGAGAACTCGACGGCAAGGCTGGTTTGGGTGCAGGACCAGCCTGAGGCGGGCCCTGAACCAGTCTGGAGAAATGGGGGCGTCAAGAAAGCGAACTTTCTCAGTGTCCTTCATTTCCGCCAGATTTAGCCAAGGGTGGCGCTCCTGGACCACCGTAGTGGACATCGCTCTACCCAGAGCCTGCGTTGCGACATTTGATGCTCGGAAGCATACACAGAACTGAACGCAGTTCCTGCGACACTCTGGGGCGAGATCTCCCTCGTGCAGATCTTATAACACTTTGCCTGGCAGCCAGCAGGATGGCAAAAGTGTGCGTGGTGGACACAACCTGTCCAGAAGACGTGAACCCCTTCACGCTCTGGACGAGAGCCTACGTGGTCCCACCAGGGGGCAGGGCATCAGATATGCAGGCGCTGTACTGAAGCGCCCACCCGCCTGGAGAATCCACGAAGCCTCTCGCGCTGGACCGCCATCGAGGGAAATGAGGGAGGAGGACCTGATATATCGTGTTTCAGCCGAAAAAAAAGGCCTATCACGATATAGTCAATCTCGTACGTTACCGAAGCCATGAACACACAGGATGAGGCGGAGGGTTTTTTTTTTTTTCTCACTCAAACCTGATGTGTTTCGGTTATCTTGTTCAAGCACGCCCACCACTTCAGCGTCTGCTCAAACTGAGACTCGCTCCCCAGCTTGCTCAGTCGAAGCATCAGCTTCCCATGGTTTAAGTCCTCCCTCCGATGCTGCAGCCAACCTCTCAACCAGCTTTTAAGGTTTTGAACAGAGTAAAGTTGTAAAAAGAACTAATAATCTGTCCAAAAACCTAAACGGGGGTCGCGAGGAACGAGCGATCCGCGGGGGGAAACCCGGCGGAACTAACTCATTTCCTATTGCTCGCCATCGACGCACATCGCAGCGGCCCTCGTACCCGGAAGTAGAAGGGCCGAACGGAAGCGGTCGCGGTGAGCCGCGGCTTCGCGGCTCGTGAGCAGCAACCCATAGTTATGTTCCCTTCCGCAAGCAGAACACAAACTATCAACGAAGCGATGTATCAGCGTGAGACTAGCTCAACCCTGAGCACAACGATCGTGCCGATTGTTATTGTTTACGAGGAAACCGCAACCAGGAAGACACGGACGGAAAGGCAAATGTAAACACAATCCATCCGTGTCGGCTCTTTCAGAGAAATTACTCCTTTTCAGGAGGAAAAGCTCTTTAGAGATCGTCGTCGAAGCACCCAGGGGTATTCTCGCTTACCAAGAGAAGGGTTAAAGGGAGAGACCGCTGCTCGTGCCATAGATCCAACGACGAAGAGGTGAGTAATGCTGTTTTCCCCTAAGAGAATACTGCATTCGGCTCCGAAGAAACAGAACAATGAGTGTTGCCTAGCCCCCCCCTCTTATGCCCGGATCTCCGGGGCGGAGCGGGCTATGCAAATACTGCGTACCAATTTCATTGGCCTTTTCTCAAAGCTGTCAGAGGTGTTCGGGCTCTCAAGAGCGACCCCTAGTCGTCACTTCGACACAACGTCGAACGTGAACGACAGACGGGGAACCTTAATTTCAATGCGTCTTGAACATCTTGTATGCCATAGGGATGAGTGAATTATCAGGAAATGTTAATTATAGAGTGAACTAATCCTTTAAATCTGACAAATAATTTAAAATATGTTTGATTATTGAACATAATAGGGTGTAAAACATTGCACTCAGTGTTGGCCAATTGGATGAGTGTTGTGGAGGTCACCAGAAGCACGGTACTGGGGTTGAGTCTAATAGACCGCAGCGTGTGGCTTGTCTCTGTGGAATCGACTAAACGGTTGATGAAGTATAGAAAACAAACTTGAGGCTTCTTGCTCACGTCACTTACTGAGGGCTACAGCCATCTGGGCCTTACTGCAGCCTTGCTTCTAGGCATAAATCATCACAACCACATATACACACATGCAGACTACTTGGCTCCCCAGGTCACGCCGGAGATCAGGTTAAGATTTTTTTTCTTTCTGAGAGGAAGCCGTAATAGTGTGATCAAACTCTCAAGACTAAAGAACAAAAAAAAAAAAAAAAACTGAGGGAAATGGATGGAATGAGAAAGAGATGGACAACAAAAGGGCAGACATTCCAGCTGTCGAAACTTTGTTGTTGGCATAGCAGCTTGAAGATCCAGGCCTGGCTACCAGACATGACTAGAGCTGTGAAAACAACTCAACTCGTTGAAGATCCTCTCTCCACACTTCGGCTGGACTGTCTTCGCTCAGATCACCCCACGGGCACAAACGCGCTCACCTCAGCTCACGAAGCTCGATTACATAAGACAGGAAACCACATCCTGGGGCCCACCAGCTCCTTTCCTAAGCTGCAAGGATATTTGTGCTTTTTACCGCTCCACCCTCATTAACTAGATTAGGCTAGGGCTAAGCCTGTGCGCAGAGCAAGGCTGGCCACTAGATTAACCTTCTCATGGTCTCAGACTTGCAACACTTCAACTTTAACTCCTTTCTATCTCCAGCTTTCCTTTGGACTCGAGCAGAAACAGATGTTCACTTCTGCTCCTCTTTGGCGCTGTGCATTTCCTCCAGCCACGTGCTTTCACTCCGTCATTACAGTCCAGAAGCAACAGATGTTCCTTAATCTTGACTTTGTGTTTTTGCCACAATGGTAATAGTTTCCCACATTCACTCTCTTGCAACATACGAGTCACAGAGGAAGGTTATGCCCTGAGGTCACTTCGATAACACCATGCGATGGAGCAATAATGGGTGACGCAGCTTGGGGAAACCAAATCAAATGAGAAGGTCAAGAGCAGATAAGACCTAGTAACCGGATGCAAGCTCTCCACCTAGTTAAACATGACCTTTTAATTATCTGCTTGATACAGTTGGCAAACAAGAACTCTCGCCTATCTTATGAGTCTGGGTAGGTTGTTTTTGTAGGAAGGTACCATAGAAAATGCTGCGAACTTGTGGTGTGTGTGTGTGAGTCTGTTTCTGAGAAGTCCCTCTCACAGCTCTTACAGTAAGACAATGTACAAACTGTGTCTGATTCAGTGGAAGTGTTGGTCTGTGCCAGGGTATTAGTGGTGGTTTCTGCTAAATGTGCATGTGAAGACAAGCTTCTCAGTGGTATGTGATTTCCAAATGGACATCCAGTTTCAACAAATAATAAGGTACAATGCAACAGTGAAAAGTTTCTTGTGTATCAAGTTCAGTAGGTCATTCTTGTTGCACATTAATGAAAGTTCAAAAGTATTCAAGACATTAAGATGTGGTATAAAAAGCGTGCAAACTACTAATTAAATAAGAATTAGAATAGAAGTAGGAATAATGATTTAGTATTCAATTAAATAAGGATGCACAAAGTGGACTTGCACCTGTGGAGATTGCATCCAGAGCAGGTCTCCCTGGTTCAATCTCTCTGTAGCTCTCAGTAGTCTCGTTCCCTCCACCTCTCTCCTTTCCTCTCTATCCCTCCTTTCTAGCCTCTGCCAACTTTCTCCATTCTTTCCAGTTCCTTTCCAGGAAGTGCTGGCGTATCCCTGTATCCCTTGGCAGTAGTGAGGCCATGCATCTCTGCTGTGAGCGAATGCCACTGAGAGTCCCTCTGGAGATAGCTAGAGACATGGAGCTAGCACACTAAAGGCGAGAGACTGATGCTTGGCAGTTGTGGAAAAACAGGAATCCATTCTGCTGAAGGGGCTGGTCTCTGATACTAAAACGAAAGCAAACAATCGTTTATCAGACATTTACACATGCACACAGCTTACACTATCAATCCTACCTGTGCTTTTGTAGAAAATCAAAGAGTAAATGAGCACGCTAACATCTGGAGCTCTTGCTCTAAAGGTTTTGACAGAATGTCTACATGTCCTCATTTTAACCTCTCCGAAGTAGGCTGGCCAGTTTAGTCTGGTGCTAAACGATGTGGAGTGGAAGAGGCAGTGCACTGCTGGTGTTTAAAAATTGTAATCAACAAGGTGATTTTACTCGTACAGTGTGGTTTTGAAAGACACATTGACTGAAATGCAGCCAGACAGACAGACAGCGACCGACAGACATTCTCTCTTTCTAGGTAGATAGACTTTCTCTTTTTAGACATGCACAAAAAGACAGACAATATAGAGAAGCAGACAGACTGTCTGTCTAGATAGTTAAACTGAGTATCACTACTAAATCTTAGTAGACAGACAGATTATCGAGACAGATACACACATAGATAGACAGATATACAGACTAACTAGACAGACATGCTTTCTGTCTAATAATAATAATAATAATAATAATAATAATAATAATAATAATAATAATAATAATAATAATCTTTCTATATAGACAGAAAGACAAATGGATAGACAGACTGACAGAGTGTCTAGGCAGACAAATAGACAGCTGTAAAGACTATCGAAACAGACATACTCTTTGTAATTAGATAGGCACACAGGCTATTAATGCTTTTACTTGCTATCGGAATTATCATAAATACGGAAGTTGGACATGAACAGCCTCTCAAGTCATATTTACAATTGGGAAACTCAGAGATAATTTTGATACCAGAGTTTCTGAGTTGGGCAGGTCATCAACATGGTGGAAGAGATAAAACAGCTGTCGTACTGTAACGTTTTATTTGTTTTTCCCACAGCATTTCCCACATTTTCTTCTGAAGCTAAAGTCATGTATATTTACATATACATTAGTGGCCAAAATTGTTAGAAAACACTATTAGTTCCACCAGCTAAATGGTATTAAAACCTTTTGCTGTAGTGTGTCAGTAGGAAATATCATTTTACATTTCCAAACATTAAGACGTTGCCACAGTCCTTCTGAATTTAGTTTGTCTTAGTTTGTTCTCTTTCTTCATGTCATTCCAGACAGACTGGATTATGATGAGATCAGATCTCTGTGTGGGGCACTAGCTAGTGAAAATACTAGTGTTCTAATCATTTTGGCCACCACTATATAAATAACCATTTGATGCATATTGTATGTGCCAAAATAGCATTTATATGACTGAAATGTAGGCATCATTAGCAGGCATCATTAACTTGTTGAATATTAACTAAATACCTTCTGTACCTTTTGCAAATACAATCAGAGTTTATTAAATTAAATTTAAGTTGTATGTCCTGGCTCTTCCAAGCTTTATAATGGCAGTGAATGGGTGCTGAGATTTTGAAATCCAATAAGGTGCATCGGTCCATCATAAAAAGTGCTCCACACAGCTCCAGGGGGTTAATAAAAGCCTTCTGAAGTGAAATGAAGCTTTTGTGTTTGAAAAATATCCATATTTGTGATCCTGGACCACAAAACCTGTCATAAGTGTCAATTTTTTAAAATTTAGATTTGTAGAGAGAGAAAATGTCCCTTTAAAATGTCCAAATTAGGTTCTTAGCAATGCATATTTCTTATCAAAAATTAAGTTTTTATATATTTACAGTAGGAAATTAATAGAATTAGGAACTTAATATCCTAATGATTTTTGGCATAAAAGAAAAATCAATAATTTGGACCCATACAATGTATTTTTGGCTATTTCTACAAATATACCCCAGCGACTTAAGACTGGTTTTGTGGTCCAGGGTCACATTTAATCTTTATGAACTATAATCACTAGCTTTCACTAACTGTTGTACTGCATTCACAAGAGAGTGGCATTCCAGTGGATGACGTAAGACGTAGGTGTTGCGAGAACCAGGTTTTATTTAGAGTAAAGGAAAACCAGTCTTGTCTTGGCTTATGAAATCCACCAAATTTTTTCTTTACAAATTCTCATTTTTGAACTTTTAATTTATGATCTGTGTTTTGTTTTGCTCTCTTCTGTAAACTGTTTGTCACTTCTCACCGGAGCTTACGCTACACCTAGAGGTCTTCACGGGTCCACTTAGATCCGAAAACCCAAGCAAGTTCGGGTTTAAAACTTCTACGAGTCCCTCAGACATGAGTCGGGTTCTATATTTGTGGGCAAAGTAATGGAGCAGTGGCTAAATCAAACAGTATGGCACTGGGATTTTTCCTGACTGACTGCTGGCTTGCACACGTCAATGCTGTTTACTTTTGGGTCCAGTCAGGTTCGAAAATAGCCTAAATGCCATTGGGTTGGTTCGGACTCTGGTTTAATTTCTTTGGGTCTTTTTCAGGTCAGGTTTCTCTTTTAAAAAATTTATTTCTGCATGTCGGGTTCAGGTAAGAAGTGATTTGGGTCGATTTGGGATAGATAGATAGTATTACACACTGCATGTCTGTTTTGTGCACGAGTGGCAGTGTCAGTGGTATGTTGGTGTGAGTGTGAGAGCGAGTGCTTGTGGCAGTGGTTCTCAGGGAGGCACAGGTTTGTGTGAGAGAGGGATTAGACAGCCAGCTGTTGAGCAGATGGAATGTGTGCTATGTGGAGATGAGGACGATTTTGAGCCTGCAACTCTTTCTCTCTCTTCCTCCCACACACCCTCTCTCCCTCACTAACCCATTATTAGTGTCATTTTCTGCAAAAGTGTGTATGATTTTTTTTTTTTTTTTTTTTTTTTTAGTTTGATCACCTGGCAATATACTCTTTCCTGCAATGCCTTAAAAAAATCAATATCTATTTAAACAAAGAGCTTGTGTAATACCAGAAAATCCCAAATATAGTTTGATTTCCAGGCAGTCTAGTCATCCTTAGCGTGTTCTGTTAGTACAGCCACAACCTCAGTTTGTCTTTCCTAATGATCATCTGGTTGACTGAGCCATTGCTTGGTCATTTTTCAAAATTTTTTTATGGACTCACAGCACCTCTCTGGTCCTGTAGACTTGGTGTGTGTGTGTGTGTGTGTGTAACGACCGTCCCTAATCAAGAATGTGCAGTTTCGTCTCACTCCACCAGGGGGCGGAAGTGATCAATGTGCGCATGTTTCTGCTCAAAGATGAATGAGTCCACAAAAGAACTCTTTCTTTTCAGGGTGAATTGCATGAAAAATTCCAGGAGGCTTTAATCTAAAAGCAAACAAACAAATCGGTCCCTCTAACAGAATTGGAAACTGTGAAACTTGTTTATGTCTGACTGATCAGCCCTCCTGATAGCAGCAGCCTAGTTTCTCTGTCTGCAACCCGTATTCAGGATTGAAGCTAAAAGATGTGAGCTGTTTTTAAGCGCTTGTTGCAGTTGTACAGTGCACACACATTTACAAACGCACGCACAGACATGTGGGTGTAGTTACTGGCCTGACCGTTTGGCGTCTGCAGCTCTGTGGGTGTTCTTGGAGACTTTTTTTTCCGATAGTCTGCGAATTCAGTTTTGGATGTTTACCTAGCACCTCCTTATAAACACACGCACGCTCTCATTCACATAGAGCTAAACACCCAAACACTCCACTCACACTGCAGCTCTAGACCACTGTCAGAATGTTTCCTGCCGTCCAAAGAGAGATTTCCATGTTGGTTTAGAGAGTGTTGTGGGGTCAAATGTGAGCTCTCTCATGACTCATTTAGAGCATGAACTTTATAACCTTTGACCTTCAGGTTTTTAACTATGCGACTGGTCTAAGGGCAGTTGCTAAGGTGTTCAGAGTGTTTTTAGCATGTTGCTATGTGGTTGCTAGTGAGTTATGATTGTTTGTTAGCAAGCATCCAAGGCTCGGCTGGTTACCATGGTCTAGTTAGCCCCTGCTGGTAGATCCTGTTACTACACCATCTGGGTAATATAAATTGTTTATTAATAGCTGAAACCTGTGTGGTGTTTGCAAGCTGCATATTTATCACATAAAAATACTTCTTTATAATAAGCATAATACTAAGATTGATGCTTTGTTTTGCTTTGTTTTATGTTTTTGTTTGGTTTTGCTTATTTGGTTTACTTTCTTGTTTGTGTTTGATTTTTGTTTAGATTTTTGTTTGGTTTTGCTTATTTGATTTGATTTCTTGTTTTTGTTTTTTTGTTTTGTCTTGATTTTGCTTATTTGGTTTTGTTTCTTGTTTGTTTTTGATTTTTGTTTATGTTTGTTTGGTTCTTATTTATTTTTGATTCAGATTTTAGTTTAGTTTTGGTTTGGTTTTGTTTCTTATTTGTTTTTAATTTTTGTATATATTTTATATTTTTGTTTGGTTTTGTTAATTTGGTTTGCTTGCTTGTTTGTTTTTGATTTTTGTTTTAGATTTTAGTTTTTGTTTGGTTTCTTTTGTTTTTGATTTTTGTTTAGATTTTTGTTTGGTTTTGCTTATTTGGTTTGGTTTCTTGTTTTTTGTTATGTCTTGATTTTGCTTGTTTGGTTTTGTTTCTTGTTTGGTTTTGATTTTTGTTTAGATTATAGATTTGCTTGTTTTGCTTTGTTGTTTTGATTTTAGATTTTCGTTTGATTTTGATTTGTTTTTTTGTTTTGTTTTTTATTTTTGTTTTCATTTTAGATTTGTGGTTTGGTTTTGCTTGTTTTGTTTTTCTTCTTGTTTATTTTTAATTGTTTGTTTTGGTTTGGTTTGCTTTGTTGTGATTTGTTTTTGTTTAGATTTTTATTTTGTTTTGGTTTTGTTTTGGTTTTTTATTTTTGTGTAGTTTTTTGTTTTGATTTGTTTTGGTTTTCCTTGTTTGGTTTTGTTTCTTGTTTGGTTTTTATTTTTGGTTTTGCTTATTTTTTTGTTTTTGTTTAGATTTTTGGTTTGGTTTGGTTTTGCTTGTTTGGTTGTTGTTGTTTTTTTATCTTTCTTTAGATTTTAGATTTGGTTTGGTTTTGCTTGTTGGGTTGTTGTTTTTTTATCTCTCTTTAGAATTCAGATTTAGTTTGGTTTGTGTTGAGCAGAGGTTAGTTTATGAGGGTGTGCAGTGTTTTTTTGTCTTGTCATCTGCCACTTAAAAAAACTGATTACAGCTGCTTAGAAAGGTAATAGCACACCTCTCCTCAACATCCAGGGGTTTCGCTCCAAAGTTGACTTTGGTCACATATTTTCTTTTCCCTTTTCCATTTCACTTTCCTCCCTTTCTGTCATTTTTATTCACTTCTTAGTCCCTTTTTTCACATTCCTTATTCTCACCCCCCTTTTTTCCGCTCTCCCGTCTTTGACCTTAGCCTATAATTGAAGGCAGAAACTCCTCTCCACCCCAGATATCCAGAGAGACACAAGGAAGAGGAAAATGAAATTATTCAGCAGCATGCACAATAGAATTAGACAGCTCTACTTTTAAAATGAGAGATGTTTGTTTCTTTCTTCCTCTTCTATCATCTTCTCTTCCTCCTATTTGTTTTCATTTATATATTGTAAAGCAGCAGTTATTCAGAACGTGGCAGGAGGGCGAGACAGAAAGTGAACAGCTAGCCTCGATTGTACGGCTCCCCGTGGAGGCTGCATGCGTGAGAAACAGAAGTGAAGCTTTGGAAAGTCGAATGCTGTGCTTGGCAGCAGCAAAACTGAAAGAGTTTCCCTCTGAGGGCAGGAGCGGAAGGAGAGGAGAGGATGGACACACAGGAAGTGAACCTGGTGACTAGTTAAGGGTGACTTACAGACCTTATGAAAACTGCATAATGAGCCCATGTTTTTTCCTGTGTTAAATATGAAGTTTTAGTAGGACATGTCAACATTCTTGTCTGTTTTTGGAGCCATGTTGCAGCCATGCACCTTGATTTGGCTAAAAGCTACAAAACACCAATCTTGCTTATAGACTGTGACTCTACAAAGATGACTCCATCTTTCGTGTTAAGGAGGATTTAATGGCAAGAGGAAGGCGACCTCATATTCTTCCACATCTGCACTATTACTCATCACTACTCAGTAATAACTCAATTTGTCACCCACACGCACGCACACACTTACACACAGCATTAGTAAGGTTTCTGTCTCTCGGGGAAGCCAGCGTTCCCTGTGCCTACCTCCCAGGGTCATGTTAAGGTGATTGTGTATGACATCACTGTTGCCATGACTCATGAAGGCCCAGAGGCGTTGTGAACTCCTAGTGTCCTCTTTACTCTAGAAATAAATACACACATCAATCATGCACATGTAGTGTATTTGGGTGGATGACAAATAATGGTTTTGTGAACCAGGGTTTTTCTTTTTTTTTTTTTTTTCAATTTATGTATTATTGGTGCTGTGACTGGACAGTTATCACTATATTCCATGTAGTCTCACAATTAATATGAAGACAAAAAGTTTATATCAATTTCTATCATTTATTAAAAAAAAAAAAAAAAAAAAAAAAAAAAAAAAATATATATATATATATATATATATATATATATAGATAGATAGATAGATAGATAGATAGATAGATATTTTTTTTTTTTTATTAGTATTATTTATTTCTCAATCATGGGGGTGAGACCCAATAAGGAGCCTTTGAAAACTTCCAGTGGGCTCCAAATGTCTTAACTTTAAATTTGAGTTATTTTAAAAATCTTAAATAAAATGTATTTTAAAAAATTTAAATTGGTGTTTTTCTATTTTAATAAGCTTTAAAAAATTTATTTATTCTTGTGATAATGAATTTTTAGCATCTTTATCCCAGTCTTTAGTGTCACATGATCCTACAGATAATTTTAATATGCTGATTTATTATCAATATTGGAAACACTGCTTAATTTTTATTTTTTTTTTTTTTTTTGAAGCAGTGATATTTTTTTCAGTATTCTTTGATGAATAAAATATTAAAAAGAACAGCATTTGTTTAAAATAGGAATCTTTTGTAACAATATACACTACTGTTCAAAGTTTGGGACCTTCTTTCTTCCTTTGTTTGAAAGAAATCAAGTTAAATTGATACAGTGATAGTAAAGACTTATATTGTTAGAAAATATTACTATTTGAAATAAATGCTGTTCTTTTTTAACCTTTTATTCATCAAAAAATCCTGAAATAAGCATCACAGGTTCCAAAAAAATATGAAGCATCACAACTGTTTCCAACACTGATAATAAATCATTTCTGAAGGATCATGTGGCAGTGAAGCTGATGATGCTGAAAATTCAGCCTTGCGTCACAGAAATAAATATGTTAAAGAACATTAAAACAGAAAACTGTTAATTCGCAATAATATTTGACAATATTAGTCTTTTTCCTGTATTTTTGATCAAATAAATGCAGCTTTGATGAGCATAAGAGACTTTGAAAAACGTAAAAAAAAAATCGTACCGATCCTAAACTTTTGAACATCAGTATAAACTCAAAAATAAGCTCACAAACAACTGAGAAATTAATGGAAAATCCCTTATCCAAAAGTATGTGAACCCTAAATTCTAAAAGAATTAGAAAAATGCTCTTTACAAATAGTTTTAGATGAAATATAGTGTCATCCTGTCATTGTCAACTGCCCATTTACAAACATTTTTCTTTTTGATTCAACCGTTCATACTGACACTCTTAAAAAGGAAACTCAGAAACCGAAAGGGGAGGCAAATGTCAGTCGTTTCTCACAAGGTGAATTGCATCAGCTCGAAATGCTATGTAATCCACTCTCACTTCAGTAAACCCCTTTATCAAAAGAACAGAATTTTATAGATACCAAAGGAGGCCACACACATGAGCTTCTCAGTATGCGCTGATTTACAATGCTGACATCCAGAAAGTAAAATCAAGTAAGAGTTTACCTCCCAGAGGAGAAAAGTCTACTCTTATGAAGGCTCATGTGGATCCTGTGGAAATTATAAATCTGGGGTTAGTGGTCAGTTGTGTGTGTGTGTGTGTGTGTGTGTGTGTGTGTGTATAACCACATGAGGCAGTAAAGATTTAAAGGTATTCTGTCAGACTGTCTGTCGCTGATGATCTGGTAGCTTAAGTGAGCTAATCCGGCCTTGGGAACATGAGGTAATTGAGCATTTTTTCCACGTGCGGATTTCACTTTGGCATGGGAGTTGCATACGAGTTATGGACATGATTTGGTATCGAGACATATAAGCAAAAACTCCAGACTGCTCAAGTGTCCGCTAGGCCAGCGCTCTTTCAGTGGGCTCTACAGGGTCTGCAGGCTCCTCTGCGGTTCTGGAAAATTTTCCAATGTCATGTGCAAAAAGTTGTAATTGACACAAGGCAAAAAAATGCCTTCTGTTTCTTAGTTTTCTACCACGTTGGTGTTTTCTCCTCAAATTGGTTTTGTTTTGTTTTTCATCAAGTCAATTACCTGGCGAATACTAGTGGTTACAAAAATAGTTCACCTTGAAGTTCTTTATTTTTGTGTGAACTATCCCTTTAAGACAATATGCTTGAATCTCCTGCTCGGTTTCTGACGTTAATCTGACCCCTGCTGATTCGTAATGGAATAACACATTTTTGTTTTTCTGTTTTTCTGTCTCTTCTCCTCTTTCTCTTGCCTGCAGATCATGATTCAGAAGCAAAGAGAGTTCAGGATGTTCTCTCGGGAATGGAAAAACCACAGGTGGGTCTGGAATATGAGTTACAAACCCCACAAGTGAAAAATACTAATGGTTTTAATGTTGTCAGATAAACAAGATGTCCTTTATTGGCCAAAGGAAAGTACAGGCTGTAAATGTAAGCACATATAAAAACAACATGACATGTTTAATTATTTTAATATGTCATAAGGGGGACATTTGGTAAAAGTCACAGTGATCTTTTCAGATTTGTTCCAAACTGTTCCCATTGCAGCCACATGGTGGCAGCATTTTGTTTCGTTTTTATGGTTCACTGTCAAGCAGTGGTTGATTGGGTGAACATTTCCATCAAAACAATGTTTTCTGACCGATATGTTTTGCTCTGTTCTTTTCCCATCTGTTCACTCAGCCTGCTGCTCTTCCTGTTGTTCAATTCAGGAGTATCTAAGGACACCCTGTCACTTTTAAGTGATAATCTATCAGTGAAACTAGACCACAGTCATCAATCATCTTTTCTGTTTTGAGTTTTAGTTTGCATTTGTTTGTTTGTGTTTGTGTGGGTGTGATATTTGAGCAGCTGTCTCATTTATATTAATCTCTCATTATTATTATAATATTAGTGACATTAAGGCAGCTTAGAAGAAAATTAGTATGTTAACACTGCAAATAAAACAAAAGGTCTAGACAGACAGAAATTGTTTTTATTATATTTGATAACAAAAAACCATTTGTCTATACATTACATTATACACATCTGACATTGAGTTTGACAAAAAAAAATCTAAAAGAAATGAATACTTCATCTTTTAATTGATCACAAGTTACAGTAAAGAATCTTGACAAAATGCCTCTCACTTTCCACAAAAATGTTAAGCATTTAAAATGATGTAATGATGTAAAATAACATTTTATGTTTAAAAAAAAAATAAATAATAATAATAATATATATATATATATATATATATATATATATATATATTTATTAGGGCTGCCAAACGATTAATCGCATCCAAAATAAAAGTTTATGTTTACATACTATATGTGTGTTTACTCTGTATATTTATTATGTACATATAAATACAAACACATTCATGTATATATTTGAAAAAATATTTATATGTGTATATATATATTTACACCTGTATACAATTTATATTATAAATAAATATACATATTTTAGATATAAATCCAAAATATTTTTCCTTAATTTATACATACATGTGTATGTATTTATATATACATAATAAATATACAAAGTACACAGACATATAGTATGTAAACATAAACTTTTATTTTGGATGCGATTAATCGTTTGACAGCACTAATATATATATATATATATATATATATATATATATATATATATATATATATATATATATATATATATATATATGTGTATGTGTGTGTGTGTGTGTGTGTGTGTGTGTATATATATATATATATATGTATGTATATGTGTGTATACATATACATACATACATACATACATACATACACACACACACACACACACACACACACACACACACACACACACACAAAAAATCAAATTTATTGCTGTGATCAAAGCTACATTTTCAGTATCCTTACTCTACTGTTCAGTGTCACATGATCCTTCAGAAATCATTCTAATATGTTGATTGATTATCAGTACTGGAATTGTGCTGCTGCGCTGTAATATTTGTTCGGAACCTGTGATACTTTTTTGTAATAATAAGAATAAAAAAGTAAAAAATAAAAAAAAAGTTTTTTTTTTAACAATATACACTACCATTTAAAATTTTGGGGTCAGTACATTTTCTTTCATTCTTTTTTTTTTTTTTTTTTTTTTAGAAATTAAAAGTTTTATTCAGCAAGGATGTGTTAAATTGATAAAAAAGTGATAGTAAAGACTTCATCAAAGAATACTGAAAGTATCACAGGTTCCAACTCTTGCCAACATTGATAATTCTAATAATAAATCAGTATATTAGAATAAACACTGAAGGATCATGTGACACTTAAGACTGGAGTAATGACTGCTAAAAATTCAACTTTGCATCACAGGAATAAACTATTTAAAAATATTTTAAAATAGAAACTGTTATTTAATACTGTAACAATATTTCAAGAGATTTCTTTTCTGTATTTTGATCAAATAAATAGTCTTGATGAGCATATATGACTTCTTAAGGGTGTTCAGACTTGTAGTTCGGTTTGGTTGGTTCATTTGGTCTGGACCAAAAAGGAAAATGAACTATTTGGTCGTGACTGGCATTTTTTACAGCAAACCTAAGGATGTTAAACCTAAAGGCGTAGTGATACATTCACAACCTGATTGGTCAGGCAGAGTGATGTATATTCTGTGATGGAACTCAGCGAAAGCTTCAAACAAAAGGAAGAGGTACGTTAGATTTACCGCTTTAAGTCGAATATACCTAATGCCATGTGCTGGATGAAGCACGCTCGTTGTGTGTATATGATTTTATTTTCACCAACTGCGAATTCACAGAGAGATCATAAAAGGCACCTCCTCATTGCTCCACGTTTACCCTCTGCTCATTTTGCTTTGGATACACCACTTCTTCCCATCATTAAATCATGTCGCATTTTATCATTACTTCCTGTTCTTGGTTCGTTTAGAAGTACTTGGTCCATGTTGTGTTCATATTTCATTCGAACCCCACCAGAGTTTGTTTGGAAGCAGAAAAACCATTACAAGTCTTACTGATCCCAAACGTTTGAACCAGCCATTTCATTAATGGGAGAAAATGCAGGCACACAGAAGGAATATACCATGATGGATGCAGGAGGCAGGGAGACTGAAAAACGTCTGTGGCTTAATGTGTCTCAAGATGAGGCATTCTGGAGGGCTGTGTGGGACTGGAAGTAATGGACTTCAATTTGCCCTCATCCTGATGTCTGCAAAAGCCTGTGATGGAGCTCAGTTTCTTCATGAGCTTAAATTTAGCTGGTGTAGCTCTTCCAGCATATCACAAAACTTTATTTATTTATTTTTTTTACTTATGACAGTTCTTACAAATCTAAGCAGATGTAATCATAATTTAAAACTTTTGAACAGAACAGTAGGTGGCACTGTCACCAAACATGTTACCATTAAGGGCTTCTAAGGTCACATACCAAATTCCATTTCGATGTGTCAAAGCTTTGCCAAGACAAAGCATGACTTCCTGTTGAGGGTCCTCACCGAGTCACAAGAAAAGAGTCCACATTAACAACAACGAACCTGTATGGTCTATACATTTTTTTTCTATACTTTACTATTCTGTACCATTTTCTATATATGAAGAGTTCAAATGCAGCACCAGCTAAAAGCCATCTCGGTCAGAAATGAGATAATGATACTGAATGAATGCTCTTGGCACGTATTATACATCTATCAAATACTTTTACTTCAAACCTGCTCAAATCCCACCCTCAGCCCAATCAGAAGTACCAGTACTTACATAGAAACCTATATATCGGAGCCTGATAAAAATGCATTTTTTAGAGAAAGATGTCAGATGGATTTAGAGGCTTTTGCATCTAAACTCTTCATATAACTTTCTATGCCAAAAGAAGTATCATGGTTTCCACAAAATATTAAGCAGCACAACTGTTTTCAATATCGATGATAATGTTTCTTAAGCTCCAAATCAGCATATTAGAAAGATTTCAGAAGGATCATGTGGCATTGAAGACAGGAGTAATGATGCTGAAAATCCAGCTTTGCCATCACAGGAATAAATTACATTTTCAAAAATATTAAAATAGGAAGCCGTTCTTTTCAAATTGTAGCGATATTTCAAAATATTGCTTTCTTAACAGTATATCTGATCAAATTAATGCCATTTTGATGTGCATAAGTGACGTCTTTCAAAAACAAGTCTTTCCAACCCCAAACTTTTAAACTGTATACGCCTCTGAGCTTTTCACTTTGGTGAAAGTGTTAAAGTATCTCTGTAAGAAAGCCGAATCTAATGGCAACCGGTTTATTGAGAACATATTGCTGTAGCTTCAGAAGTGCCGGCGGCAATGCTAGCTGTGCACATCCGAGGGCAACAACCATCACTTATCTACAGACATACTTTCACCTGCAGTTACTCTTGCCGCAGTACAGATTGTGTTTGAGAGCTATTTGGTTCAGGCATTAGATTGCTTCTGCCTGACTGAAGCTAACCTGAGACGTCTGCAGCTCATTCATGTCAGCATTATACTCTCATATGGAGTGTTACATTGAATTACGTGTTAACAGAGGAGTTATAGCCGCTCTGTCTTTTTCCATTTATACTTTGAGTTCTGTTTTTGACACATAAATGGCTTGCCTTGTAAAGTTATAAAGCTGTGTGGATCATAGGCGTAAAACTCAAATGCGAGATAGCATTAGCCTGTGGTAAAAGTTCAGAAATGTTTGTTTTATGCTCGTATAATGTAAATTACACATTCAGCCTAAACATTTTATTTTTAAATGTGAATAATTTCTTTTGCTTATTGATCCATACTACTTTATAGGCTGCTACTTTTTATCTGCAGGTCTATAATCCTGGTAGATTTTGCAAATGAATGGTTTTAAAGCTGGGTTAGCTGTATGCTAACCTCATAATGAAATGACAATCCCACAAACTCTCTTCAAAATGGCTTTTTCCTTCCAATTTTTGTCTTAAAATGGATTTGGCTGGTTTACTGAAGGTCTTTGTAGCAGCATCTGAAAGCTGCTTTTGAGAAAATCACTGTGTTTCTGGATTGTCTTTAAAATGGCATTTTTGTTGAATTCATAGTCTTTGATTATAATAGTGATTTGTGTGGTGGTGGTTGACGTGAAGTTGTTTTATAAAGTGGCGTGATCTGCACTGTGATCATATTATTTAAAGGGTACATAACATACACAGTTTCACCTAATCTCATGTTAATCCTGAGTACCTATAGAGTAGTAATGTATCCTTAATATCTCCAAAAAGTCTTTAGTTTTATTATATTTATAAAAGAAAAATACAGCTTTCCGTTTTTCTCTGAAAAAAAGCAGAACTTCAGGAGGCGCGCCATGGGCGGAGCTAAATTCGACGATCACTTGCGTTAGGATTGCCAATAAAACGCACATTTGATGCCGTTTCACTTACCATCTGCGGTTCTGAATCATTACCGGGATCTTTTATAGCTGGGACCGCTCCATCTTTCAGTATCAAACAATGTGCAAATCCAGCGTCAAACTGGTCCTCGTATATGAAACATTCATCAACAAACACTCACTTGCAAAACTCCATTGCTGCCCCGGAAAAAGGAACTGCTTCCATGGTTATAAGGAGTTCCACCACCGATTACGTCATTAATGCCACGATCGAAAAAAAACCCCAGCTGAAACTTGTACCAACCCGGAAGTAAGATTTTCGGGAAAGAAATTCTGTCATTCATCCAAAATATTTTTTTAAACTTTGGCCATGTTTAGCATGAGAATCCAACTCTTTAAGTCAAGTTTATTTGTATAGCGCTTTTCACGAAACAAATCGTTTCAAAGCAGCTTAACAGCAAATTAAACTTGAATTAAACACTGTAAACAACTCTGAATATAAGAAACACCATTATACCCCCCCTTTAAATGCCGCTGGAGGGCACATATTTAAAACAAACAAAGAAACAAAGGCATAGTTTGATGACTCTTTGATTGAGTGTGGGATCATAGGAGTTGCTGTCTTCATCCCCACAGCCGATGCAATCCGTGGATCCCAGGCAGAAATCATGTTCATTTATGAGCTAATGTATTAAATACTTATTAAGGTCAGTAATATGTAGCAGAGTGGGGCTGAAAGTCATAAAAGTGAAACGAGGACACTGGGGCAATTGCTAATGAAGGACGAGCGTGATACACAGCTCATAAGCAGCAGAGCTTTTATTATGCCACAGTCGACCTCTTCAGCTTCTTCCAGTCATGAGTATGAAGGAAAAAGCAGTGCTTTTTTTATCATACTAGATACATTTGAGTGTGTTGAAAGTTCTGTAATAATGCTACTATAAAATACATAACATATTAAAGTTCTGTAATGTAATGGGGTTTCCATGTTTTCTACAAAATAAAATTGAAAATTGAGGGTGTATGATCTTAAAAATTGTGCCTTTTAAGAAACAAAATTGAATATTTGTAAGAAAAGAGTTGCTTTGTAATATTGTATCAGGTTTTTGATGCTGTTTGTTCTGGGTTTATCAACAGGTTTTTAATATTCAAGCCCGGACAGCACGACTGACCTGGGCTCCACCAGCAGGCCTTCAGAACCGAGACAGGCACAGTAACGGACACCCCTTAACCTGCAGCTACGAGGTCACTCTCTCAGACAAGGGTCGTAACGGCCAGTACCGCGTCATCTATAGGTAAGATAGACTGGAGTAGAATCACAGAGGAGCTGTGTAAGTCTGCTCAGGATCCTTGAAAAGTCTTTATGTTCTCATAAATTAGCAGCGTTCACCACAAGGGAGCACGTTAGACATGAATATATCATCCATCGAGCAGAAAGAATCATTGGATGCAGCCTGTTCTCCCATCAGGATGTGTATGATTCAATATCCAGAGAGTGGGCAGGAAAGATAATCAGACCCCTCACACCCTGTCATCACTGCTTTGAAGCATGAGTCTCAAAGCATGACTTAAAAGCTCAAAGCTTCAGTCTTAAAATATGGTGAGAGCAGTGGTCCTGGTCCTGGTTTTTTATTAAATTATAATACAATGTAATAATATTATTGTTTAAAATTATGGGGACAGTAAAGTATTTAATATTATTATTGTTTATATGATTTTGTTAAGTAAATTAATAATTTTATTCAGTAAAGATGCTTTTGAACTTTGTTTATGAAGAAATTGTCATTGTTTCTACAAAAATATTATGGCGAATGGTAAAGTATGTACTGCTAAATTCAAATCAGGGTTTTATCCAAATATTCAAGATTTTAGTTAAGTTACATAGGGGTGTCCGATACATATTGTCTACAATAATATCCGTAATTGTTGTTTACATGATGTGCAATTTGACATTGAGTATAAACAAATATGCCCCCTATGACTTTTGTATGTCATTTATATTTCTATCATCTGATATAGGCTAGTTAATATCACACAAAGAGTAGTTTTTTTTTCTGTAAATATCAGCATGATTGCAAATGAGATATTGATTTTATAAAACCACTCCAATGAACAAGAAGTTAATTGTAATTGACTTGAATTATAGACAAAAAATCCTGTTTTTTTTCTGTTTCGTCAAGGAAAATAGTTCAACAGTGTTTTGTTACTGAATTGAACCAGCCTTTCAAACAAATCAGTTGAATGAATGACAGTGATGTTAGGTTTATATTTACGTTTTCCCTTTTTCCCCAGAATCATTTCAGATATCACTATTGAATGTTTTGTTTTCAAAACATCAAATAATTATATATGGATTTGTAACTGTAGGTTAAATGCATTCATGTCCTGCATTAAACAGTCTGTCAGAATGCACCTATATGCCACTTCATATGCAGATTCAGTACCAGTTCTGCAATGGAAACACAAATTTTGTTGAAACTGACTCTGATTAGTAACAGCCCTATGGTATCTTACTCTAAATACATTGATTTAAATTTAAGAATTTGACACAAAATATGATATATACATTTAATTATGTTAGAATAAATTGGTCTTGTAAAGGTATAAATGCCCATAAAAATAAATGTAAACCTCCTGCACACCACAACATATAAAGAATATCAAAAGCTTTGTGAGTCAGCTGTCCATGACAGTTCTTAACACCCTCAGCAAAATATAGTCTAATTATCATTATTGACAAAAATATTGAGACTATTTTGTCATTATCGTAGATAACAATGTTTTTTTTTCTTCTGAAAAGTAACTTGGTCTTATTTTTCTTCTAAAAAATGAAGTTGGTCATCTCTCAAAAACCATAAAAAGAAATCTTACTGACCCCATTATATTACTGAATATTACATTCAAATAGCATATGTGACCCTATGTGAATATCAAAGGTAAATATTTTAAAATTAAGATTTATGCATTACCTGAATATGCTTTCCATTGATGTATGGTTTGTTTGGATAGGGTGATATTTGGCTGAGATATCAGTATTTGAAAATCTGGAATCTGAGGGTGCAAAAACATCAAAAATGAAGTTCTTAGCAATGCATACTAATCAAAAATTATGTTTTAATATATTTATGGTAGGGAATGTCCAAAATATCTTCATGGAACATGATACATTAATATCCTAATGATTTTTGATATCATTTTGACCCATGCAATGTATTTTTGCCTATTGCTACAAATATACCCCTGCTACTTATGACTGTTTATTGTGCTCCAAAACATTGGAACATTGCTGCTAAAATACTCTTGATAGTGCTCTTAATTTGTTTTTGTGCGTAAATCAATTTTTCCTGTTTTCCTCACTGCTGTTGGTAACATCATGGATGTTTAAAATGGTTTTAGCATATTAAAATCATTTGTTTCCATAGAGGCTTATGTAACAGAATTGCTTCGATTTTAAATGGGACGCACTACTCGTGCTGCGTTTAAAATTGGTTTGTGCATGGTCTTTCAATTTGACCTCACGGTCGGGTAGCGCCATTCCAATCCACTTTTGAGTGTTTCCCTTTTGTTGCTTTCCACACTCAAAAAGAAAATGACACCTTATAATCTAAAAGAATGGGCCAATTTTGGAGTTGCCCCGATACGACCTCTAACAAAGTATAGTCACACCGCAAGGAAGAATGATCGCTGGAAACCCTAAAATCTGTCAAGGTGAAAACAATCACAGTTTTTTCCTTGAGCAGTTGTGCACATTAACTGAACAACATATCTTATGAAAGTCAGTTTTGCACTTTAAACACCACAACTCACCTCAAAGGTCAGTAACCATGTATCATGTATGTGTGTTTCTTCAGTGGAGAGGAGTTGGAATGCAATTTAAAAGATCTCAGACCAGCAACAGACTACCACGTACGGTAAGTGTAGCTGTCAACTTTATTTCTTGCAATCTTCTGTTAATAGAGCCCATTGTTCCAGAAATTCATGTTATTTCAGATGATAAGTATTGTCATTACAGTGATCCAATTATCTGCAGTTTTCTTTTTTTTTTTAAATAATGAAAGTTAACATTGATGAAATATTGGTCATCATTTTTAACTTCCACTTTTCTTTAATGACCTCAGCACTACCTAAATGTCTCACTAATGGTCTGCCTGTTACCTGTGATTAATTGAGCCGAAAGTGCCGTGCATCACAGCGCTGGAAAGGTCAAGATTAAATATGATGCATGTACTGTTCCTCAAAGAACCTTTCAAGCCCACATTTGATGTAATCCCTGCTGCCGCAAATAGGCACTGTTAGTCTATTCTATCATCGGGAGCTCTTGTTAGTGGAGAATCCAATGCCAGAGGTCGGTTTGCCTGGATCCTCATTAAAATGCATTGAAATTGCTGGCTGAGTTTTCAGTCGACCTTTGACCCCTGGCAGCAGTTGAACTAGTAACTGAAAATATGTTCTGATTAAGAGATGGTGGGAGACCCTCTGACTCCACAGTTAGATGTAACCCTGAATGCCCTATGTGTCCCTAAAGTTATTATTTTTCGCTCTTTAGAAATTCGAACGACCTGCTGGGAATGTCGTGTCTAGATGATTTTTGTCCTACCTTGTCCGGCACCAGAAAAAGAAATGAGTGTAGTTCTGCACTAAGCTCATCTTTTTTTAAAAGCAATTTCCCATCATTGTAAAACCAATGTGAACTCGATCAGAAAATACATTGAACTTTTGATTGTATTGTAGTGAAGTATTGAATAAGGCACAGCTGTGCTGTTGTTCCTGTAACTCAAATGGCACTAGAAGCTTCAAGGTCATCAGTTTGATTAGCGATAAAATGCACCTTGAATGCACTATAAGCTTCTCCCTGAAGTAATCTACACAAACAGTTTGTACTATAAATGTAGTAACGGTGATTTTGAATGAACTATGCCTGCTAAATTTATGTGTGTTTGTCTTTCTCAGAGTGAACGCCGTGTGCAATTCTGTGAAGGGTTCGTGCTCTGAGGTGGGGGCTTTCACCACCCACAGCAGTACCCCAGACTGCCCGCTGCCCCCTAAACTATCCCACCGCACAAAGAGCACGCTCACCCTGCAGTGG
This sequence comes from Cirrhinus molitorella, assembly GCA_033026305.1. Lineage (NCBI taxonomy): Eukaryota > Metazoa > Chordata > Actinopteri > Cypriniformes > Cyprinidae > Cirrhinus > Cirrhinus molitorella. The sequence goes on along the minus strand of CM065124.1, from coordinate 22,799,738 downwards.
AAGGTGAGACCACCGTTTATCACAAACTAGTATGGAAGTTAAAGCCATAGCTAGATATTTTCTCAAATATCAATTCTTCACTGAAAATAAATTTAGGCTTAAAGTCTGTGAAGTTTTATTACAGATGAGAACTTATTGCAAATCTAATGAGCCCGGTAGATTTAAAGGAAATGTTCCATCTTCTCTACTAAAGTATTAAAGAGATCAAGTAAGAGAGTTCAGCCAAAAATGAAAATCGTCTTCAGTTACTGACCCTCATGTTTTTCCTCAAACCTATCTAACTTTATTTCTTCTGTGGAACATAAAGGGAAAGAAGAAAAAGATCACCCTGCACTTTTCTGTATATTCTGACTATGAATGGTGAACAGGGGCCTCAAAAAATACAATAAGCACCATAAAATAGTCTATCCACCTTATTCTTCAGTGCAGAAGTAAGTGTATGGGCAAGACTTCCAGTTCACTTGCCACTGTAGGGAAATAACGTGAAGAATAACAACGTGCAGTAAATGGTAAAACTGTTTGCACTACAAACCAGTGTGCTCATAATTAAGATAATACATTTAAAAATATGGGAAGACACATTCATTTGCAATGTCAAGCAGCAAAACAAGCTGATTTGTACTGCTAAAGATAACTGGACACTGAAGAGACCGGAAGCCAGACCCATACAATTTACAAATGTGCCCACTCTTACGGGAAAAATAAGGTGGATATGACTCATGCAGTAAATTATGCTCAAAAAGACTGCACTGCTTTGATCAAAAATACAGAAAAATATTACAACTCCAGCTATTATAACTGCTTGTATTTTAATATATTTTAAAATGTAATGTATTCCTGTGATGGCAATGCTAAATTTTCAGCATCATTACTGCTGTTTAGTATCACATGGTCCTTCAGAAATCATTCCAATATGCTCATTTGGTGGTCAAGACACATTTCTTATTGTTATCAATGTTCATTTAGAAAACAAGACCAATTTGAATGTCATTATAGCATATGAGTATATAGTATTTATTACACGCCTCAGTGGAATACTCGATTCTGAAGGTATGGTATTCCCAGAAAACAACCGGTAAAAACTGCCTGCAGTCAGCGCTGTTTACTTGCTGGTATTTTTTCTTTGTGGAAACTTTGCGTTTGACTGGCTAATGAAATATTAAAACTCAATTCAATATTATGAGTATGATTATATAATTAATAATGTCATCCTGGTATCGTGGACTTGCTCTCTCCTTTCATACAACGCAGCAGCTGTCATTTTGCAACAACTATTCACTGTAATGGATTATAAAATAACTAACAAACTGGTAAGATTTTGAAATCTTTTCATCTTAAATCAATATCTTTTATCGCCATAATTATTTTATGTGGTGAAATTTTGTGGATTAAGTGACCTTAAATGTCCATCTTACTTCCTTGTAATGGTTTCTTTCAAAGAAGCTTTGCATTCAAATCTGTCAACTCAGATCAATGTTTTGTCTAATTATTTATATTTGTGGCAAGAAGCTGTGTAATAAGCACAATAATGTACATCAATCCAGTTGTTATCGCAAAATATGTTGTTTTTTAATTTTGGTCCTTTTTATAGTTTGACAGACCCCAATTACTAATTACGTTGAAGACCTTCTTCTCTCTCTTTGTGTTCAGCATAATAAAGAAAATCATAAGGGTTTTGAAACAGCATAAGTGTGAGTAAATGAATGACTGTACTGTCCTTTTAAGTAGGGATTGTTCCCAATAAGAAAGTGGTGTGGAATTCCATATTTTTTGGAGTTTACTTTAAATCCAAATAGGTCAGGAAGAGAATATAAGATTGCAGTCATTATTACAAACTAAATGTACTTTTTTTTTCTCAACACAAAGCCTTAAAGGGATAGTTTATCCAAAAATGAAGATTCTGTCATTAACTGCTCACCATCATGTCTGTCCAAACCCGTTAGACCTTCGTTCATCTTCAGGACGCAAATTAATATATTGTTGATAAAATCTGAGAGCTTTCTGACCCTACATAGACAGCAACCACTTTCAAAGCCGACATTGTTAAAACAGTCTGTGTGACATCAGTGGTTCAACCTTAAAGGGTTACTCCACCCCAAAATGAAAATTTTGTCATTAATCACTTACCCCCATGTCGTTCCAAACCCGTAAAAGCTTTGTTCGATATTTTGGATGAAAATCGGGAGCTTTGTGGCTGTCCCATTGACTGCCAAGTAAATAACACTCTCAAGGCCCAGAAAAGTATGAAAGGTGTTGATTAAAAAAAAGTGTATCTGTCATCAGTGGTTCAACCAGAATTTTATGATATGAGAATACTTTTTGTACTCAAAGAAAATAAAAATAACAACTTTATTCAAAAATTCTTCTCCTTTGTGTCACCGTAGTGCCGTCCACTGGATGCAAACAGTGTACGGTGTTCTCTGTCAGCTGCATCACGCAGATACGCTGTTTTTGATAAATCAAAGCGTAAACAACATTGAAAACACATCCGTGTGCTACAGCTGAGAATAGAGAACAGTGTACGCTGTTTGCGTCCAGTGAATACTCTCCAAAATGGCACTACTTTGATGCGGAGGAGTATTAAATTGTTGAATAAAGTCATTATTTTTTTCTTTGCGTACAAAAAGTATTCTCGTAGCTTTGTAAAATTAGTTGAACCACTGATGACCGATGGACTTTTTTGACGACGTCTTTCATACTTTTCTTGGCCTTGACAGTGTTATTTACTTCGCAGTCAATGGGACAGCCACAAAGCTCCCGGTTTTCATCCAAAATATCTTAAATTGTGTTCTGAAGAAGAACGAAGCTTTTACGAGTTTGGAACAACATGGGGGTAAGTGAGTGATGGCAAAATTTTCATTCTGGGGTGGAGTAACTCCTTAATTTTATGAAGCTACAAAAATACTTTTTGTGCACAAAGGAAACAAAAATAACAACTTTATTCAACATTTCTACTTTTCCTTGTCAATCTTTGACATGTATTCACAAGTACTAACTACCTTTCTAGGCCTTGAACGTGGTAGTTGCATTGCTGTCTATGTGGGGTCAGAAAGCTCTCAAAACAATTTAAGCAAAAAATAAGATGAGCGAAGGTCATTTTTGGGTGAACTATCCCTTTAAAAGTCTTTTATTAAAACAACACACATTTGGCATGACTGTCCAAATTTGCTCAGTTTAGTAATGGCATTACCTTGAAATGAGTAGCCTGTTAACATCATTACCCAAGACTAACACACCAGTGTCTGAATTCCTCATTTATTTTGTTTAGTCCTTTGCACTCAAGTGCCATGCACTAGATGGGGAGTTAAAAAGTGAGTGATGTCCTACACAGCAACATAGTTGACTCCCCATCACTACTTTAAGATTATCATGGTACAGTACACGGACGGTGTTACTTAACTCTTTTTTTTTTTTTTTTTTTTTTCAGTAAAAAGTTTTCATTCAGTTTTCCTTTAGGTGCAGCTCTAATTAGTTTCTTTTTATATCTCTCCTCTCAGGCACCAGTCGATAATGGATCAAAAATCACCAGTTACCTTTTAGAGTGGGATGAGGTATTGCTATATTTATTTATTTATTTATTTATTTATTTAAGCATAATTTTTTTTTTTCATTATTATTATTCAATTTCTTTTCACATTTTTTGTTAAAAGACCTTCTGGATGAACTGCATTTCAGCATCTTGAACACTAATGATGTCTTTTTGACATCAGCCCTCTTCACATTCACTCTATTTAAAGATTAATATCTGAGTGATATCTCTGCATCCTTCACAGACCACAGCACACTGTTGCCACTCATTTCTCACATTTCTCACTCCATCCATTATTACAGCAGTTTTAGGAAGCTGAATGGCTTCAGTGATTTTATGCAATGTAGTGATTGAAATGTATGTGTTAATCATCTGCTTCATCTATTAGGGCAAAAAGAACAACATTTTCAGAGAATGTTACTTCGGAAGCCAACGGCACTACAAACTCACTCATCTGTGTCCAGCCATGGCCTACACGTTTCGAGTGGCTGCACGCAACGACATTGGAATGAGGTATTACTGCAGGATTCCATGCGTAGACAAAAAATGTTACATACTGTTTAGTATGGATTGTGTGCGTATTGGGAATACAGCCAAATATTTAAACACTGCTTGACCAACTGTATTAGGAGAATTTGGAGGTAATATGAGGATAACAAGGCTCTTTCTATGGGTTGCTGTAGAGGATGCATATTATTAAACCCTGTATGTGACAGAACAATACCATTATCCCTCTGTAATCTGATCGTATCACCATCCCTCAAGTCTTAATGGACGAGGAGAGCCATAAAGTCACCTTGATTCAGGAGAACAGACGGCCATTGGAGTGCTTTGTCTTTCTCTTTAGCTCTCGGTGTCTTCTGTTTCTGCATTATACCTTCTGTGTTCTTTTCACTTGTACAAAAAAATATTTGTGGCAAAATAAAATGATGTATTATGTTAAATAATTATATTTTTTTTCTAAAAAAGACAAAAACTTGATTAGGAGGGAAAGCCATCTATCTCTCACACAAATCTATTGAAAAACTAGAGAATATATCTATAAAATATGTAATGTTTGGTCCATTGGGTGGAAATGTAGTTGTTGAGGGACGGTGGTCATCACTCTGAATGCAGAGCCATCCCTCGTCTCCTCCGTCTCCGGACATTAATACCACAGACACTTTCAGAGACTGAAGCAATACGCTGAAATATGAGACTCCACCTCTAGCAAACCACCTTTTGCCCAGTTTGAAGAGGACATTTTTTATTACTTCCTTAACTGAGAGAAGCTCATTTACCATGTCCTGTTTCCCAGTGGCAGTTATAGACACTCTCCTACACACAGTAAATACTGAAGGCTCTAGTAAACTTGTCACAACCAGTTAATTGGAAACTAGATTTAAAGCCTCTATCGAAAGGGGAGGAAAAACTATTCAAATTCCTTAAATAAGCCCCGAAGTTATTAATATTGGAGCCATGTTTAAAAATAAACTTGATTAAAGTGTCCGACCTGGGAAAGGATGCAACTGAACAGTCCTTGCAATGAGATGTTGAAACTTTTGCAAAGTTTATTCATAACACATTTATATAGGCTTCCTGATGGATAACCAAAAAACTAAAAACACTCCTGGCTGCTTTATGGCTTCTTGTGTGTATATACACTGCTGTTCAAAAGTGAGATTATTAATGTTTTTTAAAAGAAGTTTCTTATGCTCATCAAAGCTGCATTTATTTAATCAAAAATAGAGAAAAGGTGTAATATCTTGAAACAATGTAAAATAACATTTTTCAATTTTAACCCCTTAATTGTCATCCGTCCCCTCTATGGGACGCCTAAGTTTACTTCACCATTTTAAAAATAAATCCTAATCTAATCATGACAAACTATATATCGTTGGAAATGTCTAAGACTCCTAAATAGATATTTTTACCTTTTTTGTGTTACAAATTATGTAGGAAAAGTAATAGATTAATTTATGACAGGGGTGCACCTCAAAAATCTACTTCATAACAGGAGTTCTGACCTTTGTCTTTGCCTTTTTTCTCGATCACGCTTTAGAAATCATAAGAAATTAAATATCACTTGAAAACTTAATCTCAAAATCATTGCATTACCATGGAAAATGTACATCAAAATCATAATACAAAATGTTTTCGTCCATGAATTATTAAAGTTTGAATGCTTCATTTTCACTTCTATGTTCAAAAATGGGAGTGACGTTAAAGGGTTAATTTACATACATTAAAATCTCATTTATTCCTGTGACCAAAGTCACATTTTCAGAATCATTACTCCAGTCTTCAGATTCACATGATCCTTTAGAAATCATTCTAATATTCTGATTTATTATCAGTGCTGGAAACAGTTGTCGCTTTATTTTATTGATTTTTTTTTTTTTTTTTTTCTTTTTTTTTTTTTGGAAGCTGTGAGTTGTTGTTGTTTTTTTTTGTTTGTTTTTTTTAAGTTTTTAAAAAAGTAAAAAGTTCTCACAATATACACTACTGTTCAAAAGTTATTTATTCTTTTTTTTTTTTTGGTATTGCGTAGGGATGTGTTAAATAGATTTTTTTTATTTTTTTTTAAATGGATAGCAAAGACTTCCAAAAAAAATGCTGTTGTTTTAAACGTTTTATTCAAGGAATCCTAAAAAAAAAAGAACCACAGGTTCCAAAAAAATATTTGGCAAATTGTTGCCAACATAGATAATTCTAATAATAAATCAGCATATTAGAAGGATTTCTGAAGGATCATGTGATGTGAATACTGGAGTAATGATGCTGAAAATTCAGCTTTGCATCACAGCAATTTTAAAGTAATTGTATTTTAAAGTATATTAAAATAGAAACCATTATTTTATTTTGTAATGGCATTTCACAATATTACTGTTTTTTTTTCTACATGTTTGATCTAATAAATGCAGCCTTGATGACCAAAAACGTTACTGATCCCATGTGTTTGTGCATATTTTTATGGAATTCTGAATATCTCCTTTTTGTTTGTCAGTGGCTTTAGTCCTGAGGTGGTCTTCTACACAACTGGAAGCCTGCCCCACCTGCCCCACGCTCCTCGGCTGGTGCGTGCTGGCATCACATGGATCACGCTGGAGTGGAGCCGACCAGATGGCTGCACCGCAGAGGAACCCGTCACATACACGCTGGAGATCCAGGAGGAGAACATTGTATGTCATTTAGATATTAGATTTTGGATATTTTAACCCAACTCCATGTGGTTGTGCTGGAAATTTAAAAATCAGTCATTAAGTAGTCATATTTCAACAAAATACCTGAACCAAAAAGTTTTCATAACATTCAACTCCATTAGTAGATGCCTGCATTGTTCCACCAAAACAACAAATAGTCAAATGTCTTTCATTTGCATTCATATTGTACTTAATATAAAAGCAATGTTCATGAGAATTGCTTTACATTGTAATAATATATTGGTTTAATATATTGTTACTGTTATTGACAGGCTACTATGTTAAAAAAAAAAAAAAAAAAAATTGAAAATTGTGACATGGAGCCGTAATCAGAATGATGGATACCTTACGATTCCCAATGCGACTTGCTGTGGTGTTAATGGTAACAAAGGTCACTAAGATGCTGTTTTATGGTCATTGTCTGCAGGGAACAGAGTTTCACCCAAAGTACACTGGAGAAAACTTGACATGTACTGTAGAGGGCCTGAAGAGAAGCACGCAGTATAAATTCAGGGTGAGTGAATTCATTTTTTTTGTCTTGTGGCTTAGAAAATCACATACTGTGTGCAAAATGTCATTATAATGTGCTTTACAGAGCTCATAAATATATGCACCCCTATCTGTATTCATAATGCATGTCATTTAAAACAAAAAGAGATCCTCAGTTGTCCTAGGGGCAAATCTAGATCACAACATCATTTGGAATTTTGGAGAGTAACACAAATGTCCAAAGCATAAGACAAGGACATGACACAGGAATATCACAAAAAGTTACAAACAGGCCTACAGTGAATTAATTGGTCTAAACATAATTTCTTTTAGAGTTGACAGACAAATGCACTTGGTTTGGAAACAGAATATAAAAAACAAATGACATAATCCTTAAAAATGGTCCCACATGGGGTATATTTTTTTGATAAAATCTGAGAGCTTTCTGACCCTGCATAGACAGCAACGAAACTACCATGTTCAAGGCCCAGAAAAGTAGTAAGGACATCGTTAAAATTGTCAATGTGACATCAGTGGTTCAACCTTTTATGAAACGACAAATACTTTTTGTGCGCAAAGAAAGCAAAAATAACACAAACATGTGACGAAGACTGACACAGAAGAGTAAAAATTGTTGAATAAAGTCATTATTTTTATTTTCTTAGCACACAAGTATTCTCGTAGCTTCATAATGTTACGGTTGAACCACTGAACAAAAATAAGCCACAAAAACACATTAAAGACAGTTGAAGAGATCTGAAAGCTCACATTTGCCACATATGCAAATGTATTGTTATTGACATTCTCAAAAATACTAAAAATAAGAGGTGCATTTGTCTATTTTGAAGAGAATAATGCTTTCTCTAAAGTGCTGGTCAAATATTAATTGCCAAGTCGTAGTGACCTCTTGTTTTGGTCAAGCTTAGTGTGCTAATTATTAGCCAGAAGTGTTGGAGCATTCAACGCTTCAAAGGCACACAGTGTTTTGTTTACCTGTGTGGGTGAGTGACTGTGTGTGCAGGAAGCGTGTTTTTGTGTTACAGGGACACCTGACAAATTAAGCCTGGAGTCATACATTGTTAATTACAGTGGCAGCAAACTGCTTTAACCTTTCTCTGTGCTCCACTGACTCATACTACAGTTGTTTTTTATTATCAGCACAGATATTTTCTTCTGTCACGTTCATGTAGTGAACTCTCCTGTCCAATTATGAGCGAACCACAGCCCACGTCATGAGCTGCCATAATGCAGTGAGCGGGTCTGGCTTAAGTGCTTTCATAATTAACAGTAATTCCTCTGAGTGCTGCACACACCTCTTGGGTTTGTGTGCTTTTTTTTTTTTTTTTTTTGTTAAGTGGGGGCGTCCATTAAAGTTGCAGGTGCAAATAATGGGAGTGTGTAAATGTGTTATATCACTATCTCTGCATTTGTGACGGATTGTTTGCGTACAGAAGTGTGTAAAGGTTTCTATTTTTGTTGTAATCTTATGTAAAGCTGAATCTCAAGCTGTTATATATTATGCATTCCTCTTATTTCACACTTTTTGACATTTTGTAAATCTATTTTTCATTAATATGTGACCCTAGACCACAAAACCAGTCTTACGTAGCAAGGGATTATGTTGACAATAGCAAAAAATACATTATATGGGTCAAAATTATCCATTATTCTTTTATGCCAAAAATCATTAGGATATGAAGTAAAGATAGTAAAGATACAAAACTTGAGTTTTGATTAGTAATATGCATTTGGATAACTTAAAGGTAATTTTTCTCAAAATTTAGAATTTTTTTTTTTTTTTTTGCACACTCAGATTCTGAAATATTGTCCTAACCTAACAAACCATACATCAATGGAAAGCTTATTTATTCAGTTTATTTTTTGAGGTGGCCATATGGTTTTTTTTTGTCTATACATGTTTTGCCCAGGATTTCTAAATTGCCTAACATTTCTGGGTTTTGTTTTCCTATTGACATGCTTTGACTGCTTGAATGCTATTGGTCAAACTACTTTTCAGTCATTACATTTAGCCAGTAATTAAACAATAGGAAAATAAAGCCAAAACTTGGACGTTTAGAAAATTTAGAAATCCCATCCAGGACAAGTCTTGGATAAAGAGAATGTATGGTTACCATATGAAATTAATGATATCTCAAAGCATGTAATTTAGCAAAAATTAGTGGTGCTTTTCTAAGTAGACTTATAAAGTTCACCTGGTGGCAAAAAAAAAAAAATCACTGATGAAAAGAATGACGCCTTTTCTTTTTGTGTCTTGCAGCTCATAGCCTCGAACTTGGAGGGCAGGAGCAGCCCCAGCGAGGTGCTGGTGTGTAACACGAGCCCAGACAAACCTGGACCCCCCTCCAGACCCTGTATCAAGGGCCCTATCAGACCCTACAGCTTCAGTGTCAAATGGGGTATGGCTTTTTGTGCGGCTGAAATGTGCGCTTTGAGTTGTTGCATTTGCCGAATTGGTTTCTGGCTGTGAAGGGAAATTGGAAATCTCATTTATGTTTGGGAGCAAACGCAATCTGTTTTGCATTTGAGCTCGACCTTTTGAATCTTGGAAGTTGAGAGGACATATCTGCAAATGTAATATTAATATTAAAAATAAAGTTGTAAAACTCGTATTTACAAACCCTACATACATTGCAATCTCCTTTAGTGCTGGTATTGCGCCTGCGTCATACTACATCTCATCTTGATGTCTTCTTTTGTGATGTGCTGCTCGGCTTCTGCCACCTTTCAATTGAGTTTCTTGTTTGCAAACACAAGTAGGAAGAGGTCTGCAATTGTATTGTGTTCTCAGTGTGAAAAATCCCTCTTTATTTCTCCGTAGTATTGAACCAAACAGTTCATTTCCGACAGCTGCAATAAACTTCAAGGACAAATGTCTAAAATTTAGTTTAGACTCGAGAGTTTTTGCACAGTCGATGCAAAGGGATACAACATTTGAATAAAAATCAGGTCTAAATACCTAAAGGACCATATAATGAGAAATGAGTTTATTCTGAGAATTAAAATATGCTGTAGGATTTAGTGCTTATGGTAGCAAATAAATTACTTTATTCTGGCTCAATAAATGCATATTAAACTGTAAATTACCAAATGTTTTTGGCACAAACAACGTAATTAACAATTCAAGTGGACCTTAGGAAAAAGATTGCCTAAAAAATGGGTGATGGGATTGCTTTAAATACTGTTTTATCTCTTTTGTACACTCATGTACCCTTAAATAACAGCTATTAGTTTAGTGTGTATTTCTAATATCCGGTCTGTTTTGTCACATTACAGATCCTCCACAAGACAACGGAGGTTCAGAAATCTTGAAATACCTCTTAGAGATTTCAGAAGGAAATTCTGACGGTATGTGTTAATGTATGCAACTCCGTTGTGTCACTTTGACAAACTTTGTGTTGCTTGCCATCTGTCTGCATGTTCAAGTATATTTTTGCCCTCGGTTAAATATATCTCAATTTTATTTCAAAAGTGTTTAGACATCCATCTCGTCTTTTGTTTTTCACATGAACCCGTTCATAAGAACATTGCAGTTCTGTCCTCACACTGTTACATCTGTCCTTCTTTTCTTACGCAGGTAGTCCATTAGTGCTGTCAGAGCTTTTATTTCACTAAAAGGAATTTTATATAGCCAAAAAATACTTGAATACAAAAAATAGTTCTTGAATGTTACCTTTTTTATCTGACAATAGATTCATTAAGCTTTGGGAACATTTGAGGACTTGTTTAAATAACTGACTAATTCTCTGATATCCATTGTGACCAGCGGTTTGCCCTGCTAATGTTTAACTCTTTGATTTCTTGTATTCGGTAGCCAATCAATGGGACATTGCCTACAGTGGGCCTGCCACAGAGTTTGAGTGCGAGGACTTGAAACCCGGCACATTGTACAGACTGCGCACCTGCAGCATCAGCACAGGCGGCCACAGCCAGGTAACAGCTTATGTCACATATGTCCCAAATGTGATCCCCAAAGAAATGCATTCAGAAAGAATGGCTGCATTTACATTAAGTATTAATGCACAGATTTGATCTTTTGATGATATCTGAATTTTTGGCCTACCTTTTTACATTCACTTTAGACACGACTGGTATCCGATATGTGTGTTTACATTAATTCCTGCCCAAAAACTGCTAAGTTATCGCTTTGTTGCTGAGAAATATAATGCAGCTTTTAGTAGCAAAGCTTTTTGCCGGACAGGGGTTGAAAACCAACTCCTGAATGTGTCATTTCTTACCTATATAAAGTTTGTGTCTCAATAAAATGCGACACATACAGCACGCCTGCATTAAAATGCTATCTTTACGAGCATGCTTGTCACCCTCCCGTTTGGAGGATGTGTGTGTTTAGACATGGTCGGATGTCCAGATATCTGATATGTATCTGTTTAAAATCCACTTTCCGGAGCGGCCCAGATCAGATGCAGAAAAATCAGATCTAGTGCAGATTTTTGATGTTTACACATGTGCAACAAATTTCAATCTGTGTTTTTAGTGCCAGTGTAAATGCACCCAATTGTATCTATGTAGAAAAAACAAATAGTTCTATATTTGGAATTCACAACAATAATAAAACAGTCTGTTTTTCATAGTGTTTATTGAACACACCATATAAACATTTATAGTGCAGGTTGGGAAAAGTATGGATTTTATAACTGGTTGAACCTCCTTTGGCAACAGTAACCTCCATTAACCTTTTCTAAATGCTATTGTGCATCAGATCTGCTCAAAGTTCAGAAGGAACTTTACATTTTTTCAGTTCAGCAATATTTTTGAGGTGTCTGGTGTTAGCAATAAAAGAAATAAAACAAAGCATTGCTTGTGTGATATTTAAGCAGACTGTGTGTTGTGACTTTTGAAAAATGAAGAATTAAATTTATCTTTATGACCAATTTATGCAGAAAATCCAGTATAATATGCATCATATACTGTGTACTAATGTTCAAAAGTTTTGGGTCTGTAAGATTAAAGATGTAACTTATGCTCACCAAGACTGCATTTATTTGATGAGAAAAAAAAAAAAAAAGTAAATCAGTAATATTGTGAAATAATGTTCAATTTGAAATAATGGCATTATATTTGAATATATTTTATAATGTATTATAGAATGCAATTTATTCATGTGATGGCAAAGCTGAATTTTCAGCATCATTACTCCATTCTTCAGTGTCACATGATCTTTCAAAAATCATTCCAGTATGCTGATTTGCTGCTCAAACTTTTTTTTATTATTAACCATTTTGTGCAGCATAATATTTTTGTGAAAACCATAACAGCATTTTTTTTAAATAGAAATTTCTTTCTATTTCTAAAATCCTTTAACTGTTACTGTCAGTTTTGACAAAATCAATATGTGTGTGTGTGTGTGTGTGTGTGTGTATGTATGTATATATGTGTACAGTTGAAGACAAAATTATTAGCCCCTTAAAAAATATTTCATTATTTTTCAAATAACTCCCGAAGTGTTGTTTAACAGAAAGATGATTTTATCAACACAGCATTTTTAAACATAATACTTTATTCAGGAAGCTTTTAGGGTTTGTAATACAAATAGAAATAAATGTATAACCAAGAATTTTAAAAAGTCTACTGGTCAAAATTATTAGCCCTCTGATGTTAATAGTCAATAGTGTATCCCTTTTCAAAATCTTCTTATAGTCAACCCTGACGAGATTCCCAGTTCCAAACACACTGAAACATCTCCACGGCATTATACTCCCACCACCATGTTTCACTGTGGGAACGGTGTTCTTGGGGTTGAATGCCTCTCCCTTCTTTCTCCAAACATAGGCAACATCTCTATGGCCAAAAAGCTCTAGTTTTGTCTCATCTGACCAAAGGAAACATCACATTCCCCCAGGTTGTCCTTAGCAAACTTCATTCTAGCTTGGAGGTGTCTCTTCTTCAGAAGTGGAGTCTTTCTTGGTCAGCAACCTCGCAGTTCATTCCTGTGCAGGGCTCTAGTGACCGTCTTCATTGAGACATCAATTCCAGACTTGGCTAGGTCATTCACTAGTGTCTTGGCAGTTGTTCTTGGGTCTTTAGAAACTTCTCTCACTAGTTTTCTTTCCAAAGTTTTTGAAATATTTCGCTTCCTGCCTCTGCAGGTCTTGTTCTCCACTGTGTTGGTCTCTTTAAACTTCTTGATAATGCATCTCACTGCAGTTCTTGACACCTGAAAACGCTTTGATAAACGTGTGTATCCTTCTCCATCTTTATGAGCATTAACAATTCTTTCTCTCAAGTCCAAACTAATTTCTTTTGTCTTTGCCATGATGACAGTGCATATTATTTTACTAATCCTTAAAGAGCAATTTAAAGGCTTAACTCGGTTAATTAGGTTAATCAGGCAAATTAGGTTAATTTGGCAAGTCATTGGACAACAGTGGTTTGTTCTATAACTAATCAAACTAATAATTTCTTAAGGGGGCTAATAATATTGACCTTAGCAGTTTTTTAAAATATTATAGACCTTTATCTTTTGAACAATAGTGTAAATCACATCCTTTTTTTACATTTATAGTTATAGATACATAATTATGTTCATGTCCCTGCAGTGCTCTGAGAGTCTGCCTGTGCGTACGCTATCTGTAGCTCCTGGATGTTGCCAGCCTCCAAGAATTGTGGGTAAAGCCAAACACAAAGAAGTGCACTTACAATGGGGTAAGATTCTCTGTGTACAGTATGTAAACTCACAACATAATTGGTTTCTTTTTTTTATCCCCCTCTTTCCTTTCTGTGCAGTACATCCCACTTCTGAGAGTTTTCCATTCCTTTCATTTCATGTTTACTTTTATGCATTTTTTTATGCTTTTACATAAAGTGAGGTACAGTGCATTCAAGGAACATCTTTCTGAAAATTATTCTTGTGAATCAAAGCCACAAAGTTGCTAACACCATGTTTTCCCAGTTACAGTATCAAGAAACTGCATTAAGGTGGTCATTTCCGTTCTCCCAAGATTTCTGCAGTTTCTGATTTATTTCTGATGATGTGAAATTACATTTCCCCAAGGCTCTCTGTGGCATTCACCCAATACCACAAAATCCCTTTGTCATATCCAGAAATAGCTAAGATCAATATTTCCACCATTTTTGTTACATTTTCTCAATGTAGCATTATCAACTTGCACATATTTTCCAGTACGAGGCTAGAATGCTCTTGTAGTGCACTTGACTCACTGACAGCCTGTGCCAGAGCTATCGGTTTGGAGTTAAAAGCTAAACACCCTCATTGGGGAGTGAATGCTTGGTCTAATAGGACCTCCATTGTTGAGCTGCTGATTCCAGACTTTTAATTCAAGAAACTTTGATCTGAAGTTGTAAAGCTGTAATTTGCTCTGCCTTAACAGAAGCCCTTACTTCTGTTATAAGAGATGAAATTAACCTGTAATGATTCCTGTCATTTTTAACTCTTTGTGGTACTGAAGTGCTTTGTCTCGGTCTTCCTTTTCAGACTGCCCTTCCTCTGAGGGGGCATGTGAGGTGAGTGAGTACAGTTTGGAAATGAGGGAGGGAGAGTCTGAGCCCGCCGAGGTCTATCACGGCTCTGATCTGGAGTGTACTGTGGGCAGTCTGCTTCCCGGCGCCACCTACAGCTTCCGCCTGCGTGCTGCCAATGAGGCAGGGGTGAGTGACAGTTCAAGAATGTAATATCAAAAGATTGACTGAGCATGGTAAAACTTTCTCAGTCAATTTATTGACCTCGCTAATTGACTAGTCGGTTGGTAGGTGACCATCCTGACCTATCCTAACCATAATGCACCTCAGGTTCAGTGTCTTTATTGCATTACTCATCTAAACCAGCCAATAATAATTTGAATCCATCTGGAATTAAAGGGTTCTAAGATACTAAGATATAAATATGACAGAAACAAACAATCACACTGATTTGTTTGTTTGAAGTTTTGTTGTTGTTTTTGCTTGCTTTTTTAAAGTAAAATATTTAGATACATGTTATTGTTATTTATTTATTTATTTTTTTAATATATAATTCTGTTAATATGTTGGTGGTGGGGGAAGAAAAAATTATGTTTTCAAAAGAAAAATTCACTTGTACTATTGTATTAAATGTGTTTTCTTTTTAATTGAAAAACATAATATAAAATAAGTATAAAATTTGTAAATTTAAATTGTAAATGTCAACATTTAGAGTCATGCTTATGACATAAGTAAAAAAACATAATTATGAAATAATTATGACATAATTGTTGAAATGTTGAGAAATGGTTGTAATTAAGTCAAATTTTAAAGTATGACTTAAGTAAAAAGCATAATTATGAGATCAGTGTAACATAAAAGTTGACATTGACAAAAAAAAACTAAGTAAAAAAAAAACATAATTATGAGATAAATGACAAGTCAAAATTATGACAGTAATTGAGAAGTCAAAATTTAAAGAGTCTTATGACATAAGGTAAAAAAAGCATAATTATTAGTTGATATAATGATATAAAAGTTTAAATTGACAAATAGTTGTAATTAAATATAAATTTTAAGTATAATACTTATGACATAAGTACAAAAAAAACATAATTATGAGAAATATGACATAAAAGTGGAAAATGTCAAATAGTTGTAATTATGAGAAGTCAAAATTTAAGTAGTCATACTTCTGACACAAGTAAAAAAAGTATAATGAGATAAATATGACACAAGTCAAAATTATAACAGTTCTAATCAAGTAGAAATGTATAGTCATACTTATGACATAAGTAAAAAAAAAAGAATTATGAGACAAACATGACAAAAGTTGAAATTATGACAAAATTATGAGATTTGACATAAGTCGAAATTGACAAGTAGTTGTAATTAAGTAGAAATTTAAAGTTTCATACTTATGACATAAGTAAAAAAAAATACATAATTATGAGATAAATATGACAAGTCAAAATTATGACAAATAATTGTAAGTACAAGAACTTGAAATTTAAAGTCATGACATAAGTAAAAAAAAAAAAAGTATAATTATGGGATAAATGTGACAAGTTGAAATTATGGTCAAAGTCAAAATTTAAAGAGTCATGCTTATGACACAAGTAAAAAAAAACAAACATAATTGTTAGATAAATTACATAAAATTCTGACAAATAGTTGTAATTATGAGATAAGTCAAAATTTAAAGAGTAATACTTAAGAAAAAAAAAGTAAATTACTAATAATTTCAGCTGTTAATGTGATTCCTAGTGTCATAATGTAAAATTTATCATAATAACAATTGTGACTTTTTATGCTATATTTTAGGCTTTTATCTACAATTTAAATTTTGTATGTCATAATGTCGATGTTAGATCTCCTAATTTAATCTGTTTATGTCATGATTCACCAAAACGTGATTTATTTATTTTTTCTTTTGTGGCAGAAATGGGCTAGCATATATATCTCTCTAGCTTCTCCAAGGATTTCTCTTTCCATCAATATGACAGGCTTTAATCCATCAGTGTTCAGGGAGGCAGAGATCAGCTCTGGCTGAACTTTTTCTTAGTTCCAAATAAGTATTGTTCCCTGTCTCCTTTCCAGGGGTGTCAATACAGCATTCAGAGTAAGCACTAGAGCCTGGCCTGAGGAGTGAATTTAATCCTCCTCTTTGTTTACTTTATATTGTTTGCGTGAGACAAACTCCCACAAGTGAAGAACTGATATGTCTCGCATCAGATTGCAGCACTGGAAACATGCTTTGAATTCACAAGGATGTAACGCTGGATTGTTTTGGATCTTATTTGTTTCAGCCTAGTTTGTTTGTCCCATTTTATCCTCATAGAAATTAACTCCATGTCATGTAGTGAATGTTAATTTGCACTTCTTTCCTCTCTTTGTCTCTCTTTATTTTATGCTTGCAGTACGGGCAGTTCTCGGAACCAACAGAAATAACAACCGCAGCTGGTCCACCTAGCCAGTGTGCAGCGCCATCCCTCACCCTAATGTCCAATACCTGTGTGCTGGTTAGCTGGGAGGTAATTTATCATATTTAAAGCAGACCCATCATTAATAGTCAACAATACTGTAAGTTTTGATTCGAACAAGCAGCCGATAATTCTTTCTTTCAGAGTCCTGAATGTTCAGGGGCCGACATTTCGGAGTACCGTCTGGAGTGGGGCAGAGAGGAAGAGCCCATGGAGCTGATCTACTTCGGCTCTGATACGCAGTGTGAGATCTCAGACCTGACACCTGCTACTCATTACTACTGCAGACTACAGGTATTACTGTCACCCAAAGGAATAGATCATCTAAAAATGAAAATTCTGTCATTAATTACTCACCCTCATGTAATCTCAAACCCATAAGACCTTTCGTTCATCTTCAGAACACAAATTAAGGTATTTCTGATGAAATCCAAGTGCTTTCTGACTCTGTATAGACAGCAATTGTATTAAAAATGTAGTTTATTACTATTTTTTTACAAGGTGCAGTGCCCTTAGGAGTCGGCGAGTGTAAATAACTGATTAGTGCATGATGTGATTTTTTTTTATTATATTTTACAATTTAGAATGAGTCATTCTAGTGCAGCCTGAATCTAAAATTCGAAAACTAACTTTAGATAGATTTTTGTGCCATGTTTAACATAATTTAGCATTTTATCTTTTCTGTTTTAGCCCATTTAATTGAGTAGAGTAGTAAAAAGTGTGACAGGAAAATTTGAAAGGAACAATGAAAGTTGCCACTTCATTAACTGCAGTGAGGCTGTAAAAAAGTTTCATTATGCTTTAAATAAATGAGCTGGTGACAGTCATGTCGAGATATTATATGGCGAATTTAATAAGGGGATTAACAGCATAATTATTACTGTAATCATTTTCATTTAATAGGAAATGTAGTCATGCAGCTCAAAATGTCTTGCAGATTTGGGTTTAGATATAAATATGTTTATAAACATATATGTGACCCTGTACCACAAAGCAGTCTTAGGTAGCATGGGTATATTTTTAGCAAAACCAAAAATACATTGTATGGGTCAAAATTATCATTTTTTGGGTAACTACATTAGTTTTTCAGTATTTATTAATCAAAGTTAATGTTAATTTCAAGATTTACTAATGCATGATTAAAATCACAAGTTTTGTTTGTAAACATTAGGTAATGCACTGAACTAACATGAACAAACAATGAATGACTGTATTTTTATTAACTAACATTAGCAAAGATTAATAAATAGTGTGATAAATGTATTGATCATGGTTTGTTCATGTTAGTTAATACACTAACTAATGTTAACAAATGACACTTATTGTAAAGTGTTACCGAATGTTCTTTTATGCCAAAAATCAGTAGGATATTAAGTAAAGATCATGTTCCATGAAGATATTTTGTAAATGTCCTACCATAAATATCAAAACTTAATTTTTGATTAGTAATATACATTGTTGAGAACTTAATTTGGACAGTTGTAAAGGCGATTTTCTCAGCATTTTATTTTTAACCCTCAGATTGCTGATTTTCAAATAGTTGTATCTCGGCTTAACATTGTCTTATCCTAACAGAAAAGTTTATTCAGCTTTCGGGTGATGTCAAAATTACCCTAATGACTGGTTTTGTGGTCAAGGGTCACATTTATAAAATATGGGCTGATGAACTAAAATTTTCTGTTAAACAATCAGTCAGTTCAATTATCTTTTATTTTTTAAGGTGGCATTTATCATTATTGCACAGCAGATTAGGTTTGTTAGTGGATTAAAATATTTAATTGTGATTTAATACATTTATTTTTTCATAGTTAATGCACTATCTTAGCTCCTTTTAAGAGAACAGAGACTAAATAATAACAAACATACATGTAATTAAGTTTGGCAATTTGTGTGGATGCCAACTAGACAGTGTCGTTGTTTGTCATTTACTTTTTTTTTTTTTTTAGAAATCACACAGAACTGAATAATCCAGTCATAACTATGAATTAAATAAATGTGAAAATACATTTGTGATCTGGATAACAAAACCAGTCTTAAGTAGGATGGGTATATGTGCAGCAATAGCCAAAAATACATTGTATGGGTCAAAATTATTGATCTTTTTTTTTTTTTTTAAGATCTTGTTCCATGAAGATATTCTGTAAATTTCCTACCGTAAATATATCAAAACTTAATTTTTGATTAGTAAACTGCTAAGAGCTTCATTTGGACAACTTTAAAGGTTAAACAGTTGTATCTTCAATTTCAAATATTGTCATATCCAAAAAAAAAAAACATGCATTAATGGAAAGCTTATTTATTTATCTGAAAGCTAAATAAATAAGCTTTCCATTCTCTTAAAAGGAGCTAAGATGTATAAATCATTCTAATTTCCAAAAAACTGACCATCATGACCATTGTTGTCCAGGGTCACATTTATTGACCTTTGCTGAACTTTGTCCCCTCTTTTAAGGCGGCGAATCAGGCAGGTGCAGGACCATACAGTGATCATGTGAGCTGTCAGACCCCTGCCACCGTGCCCGACCCAGTCTCAGTGTTGTGTGTACTTGAGCACGACCCCACAGAAAGTGGCGTCTACACACCTTCAACTTGCCTGGCCTTGAAATGGGATGAGCCCTGCAACAATGGAGCAGAGATCACATCCTACACTCTTAAACAGGGAGAGCAGCTCGTCAGCCTGGGCACCAGCACCTGCTATGTGCTACAAAACCTACAGCCTGACAGTGAATACAGGTATGTACATAAACACTCAACAAAAACACTGAGATCACATTCAACTGGTGATTTACATAAGCACTTCTGCGATATGGGAAAACAGTCTTAACTAATAACTGCTTAGCTTTCCGGTTCCCTCTGAGCCAAAACTGTGTCCTGCGGGGAGTAGTTACACTCCATCTCAGGTCTCATTTGCATTCTGCAAAGTTGTCCATTTCAGCGAAGCGTGACGCCACAACCGCATCACCCCCGCTGTCTGTTTCCTCCCCCTGCCCAGGAGAACAGTGGGTAAACAGCAGCGTGTTAATGATGCTAATCGGAAGCTAATGAAAAGAGAAGGCCAGAGGGCAGAGTTTGTGTGTGTATCTATGAAGCAGCGTCCATAACAGGACATCTATCCCTGCATGGGGCCTCCACAGCGCACAAATAAGTGCCTCCATCAGCTGGCTTATGCAACCCATGTTTTTGTCTGAGAGCTTTGATTATGGTCTTTAAAGGGATAGTTCATCCAAAAATAAAAATTCTGTCATTAATTACTCAGCCTCATGTCCTTTCAAAGTGTCTTTCATCTTTGGAACACAAATTAAGATATTTTTTGATGAAATCTAAGAGCTTTCTGACCCTGCATAGACAGAATGCAACTACTTCTGTTCAAGGCCCAGAAAGGTACACTTCGAAGACTGTCAGGGATGAGAAGACATTTATTTTTGTTTTCTTTGTCCATAAAACATTCTCGTAGCTTCAAAAAAATTATGGTTGACCCACTGATGTCACATGGACTATTTTAACAATTTCCTCGCTACCTTTCTGGGTCTTGAATGTGTGTCAGTTGTGTTGCAGTTTATGCAGGGTCAGAAAGAAGGGTCAAAGGTCTTACAGGTTTAGAATGACATGAGGAATTACGGAATTTTAATTTTTGGGTGTACTATCCCTTTAAATTAGAGATTTTTCCAATTTAGTCCCACTTTCCTCTGACTCCTGCAGATTTTTCACTCGCCATCCACGTGCTCCCCACCTAATGATTCTCTTTATGCCTACTCCCACTCATTTTACACTACTGTTTAAAAGTGTGGGGTCAGTAAAAAAAAATCCCCCCCCCCCCCCAAAAGAAATTAATAGTTTTGTTCAGCATGGATGCATTAAATTGGCCAAAAGTGAGGGTGAATATATTGTATTGTTCCAAAATGTTTTTTCTTATTTCAAATAAATGCTGTTCTTTTGAACTTTCCATTCATTGAAAAATCAGCACAACTGTTTTCAACATTGATAATAATAAGATCAGCATATTAGATTGATTTCTGAAGGATAATGTGGCACTGAAGACTGGAGTAATGGCGGAAAATTCTGCTTTGCATCACAGGAAAAAATACATTTTGAAATATATTAAAATGGACATTTTTGATGTTTCACAATATTAGTTTTTGCTAACATTTTCATTAAAAAAAGCAGCATTTATGAGCATGAGAGACTTTCAAAAGCATGTATATAAAAAAAAAATCTTACTGACCCCAAACCTTTTAACTGTACTGTAGGTTATCGTCTGACCATTTTTCCTCAGGTGTCACAAATATTAAAAATAAAAAAAACTACTCTCTAATAAAACATATAATATGCTACTTATATTTACATTAAATGCAAAATTTCACATTTTTTGCTTAAATCTAAAGTTGAACTATATGGTGAAATATTAAACTATTGAAATGTTGCTTACAGTGCAAGATTTCAACACTGATTAATCTGAAAATCTGGGTTGTAAATACTTTTCTGACAGAGGTTAGACCTCTGTAGATTCAAATTATTTATTTATTTAAAGAAATAGTTTTCTATAGTTTTTAATAGTTTTAGTTTGGTGTTTCTCCATCATTTTCTCCAAGTGTTTTCTATTTTATTTAGGATTCCAGGCATGTTCAAGATTCTTGTGCAGGGAAGATCACAGTTTATTTTCTAGTTATGTTTGACCTTTCTATTTCACATTGTCCATCTGTTGTATTTGTCTGCTGTTGGACTTCCTCTTGGTTAGCATTCTCAGCCACAAATCAAATACCCCACTGTGTTTTATTTTTCTTGAACAATAATAATAATAAAAACTCTAGCCAAGTTATTTATTTATTTTCATACAATTTTTTTTATTTATTCATTGATTGCTTTTAGATTTTAGAAAGAAATTCAAAGGCAGGAGTCCTCTCAGATTTCATTATCTGATAGCAGACTATCTCAGTAATCTCCTGCCAGTGTTCAGACTGGCCTAATAGCAGTGTAACTGCTGTTATTTACCCTGCTCATACGAAGAAGCTGAGTTTCTCTATGTTCAGTATATTTAATAGATGTTATTCAAACAAATGGGGTTAGGTAGTAATATCACAAATTGGCTTTATGATCCATGACTTTAAACTTTAGTGAGAATCTTAAATATGTCTTCATTTACAGGATAAGGTTAATTTAGTTCCAGGTTGAAGTGAAAATAAGAAGTCATTTTTTACTTCTGAACCCAGGACCAGGTCTTTGAGCCGGGCCCAGTGTGAAGCAGACTGTACGGTCATTTGATCTCTCCTAGATCGATTATGTCTTTTGTCATTAGGGGCGTACAGACTAATGAAATCTCTTGAAAGGTTAAAGTATGTTTTGTTTTCAGTTAAATGTCAAACAAACAGTCTGGTGTTGTGGAAGAGCTGCTGTTAATTCCAGTCCAGTCTCTCCAACCCTCCAATTTTTTTTAAACCCAGAAATTGATTTTGGTTCTATTTGATTTAATAATATGACAAGGCATTATCCTTGAACGATGCGCTCCTACTTGCTCTTTCAGCCGACAAATATAAATCTGACTAAGTTTAGCGAGGTGAAAGTTAAGGAAGTTATTTGCATCCCCAAGTGAGGGAGACTCAGCTCAGCATGACGTGGTGTATTGCTTTTTACAGTGGCAATGAGTGAAGAGATCGAGCACATCTCATTTCACATCAAGGCTGAGTCAGGTGAAGCTTCAAAATACTGAGTAAAATGAGCTGTTGTTTCAAAGGGAAAAGCCAGTTTTAGTTGGACTTTTAAAGTATTTTTGTAATAAGTTGCAAGTAATATATTTAATATTGTATTTATGTACACGTGTGTGTTAGTTAATGTTTGTGTTGAGCCATGGAAATGCTGTTTCGCATGACAGAAAAGCTAGGGCACATCTGTTGGCCTGTTGATAAACATGTGAAACCCCCTGCACTCCATTAATACATGCATATTCATATTGTGCTGCTCATACGAGTGTCATCTGCTCACCTCCTGCATGAACGGCAGCTGTAAGCAAAGGGAAATGTTGTGTTTTTAACATATGAACATGAATGAGTCTAGTATAGTGAGTCATGTTAGCTGTTATTGATGATACCATGTGTCTCTGTTGACATTTGTTGACATTTGAAAACAAATGGAAAACCACATGCTTTAATGTTGCAGTGCAGTTGCTTTACAATACACAGTTCAGCAGTTACATGAAGTAAACAAGTTGCTTGGCTTTCTTGCTTTTGGAAGCAACATAAGTGCCTGATTGTTTAGCTGTTCTGAACTGCCTTGGTTGTGTTGCTGTCTTGTCTTTAAAGGCTTCTGTGTTCTTCTGAAAAGAAAAGTGTAGTAAAGATGCTCTTTTTGTAGTTAGCTGCGCTACAAGCTATTAAAAATGTTTAACTACATTGAAGACACTAAAGGGAGCAGTATCTTTTTAACTCTGTCATTAAAACTGATTGTATTATTTATTTAATGATCTCATTTTATGTGGTACTAAAATTAGTATTTCAATTAGGCTGACAGCAGAAATCTGAACACTTCAATTAAAATTAAACTTCAAATGCACACTAATACATTCAACTAAATCAAAAATGTTTGTTTTGTTTTTTGTTTTTTTGTGTGTGTTGTGGTGTTCTTTTTTGTTTTGTTTTGTTTTGTTGATTCCCTGAAATTAGTCAGACTTCCCAAATGGTTCATGCTTCAAAATGCTTCTAACATTGTTTGTTTGTTTGTTTGTTTGTTTTTTGTTTTTTTGAATCCCTAAAATGAAGCAGACTTCCCAAATGCTTCAAAATGGGAAACTTGAGTTTTTTGTTTTGTTTTGTTTTGTTTTGTTATTTATTTATTTATTTTTATTTTTTTAAATGCACACAGGGCTAGGTTTAGTTGAAGGGTCAGTGTAGGGCGATAGAAAATATGGTTTGTACAGTATAAAAACAATAAAAGTCTATGGAAAGTCCCCAAAATTCAAACAAAAAAACCTTTGTGTGTTTTGTGTTCTTTTGTTTGTTTGTTTGTTTTTTTGTTTTGTTTTGTTGTGTTTTATTTTGTCGAATCCCTGAAATGAGTCAGACTTCCCAAATGCTTCATGCTTCAGAATGCTTCTAGAAGCTGTTTGTTTGTTTGTTTGTTTTTGTGTTGTGGTGGTGTTTCCCTGAAATGAGTCAGACTTCCCAAATGCTAATGAGTGAGAATTTGAGGAAATGTTTCTCACCCAAAGCTTGCAGTACAATGTGTGGCATTCAACATGTTGTTGAAAGGTTTTGATGAAAGAGCTGGTTTATGAAGAATTACGTTCTTAATGAGTTATTGATTTAAGCCTCAAAGCTGCTTTGTCTCAATCAGCAGGTCTTGTGCTAAAGGTCAGGTAAAGTCTGTCATACTGATCCTTGAAGCTCGGAAAGAATAGAAAGCACTTTCATCTTGCTCCTGAATCTTGTAATGTCATGACTGTTTATGTTTTTGTGACACACATGCACGAAAATGTAATTTTATAGTAGCCAAACTGAAATATTACTTTAGAGGAGTAAGGAAGAATTTCCTACGGAGCCCATCAATCACTCTGTTCTGTGTTATTACTTGCTGTCAGAGCTTTTCAATCTCATGGTTTTTCTTTCTACATATCATGTAGGAATAGTAGGAGTGACCAAAATCTTATTTACCATTAATGTGATATAAAATTACTCTAGACAGTAATTGTAATGTATCATGATATTTTTTTTAAAGAAATTCAGAAAAAATAACCATGTGATAATATCTTGTAGATGGAATACTTTTACATATAGCATGTAAGGCAGTCCTGCTCACTGATAGCAGCACAAATATAAATGCTATATCTCTAGCGGTATACATATTTCTAGCTCTGCACTGTATACAGGTCAAATTGCCCAGCCCTAAGGATCACCTGATGTACAAGGTTTAAATGAGGCTCTGTTCTGTGTCAGTCTGCAGATTCAGGCAGTGAATGAGATTGGTGCCGGTCCCTTCTGCCCTCCCCTGCTGGCCCGCACCAGGCCGCTGCCCCCTGTCCCGCCCCGACTAGAGTGCACCGCCGCTGGACCCCAGAGCCTCAAACTCAAGTGGGGAGACAGCAGCAATGCCAAGAGCCTGCTTGGAGAAGAGATGGTCTACAACCTGCAGATGGAGGACAAGAACAGAAGGTCAGTGCATCTCGATTACACCTCATAAATGACGATATATGCACCGCTAAGAGGGAAAATTAATTCATTTTGAAAGCGCACTGTGAGCACTGATGTAATTTTAGACAAGGTGAACTTTCATTAGATGGCAGCATTGTTTTGGCATTATATCATTTTGGTTTTAAACATTTTAGCTTGTATAATTTTTTTTTTTTTTTTTTAGCTCAACAACTAACAGATTTCATCCTTTAGCAATTAATGCTTTGACCATTTAATTAATGTTATAGGCCTTTAGGACTATTATAGACATACCTATAAATCAGATAAATCAGGCCACTACATTTTTAACCTCCCCGAGTTTCAGTTTGACTCACATCCTAATTTAATTGTAACTGTTGATTGTTTTCCTTGGCAGAGTGGCATTTTGGCAGTATTTGTGAACGGGCAACTGGCCTGACAGATGGGCATTTAATAGAAATTCCCCAACCGACACTGTCGGAAATCCTTTTAGTGGTAGACTGGTTAATTTTTTTATTATTCTAATGATTCTCTTTAGCTAGTAACAGTTTTTTTTTTTTTTTTTTTTTAACAAGGGGAGAGGTGATAAAAGTATTTATCTTTACCAAACATGCATCAAGGGTGTATATAGTTTATATACTCGAGCTCAAACTTTATACAGATTATATATATACTCTTAACTTTTATAAGTTTAGAGTCCGTATGGTTTTATTAATGATTTTTTAACATTTGGTCATAGGAAGTCTCCTGACGCTCACCAAGGCTATATGTATTTGATGTAAAATACAGTAAAACAGTAATATTGTAAAATATTATTACAGATTAAAATGACTTTTTTTTCTAAAATGTTATTTACTCTTGTGATACAAAGCTGAATTTTCAGCTGCCTTTACTTCAGTCTTCAGTGTCACATGATCCTTCAGAAATCATTCTAATATGCTGATTTGCTGCTTAAGAAACATTGTCTTATTTTTGTCAATACTAACAGTGTGTTGCCTTTTTTCAATCAATCAATTTAATACATCCTTTATAAATAAAAGTATTACTTTTTCAAAAACAAACAAACAAAAAAAGATCTCACTGACCTCAAACGAATCAAAAAAGTATCAAGCTGTTTGTTTTTCTAAAAGATCTTCAAATACTTTTCTGGTATTCAGTTGTTTATTGCATCTAATTCATATGTAAAAACTGGACGTTACAAAATGAAACGTCATAGTCATTAAAAAGGGTTAACAATTGGTAGCATAATGTCCCCATGACTTTGTATGTTAGTCCTGATCAAATTACAGCAATAAGCATATTTACTAAAGGCCTTACATCCAATTGCCATCATCGTTGTGCATTAGTTTTTTTTATTAGTAGTAAAATTTGCTATGTTAACAATGATTGATTTAGCTGCTTAATCAAAATTAAATGCCAACTGCACAATCAGGCGAGACTAGATTCAGCATGGCTCTGAAATGGACTCGTAATTGTTCTGCTATTACACATTTTATTTCTGGTCAGATTGCCATAGTAACCACAGATGTACTATCCATCAAACCAACAATAGCAGCTATTGTATTAGAGCCCTTCTCTGCGGACTCCTCCTCTTGTTCTTGTTTTCTTCTGGAGTTCATTTTATAATTCAGTAGGTGATCTGGTACTGTGTGTTGGAACTGGACCTGCACAAAAGACTCTTACTGCTTAGTGCTATTCCTTTATATTCACATAAAACACTATCAGTCTAAGCCAGCATTCCAACACGGACTTGGATGAAAAGAACATGAAGAGAGTTCGACAGGCTATAGTGTGAATATTAAGTACAAACTACAGGTCAATGGTCCGTTGCCTTCATCTCCTTAGTCAGACATCAAGCTGGCAAGGGTTTCTTGAGATTGGCAAAATATTTCTGGAAGCAGTCATTAAAAATAGCAGCTGCTGCTTTGTTCTCTGTTTTGACCTGAGTTGTTTGTGTAGTCCGATGGTGTTGCACTAGCATGGGCCAATACCAGAAATCTGCACCTAATTTATTGTAATTGAGACCAAAAAAAAGGTTAAATTACATTTTAGAAGTCTGGGGCTTGTCTACAATGTCATTTTGTCCTTTGTTTGTCTTAGAAGCACAAGTGGGCATAAAAGAGCGTTCTTGAACATTTTGTGGTTGTTTTATGGTTTTCTGGTGCCAAGGTTAAATTACACACCATTAACATAAATGAAATGTTTATGTTTTAGGTTCGTCACAATCTACAGAGGCCCGAGCCACACATATAAGGTACAGAGACTAAATGAATCGAGCAGCTACTGTCTCAGAATTCAAGCTGTGAGCGAGGCAGGAGAGGGCCTGTTCTCTGAAGTACACACCTTCCATACGACCAAGTCTGTTCCTCCAGCTCTCAAGGGTAAAATATATTTGCACAAGAATGTTTGTACATTGCTTCATGCCACATATGTGACCCTGGACCACAAAACCAGTCATAAGTAGCACTGGTAGCAACAGCCAACAAAACATTGTATGAGTTAATTATTTTTCATATTTTATGAAGATAATTTGTATATTTCCTTCCACAAGTATATCAGAACTTAATTTTTGTTTAGTAATATGCATTGCTAAGAACTTAATTTGGACAACTTTAAAGGCGATTTTCTCAATATTTTCTCAGATTCCAGATTTTCAAATACTTGTATCCAAAATATTGTCCAAAAACATACATCAATGGAAAGCTTATTTATTCACCTTTCAGATCATGTATAAATCTCAATTTCCAAAAAACTGACCCTAATGGTTTTGTGATCCTAGGTCACACGTTCATGTGCTAGATCAGTGGTTTTCAATCCTGGTCCTGGGGACCCACTGCTCTGCACATTTTGTGTGTCTCCCTTATTTAACACACCTGTTTCAGATCATCAGCTCGTCAGGAGAGAGATCCATGTACTGAAGTGAGTGCGTCAGATAAGGGAGACATACAAAATGTGCAGAGCAGTGGGTCCCCAGGACCAGGATTGAAAACCACTGTGCTAGATGACCACTTATTGGATGCTTATACAGCTAAACGTGTGTTACTGTATCTTTTAGCTCCCAAAGTGGTACAGCTGGAAGGGAATGTGTGTGAGGTGAGCTGGGAGAGCATTCCACCAATGAGAGGAGACCCCATCTACTACATCCTACAGGTGCTGGTGGGCCGGGAGTCCGATTACAAACAGGTGAGATTGCATTTTTTTTAGGGGTTCAAGTGCATAGCGCTGAAACCCTATTGAAACTGTTAGAGTGGCCAAGGATCAGCAATTTCGACATAAAACTGATCGAGCAGTCCAAAACCGTAAGTCGCAAAAAATTGGAGGGATGGTAGTACTCCAACCCTCTACAACGTCACCAAGGCTCGCCCCAATCGGCCTAACAGGGGTGCTACAGCAATCAAAAGTATGAAATTGCGTATAACTCCTCCTTTCCTCCTCCGTTCTTATTTCGTTGGAATCCTTGGCTCACGCTAGACAAAACGCATGCCTCAGATTTGTCCATCACCCTGGTGACATTTTCAGGTATTTTGCATGTTTTGAGAAACAACATACTTTTGCGAACTTGTCTTAGGTTTTCGCCCGAACCAGTGCAGGAAGATTCTCTAGTGAGTGAATATCTAATTATATAATTATTAAAAAATTGAACTTTTGACTCTCTGTCGCAAGGAACGCCAAAACGTTTGAAAGGAGCATTTTGAACAAAATGAAATATCTTTGCCAAACTCACAACACGTATGTAAGAGCTGAATCTGAAGTATCACATTTTCAAGGGTGTAAACAACTGTATATTTTGTGCGGTTTTTCACACACACAGTATTCATATCATATGATAGACCTCCTTATTCCAAACAACTTTGCCACTAGAACCATTGCTGTCAATCAAATAGTTTCTTAAATGACTGAGATGTAAAAAAACTACTTCTGCAAAGTAGTCCTAGGTTTCGTTCAGTCTGGAAAAAAAATGTCAAGAATTATCAAAAAAAAAAAAAAAAAAATTCAATGTGCCTTTTTGGAGACTATAACGGATTGTTTAGAAAAACGGCCTGTCCAAATATACCCAAAAGCCTAAATGAAAACTCAAAAAAAGTTGCCGCTATAACAGTCATAAACATTAAAAAACATCATATCTTTGTGGTAAATGACCTGGATTTTCCAAAAAAAAAATTTTGGTCATTGATTTAGGTTGATAAATAATATGGAATATCTTTTTTCATATGTGACTAAATGCCTTAAAGCGTTTGAACCCTGGTAATTGCTGCTTGCAGCTATATTTATTTATTTATTTTTTATTTCATTCAACTTTTTTATTAATGTATCCACACCTGTAGGTAAAACAGAATGTGTATGAAGTTTCTTGCTAGTTTTGCAGTGCATTGTTATTCAAGGAAAGGGAAAAATATCAAGATGTCATCCCCACAGACTAAGTCTGAGATAGAAGCAGGATGATAGGTCCGCGTCCTCTGCTTGAGACTATTAGTATTCTGCGACTGATGTTGATGCCACTGCTGATGGCTTGATAGAGACCAACACCCAGCTCATCGATCATACTTCATACAACTGAGAGAAACGGCATGCATTTAAAGATTTTCTTGAATCTGTTTCAGGTTATTTTTCATTCATGGTTGTTGAAATTCTAGTTATACAGGAAAACGGCATAAAGTTTAGGCTGATGAAACTATTGAGCATAAAATATATTTATCTTCTGAAATAACTTTACACACACAAAAAAATCCTAAATATTCTGAAGTTTACACAACCTTGTTCTTAATATTGTAACCTGCCTTTCTAAGAATCAGTGACTTTTGTGATTCAGAGAGAGGATTATTATCATTCACTGCACAAGTGACATTATTGTGCACATTTTTGTCAGTTCGGTTACAGATGTGCCGTCATTTTGAATTTAATGGCCACATTAGTAGATCAGCCTGTGAATCATAAATCCACTGACTGCTTGTGAAGGCCGCAAAGTCTCTCCAGGGAGTTGCAAGCCAATCGGATTTCATCCTTGACTAGGGTATTTTTCTGTTAGGGGCACGAGCTGCTGCTGCTCTGATGTGTAATTTAGCTGGCATGGTTCCTATTACTGTGTTAATGTGTTCCTTGTCCTGTGAGCTGTTAAAATGGATGTGAGAAGTGAGGAGTGTGTTGTTTGCATGTAAAGAGAAGCAAGGGTTTAATGGCAGCAGATGCCATCTTCTGTTTGCTCTGGTTGTAGGGCATCTGTGTGCACTTGTATCTAGTGTACGTCTCCATTTCGCCATCTTATACAAAACATGTAAAATGGGCCCAGCACAAATTCTGTGTGCATCTCAAATTATTTTAACCTAGATAATGCTTGTTAACTGTACATTAATGAACCGAAATTGTGTATGTAAGCACATACAGATTCAAGTCATGTGATACAAGTTAGTTGCAATTTTGGAGTAATTAGTCATTCTTGAAATCGTTAGATTTCTTCTTGTTCTTCATCATCTTATTATTCTATAGAACCACTTGTGGGAAAGTTATGAAATTTGGAACACAGATAGAAGACAGTCTCAACATTAACCATAGCAAGTTTGGAGTCACTAACCCAAACTGTCTAGCGGCCACCACTTGTTCAAAATTTCACTTAAGTTTATGCTAATAACTTTTGAACTGTAAGGTCTAGAAGGAAAATTCCTCTGAATTCTTGGCTCATGCCGAGTCGAATGAACACCAAAATGTAAAAATAGTTAAGGTTTGTTTTTTCGCTTTTAATATTCAGCCTACTTTTTACTAATTTTCATCAAAATTTGCTCAGATCATCTTTAGATCATTCAGTTTGATTAGACAAACCATTTTTTAAAAACACAAACAAACTGGACGAAAAGTACACCAAAATTTATGTGAGGCTGTATCTCTGTAGTGGTTTGACGTATTGAGACCAAACTTGGTGTGTGTTATAACAAGCATAATCTGAGCCTACCTGCACAGTTTCGGTACAGAGCCACCTAGTTGCCTATAACTTCTAAAAACTTTGGCCAAAAATCACAAAAGTTGTCTCTTTAGTCAGCCATTTGGGATTTTGTCATAAAATGCTATATTTTACGAACACATTGGCGTATCATTGCGAAACTCTGTATGTGTCTTTGGCACCATGCTCTGACAGTACTCAAAAAGATTGGGGGCAGCGCCACCTTGTGGCCGAAAGTTATAAAGAAATTACAAAAAATGCTAATAACGTTTGAATAAATTGGGCTATTTTAATGAAACTGGTCTCAATGTATTTTTTGGGTCATGTCGAGAACATGGATACCAGTTTTGCCTTAGCCGAACTTCCTGTCCGCCATTTTGATTTATGTTGAAAACCTACTTTTTCAAACTCCTCCTAGACCGTTGGTCCAATTTTCACCAAATTTGACTCAGATCATCTTCAGAAAAGATATGGATTTTGTGTCAATATATGAAATGGTTATCGTTTAACACATCAACGAATTTGCTGGAACCATGCCAAACTGTATCTGAGCTACTCATAGCTTCAGTTGCGCTGATTCTTGCTGCCTTGCTTGCCTAGTGCTTGGCCCCTAATTGCTGCTTGCAGCTATATTTACATTTTTTTTTTTTTTTTTTTTTTTTGTAAATTTAGGGCCCTATGATTTCCACAATGTGGAAAAACATGGATAGAACCACTGGAATCCAGTCAAAAAATGGAATTTGCTGTATAACGTCACATTTGCTAAATTTTGAATGAATGAATCAAATGTAGGTTAGTACACTTTAATCAAAACGTGATATGGGACTAGTGTCTGTAAATATTAAGCCACAAAATACTATTTAAATGTGAATAGTGCAGATGGCGGTTTAACTTACTACACATACTGAAACGCAAGTGACGCTTGCAGTGTTTGTAAGCCTCTGCCGCCTCAATATACGAGTACATGAACACATAAACATAATTTCTAGAACTGCTCTGAGAGTCGCTTCATGAGCATTTTACCATTTCTTGTGAGAAAAAACAAAACTACCCTTACTATTTCTAAAAAATAAAATAAAATAAAATAATAATAAATTAGTTTTTTTAATTAAATTAATTATTTAGAGATGCTTTTGATTATTAAAATATAATGAAACCATTAAAATGGAACCCAGACAATTTATGGAAAATGTTGAATTTGGTAAAAACCTAACTAAATTTAAAAAAAAAAATGAATAAAGAGCCTTTAAAATGTATTTTTTTAAGCTTTTAATAAATTGCTGGTAAATTGTCTAGAAAGATTAAAACTTAAAAAATGGAATCAAGAAAAAATGTGAAAAAGAATATATATAAAATGGAATTTCATAGGGCCCTGTAAACCTATTTATTTCCTCTCTAAATAAAAAATAAAACACAATCAGCTGTTTTAAATGCTACAAGTGAATTTAATCACTGCTTTATAATATACAGAATAAAAAAATTGGATATTTAGTTTGACAGATTAGATTAAGAGTTTTATTAAATTGGATACTTTTTATATTAATAATAAATAATGGCAATAGTACAATAAATGTGCATATAAAGGAAATGAGCATGAATTTTCAAATTTAATATTGTATTGAAAACATACAGGCTAAGTGAGACAAATAGTAAAGCCTTCCTATGCTGGTACTGTATATAAAATATCATCACTCACGGAGATGAATAAACTGTTGTGTTGTGTTGTTTTATTTTATTTTATTTTCATTTTTGTTCTATTAGATTCAGCTTGTTTTTAAGTGTTATTTTGTCTGCTCCTGAGTAATTGGCTTGTTTTTGCCAGCTTTCATTAACGGAGGCCGTGGCTGTCTCAGTTTTACATGCTCCTCTGAACTCAAATGGCATCTGTTTCATTCCTCTCTGCAAATGGAAAAATGAAATAGAAGCTGTCAAAAGGGGTTGCCACAAACAACTTATATTAAGTTTATCTTTTTTGAATGCATTATACTGCTGAGAGGGACAGTTTCCAAATGTATTTGCATAGCTGGTGTATTTCTTTGATACATTAGTGTTTTTTCTTTGGAAAGAGTCTGAACAACTTTTCTGCACTGAAAAACCTTTGGTACAGGCAAAAGGTGTTTGGAGAGGGAAAAAAATGACTCTCATCCTCAGTGCAACTTTTCTAAAGCGATCGTGCCATGGCACTTTATCCATGCATCTGGAATAAACTTCATTGGGCTATTAGAGCAGCATGTTGATGTGAAGCTCAGGCACGTTTTGGCTTACATTGACTTTTCTCTTGTTTCGTTTGTGTCAACAGAAGAAAACGTGTCCATCATCTTCGCTGGGAATAAAAAAGGTCACAAATTGTGGGTGGCTTTTCATAGAAACTGAACAGCTGTTGTTTGGCAAAAGCAACCACATGTGAAAATCCTCGTTCATAGAAAGTGCTCTGTGTTACATCAGTTAGAAAAGACTTTTCTCCCCACACGCAATCTGTTCTGCAATTTTATTAAACTTCTGTTATGTTTGTTGAATGTTTCTTGTTAGTAGTCTCGCATAACCAGACCTTCAGACTGACGGCAGAAGGTCTGGGAACCGTGGTCTCTTTGAGAGAGAGGCTGTATGCCTGATGTATGCCTGATGTAAAGCAACCAATCATGTTTTGTTTTGTGCCGCGTCACGTTTATTAAACAGATGAGTTTTACCGTTTTTTAATTCAATTAAGCTGATCTCGGGGTCCAGCAGTTTTAGCATAGCTTAGCATAAATCACTGAATCAGATTAGACCATTAGCATCTCGTTCAAAAATGACCAAAGATTTTCTATATTTTTCCTATTTCCTATTTATTTTATTTTATAGCAATTGTATTAAATCATAATAGTTGTAATACCATTAGTAATTATACGTTTATTAATGATACATACTGTAATTAAATGCAAATGCTTTAACAAAATACAAGCTTGACATTTAATTTATTTTAATGATTTTTTACAATTTATTTCACAATTGTTTGTTTATTATTATTATTATTATTATTATTATTATTGTAAGTAACATTAATGATTTGCTATACTGCAAGTTATATTAATCATCATCATCATTATTATATAATAAGCAGTGGTATTTGTTATCATTGAGATATTGTTATAGTTTTTATTACTATTTTAAATCAGTTTTTAATTTCCTATTTCAATATTTAAATTTTAGTAATTTTATTTGTTCATTTTTATTACTTTTTTATTAACTATTAACTATTATTATTACTTATTATTGCAACTATTATTACTTTATCCCAGTAGATAAAATTACTAGTTATAGCCAATCTTTCAAGTTAGTTAATTAGTTTTATTTTATTATTTATTATTTTATTTTAAAGACTTTATACTCTTAATAACTTACTGTTAACTGCAGATGCATTAACAAAAATACAAGCTTCACATTTAATTTACTTCAGTTTTTTTGTCAGTTGCATTTATTTATTATTATTATTATTATTAGTGTCAATAACATTAATATTTGTTATACTGTATATATTATTAATAATCATGATTATATAAGTAAGCAGTGTTATTTTAGTTTAGTTTTTGTTTTGTTTTTCTTGGAAATGCATCTACAAAATAAAAGGCGTTCGTCTTTGAAGTGATTTTAAAACGTAAGACAGTACCCAGATTTGAAGACTACAATAAGGTTTCACTTCTACTGTTAATGAAATGTTGGTAGGCTACTTTGAGATGGATAGCCTAATTGTTATATAATTTAGATGGGTTGCCTGTTTTTTTTATGATATTTCAAAAAGAGTATTTTTTTAATGTGACTGCTGTTGGTGCATTTTACCAGTATTTACTACACTTTCAAAACAAAAACTAAAAAAGGAAAAAATGCAAATAATTGAAGAAAAAAAAAATCTTAATAGAACACAAGATTTGTTTTTCACAAGCCTTTTTCCAAAAGGTACATCTTGAAAAAGGGGGTCGTCTTATAACCAGGGTTGGCTTATATTTGGGTCAATACGGTATTTTGAATGGTTTTTAATTTTTATATTCTCATTTTTCATTTTAAGTGTATTTGTGCATTTTTTTTGTTTGTTTTTGCCTATGTAGTTTTTATTACATTTGAGTACATCAAGTTAAATTAAATTAAAATGAGAGATGTTGCCTTGGAGATGAACTTAAATAACTCTTTTATTTATTTTATTTTATCTTTTATTCAACTAACTTTTAAAAAGGCTTTTAGTTTTTAGTTTTTCATTGTAGCTAAATATAATAACTCTGCATTAGAGCTTCATATTACTGCTTTTAAACCACAGAAACAGTGGCCTCCTTTATAGCTTACATAATTTGAAAATTACAACTGAAATTATTTTCTGTGGTCATCAACATGCTGCCATAAATGCAGTGAGCTGAAGTTGTACCAAATCCAGAACATTTCATGATTGGATGCTGTTGAATATAAGCAATATTTTTCACAAACGTTCTCTTTCTCTCTCTCTTTCAGTTATATAAGGGAGAAGACACAAGCTTCCAGATATCTGGCCTGCAGAACAACACAGACTATCGCTTCCGCGTGTACGTGTGTCGCCGATGTCAGGACAGCACGCAGGAGCTGTGCGGCCCCCTCAGCCCATCCTCGCTCTTCACCCTGCGGCGTACGGAGCTCGCCCTACCCGGAGATATCAACTCGGCCGAAACCCTAAAACCCAGTGGCATGTTCGCAACAGACGAACGCTTTGCGGCGGTCTTAGTCGGGGCCTTCGCGGCCCTGTCTTTCCTCATCGCTTTTGTGGTGGAATACTTCTTCATGAAGTGAAGACAGACATCAAAAGGAACTCAGATCCAGCAGCCAGCCAAGAAAAAAAAAACGTTTTTGATAAACACACGAACACTTAAAGTATACATCCGACGCGACGTACTGTAGGCTGAGTATGTTATACAGGCTCTCTACTTGTCTTTCATCCTCTCTTCTCTCTCTCTCTTTCTGATGCCTTCCAGCCTGCCTGTGCATCGCTGTGTCACTCACTCTTTTACAGCATGTGGATTTTGCGCCGAGCTCTGCAAAACCACATCATCAAGCCTTACGAAGAGTTGCGCGACGGCCTGTTTTTGCATGCTTCGTTTTTTGTATCCCTTTAAGTGTACGTATACGTCAGGAGGAAAATGTATCGGTATTTTCTCCGCATTCATGGCCTTACTTTGTTTTTATCCAAGTGTGCATTTGTTTCACAGCCATATATACACAAGTTGTTGGAATCATAGCTTTATCATGACATAACAGCCACGATCACAGTTCACCCCGATATACACAATCACATGATGTTCGCATTTTGTTCGTACGTCATTGTACGCATTGTACGTTGTACGCATCACCACGAATCCTTCTCTGAAACACGAAATACTGTTACCCTAGTAAGGCTGTTGTAAAGCCCCCTGCATTTAAGCTGCCAAAGCAAGTTGCAATCCAAGTGTGGTTTAAGTGATGCTGCTATTGTGTGTTTATTTTTCCTACGAACGGAATCAGTTAACTAATATATAGAGATATAAGTATATAAGAATCTATAGAGCTATTGTAATATAAGTACGTTTGAAGTCGATCTCTCTTTTGGAGCGTGTCAGTTCACAATCTATGGTGCTTTATCTGTGGTCAGTAGCGGTGGCGGACGAGAGTAGGGGAAGTCGGACGTTGCCACCCTCTTTCTCTGGCCATCTAGTCCTAAGGTGCAGTGACACAGGGCTACTTCCTCGCCTTCCCGCCCCCGAATGACTTTGGCTAGGCTAACGTCGCCCTCTCAGACTGAAGTGGGGCTCTGCGTGGTGTCTGTAGATCCAGGGACCAGCTTAACGGCTGGAGACAATAGCCAGTGCGTAGCTGTGAAACCGAATTAGCCTGTTTCGTCACTCTGTGAATGGCGTTGGCCCTCGGGACTTCAACGTCGTTGAATGTTTCATCTTCTCTGAATCCGTGAAAGCCAGTCGGACATTTCTAAGGTGCTCTATCGAGGTTATCGTCAAAAGCGGCAGTGAATTCCTCCGGCTGCCGCGCCATGCCAAAACAGCCTTGCGGTGCATCTTTAGCCAAGTAAAAGGTACAAACCAGCAGTTCCCATTGATCCAAAGAGTTTCTCCCATATTACACTTGCAGAACAGAACAGAAGAGTTAGGAGGTTCCTAAAAAAAAAAAAAAAAAAAAAATGGGGAAGGGCTGCTCTTCTCCTTGACTGACAGCCTGTATTGTACCTCAGGGACATGGACTTTTCAGAGGTGAAGAAGTAAATACTATGTTTCTGAGAGGGTGCTGCGAAAAACACTAAACGTTGCCGAATGATCCTGATATTGCTGTCATCAGTAGCGTCATTCCGTTGTATCTGCCTCTGCGGTTTAAAATGCATTTATTTGATCTGTTTTCTCACCTAAGCTGTGCCTTGCTCCAGTTGTTCGTAAGCGTTTACTAGCTCAGAATACCTTTGCCAAAGTTAATGGGAAAGTAAGGTATCATTCTTTAGGGTTATTTATACTATCTATTGCATACAGTACTTTAAATGGCAATTAAAGTGC
Source organism: Cirrhinus molitorella (assembly GCA_033026305.1). Lineage (NCBI taxonomy): Eukaryota > Metazoa > Chordata > Actinopteri > Cypriniformes > Cyprinidae > Cirrhinus > Cirrhinus molitorella. Next base: position 22,762,024 of record CM065124.1, on the reverse strand, counting down.
AATCTTCATTTATTTATTTTTCAAAATTAAGAGATGTAGTTATGTACTATTTTTTTTTTTCTCTTTCTCTCTCTATCACTCTCTCTCGTAGCATGTTTTTGTTTTCCAGTTATGTATTGTAGGTTAACGATTAAGGCCAGCATTCCTTTCGTTCGTAATTCTGGTTATGTTTATGTCTTTCATTAATTGGGAACATGTAGCATGTACCATGCTGAAACATTTATGTATAACCAAATGCCTGTTCATCTCCTATCAGAAAGTGCCGAACTCCAGCTTCGTAGAGAACTGCAGCAGATGTTTAATCTGTTTTCTTTTTAATGTAATGGGACATACGTACGTAGCTACATTTGGCATTGCTAAAAAAGAGTGTTATGACGCTTATCTTACTGTTTGCCAAAGCGCAGGCTTGTCCACTTTTACGTTGCTTGTTGTTGTTGTTATTTAAAGGGTTACTTGAGAAATCCTTTCTTGTGACACTAGAAAAAACATGCGTTTAAGTTAAACTTCATCTGTGACTACACCTTTTTATTGGTAGTGAAAATTGTGCCATTTTTTTTGAATAAGCCTTCCGAGGTGAAATCTTACATGCCGTTTCACGCCGAAAGGAAAGCAAAACAATCAAACAGTTTTGAGGCAAGTGACATTTTTCATTTCCTTTTATTTTCCAGACATAGCGCAATAGTGAATTTATTCCAGTATTTTTGCTAAGGAATTATATATAGAGATATATAGATATATAGTATGACGACTAACAGAAATGAAGCACTTTTTAAAGCGAAACATTAATCTTTATTAGATTTATCTCGGTCAAACTGTATTTTCTAGTCGTTGTTGCGGTTGCTTTCAAATCGAGAGTATCATGCAGTCAGAAACGTCTGTCAAACTGGCCCAAGTCTGAAAGTCCATTGGCGTCCTATTAATGTTAGCGACTTTTATTTTTTTGCCCATTATAAGTAGTGTTTGGTCCTAACTGGTGATCTCAATTTTTTTTATTAATTTTCCTTCAAGTATTTTTTGTTTGTTTGTTTGTTCGTTTTTCATATCGGTCCTTGTAAAATTTCAAAAGATTTTCACTTTTTTTTTTTTTTTTTTTTTTTTTTTAATGGCCCAAGTGCAGTTTTGTATTTTTATATTGTATTTTATTTCATTTTATTTGTGCTCTTTAAGTATGAAAATGAATTTGAACATGAGTCCCAGAGAAATGTATAGAACCGTAAGTGTATTCAACTATTTTCCAAAAAAAGTGTATTTTTACCTCACAGTTTAAAAAAAAAAGAAAGAAAAAAAGGAAAAATATACAAAACATTCCAGGCTTGTCATGATCTACAATTTTTAAAGTCATACATTTTTCTCGTATTGTAAATGTTAGACGATTTCATATGCATATATATAAAAGAAAAACTGCCATATCAATGTTAATGTATAGATTTTTGCAAATACTACCCTATGTATGTAAGACTTAACTGTATCTGTAGCGTGTATGTAATATATTTATACCCAATAAATGTTTTAATTTTTTCTGACACATTGTGTTTTGTACTGGGGCTGTATTACTAAAGTCACTCATCTGTTGCATGTCATGATTATTAAAGCTACAAATACTGATGATAGCACAATATTTTACATTCCTACCTTCAGTTGATGTCCTTATTCTCCCAAATCCACCAAGTAGGAATTATTTAAAGGCTGTTCGACAAGGTGTTTGACGTAGAAAGATGTTGTTCATTGAAGCTGCTATTCCAATTTCATCCACCACCAAAAGTGCTTCATATGAACCTGTTGAAGCAGATATTCATTGAACACATCAGTGTAAAGATTTTTAATGAATAATAAATCATAAATACTGAAAAACTTAAACACACCAGATTGCCTTTTATCCATTTCCATTAAAAAAAGTGTTTGTTACATTCTGTTGATGTATTTTTGTGGTAAGTACTTGTTGCTTATTAAGGTTGACACTTCAAAAGCTACAAAATATTTTCTTTCAGTCTCGATTTTCCATTTCGCTTTTCAGTTTTCTTTATTGGCATGACCAGTTACACTATTGCCAAAGCATTTGCAGCTTACAAACACAGTAGTGAAAAGAAAAGGTTGTTTTGTACTGTCTGTGCAACTAATGTCTTACCAAGTGAAGACACTGTGGAAATTGACTGCAATCACTAATTAGAATCTGACTTTTATTAGCTTGTACTTTTAATTGAAAGCTGTTGGTCCATGTATGGTGCTCGTTTATTGAAATTGACCTGTAATTGACACTTTGAGAAGTGTTTACACTCCCCCTCCCTCTCCATCAGGGCTGTGGTATTTTTATTTTTTCTGTGTTTTATGGTGAGGGAAGGCAGAAGTGGCATGTGTGAATGGACAATCTCATTTTGCAGCATCACCTTCTGCCTCATAAGGAGATCTGACTGATTTATGAAACTGCTTTCCTCTTTAATTCTCTTTTTTATCTAGTCTGGAGGCTCTGACCTTCATTTGACATCAATAAAACAGCAGCAGTCAGACATTGCACATGGACACAGGACAGAAGAAAGCAGGCTTTGTAACGAGATGTCATGAAACCTTCATGAAGAATAAGAGAATCTCAAATGAACATTACATCACTTTTCCCTTATTATTTATTTAAAGCCCATTATATTTTATGTAAATGACCACACAGTCTTTACTTTTAATTACTATTCCAGCTATTATCTGTCTGTTATCAGTCCATCGGTTTGTCTTTCTGTCTGCCTATCTGTATATCTACAGAAATGTAATATGGATAGATTTCAGTCTTAGAGTCTTTTTTCTAAAAATAAAAAACAGAATATCTATCTATCTATCTATCCATCATCTATCTACACAATATATTAGGACTGGGTTTTGACACAAATTTCACTGTTCAATTCGATTCTGCTTCACAAGATGAATCCGATTCAATTCAATATCGCTTATTTTAGATATAAATCAGGTACAGTATATGCCACATTTTCTGTAATGCTGTAACATATACACAAGCGTCTGTTGGAACTACATTACTATAACCTTATGTTGAAGGTTATAAGTTTTGTCAATTGATGAAAAAAAAAATGAATCTCACATTTTTCCTGAAATTAATCATGATTAATCCTACCTGACATTAAAGTTTTTAATTATACTTTCATATTGCTATAATTTCACATTCATGATTCAAATAGATGCAACATAAAGAACGTATATATTTATAATATTTGTTTAATGCCATCTTTTTTTTATGACTGAAGGCAAGTATCACTGATTCCAACTAATGTCTCTATTTCTCCCCCTAATATTTAACCATTGAATACAACCATTCAACATTACAGTATAATTGAGAGCTATCACTTTAACATTTATTAGACTTTAAAAAAATAAAAATTCTAATTTAAGTGAACTTGAACCAATCTTCACATAAACCCATTATAATAAATGTCATATAGTCTAACTGATTGTGCCCTTCAACAAGAAAATATAGCCTAAAGTTATCAAACACTAAATTATATAACATTTTAAATGACAAAGATAAAGCTTAAAACTACAGAAGTTATTAATTTCCACTTTTTGTTGTTTGATTAACAGACATCACAGCAGTTTTTTATTAGGATATTTTGACTGCTGTTACTTTAAAAGCTGCCGCTGCTGACATTGCTTTAAATGTGACCTATAAATAATAAATACTTAAATGCACAGTTTTAAGGCAGCTTTAATCGCCTTTTTTGTAACTTCATGTCTTAACAGACGACACGACATAACGACATTACATACTGACAGTTTCATTTGGGTTTGAATATGATACAGCGCTTTAATATAGGCCTACAGCAAGCACCAGCACATTTGTGCGTGCACTTGCAGAGCACGCGCTACAATCACAGTATAACGGCTGACAAGACCGGTAAATTCGCTTTTACCGATATATGGCCTGACAACATCTCCTCTGACCGCAGTTCACTGATGTCCTACGGAAGCTCCTTGTCACCTGTATCGTTTCCGCGCTCGTTTGACTGGCCTCTTGTGCTGAAGTAAAGTTGGAGGGCGTGTCTGAAAAGTCTCCCGTTTGATGCATCTAAATAAACGCAATTCTTTATAAATTATGAGTGCCCAGGCCCGCCCATGCGTTAATTGCGCTAAATATTTTTAACCCATTCAAATGAAAAAATTAACCCTAACCCACTAATTTTGACACCACTATTATAGATATAAACATTTAAATGGTGCTCTCATAAAAACTTGTCAGATTTATTCAAACATAAATTAAACTTTGGAAACAGTAAAAATATCTATGAATATGTTATATGGTGCATACAGTATTTAGGAAAATGCTGCTATCTAGAGTTAAATTTAAAAAGGAGTTTGTCACAGAAAATGTTTTTTTTTTTTTTTTTGGCATAAATGCATATACCATATTGACCCGAATATAAGCTGACCCTGGTTATAAGACGAAACCCCTTTTTCAACATGTACCTTTTGGTAAAAGGCTTTTTGAAAACCAAATCTTGCGTTTTATTAAGAAATTATTTTTCTTAAATTATTTTCATATTGCATATTTTTCCTTTTTTAGTTTTTGTTTTGAAAGTATGGTAAATACTGGTAAGATGCACCAACAATCACATAAAAAAAAACACTTTTTGATATATCATTAAAATAACAGGTAACCCATCTAAATTAGCCTATATAACAATTTGGCTATCCATCTCATAGTAGCCTACCAACATTTCATTAGAAGTGAAATATTATTGTAGTCTTCAATCTGGCTGCTGTCTTACCTTTCAAAAATCACAGAGGAAGTTTTTCATCAGGCTAACATGACAGTAACATTGTAATGTAATGTTACAATGGTGCGTACATTACCTATTGGCACAATCAGTGTTGGATTTGGCGTCACCTATAGTTGTGGGTGTATTGTTGACGTCAAATTCTAGATCCTGAATATAAGACAAAAGCGTTTTGCAGATATATTTCCAAGAAAAAATCAATACGGTATTTAGCAAAATGCTGCTCTCTAGAGTTTAATTTTCTAGCTAAGGAGTTTTAAATATGTTTTTAGGTAAATGTGACATTAGCCTACCTGACATTGTTTACAAGCTGTTACAATGACATTGACTCATTTGAAACACTGATTGAGCGATTACATGAGACAGGATACAGTAAATTGAACTTTCTTTGAACATACTTTTGGATGTTCATTCATGTTTGTTTCCTGCTGAAGCTGGTATTAAGATAATCAGTTCAGGTCAGTGTTGCCAAGTACGCGGTTTTCCCGCGGAATTGGGCTACTTTAACACTGTTGCTGCAGGTAGTTTTTGATGTCAGCGGGTTGAATCGACCCCAATAACGTCATATTTAGCCCCTGAAATGCGAATTTACCAGGGGAACCCCGACAAAAAAAAAGGAAAAACATTTATTTTATCCCCCTCAAAACACGACTGGGCTAGTTTTGAGAAGCAACTGGGAGGGTTTTGTTGTGAAAACCTGGCAACCCTGGTCACGTTCTCTGCCGCTTCTCTTGAACTGAGGCTTCACAGCGATCTGTCACTCTACATTAAACAGCGCCAAAACGTCATTCATTGTTTAAATACTGTAATTAAAATTGACAGAATTTGACATTTGAGGCTTTGTTTCATAACAAAAGCTATAAAGCACAAAGTTCATTGTGATTTATTGGATGTGAGGTACACTTATTCTTAAAAATAAGAATGTATTAAAATATAGAAATCAATATTGACATTGTTCTTAAACTAATTAAAACAGTTTTCAAAGTTGTGAATAAAATGCATTGTTTTACAAGAAAATACTATTCTAGTCTTTCTGTTTAAAATGTCACATTTAATTAACTGTTACTTTATGTTTCTTTGTAATTAATTGTGAATTTTACTTACAAATTTTAGAGGTAAAATATTTATAGAATACTGCTGAAACCAACATTTAAAAAAAGAAAACCTTCAAACAACCAATATCCAATGGAACATGGGTATATTTACATATTTTACAATTTACAAATATGCAAGTTTCTATACTGTACATCATTTAGAACACAAGACACATGCAGTTTCCACAACAGATACTACTGGATGTAACATACAAATACTGTCACAACATTTATTGCAGTGATTTGAAATGAAACTCTGTATAACTGGGTAATTCTGTATCAGTAGTGTATACATTTAGCACATAAAACACTCAGAACAAAAAAAGCAAGCTTTTATGATGTTTGAGTACTTAAATGCACCAATGTGATTCTGACTTTTATGTTTCTTTGTTTTAAATTTTAACTTTCCCCAGAAGCTTTTGAATTCTGTGTATTGGTCTGGAGCCAAACCTTATGAACACACACATAAAGAAAGTGACAACACTTGCTAAGAGAGCATGACGTGCATTCAGGCACAATGCAAATGAATGGCATCACCTCTGCAGTCCCTGTCATTGGGTGCACAAGGTTGCTGTATCTACAGTGCTAATTTTGTCTTCCAGATTTCATTATAGAGTTAAGGCAACTGAAGTTATCTTTTTATCCTCTCCCTTTTTTTACAAGCATATTTTTATAAAACGTCAAGGCATCTAATGAAATGTTGAGCTTGGATAGACTAATGGCTGTTCATGAATAGAATATTATCTAAACTACTCCCTGATCTGTCTGAAAATGTATGAGATATCCATGTGGATCTTCAGTCTAATTAAGGAGCTATTATCTTACAAAGTGGTGGCAGCAGTAGATGAGGTCTGAAATGGCTGGTAATGCTAAAAGACAGTCTGTCAGAGTCACAGGCTGGCAGTGGATTCCGTCCAGCATGGGGAACTCTCTCCTTTGACCACTGATGTGCTTCTTCGTGGGGAATGATGCAGTCCGAAAAGTTTGCAAGCTGCCATCCTGTACTTCTTAGACATGATGTTGTACAGAATAGGGTTGATTGCTGCACTCAGGTAAAAGAGTACAAAGGAGATGAGATTACAGTACTGGCTGATGATGGACATGATGGGAGAGCCCATCTCTGTGGATTTGGAGATCAGGTAACGTCCAACATGAAAGGGAAGCCAGCAGAGCACGAAGGCAAACACCACCACAGCTGTTAGAAGAGAGGGAATCAAAGTAACTCAACAGTGTAATAGCGGTCTCCTCACCCTGCTGCAGAAAGCAAATATTATTAGGAAACAAAATTATTAGTCATGCACAAATACCATCTGGAAACATCAAAAGATCCTCATGGATATATGTGACCCTGGACTACAAAACCATAAGAAGCACAGGTATATTTGTAGCAATAGCTAACAATCATTGTATGGGTCAAAAAAATGCCAAAATCATTAGGATATTAAGTTAAGATCATGTTCCGTGAAGATATTTTGTAAATTCCCTACCGAAAATATATCAAAACTTATATTTTGATTAGTAATATGCATTGCTAAGAACATTTTTATTGCACCCTTAGATTCCAGATTTTCAAATTGTATCTATCTACCTATCCTAACAAACCATACATCAATGGAAAGCTTATTTGTTCAACTTTCATGAGATGTATAAACAAAAAATTGACCCTTATAATTTGGATTTGTGGTCCAGCGTCACATTTTTTTTACTGTTGTAAATTTACATTTAATTGTATTTTAAATACATTTTAAATAATAAAATATATATATTTGGGTAGATTCTAGTGGACAGACTTTATTTAAAACGTTTTGTGTTTCAGCTCCCCCTTATTAAAATTATGCACTTTCTCTTCTCTTTGTAATAAACACTGTCATGAATATATATATATATATATATATATATATATATATGAAGAGTTCAGATGCAAAAGCCTCTAAATCCATCTGACACATTTCTTCAAAAAATGCATTTTTATCAGGCTCAGATGTATAGGTTTCTATGTAAGTAGTGGTACTTCTGATTGAGCTGAGGGTGGGATTTTGGCGAGTTTGAAGTAAAAGTATATGATGGATGTATAATATGTGTCAAGAGCATTCACTCAGTATCATCATCTCATTTTTGACTGAGATGGCTTTTAGAGGGTTTTGCATCGGAACTCTTCATATATAGATATAGATAGATAGATAGATAGATAGATGCGATTAAAAGGTAAACATTCTTTTAAAAATATACTGACCTTTTATATATGACCTTTTCAACATGGAAAGGTGTAAAAACTACCCTTTTTACTTGAATAAATCGTTTAATTTATGTGTTACCAAAGAAAGTACATTTTTTAGGTTCCCTAACAAAACAATCTTTGTGTATGCAGGACTGTGCTGTTGTTTTGTGCCAAGCGCATCCCGTGCGTAATGGGTGCGCTTGTGCGTAAAGTGCGCAAATGATAAACAACTTAATCGCGGTTACCTGATCCTGTGGTGAAACCGGGCACTTACCCAGCATTTTGACTGTCTGTCTATTGTTTTTATCACGACTCGATGCGTTTTCCCCAATCGTCTCCCTCTTTCTCTTCCAGAGCTTTCGCCCGATGAGACTATACAGTACAGTTAAGCAGAACACAGGCAAGAAGAAAAAAATGCTGGAGACCCAAACCATAATGGTTAAGAGCCCAGACCTAATGGCATATTCCGTCGCTTTGCACTCGTTAGTATCCCACGAGTTTGTCCCGTTTTCATGCTCAACCCCGACGAGCACAAACACAGGTCCTGCACTAAAGAAGGATACTATCCAGAGGACCAAAATGACCCCGCGTACGCGACCCTTGGTCACGACTACTTTTGCTCTCAGAGGAAAACAAATAGCAAAGTATCTCTCCACACTGAGAGCAGTGATGTTCAGAATAGTCGAGTACGTGCAACACTCGCTCACAAACTGAAAGAGTTTACAAAGTATATTGCCGAAATTCCAAGGTCTGTACCTCCAGATTCTGTACAAGTCCAGAGGCATGCAGAGGAAAATGAGTAAATCCGAAAAGGCCATGCTGGATAGGTACAAGTTGGTGGTGGTTCGCATGTCCTTGTATTTGGTCACCACCAATATGGTCATGAGGTTCCCCGTTACACCCACAAAGAAGAAGAGCACACAGGTGACGGTGACCCCGGTTAGCACTGGAATGGGGAAAATGTTGACCGGGTGCTCGAATCCCCAGAATGTCGCGTTATCATCCCAACTGCAGTTGAAGGAACAGTTGGACCGGTTCGTCCAGTTAGGCATGCTGAGAGATCATGGAGCGTCTAGAATCTCCTGTGAGAGAGAGCTCGGGGAGGACGGTCTCCCCACCGACTCCCCATCGCGCTGCGCTCAGGGCTGCCCGACATTAACAATGTAGCCTAACTTATACAACCTGTACCGCAGGATGCGAACTATGCTAGTTTCGGAGGCTCAGAAGCCCCCTAATAGCCGTCAAAACAATAAGTATAATGATACTTCAAAGTATGTTCTTTTACACTATATGTTTCCACATTAGCGAGCTAAATAAAAGTTCACCAACATAAGTCGCGTCCGCGCGTAAAAGTAACCATAGCAACAGTACGCAGCCAGCTCCATTCAGTAATGTGCATGAAAACGACAAAACTGCCATTATTTAATAAGAGGTTACATATATTCACACAAATGTTAGTGTTTAAAAGTCTTTATGATACCTGACGGCTAACTTTCAAAGGCGCAAATGTTGTCGCGAACGCGCAGAGATTCCTTTTAAAAGTCGACTCCTCTGAAGGTCGTTCAGTGGTTCCCTGTTGTACTCTATTTGTAGTTGTCAAATAAATGTCCTCATGACACATCCTTACCATCCGTTCCACATCTAAAATTGGTTCCAACTGATAGGAAAACTCTAAAGATTTAAGGATGGCTATCCAGTTTTTATTGCCAAGTTGTCTATCCACACTGGACAGAAAATCGTTAGTCTTGAAGCTATTTAAGGCAGCTTTGGTGTAGGAAGATAGATAAGTGTACAAGGTGAGAGCCGGAGAGATGAAATCGCCTCGCGGAGGATGAGAGACGCGCGTAATGCGCGCTGCCTGTCAGCTGCGCACTGCTGAGGAACACTTTCATTAATGATGTCATTGACTCTTCACTGAGCAAGTGGATACGGAATATGGTTCGAGAGTTTCGTAAGAGGTTGGAAAATATACATTCACAGTATTTTTAAGACAAAATAGCGAATTGTAAAGAGGATGGATACTTGTTGAACACTGCCATCGTGGGGTGAATGCAGTGCAACACATTCTTGCAAAGTTCGTTTCAGCTGGGAACGCACTAAAACAAAACAATTCTAATAGACTTCAGACCAAAACGCGAAATTCAGTCTGACCCCGGACCACAAAACCAGTCAAGTAGCACGGGTATGTAGCCATAGCCCAAAATACATTGTATGTGTCTAAATTATGGATTTTTCTTTTATGCCAAAAATCATTAGGATATTAAGTAAAGATCATGTTCCATGAAGATATTTTGTACATTTCCTACCGTAAATATGTCAAAAAGTAATTTTGATTAGTAATATGCATTACTAAGAACTTCAACTAGGCGATTTTCTCAGTATCTGGATTTTTTTGCATCCCCAGATTACAGATTTATTAAGTTTATAGATGTATAAATGGACCCTTATGATTGTTTGTCGTTCAGGGTCACATATCTGGAATGAGGGGTTATCATAAAAATAAAAAGACGATTTGTGGGTTTATAAAATTCCGAGAAGTGCGCTTTAAATTGGAGGGAGAAAGAGAGAGCTTCAGGGGGTGTGACGTTTTACGTCAGAAATATGTCACTTTTCTCACAGCTGATTGGTGAAGTCTGTTTGTGTTCTGTGTAGCATGTGAGCCCTAAACGAGACTAGTAATGAATGATATTAATCAATTAATGTTATAGGCTCTTCTTTAGATTTAATATAAAAAAATGACATCAAATCCAAATTGTAGTAAATACGTTCATTTTGTATGCTTTCATATATTTAATAGCTTTATATGTATTCGTATTATCTTTAAAATAGGCCTTGCTTGTAAATAAAGACATGTAAACTTTGACAAAGTCAAAGCAGAACTGCGTCTCATGCAAATGAGATTTTGATGTTGACTGAATCTGTGGGGAAGGGAATAAAGCAGAGATCATTAACCAGTTTTATGACTGGGAAGGAACTGAGCTGCTATTGAGCATTCAGTAAACTGCGAGCATCAGTGTGTAGAAGTACTAACCTGCTAGCCTGCAGCAACACATAACTATTAGCTGGATAACTGAGAGGTAATTTCTTTTTTATTTCTTCGAATTTCGTTCTTTCTTATTAGTGTCTGAGTAACTCACTCAGCATTTACCCTCTCTTCTTTAATGAAATATGCAAGATATTCAGTGTTTGAGCATGTATTGTGTATAAAAATGTATGTAATGTGTAGTGTTTTAACATGTGATTTAAACCAGTGTCATTGTTACTTTAAGGTTAGAAGGTATTCCAGTTGTCAAAGTCGTAATTATATATGTATGTTTTTATTTTTTGGCTGTCATTTACAGTAATATTGCACCCAATGACCAAGCGATCACAATCAACATACAATCTTTATAGCCCAGGGCAATGAGAGGCTTGAGAGGAAGCGTAGATAGATTTGCTAGTTTTATCTGTTGACCTTTAGAAGGGATCTGAGGCGCATAAATGACTAAGGCGGCAAACATCCTGCGTTTTAGATGCTTGCTTGTATCCACACACATCAACGTGGTTTGAATGGAATGAAGTTTCAGGACAGAGAAATTGTTTTTATAATACTGTCCACTAGAGGGCAAGAGCGCTATATGTAATACTGTTATGAATGTTCAAGATTCAGTAGATATTATATGTCGTAATATCTAAACTACAGGTTGTAGCTTATAAACCATTTTTTAAAAAAACTATTATGGCCCACTGTTGCCCATAATGATTTATTTTAAACATTTGTACATTTCAAAACAATTTAACCTCCAGGTAATGAAAACCCTGAGTTTAAAAAGTTTATCTGTTGAACACAAAAGATTGGTTGATGGTAGCCATTGAATTCCATAACATTTATTTATTTATTTATTTCTTCTGCATACACTACCAGTCAAATATTTTTGAACTAGGGCTGTCAAGCGATTAATCACGTCCAAAATAAAAGTTTATGTTTACATACTATGTGTGTTTTTGCTTTGTATATTTATTATGTACATATAAATACACACATACATGTATATATTGAAAAAATATTTATATGTATGTATATTTATACCTGTATACAATTTAGATTATAAATAAATATAAATATTTTAGATATAAATCTAAAATATTTTTCCTTAATATATACATGCATGTGTGTGTATTTATATATACGTAATAAATATACACAGTACACAAATATATAGTATGTAAACATAAACTTTTATTTTGGAAGCGATTAATCGCGATTAATCGTTTGACAGCCCTATTTTGAACAGTAAGATTTTAATGTTTTTTATTGTAAAGTCTCTTCTGCTCACCAAGCCGGCATTTATTTGATCCAAAGTACAGCAAAAACTGCTTTCTATTTGAATATATTTTAAAATGTAATTTATTCCTGTTATTTCAAAGCTGAATTTTTAGCATCATTATACCGACTTTTGAATGGTATAGAATATAATGTTACAAAACCTTTTTATTTCAGATAAATTCTGATCTTTGGATCTTTCTATTCATCTAATAATCCTGAATCCTGTTTTAAATATTGATAATGATCAGCATATTAGAATGCTTTCTGAAGAGTCATGTGACACTGAAGACTGGAGTAATGATGCTAAAAATGTAGCTTTGATCACAGGATATATTAAAATAGAAAGCAGTTATTATTCAAAATAACTGCTTTCTATTTTAATATATCCTGTGATCAAAGCTAAATTTTTCACAATATTACTGTTTTTTGCTGCACGTTGGATCAAATAAATGCAGGATTTGTGAGCAGAAGAGACTGAAAAAACACTAAAAATCTTATTGTTCAAAAACTTTTGACTGGTGGTGTATGAAAGTCAATGGCTACCGTTAAGTGTTTGGTTACAACGTTCTTTTGTGCTCTGTAGAATAAATAAACTCATACAGGTTTAAGTTATCATTGTGTTGTCAAAGAGGTTTAGAGTTTAACAGTGTAGTAACTAGATGTAACAGCAACGATTTAATTTTAATTAGTTGCCATTAAACGTTGTCGCTTTTCTGTTCATCCCTGTTCTTCTTACATTGCACTGTCTCTCTTTTGATTTCTTACCTCACTTTTCCTCATGCTCTTGAGGCTCTGCGGTTGAGCTGATATTGTTTTGTGTGTGTGAGAGAGACAGAGATGTTTGCTCACGGCTGTGATAAATGGCAACGCCTGCCATTTGAGCAAAGGTATGGCCGCTCTGGCACACCCTGCCGTGGTAATTATTACAGACTCCGTAGACCAGAGGTCCTGCGTCAGACAAGGCGGAAAATTGAAAATATAAATGATTTATGGTGCTCAGAAGTCTATCTTCTCCTCTGTCTTTGTTGTTGGCCACAAAGCGTCAGATACGCTGGGACGTCCTTTAGTGTGCCGTCTTGCTCTTGTTCTTCAGTGATTAATCCATTTAGACACAGTGGAGTGGAACTCTCCTCACCATAGAAAATAGATGGATTGTTGGAGAGGAAGGGATTCAGGAAAGCACTAGCAGCTTGTTTGAAGAGCAGAACAAACTGCTCCAAGGGTAAACTATGGCCCTGACTGCTGAGCAGCCTGGAGATAAGTTGGTTTGACTTTCCCACCTCTGAATCTTGGAGATGTTGCTTGTCACTTTAGCATCCTGCAGCTGCAGCGACGTCATTGCTCTTGCATGAGACCCACAGTACTTTACACAGCTGTTACTGTAAAAAAAAAAAAAGATTGTTTAACATAACGGCATGTAATGTCACTTTTATAATAATAAAATATATATTAAATATAATAATGCTATGTTATTGTTAAATATGATAAAATATATAATATTTAAAAATAAATATACTTATATTTTCTATATTTTAAGTAAAATTACTACTTTTATACTGATCAAAAGTGACAGTAAAAACATTGACATTTATAATGTTACAAAATAACTTTTTTTAAATGTTGACTTGAACTGTCTATTCATCAAAGAATCAAAAAAGTACCATGGATTTTAACATTAATAAATAAGAAGAAGAAATATTTCTTGAGTAGCAAATCAGCATATTAGAATAATCATGTGACACTGAACACTGGAGTAATGGCTTTGACATCACAGGAATAACTTAAAGTTCAAAATATATTAAAAATAGATAACAGAATAACAAATAAACTCATACTTTGTTAGAATATATGACTTAATTGAAAAACATTTAAAAAATCATACAGGCCGTGAACTGTTGAATGGAAGTGTGTATATACAGTATGTTAATACATTAATTCGATCCATTTTCCAAACCATTTGAATTTTGATTTGAATAAACCTGAGCACAGTGCAGACTTTGTTCTGAAACTCTTAACAAATATATGTGACCCTGGACCACAAAACCAGTCATAAGGGTCAATTTTTTAAAATAGGCTTTTCTAGTGATGTATGGTTTGTTAGGATAGGACAATATTTGGCCGAGATACAACTATTTTAAAATCTGGAATCTGAGAGTGCAAAAAAACGCAGAAAATCACCTTTAAAGTTGTCCAAATGAAGTTCTTATCATTACATATTACTAGCCAAAAATATAATGATATATTTACGGTAGAAATTCATGAAACGTGATCTTTACTTAATATCCTAATGATTTTTGCCATTAAAGAAAAATCTATAATTTTGACCCATACAATTTTGTTTTTTTTTTTGGCTATTGTTACAAATATACTGTGCTACTTAAGAATGGTTTTGTGGTCTAGGGTCACATATATGATACATCAGATTACTATATTCTCAGAAGAAATATCTCCATTTGGTCTTTGTTTAATCTGGGAAACAACTGAACCATTACATATGTCTCACTTGTGCTGCTTCTATCCCATGGGGAGATATCATACAATCTAAATGCATAAAACAGCTGAGGAGAGGAGGAGCATGCTATGTCTTGCTGCACTCGATTGGCTGGGTAACTGTGACTGACACTTCAGAATACCGGAAAGGCCCCGCCCCCTTCAAACACATTGGCCTATGACTGATCTCTCCACTGCCCTCATGTTTAGTCTGTTTGGAGTCACAGAAAGGGAGAGAGACTCTTTTATCGCTGCAAAACTATGAGTTAGTCTTTTATTGTTGTGGGAGTCGAACAGCTGATTTATCATGTGGGAATCACATCTACCAAGGCAGGTCAGTAAAACGTTGTGGTGTTTGTTGTTTCTTGTTCTGCTTCAAACTTGCGTCTTAACTTGCAGAGTTAAAGGGAGTGAAGACTTGGAAATTTCTAGCAGCATTTCTGGTTGTGTGTGTGTGAGTTTAATTGTGAAATGTGAAAGTCTTTCTGGTGCCGATATGTCTTGGCTCCTGTCTCACCCCAGTGTGAGAGGCTTTTGTATCTGTGGTGGAATGTGTGACCAGTGCACAAGAGAGGAAAGTCAACTTGGTTTTGCTCAGGCTCCAAAATCCCTCTCTTGTTTTTTCAGCTGTACTCACAGGCAGGAATACAGTATGCGACAACTGAATGAATTACACTTTAATTAAATTTACTATAATGAAAATATAGTACACCCTTTGTTCTGACACTTCCTCAGCTTTGGCTAATTGTCATTTCACTAGTTTGTGTTTTAAATGGCCCTCTGTTTTGTTTGCTTATCTCTTATACTTCAATCATGTTATCCATTAATCAGAACCCAAGAGACTTCTGACCCTGGGAACTTCATGCTATCACAAACAAACCTCACTTACAGACAGACAAATGTAAAAAGGCACATGATAGAACAACTGTACCGCTGTTTTGTTTGGTGAACAACCTCCTGCCATAAAAATTGTGTTCTGGTGCAAAGTGCATTCGCTCTGAAAACAGATCTTAATGAAACTCAGGCTTTTTAAACAAGAGTAACAGGTTGGAAAAGACTTTTTAAACTCCCATGTAGACTGTCTTTCCCAGACTCCTACAAAACCCATGCCTCAATAAGTCTTCTGTTTATAATACTAACATGATGAAGCTGGTAATTTCATCCACACTTTACGTCTTACAACGACAATGCTAAAAGTTCCCACAGTTCTTTAGTTGTATGCGTGCCCCAACACACACAAGAGATCCAAGGGTCTATAGCATAGTTTCTCACAAAGCTCTAAAGTACATGGTTGCATAATATGTGTATATATATATATATATATATATTTTTTTTTTTTTTTTTTGTCTCCTCCCAAAGTCACTGATCCTTGTCTTCATGACAAATTACAATGGGCAGGAACTTGTTGGCAGGAAGCAACAGCTGATATCCCATCCAGAGTGTGGAAAAAAAAAAAAAAAATTCTCACTGACTTTTCATTCCCTCTCATTATCTAATGTAATGCTGTAGTTTAGTACGCAAAATAGCACTGATGTTAAACAGGTTTGTTCAGAAGGAGGGAAATTAGTATTTCAAAAGTAACTTTTATATCAGTATTTTTTTAAGCGTTTGTTAGTTTATATTAGCTCGGCTTGTTTAATATAAAGAGCTCTTAAAGGGATAGGTTACCTTAATAATTCTGATGAAAATTAATTAAACCAGTCCTTTGTTCATCTTCGGAACACAAATTAAGATTTTTTATGAAATCCGAGGGCCTTCTGTCCCTGCATAGACAGCAATGCAACTGACACGCTCAAGGGCCAGAAAGGTAGTAAGGACATTGTTAAAATACTCAATGTGATATCAGTGATTCAACCGTAATTTTATAAAGCTATGGGAACACTTTTTGTGTGCAAAGAAAACTACAATAACAACTTTTTTGAACAATTTCTACTGTGACGTTTGTTCATGAGAGTATCATGATTCATACATGTGGTACTGCTGATGCAGGAGCTTGTGTTCTGATGTAGAAAGTCCATCTCTTAGTTCATAACCTGTATATTCTGGTACAAATAAGTAAGGCTGGGCAAAAATTGCTAGTCATCCTTTCTGTTGAAATTCTCAGACATGTTTATGAACAGTGTTTCATGTACAAAGTGCGTATTCTTCTGCTTGTAAACATGGCAGAGCACATCTGGGTTCTATGTCAGAACGGCTCTGCGACAGCAACATTACAATGTAGTGGTACTCTTGTGAACGTGCATCGAAGACTAACAGAAGAGAAGAAATTAGGTCAGAAAGCTATTGGATTTAATCAAAAATATCTTAATTTTGCGACATGAGGGGTGAGTTATTAATGACAGAATTTTCATTTTTGGTTGAACTATCCCTTTAAAGGTCTCACTGTACTGTTATTTCCTACAGTTCACTGCAGCCTCTCATGCTTCAGATCATTTACATCAAGATTTGTTTATTAAGACAGGCAACCCAAAAGTTCCTATGTTTTTCTTGTGTTTAGAACTTGTGTTTGGTCTTTTTTGTTTTAATTTGCTTAAATTCAAACACATCTCTGACACTGCTTTTGAAGAAACAGTCAAATCACCTTTATTTTTTATAGTGCTTTATACAATACAGATTGTGTCAAAGCAGCTTCACAGAGATAAACAGGAAATCAGTTTTGAAAGTTAAAGCTATGGAGACAGTTTAGATTAAACTAAAGTAGCTTTTGAAAGACAATAGCGTCATTATATAACTAATATCCATTCACTGTTGGTTTAGTTCAGATCAATAACAGCGTGAAGATAATCAATCAGCCATCAGCAGTTCTACAAAAGGCAGCAAAGTCGTTTTTCAGCTTGCGTCAGTTCAATGTTGATTCTTTTCAACTGCTGTAACTCCACGGAAGGCCATGTAATCCAGTTTAATTTAGTTCAGGTTTTGTTCTCATCCAGTGGTGCTGGTAAATATCAATCATATCGATAAATTTTTTATTACATCTTTCAAACCCCAACCAAAGAAGCCAGAAGGCCAAATAATTGCTAGTTCCCAGTTTTAAATAACAGCTTAGCATGATTGTATGTTTGTTTGCTTTGAAATGTAGTATAGTTTGGGTTTAGTTTGCTGAGCACACAGAACAGAGCTTTATCTGTAAAGTCACATGTAAACTTTAATACTGTACACACACCCTTACTCAGGAATGCCTCAATCTGAGATTGCAGTGGTTGAGCTATAGATGAATTCAGAAGAATCATAAAAATGCAATATTGTGCCAACGGTGTGATAGTTAACGTCCCTGACTCACTGCTTCTCTTTGACCTGTGCACCTCTTTAAAGCTGGCTCTAAAGGTCAGTGCACAGGTGGGAGACATGCATGAGATACCACAGTCATAAACGTTCACCCACACAGAGAGAATGAATGAGTCTCTACATTAGCAACCTCTCTACCAGTACTTCTGTTGTTTAAACCACGCACCTAGACTGTCCTGTATATTTATAGTAAACACGGCCAGCATATACAATGGATTAAAGCCAAACCAATGTACTTCTGAGTGAAATGTAGGGCTGCAATCAATTCGATTGGAAGAGTAGAAAATTGGAGTTCAGTGCCAGAATGGAGAGATTAGATGTCCCATTCTGGTGTCCACATCAAATTAAATTTACAAAAGATTTTATATGGATAAAAACATGTTTTAAAACATTTTGAACAGTAACATTTTTATGTTTATTTATTTATTTATTTTTTTTAAGTCTCTTCTGCTCACCAAGCCTGCATTTATTTGAAAGTACAGCAAAAACAGTAAAAGTTTGAAATATTTTTACAATTTAAAACAATAGTTTTCTTTTTGAATATATTTTAAAATGTATTTTATTCATGTGATTTCAAAGCTGAATTTTTAATATTCTGATTTGCTGCTCAAAAACATTTATTGTTGTTATTATTATTATTATTATTATTATGTTGAAAACAGCTGTGTAGAAATGTTTCAGGTTTCCTTGATGAATAGACAGTTCAGAAGAAAAACATTTATCTGAAATAGAAATCTTTTGTAAGATTATAAATATCTTTATGACTTTTGATCAATTTAAAGTATCCTTGCAAAATAAAAGTATTAATTTCTATCAATTCTTTCAAAGAATATGCTGATATTTCAGATAAATGCTTATCTTTAGGTCTTTCTATTTAAAAATTTACTCAACTGTTTTAAATATTGATAATAATTATAATAATTATAAAATGTTGAACAGCAAATCAGCATATTAGAATGATTTGTGAAGGATCATGTGACACTAAGGACTGGAGTAATGATGCTGAAAAATTAGCTTTGAAATAGTAAAAATATTTTTTAATTTGACTGTGTTTTTGCTGTACTTTGGATCAAATAAATGGAGGCTTGGTGAGCAGAAAAGACTTCTTTCAAAAACATTAAAAATCTTACTGTTCAAAAACTTTTGACTGGTAATGTAGGGCCCTATGAAATCCATTTTATTTTTTCCCAAATTCCGTTTTATTTTTTTCCCAGTTCTGTTTTTTTCCACTTTAATTTTTCTGGATTCCGTTTTTTTTCTGTTTTAATTTTTCTGGACTCCTTTTTAATGGTTAAGTAAAATCGTATTAATCAAAAAAGCATGTCTAATTAATTAATTAAAATCATGAAACTTAACATTTTAATTTAACATCAACTTATTGAAGGTTTAACAAAAATGACATGTTTAGGGCCCTATGAAATCTTGCATTTTATTGTTACCAAATTCTGGTTTTAGCATGTCTAATTATTTGAATGCATAACAACTAATATAACAACTAACAACTAAAATAATTTATCTTTTAATTCATGAAAATTAAATAAATTTTATTTTTGGCAAGTAAAGGGGATTTACTATAAAAATTAAAACATGAAAGAATTATTGTGTAATTATTTCTTTTAAAAATAAAGTTTTATTTTTTATTTTTTCAACAGTAGTAGTAGTATTACGTACGTTCTAAATATAAAAAAAATATTTCTGTCATCTTTAAGTTAAACCAAATTTTATTTTGACGGAGTGCCGTGAATACCTGTAACTGACGCTTGTTGTGGCTAGACTGGATACAGCTGCGGCTGGAAGCTAAATATAAATTTTACTCAAATGGAATGGTCAATGCGAATGAAGTGACTCTTAGAACAGTTTATGTAAAATATTCTTACACTAAATAACATTTTCTGCAAATCATGTTAAAAATATGGAATAGTCATTCTTTTTTTGCTCAAAATAAAATTAAACCGATACATCCTCATGTATGCAGAATAAAGCTAATTTTAAAACTGTATTGAACTTGTGTTGTTTTTATGCTAAAAAAAACCCTTTCAGTCTTTGACTCCATTATATAACCAGAGTGGCCCAGTGATGTCAATGGAAAAGGGAAGTCATTTCAGAGAAAAAGGGAGTTATTATATTAAGATTTGATATTACAAAGACAACATCGATTTTTTTTTTTTTTTAACGGTATGCAGCAAACCGTTGTTCACGGAAAGACCAGAAACAAGAAAAACCTAATTTCAGTTTCATGCTGACTTTGAGAAAAAGAATGCCTAGATTAACATCTTCAGTGAGCAAAGAAAGGAATTTCCAACATAAATACAGTGAGATGTTTTGAAACATATCAGTCTCTCTGTTTGTGACTAGATTTAATAACTTTCAGCCTCCTGTAATTGAGGACTGAAAGACTAAAAGTTTGTTTCTCTGACTTGAGCAGAAGCTAGACTAACTGGAAAAGCTGACGTCATATGGAGTTCAGATTATAGAGTTGCCAAAGAGCCACACCTCACCATTAGACTTACATAAGATGGGAAGTTCAAACATTTCAGCTTCTTTCTAGCACAAATTATTCCTCTTTCACACATTTTAAATGGCCATTAAGCGATCAGACTGAATAGGCCAGCCAGTATCTACACGCTGCAGCCCATCGCAGCCAGCCAATGGGAGGGGAAAATGTTCCATTATGTTTAATAGAAGGTTTTGTGGGGTAGTTATAGAGCGAACATGCACTTGGCAGCTAAATTACTGCAGTCTAAAGGAATCAACTAGAGTCTTTGTGAGAGAAATTGAGAAAGGAGCCCTGTGTTTCCTCTTATTTGCTTTTAATAATGATATTTTTGTTTTAACAACACAAATGATGACTTTATGTTGTGTGAAAGGCTTGAAAATAGAGTTAGTGGTTAAATTTTTACTGAACTTGCGGCAGTGTGGAATGTTTGACTCAGCTGCTCAGTTTTAGCGTCTTTCTATAATTTCTTCCACTGTCATTCTTTCTTTTACCTTTGTACTTTATATCCTGTTGCTCTATTATGTTTCTTATTTATTACTGTAGGCCTAAAACCCACATCTGTGATTATTGAGCTTTTAAAGCACTTTTCCATTCTGCCGCACATTCATTATTAACTGTGTTGGTGATGATTTCGCAATACGTTTAATGGCTTCAGTGGCTTATGATCACTCTGTTGTGGCATCATCTCACCTCCCTCTCTATAGTCTACCTGTATTTATAGTTTCAGATGACCACCAATCCTGTCCTTTACCCTTCACAGATTCTAAATTCATATTCATTCTTTCGATCTTGCCACTAACTGGCAAATACATTTTAGAGAAATATTGATAGCATGAAAAATGAACAGCTTCTTGTATTTCTGTGAAAGCAATTATCAGTGTGATTCTAGTACTGTTTTGGGGTTTAGGGAACTTTCTTGGATTTGCTCCCAGATATATCGAGGAAAACAAGATGTGATTTCCTTTTTAATAGCTTTTTTTTTTTTTTATAACAGAATGACACTGATGTGATCTTGTGTGTATTATTAGATTAATTTTGACTGGAGGGATTCCACACTCCACAGGAGAAGACCTCTGACTTTTGGCCTGACTGAAAAAGGAGATGTTTTAAATAGAAATGAGCAAACTAAGGAGTCAAGGTTTGGCTAGCTAGCTAGCTTGGCTTAGTTAGTCCCTGTTGGTAAAAGCCATGACTGCACCACTTGCAAAATGCGTCACCCATTTAACTTTTTTTTTTTCATATTCTGACCAAATTTATAATATAATATAATATAATATAATATAATATAATATAATATAATATAATATAATAAATGTATCTTATGCTCACTAAGTCTGTATTTATTTGATCAAAAATACAGTAAAAACAATAATATTACATATATAAAGTGTTGGTGAGTAACTGTTTACATGTAACAGAGTTATGCAATTTAATTACAAAAACCTAACTGTAATCTGTTACAGTTACTGAGAAAAAATGTGTAATTAAATTAGTTACTTAAGAAAATGTTAACAATTACAAAGGGGTTACATCTGAATTTTCACACACACACACACACGCAAACACACACGCATACGCATGATGTGTTTCCATGTTTTATGGTAGCATACCATAGGTGTAATGGTTTTTTTACTGAAAAAAACATACTTTCTACCACCCTAAAACTACCCTACACCTAAACCTTGCCCTCACAGGAGACTGTGCATACTTTTACTTTTTCTCAAAACAAAAAAAACTCATTCTGTATGATTTATAAGCCTGTTTCCTCATGGGGACCTCACAAATGTCCCCACAAGGTCAAAATGTACTAGTTTTACTATTCTTGTGGGGACATAAATACCAGGTACACACACAGAGACATTTAATTGATTTCTTTCCCAAATTGAAATGACTGCTCTAAAATATAAAACACCAATGTTTCAGGAGTTTAGGACACAGAAAAGGATACATGTTTATGTGATGACTTTATTTTCTCTTTTGGTTTATGACTATGTTTTATTTTTTTTTTTAACATAGTCATTGTTGGCATTGTTGGATGCCAGTGTTTTGTTACTTGTTCCTTTATTTAATAGTTACTTTTTACATTTCAGATAGGGTATCTTGTATTGTAACTTCTTATATTTCCAACACTGGTTGATATACCAGTAAGAAAGGGGGAAAGAAATAAAAATAAAAATAAATAAATTATATATATATATATATATATATATATACATACATACATGCATACATACATATATATATATATATATATATATATATATATATATATATATATATATATATATATATATATATAATATTTTTATATTTTATAATATATATATATTAGTGCTGTCAAATGATTAGTCGCATCCAAAATAAAACTTTATGTTTACATAATATATATTTGTGTACTGTGTATATTTATTATGTATACATAAATACAAACACATGCATGTATATATTAAGGAAACATATTTTAGATTTATATATAAAATATATATTTATTTACAATTTAAATGTATACAGGTATAAATATATATATATATATATATATATATATATATATATATATATATATATATATCTCCAAAGTACAGAAAAACAGTAAAATGTTACAATATTTGTACTATTTAAAATAAATTTTCTATTTGAATGTATTTTAAAATGTAATTTATTCCTGTGATTTCAAAGCTGGAATTTTTGCATCATTACTCCAGTCACATGATCCTTCAGAAATCATTCTAATATTCTTATTTGCTGCTCAAAAAACATTTATTTTTATTATGCTGAAAACAGCCGAGTAGAATGTTTTCTGGTTTCGCAGAAAAAGAGAAAGTTCAGAAGAACAGCATTCATCTGAAATAGATTTTTTTGTAACATTATAAATGTCTGTATAATCATAACTTTTGGTCAATTTCTGTATTTTCTATTTAATAAAGTAAAAAAAAAATACTCAACTGTTTTAAATATTGATAATAATAATAATGATAACAAAAATGTTTTTTTTTGAACAGCAAATCAGCATATTAGAATGATTTCTGAAGGATAATGTGACACTGAAGACTGGAGTAATGATGCAGAAAATTTAGCTTTGATCACAGGAATAAATTACAAAATTTTCAAAATGTATTCAAACAGAAAGCAGTTATTTAAAATAGTCAAAATATTTTACAATATTACTGCTTTTTAAAGCAGAAGAGACTCCCTTAAAACATTAAAAATCTTACTGTCCCCCAAAAAATGAATTACAAAGGTTTTTAAGACTAAAGGATATTTTATGACAAGCACAATGCAAATATGGCACACATGTTACATTTTGAATGAAAAAGAATTTGACAGACATATTGGTGACTTTACCAGCTAATCAAAGCTAATTTGATTAGAGCTGGTTTTGCTGTAGGACTCTGAATTTAAATTGGACATCAAGTGGGGACACAACACAACACTGGAGTTGTTTATCATACAAAATTAAATTTCAATATTTTATGCTCTTGGCAGCCAATTGTCGTTGGCACAATCCAACTTTCCAACAATCCACACTGCTAGTGAATCAGTATATAATATTCATGACTTTCAAGGATGAGTACATGTCACGCAACCTGTCCATGATGGAATCTACCTATTTTAATAGCTTTTGCCAAGTCACAGATGAGAGCTAAAACTTTTCTCCTTTCCTGTTTAAAAGTTGCTAAACAATTAGACTGCTATCCTAATTACATCAAATAGCAGTCAATTGGTTAATTACATTTTAATTTGGGTTTATTTAGTAGTCTATTGTTTGTTTCCATACTAGAATCATTGCTTCAGGGTACTGACTCAGTGTATGGTTTATGTGTTCAAACAGGCAGTGCTGGACCTTCAAGCTGAAGAGTGTTGAATACGCTTCAATGAGCCCATAGGAAGTAACTCAATCTGATAAAAGCAAACATGAGTGACACGGTGGAGAACCTGGACACCAGAGACCTGGGGTTCTCAGATGCTGAGGATGAACCTGAAGAGGTGGACTCAGAGTTCAACCCCTCAGGTAAGTGATTATTAATAATACCAGATTCAAATAATCCATTTGTTTTAGTAGTATTGTCTTTACAGCAAAATTCGAATGAATTTAATGAAGTTTACATCATTGAAGCCGCTTTGAAACTCTCTGTATTGTATAAAGCACTCATTAAACAAAGGTGACTCTTCTAATTTCAAAATGACTGGATACAAGTTAGACTTGAGAAACAGGATTTATTTAGCCAGAGAGGAAGTGATAAAGGGTTACCGCAGGTCTGTCAAATCAAGACATCTGGATGTGTTTTAAAGGGAGCGATGTGAGGACAACGGTACATGATGTGACGTGATGCAGCACGCCACAAACAAGTATTCAGTGCACACACTGGAGCTCACATTCCCCACAGGCATTCCTCAGTCCACTTTTGTCTTTTCTTTCAGGAGTATCCCGTATCCCATTCTATGCCGTGTACAAGACGGTCGGCTTTAAAGAGACAGAAGCACAGGTCTATCTGACCGCTGCCCCGATCACTGCCAAGATCCTAGATGTGGAACGCTTCACCAGGGCCCCAGACCGCTTTAACGTGTCCAAACACAGGAGCGTGTCCAAGGTTGGTGAAGCACATGCTAGTTAAAAGCGGTGGTTGAAAGATGCCACAGATCTCACATCTCTGCTGTGTTCAAAGGCAATGCCAGCCGTTTTTAAGATCGAGCTCAAGCATGGGAACTTCACATGGATAGTTAAGAGAAAAGAGAAGCACTTCATGGAGCTGCACAGAGAGCTTCTGCGATATAAGACCCTCATGAGGATTCCACTGCCCACCCGAAGGTTAGACCCCTGGCCTACAGATAAACTTACTTAATGATCCTTTACATCTGGTATTCAGTTGATCACGTCACTAAATACAAAACATTTTATGTTATGTATATTATGTTGTATGTTCACACAAACCACTTGGAAATACATGTGACTGTGTGACATTTACTGTGTAAATAATAGATGCACACCAGGCAACATAAACAGCGGAAACAAGTGTTTTAAAGATTAAAAATAGAAAATAACTATCTGATCAAAAGAGTTAGAAAAGCATAGTTTCACAGAAAATTATTAGTTTACAGTGACACTTTAGCCTTAAGTAATTGTATTCATTTAGTTTAATAAAATGTGAGATTAAGATACTCTCTTTGCTTTCTTACTATTTGTTTTTTATTGTCATAGTTCACACAATGTCACACAATGATCTCATTTGTCGTGAATTCAGAGAATTTCGGATGTGAACATGGGTAGTTTTTTAGTCTCAGTCATACACTACCATTTAAAAGTTTGGGATCAGTAAGATTTGTAATGTTTTTTTTAATATAAGAAGGCTTTATGTTCATCAAGGCTGTTTTTTTTTAAATTAAAAATAGAGAAAAGATGCCAATATTGTAAAATATTTTTGCAGTTTAAAATAGTGTTTTTCTATTTTCTGTACGTTAAAATAGAATTTATTCCTGTGATGCAAAACTGAATTTTCAGCATCGTTACTCCTTCAGGCTTCAGTGTCACATGATCCTTCAGAAATGATTCTAATATGCTGTTTTATTATCAATGTTGAAAACAGTTGTGCTGCTTAATTAATTCATTCATTAATTTATTTTTGGAACCTGTGATACTTTTTTCTTTGATGAATAAAGTGTTAAAAACAACAGCATTTATATAAAATATAAATCTTTTGTAACAATATACACTACACTACTTTCTTTGTTTGAAATAAATGAATACCTCTATTCAGCAAGGATGTGTTAAAATGATAAAAAGTGAAAAGGTATATTATAATATAAGATTTTTATAAAATATTTCTATTTTGAAAGCTGTTCAAAAACTTTTATCAAAGAATCCTGAAAAATGTATCAGATTCCAAAGCATTAGCTAGCCAAAAAAAGCATTTAAAATCTTACTGACCCAAAACTTTTGAATGACAGTATATTTTTTATTATTATTATTATTATTATTATTATTTTATTCTTATTTTTTTATTTTTTTTAAACTAATACTTTTTTTAGCAAGGGTGTGTAAGTGGCAGTAAATACTTAAATTATTACAAATTATTATCTCTTTGTGTTTTTAATTTATATTTATTTCAGTCTGTGTACTGGTGATGTATGTAATAAGGCATAAAAATACAATAATGTGTTTGTAGATATGTTTAGGGAACATACTACATTTCTTCGCAAATGTTTGTTTTGGTCTGCGTGATTTTGCCCACTGTCAACATGACCAACAGTATTTCAAAAACCTAGGTTGCTAGCGGTGGAAGCCAACAAGCGACAGACATTGCAGATTGTACCTTTTTAATATGGTGTCTAAAAAATCAAAAAGATATTGCCCTTCCAGTTTAATTTGCAAAAATTGTTTAAATCCCATGCATCTCTGATAAATTATCCCAATCGTGAGAATTCGACCGCAAAACTACTTTCTCAGACCTTTCTCTAAAGTTTTTCTGGAAGAGCCCTTCCTGAAAGAAATCAGTTTCTACAGTACTTTCATTTGGAACATCTCTTTAGTTTGAGTAGCATTATCTTCTCACAGTGCCTTTCAAGTGCTGTTTGAAATTCACTCCTGTTCACAAGTGGTCACAGGAGATCCGTTAGAGATACGTGTCACTGCTTCCTGTAAGCGGTAATGTGTCTCAACTGACCACTTGTGATTCAATGGCCCTAGACGGATCCTAATACCAGGTGTAAAGGATCAGTTACTCTCCTCATTCTGAAAAAAAGCTATAATAAATACTCCCTTTCTCCACACTCCTTTTTCCCTGTTTTTGTATTTATTTCTTTGTCTTTTCTTTGTTTTCCCCCTTTCTTTCTCTTCTCTTCTCTTCCCCTTCTCTACTCAGATTTCATGCTTATTTATTTTCACCATTCCTTTTCTTTGTCTCATACTATGATATCTCTGTCTTTCGTTCAGCCATACAGAGAGAAGAAAGAGCATAAAGAGGAGCGAGGTGAGGCAGATGCCGGCACTGCCTCGGGGAGGTGGAGATGAGTTGGCACGAGAGGAGCAAGTGTCTAGTCGGAGAGTGAGTCGCTCCAACATGCTTACTGCAGTACTAGCCCTTAAAACATGATAGGAAGTGATCCCAAACACTGTCGAGCATGACGTGAGCTTGATTGTCCCAAGGCGTGTGAGTCTGTGGGCAGGTCTCTCCCATACAACGTCACTGATATGATTCAGTGGTCTCTGAGTGTGTATGTGCTGACAACACTCTGCTGTCATATTAGTGTGAATCACATGAAAACAAGTTCTCATCTACTGATGAAATTCTGAAAATTCGAACTGTTGAATAAGCTTAATATTGAATGATGACTTTTTCAATGGCCTGACATTCTGAAGTATATTTTCTGGTCATATTCTATGTAGATATTTAAAGGAACACTCCACTTTAAAAAAAAAAAAGGCTCATTTTCCAACTCCCCTAGAGTTAAACAGATGAGTTTTACCATTTTCAAATCCATTCAGCTGATCTCCGGGTCTTTCCAGTCGCACTTTTAGCATAGCTTAGCATAGATAATTGAATCTGATTAGACTGTTAGCATCTCTCTCAAAAATGACCAAAGAGTTTCTGTATGTTTTCTATTTAAAACTTGATTCTTCTGTAGTTACATCGTGCACTAAGGCCAACAGAAAATGAAATGTTGCAATTTTCTAGTCTGATATGAATAGGAACTAGGGCTGCACGATATTGGAAAAAACTCACATTGCGATATTTTGTTTTTCTGCGATAAATATTGCGATATGAAAATAAAAAATCATCAGATTACTTGAATAGCTCTTTGGAAAAAAATGGGATGATTTTATAGCTGAGTAAATCAGCATTGAAAATAAACAAATTACAAACATAGATAAAGTTAATAGAACAAAGATACAAATAAAATAAAACACTTTATAGTCTAACAGTATTCAGTTACAGAAATTGAATAATCAAATGTAAAATTGCACTGCATATTCTTCACTGTATAAATGTAAACTAATAAATCTGTGTCAAAGCTAAAAAGTGATTTTTCTCTGTGTTTTGCTGTTTGATTAACATTCATGACACAGAAAGCCTCAGGAACATTAAACTGTGAACCTGTTACACATCCATTTTCTTTCTCAATTGTTTATCTTCACTTAAGCAACTGTGTTTACAAGGATACTTGCAGAGACCTGTATTTTGACATAGTTTCGCGTGTATGTGTCATTTCAGGCATAAAATAGCAGCGGAAGTGAACGGAATTCCGTGTTCACATGCATCTGCGTGGCTTTCACCGTGTCAACACCGGGCGCGAGCGTCGCGACGCGCCAAATGCGGTAGAACACATTATAATCAGTGATGCTGTCTGCACTGGACGCGAGCGGCGCGACAAAATACTGTATAAGTCATTATAATGATGCTCCCTGCACTGGATGCGGCGCGGCACGTCAAATACTCGAAAGTAAACTCCATTTATGTTTACTCACACAAAATGCAAATGATATGCAACAGTCGCTTTTGTCGCGTCCAGTGTTTAGACAGACTTTCACTTTAGATGTTGCGGCACAGGCAGCGCGACACGACAGCTGTCGCGTCCGGTGTAGACAAGGTGTCTGTGTGTAAGCAAAGAGAAGACGATCAGTAGCCTATAAATAAATATAACGATCAGTATAGGCTACTAAACATCGCACATCCTGCGATGTGACTATTGCGGATGAGCACATCGCGATATCGATGCTGAAACGATGTATCGTGCAGCCCTAATAGGAACTATACTCTCATTCAGCGCCTGAAAATAGTTCCCAGCTATATTTCTATTACGGGCTTAGTGCCGGTCACATTGGAAGTTACCTAGCTGGGGCCTATTTTCAGGTGCTGCGTAATATCATTGCGCCTGCTGAACCCATGGTATGGCATCACAGTTCCCTGATTATTACGCCAGAATGAGAATATAGTTCCTATCCATATCAGCCTAGAAAATCACAACTTTTCATTTTCTGTCAGTCTTAGTATGCAATGTAACTACAGGAAAGTCAAGTTTTAAATAGGAAAAATATCAAAACTCTTTGGTCATTTTTGAGAGAGATGCTAATGGTCTAATCAGATTCAATGATCTATGCTAATAGTGCTAACGCTAGACCCGGAAATCGGCTGAATGGATTCAAAAATGGTAAAACTCATCTGCTTAACTCTAGGGGAGTTTGAAAATGTTTGAAATTTTTTTTTATTTTTTTTGGAGTGTTCCTCTAAGGAAAATTAATGAACAGTTAATCAGCTGATTAGCATGCAATTTTTCCTGTTTAGTCAATACATGAGGCCTAATAGGCAAACATAAAACGTAAAAATGACATTCAAAATATTCTGAGCTTTACTGCTATCCATCATCAACAGAACCAGTGCCACCAAATCAAACTTTTAAAACGAACTATCAAATGTGTTTTCCTTTTTCAGAAACAACTGGAAGACTATCTAAACAAGCTGCTGAGGATGGCGATGTACCGAAAATACTACGCAACCGTAAGCTCACTCTTGATTATGGAGTTCAGGCCCTGATAGATCTCACGTTGAGTTATCTTTAATGAAGCAGCAGCCTGAGGATCGATATTACAGATGGAGACTGTGTGTCCTGAGCGTGTTAATGTGCAGCTTTCTCCCTCTCTCTCTTTCTCAGCTCAGTGCTGTTCAGGCAGCTTTAATCAAGGACATCCGTAATTCTCTCTCTCTTTTTTCCTCACATTCCTTCTTTCGTTCTCGCTCTGCCTCTTTAATACCCTGCAGGGGTCAATATAGCTGGGGATTTAGTGGAACTTCTTTTAATTGAAGCTACGTTTCTGTCTCACTGGTTTTAAGCAGAATTGTTTCTCTTTTACAGATGGAGTTTATTGATGTGAGCCAGTTGTCCTTCATTCAAGACTTGGGCCCTAAAGGCTTGTAAGGATACACTCTGGTTTGCGTTACTGTTTTATTTTTGCCTCATATGAATGTGTGTTTTTTTTTTTTTAATAATTTGTACAAATATATTGAAATATGTGACCATGGACCACAAAACCAGTCTTAAGTAGCACGGTTATAATTGTAGCAATAGCCAAAAATACATTGTATGGATCAAAATTATAGATTTTTCTTTTATACCAAAAATCGTTTGGACATTAAGTAAAGATCATGTTCCATGAAGATATTTTGTAAATTTCCTATCATAAATATATCAAAACTTCATTTTTGATGAGTTATATGTATTGCTAAGAACTTCATTTGGACAATTTTAAAGGCGATTTTCTCAATATTTAGATTTTTTTTTTTTTTTTTTTTTAACACCATCAGATTCTAGATTTTCAAATAGTTGTATCTCGGCCAAATATTGCCCTATCCCAACAAACCATACATCAATGCTTATATATACAGCTTTCAGATGATGTATAAATCTAAAAATCTCAAAACATTGACCCTTATGACTGGTTTTGTGGTCCAGAGTCACAAATATTACAAACTTTATTAATATGGTTTATGAATTTACATTTATTTATGTTTTTATTTGATCATTTATTTTTGCATTGTGACAGTAATTTCAAGTAAGCATACATTACGCATAAATTCTCATTATTACCCTAATGTTTTTCACATTTTGTAATATAAAATTAAAAATATACTGTGATGCAATTTTGTTTCAGTTTAGTGTTATGGCTATATGACAAATACTCCCATTATGTATAAATACCCTAAAGGTCATGGGAATTTGGGTGGGGATGTGTTTGTCATGAAAATGTCATGATTTATGACTTAATTTTATGCAACATACTGTATAATCTATTATGTCATTTCTTATCTAAATTATGACATTTTTGTATCTTTCAGAGAAGGCATTGTTTATAAAAGGTCAGGAGGTCACCGTATCCCAGGCATGAACTGCTGTGGCCACAATGAAGTCTGCTACCGCTGGTCAAAGAGGTAATTATTCATAAAACACAAAATCTATTGCTGAATTCAAGTAAACCACAGATTAAAGGAGAAGTTCTCTTCCAGAATGAAAATAATAATTTAATCACCCCCATGGCATCCAAAATATTTATG
The DNA here is from genome assembly GCA_033026305.1 of Cirrhinus molitorella. Taxonomy (NCBI): domain Eukaryota; kingdom Metazoa; phylum Chordata; class Actinopteri; order Cypriniformes; family Cyprinidae; genus Cirrhinus; species Cirrhinus molitorella. Next base: position 22,730,323 of record CM065124.1, on the reverse strand, counting down.
TCTTACTTTCTTCAGTCAAAAAGTTTTTTGAGGGAAACATTTCAGGATTTTTCTCCATATAGTGGACTTCAATGGGGATCAACAGGTTGAAGGTCCAAGCTGCAGTTTCAATGCAGCTTCAAAGGGCTCTACACAATCCCAGTCGAGGAATAAGGGTCTTTTCTAGCGAAATGATTGGTCATTTTCTTGTTTAGTCCTTTGAAGCTGCATTTAAAATGCAGTTTCGACCTTCAACCTGTTAGACACTATTGAAGTCCACTATATGGAGAAAAATCCTGGAATGCTTTCCTCAAAAACCTTTCTTTTTTGACTGAAGAAAGAAGGACATAAACATCTTGGATGACATTTTAATTCTGGAAGTGAACTTCTCCTTTAAATGCATTTATGCAGTGAGGCTGTACTGCTTCACTTTGAGCTTTAACATATGTGAGAGACTCTTCAAAGCAGTGTTATCTGTAAAAAATACACTGCTCGGATAGACCGGGTACATGTACACACACCATCTCTTTGAGTCAAGCAAGCTGTTTATCTCTGCTCTACTGATACTGCACTGCTTTCATTCTCTGATTAAACTGACACCGTATCACTGCCTTTCCGTATAATCATGTTTTAGAAAAGCACACTTTTGACCTCATGGTTGTGATTAAGTCTAATGATGATGTCTTTTGTGCTCTTTGTTTAGGTGGCTTGTTGTGAAGGACTCTTTTCTCCTGTACATGAAGCCAGACACTGGTGCCATTTCATTTGTCCTGCTGGTGGACAATGAATTCAGCATCAAAATGGACTCTAAATACACAGACACCAAGCATGGAGTGAAGATAGAGAACTTGTCCAGGTGGGTTCACCCATGAACAGTTAAAATGTACTCACCCTTAGATAATCCAAGATGTAGATGAGTTTGTTTCTTCTTTGGAAAACATTTGGAGAAGAAACACAACTTGCTCACCAATGGATGTTAAAAAAAAACAGCTGATAAAAACATCACGATGATCCACAAGTAATCCACACGACTCAAACCTTCAAACCTTTGTGTCTAAAACACGAGTCCTTGATCCATTATATTGCTTTCTACTGTGATTTTGTCTGAATCAGGAGAGAAATGTGAACAGATCAAGCACCGTTTACAAGTGAAAACAGTCCAGCTTTAAACAGACATGTTGGTGGATTTTGATGTGAAAGAACAGGGATGGACTTTTTAAAACTTTATGATGGATTATGGACTCGTATTTTGTTCAGAAGCAATAGTTTAAAGTTCAAACAACTTAATGAAGAACTGGTTTCTTACAAGCTTTGTGCTTCACAACACTAATTAATCGTGTAGATTACTTGTCGGGGATATAGAAAGGCTTTTATCAGCTGTTTGAACTCTCATTCTGATGGCAACCATTCAGTGGATCCATTGGTGTACAAGAGGTGAAAAAAAAGTTACACTTCTGAATATCTCTTTCGATGAAGAAACAAACTCAACTACATCTTGGATGGCCTGAGAGTCAGCAAATGTTCATATTGGGTAAACTATTCCTTTGATTTCAAACATATTGTCAGTTATAAATGTTTCTCTCAGTTTGTTTATGTGTGTGTTTACGTCTTGTGCAGGAAACTAGTGCTGAAATTCACTAGTTTCAGACATGCACGGTGGTGGGGTCAGGCCATTGAAAGCTTTGTCCGGAAACATGGCAAGGCCTTTTTAAGGACCCACCGCTTTGGATCTTTCGCCAGGGAGGAGGAGAACATACCCTCTAAATGGTATATTTAATCTAAATGGTCGTCTTCTTATTTTAATCTAAGATCTAAGAACTTATAACTAAAAAAATGAATGTTCAGGTATGTGAATGGCAAAACCTACATGGAGGATGTCGCTAATGCGCTGGAGGAGGCCAAAGAGGAGATCTTCATCACAGACTGGTGGTATGTATTCACTGTTTACCCTCCAACAAGAAAACATGTCCAGGCAGACAGATAGTCTCAGCTCAGTTCACACTTTTGCTTGAGCCAATGTTTCTATCACAGACTGCACAGATTGCTTCAACAAACAGGGCCATGTTTTGATAGCTCCACAGTGTCAAAGTGTTTATATTTTTCTGGGAAATCAACCTATAAACAGCGTATGTATAGTTGTGTGTGCACATTAGCTGCTATAGGAGAAAACAAATGACGGCATCGCTCTCTCTCTCTTTTTTTTTTCTTTCTTCTGCTACTTTTTTTAAGGGAGCACCAGTGGCAGTACTGCCTTATACGGTGCTGCTTGAAAGTTTGTGAACCCTATATAACATACAGGTGCTGGTCATATAATTAGAATATCATCAAAAAGTTGATTTCATTAATTCCATTCAAAAAGTGAAACTTGTATATTATATTCATTCATTACACACAGACATGTATATTTCAAATGTTTATTTCTTTTAATTTTGATGATTATAACTGACTAATGAAAATCCCAAATTCAGTATCTCAGAAAATTTTAATATTACTTAAGACCAATACAAAGAAAGGATTTTTAGAAATCTTGGCCAACTGAAAAGTATGAACATGAAAAGTATGAGCATGTACAGCACTCAATACTTAGTTGGGGCTCCTTTTGCCTGAATTACTGCAGCAATGTGGCGTGGCATGGAGTCGATGGAGTCTGTGGCACTGCACAGGTGTTATGAGAGCCCAGGTTGCTCTGATAGTGGCCTTCAGCTCTTCTGCATTGTTGGGTCTGGCATATCGCATCTTCCTCTTCACAATACCCCATAGATCTTCTATGGGGTTAAGGTCAGGCGAGTTTGCTGGCCAATTAAGAACAGGGATACCATGGTCCTTAAACCAGGTACTGGTAGCTTTGGCACTGTGTGCAGGTGCCAAGTCCTGTTGGAAAATTAAATCTGCATCTCCATAAAGTTAGTCAGCAGCAGGAAGCATGAAGTGCTCTAAAACTTCCTGGTATGCGGCTGCGTTGACCTTGGACCTCAGAAAACACACTGGACCAACACCAGCAGATGACATGGCACCCCAAACCATCACTGACTGTGGAAACGTTACACTGGACCTCAAGCAACGTGGATTCTGTGCCTCTCCTCTCTTCCTCCAGACTAAGGGACCCTGATTTCCAAAGGAAATGCAAAATTTATCAGAGAACATAACTTTGGACCACTCAGCAGCAGTCCAGTCCTTTTTGTCTTTAGCCCAGGCGAGACACTTCTGACGTTGTCTGTTGTTCAAGAGTGGCTTGACACAAGGAATGCGACAGCTGAAACCCATGTCTTGCATACGTCTCTTTGTGAATCTCCCCCACATTTTTGAATGGGTTTTGTTTCACAGTCCTCTCCAGGATGCGGTTATCCCTATTGCTTGTACACTTTTTTTCTACCACATCTTTTCCTTCCCTTCGCCTCTCTATTAATGTGCTTGGACACAGAGCTCTGTGAACAGCCAGCCTCTTTTGCAATGACCTTTTGTGTCTTGCCCTCCTTGTGCAAGGTGTCAATGGTCGTCTTTTGGACAACTGTCAAGTCAGCAGTCTTCCCCATGATTGTGTAGCCTACAGAACTAGACTGAGAGACCATTTAAAGGCCTTTGCAGGTGTTTTGAGTTAATTAGCTGATTAGAGTGTGGCACCAGGTGTCTTCAATATTGAACATTTTCACAATATTCTAATTTTCTGAGATACTGAATTTGGGGTTTTCATTAGTTGTCAGTTATAATCATCAAAATTAAAAGAAATAAACATTTGAAATGTATCAGTCTGTGTGTAATGAAAGAATATAATATACAAGTTTCACTTTTTGAATGGAATTAGTGAAATCAACTTTTTGATTATATTCTAATTATATGACCAGCACCTGTACACCTCCCACTCTGAGCCCCTGATCCACTGCCACACATTCTGCATGTGTGCATGTAACATCTATAGCAACTCCACTACAGCACATTACCAAACAATGAGAAACCTTTAATATTAGTTTAAAGAGTACATTTTTATTTGACAGATAATTGTGGATCTTTCTTAAATATACAGTGCAGCTTGAACCCTTTAGAATTTTGTATATTTCTGCATACATATGACCCAAAACATCATCAGATTTTCAAACAAGTCCTGAACGTAGACAAAGAAAACCCAATCAAACAAGTGTCCTGACGTTCTCCTTTAGAATTTGTTGGTATAATTCAGAATTCATTGTTCCATCAATGATGGTAGGCTGTCCTGGCCAAGATGCAGCAAAACAGGCCCAAGCCATGATACTACCACCACCATGTTTCACAGATGAGATAAGCTTCTTAAGTTGGAATGCAGTGGTTTCTTTTCTCCGAGCATAATGGCTTCTCATTTAAACCAATAAGTTCTTTCTCCAGTAGTTCTCTGGCATGTCCACATGGTCTTTAGCAAGCAATTTTCTTTTTGGAGAACAGTGGCTTTCTTCTTCCATCTCTTCAATGCACACCATGGTTGCTCAATATTCTCCTGATGGTGGGCTCATGAACATTAACATTAGCCAATGTGAGAAAGGACTTTAGTTGCTTAGAAGTTGTCCTGGGAACTTTTGCAACCTCACAGACTGTTACACGTTCTGCTTTGGAGTGATTTTTGTTGGTTGACCACTTCTCGGGAAGGTAACAGGGTTCTTGAATTTGCTCCATTTGTACACAATCTGTCTGACTGTGGATTTGTGGAGTCCAAACTCTTTAGAGATGGTTTTGTAACCTTTTCTAGCCTGATGAGCAACATAAACTCTTTTTCCAAGGTCCTCCGTAATCTCCTTTGTTCGTGACATGATTCACTTCCACAAACATGATCAGACTTTGATAGATCCCTGTTCTTTTAATAAAACGGGTCACATACTGACATTTGATAGTCATTGCACTGAAAACACATCTGCACAGGTGGACTCTAATTTCACCTTTAAATTAACTGCTAATTCAAGAGATTCGCATACTTTTGCAACGCACAGATATGTAACACTGTATAATTTTTCACAATAAATAAATAAATAAATTAGTTTGATTGGGTTCTGTTTGTCTACTTTTAGGACATATGAATATTTGATGATGGTTTGGGTCATATTTATGCAGAAATATAGAAAATTCTAAAGGGTTCACAAACTTTCAAGCAGCACTGTATATTCAAGAAAGAGCCACAATTATCTGTCAAACACTGACAGGAAGAGAGCCTGGATTGTTTATGGTCTTTCTTAAATGAAAAATGTACTCTTTAATCTAATATTAAATGTTCTTTTGTCTTTGTTTCTCATTGTTTGGTAATGTGCTGTAGTGGAGTTGCTATAGATGTTACATGCCTGCATGCAGAATGTGTGGCAGTGGATCAGGGGCTCAGAGTGGGAGGTGTATGTTATACAGCAAGATCAGTATCTCTCACTTCACACGTGTTGAGTTTCAGGCTTCCTTATTTCAAAAATACCTCTCCTGGAATAGACGCAATGGTGTGATCCTCTCTGTGTGAGGGAGTGGGTGGCTATATGAGAAAAATCGCTTGCTATCTCAATGTGTATTTTTGATGTAGTTATACATGTGGAATATGAAACATTAAACGTTCATTTGATGTAAACCCACATGAAAACCTTTCGATTGGCATTTAGTGTCAAAATGGAGCATGTTTGCAATTAATTGTGTATATTTGAAAAATATTATATACTGCAAGTAGTATTATTTATGCATTAAAGAAAGAGTTTACCCAAAAACGACAGTTATGTCATTAATTACTCACCCTCATGTCGTTCCAAACCTGTAAGACCTTTGTTCATCTTCGGAGCACAAATAAAGATATTTTTGATGAAATCTAAGAGCTTTTTGACCCTGCATAGTCAGCAATGCAACTGACATGTTCAAGGCCCAGAAATGTAGTAAGGACATCATTAAAATAGTCCATATGACATCAGTGGCTCAACTATAGTGTTATGAAGCTACAAGAATACTTTTTGTGTGCAAAGAAAACAAAGATAATGACTTTATTAAACAATTTCTTGTCTTCTTCAATGTGCAGGCTGAGCCCTGAGATCTTCCTGAAGAGGCCTGTAGTGGAAGGCAATCGCTGGAGACTCGACTGCATTTTGAAACGCAAGGCTGTAAGTCCCCTGAATGTAATTCAAGTGCCATGCTTATAATTTAACATGAATATTAAGTGGAATATACAGACACGTATTCAGTTGCAAAATAAGGTTATTTATTTAATTTACTTATTTAATTTATTTACTTACAATATTTCCTTATATGTTTATTTTTACATTTATTTATTTGCTTATTTATTTGTTTTCATTTATGTATTAATTATTTGTTAGCAACAAGGAGTGAGGATTTTTGTTATGCTGTATAAGGAAGTGGAGTTGGCACTCGGCATCAACAGTGAATACAGCAAAAGAACACTAATGCATCTTCACCCAAATATTAAGGTGAGCTATTTGTGATTTGAGATGCTTTTGCATATCTTTTTGAAATCTGAACCGATTTTTAAAACACTAGGCATCATACGCTTACTGACTTTGTAAATGGTGACAGAGGAAAACTGGCCAGGAAAACGCAACTGAGGATTATACAAGGGGTGATGCCAAATAGTCAAAGATCTTATGTTTCAATAGGAGGAGCCTGATTTGACTACCAATATCACAGTTGAATCTTCGCAGAAATGTTATGAAACAAGAATCATGCCATTTTGACTATATGGGGGTCACTGTGTCTAATTTCACATAGAACTAGCAGTTTTCTCACATTAAGATAATATTACAGCCTATTATGATGATGTGAAGATAATAAAAATGTGACGAGAAAGAAGCTTTTAATAAATATTTTAACGCGCGTGAATAAATCAAATCACCCCTGTGACAGATTTAAGTTTCACTTTCCATGAATCGTAACAGACAGCGGAGCATTTTGGCAGCTTCTGCCGGCCAACATTTTAACACTGTGTCCTAACCAGGTGCGACACGACAAGATTCCAGTGACAAGCAGTTTGGCTGTCCATACCTGATGCGACACAAAACCACAACGCAACTCAAATACCACAGCCATTCATAAACAAGAAGTGCACTGCACCAAAGACTGTATATATAGGAAGACTGTGCACTTCTATTACTTATGAATGGGAGAAAGTGCAACTGGCAATATGGCAAACAAGCCCCGCCTTCTAATTGAAAAAGCCGAATCGTTGATTAGTAAAGTCATTGCGTCACTGCAGCTGCCGGTAGCTGCAGCAAACTCGCGCTTATGACTGGGCATGCACATTGGCTGGTCTAGCATTAAACAGTGTTTGAAAATAATAAACAAGCTTTATGAGACTGTTGTTGTCAAATTTTATTGGTGTTTTCAAATATGAAATTTATTTTATAAAGCTGTGGGAGCTGCATTTGAATGCGTTTCAAAAGATGGCCGCAGAGTGAAATGACTTGAGGTTTCTAATCAAATTCATAAATATTAAACCTTTTTAACATTGCCCTGCTGCAAAAAAAAAAAAAAACAGCCTAAGCTGGTTGGCTGGCCAGCTAAGGAAGTGGCCAAAACCCCTCTAAAACCAGCCTGCTGAAAAGCTAAGATCACACTGAATGACCAGCTAAAACCAGCCAACCAGTTGATCAGAGTCTGAAGCTAAAAATCTGTCACCATCATACACTACGCAAATTTCTATGGAATTTGTCAACTCAAGTTTGCAGACTGGCTCTGACTTTAACAACTAGCGTCAACTACTCCAGACAGAAAATTGGCGGAAAATCTGGGCAAAATTGTGTGGTGTATTCCAGGCATTATGTGATTGTAACTGTGCTTAACCTTTCTCTTAACAGGTGATGAGGCACCCTGATCACGTGTCCTCCTCTGTCTACTTATGGGCACATCACGAGAAGATTGTAGTCATCGACCAGTCAGTTGCTTTCGTTGGGGGAATTGATCTTGCGTATGGCCGCTGGGATGACCTTGAGCACAGACTGACAGACGTAGGAAGTGTAACACGTTCTGTTGCTCAGGCCATGGAGCAGGTTCGAGACATCATCATGTCCACACAAACATGATACATTTGGTTACATTATTTGTGCCAAGCCCATGGATGATGCACCTTTTGGCTTTCAAGTTTGCAATTGCATCAATGCAATGTTTTCATGCCAATGCCAGTTATAATGAAGTGGAATTATGTATGTTTTCAGACTCAGGAACTGGATACATCCACACCCAGGAAAAAAGTGTCCACCAGTGGAAACAGCAGGCGGTCGATGGTTGGTGACTCAGTGGACCTGCCCAAACTAAAAGGCATTGGCTGTACTCGCAAAACACGTTTCAGTCTGTACCATCACATACAACGTGGCCTTCACCATTCTGACAGCGTGAGCAGCGTCGCCAGCACAAACAGTAAGAGACTTTTTCGTAACCAAACTAAAAATTGATTCCGCAATACAATCTGTGTTCAGTTAATTTGTTTGAGGTTTTCTGGTAAGTTTGCTTATGACTAAATCCTCTGTGACCTAACAACTAAAAAAGGATTCTTGAAGGGAACGTTCACTAAAAAATGAAAAGTGTCATTGTTTACATACCCTCATGTCAACAAACCTTCTTCCACATGCTGTTCACATTTTTTCCATTTACAGTAGTTATTTAACACATGGGATAGGACTGGACTGTCATTTTTGCTTATACTGTAGGTGTTCAGATCCACATCCCAATTGTTTGGCAACCCACTACTTTAAATTTCACCAAGCTGCCTAGTCATTTAAAAACTTTAAAAACAGCAAAAGTCCTTCAGGTCCCACAAATTATTGTTTTTCAGCATTTTTGTGTATTTGAACCCTTTCCAACAATGGCTGTATGAATTTGAGATCCATCTTTTCACACTGAGGAACTCATATCCACATCCCAGAAGGAAACATGATGCATAAATAGCCGGGGGGTGAAAACATTTTGAATTTGAAGATCAGGGTAAATTTGACTTATTTTGTCTTCTAGAAACATTTAAGTATTTTGTGTAGCTTCTGAAGGGCAGTGCTAAATGGAAAAAAAATATAACATTTAGGTAAAATAAGAAAATAAAAAAAATGAAAATTTACACTCCTGTCTTTTAATGCATTGTGTTTCCTTCTGAAGCATAATTGAGCATTTGAACCTTCTGTAATAGTTGCATATGAGTCCCTCAGTTGTCCTCAGTGTGAAAAGATGGATCTCAAAATCATACAGTCATTGTTGGAAAGGGTTCAAATACACAAAAATGCTGGAAAACCAAAGAATTTGTGGGACCCTAAGGACTTTTCTGAAGAACAGTGGGCAATTTAGCTGTTCAGGACAAACAAGGGACTCATGAACAACTATCACTAAACAAAAAAACAGCAGTGGATCATTCATGTAACAACACAGTATTAAGAATCAAGTGTATGTAAACTTTTGAACGGGGTCATTTTTATAAATTCAACTATTATTTTCTCTTGTGGACTATATGTAAACTCTTTTATTTGAAATATCTTATTCAGGCCATTACTAAATAAAAAATAACATGCATTTTGTAAGATCCCTTTTATTTTGGTAAAATAATTAACATTTTCAGATTCTGCATATGTAACTTTTGATTTCAACTGTATATATTTTTATATTTTATATTATATTTGTTTCAGTAGAGGTCACATGGGGGATGCCATTTTAAGCCCAGCTTGCAATTTTCTTAATCCAGTTATCTCAAAATACTGAAATTCTGTAATAACGCTACACTATCGGGATTAGTATATGGGGCTAAAAGGTCAAAAATTCTGTTACCTGTCAATGTCAGTCAGTCTATGGATCTTGTCTGTATTTTTCTTCTCTGTTGGCTGTGCAGTGATGCTTATCCTCTCTGGCTGATAGTAGGTGTAGCTTTAGACACCCTGGCCGGGCTCGAGCGATTGCCCCATGCTTTTCTTGCTTTAGCTCTTTCTGTTTGTTCTCCCTGCCATAGAAGACACGCATATAGATCGGTTTGCAGTCTGTCTGGGAGAGGATTAAGTGTATTTGAGACTGGCTTAAAAACTAGACAGCAGAGATACGCTTTAATGAAATTACTTTGACCTCAGGGTAGATTTCATTTGTTGCTGATTCTTACACCAAAGTCATTAATTATTGCTATTAAGATAACAAATCCTTTGTTTTCCACTAATTATTCAGTTTTAGATTATGGTGTGATGGTATTCTATATAGCCTTATACATATTGTGTGTGTTTGTCTATAGTATGCCTGTGGTTGCACTCTTCATGAAAAAAAGTTAAATTAGTAGATTTGAAAGTGACTCATAAGTAATTTTATTTTAAAAGATCCTTTGAGTTTCGTAGTCATTTTGTATGTCTTGTGTGTTCAGAGAGTGGCTCAGTGCACAGTCTTCAGACAGGAGTGGGAGAGCTGATGGGAAACACACGCTTTTGGCATGGCAAAGACTACTGCAACTTTGTCTACAAAGACTGGGTTCAGCTGGACAAGCCTTTTGATGGTGAGCCACACGTTTTACAGCCTGGCTGCTTTTTGTTTTCTTCATTTCAGTGATCATTAATCCAGGTACTCCAAGGTTAATTGTGTTATTAAACGCAGTCTTTTCAATGCATTTCAGATGTTTACGACCCTCCTTTTTAACAATGTGCTGGCCTATAGATTTTATTGACAGGTACACAACCCCCAGAATGCCGTGGCATGACATCTCCTCAGTGGTGCATGGGAAAGCAGCCAGAGATGTGGCCAGGCACTTTATACAGCGCTGGAACTTCACCAAGGTGAGATATTTACCACTTCTTTGCTTGGGCCATGATCTACGCACTTATTTATGTTTGACAAACTTTTTCAAAATTTTCTAATGATGAAGCATTATTTGGTTCTGTCATAGTAAACTGAACTTTTGTCTCCTTTAGATGATGAAGCCAAAATACAGATCACTCTCCTACCCATTTCTCCTACCCAAATCTCACAGCACAGCAAATGATTTAAAGTACCAAGTGCCAGACTGTGTCCAGACCAAAGTCCAGGTGAGAACACATTAATGGCTGTAGCTGTAACTGTTAGAGCGTGATACTAGGCACATCATATGCTGATAAAGAATGGATACCTTGCATGCATTGCACACTAAGTAACTTTGTCATAAATGCCCATAAAAATGGCTATAAACGTAAATGGTCTCTCAGATTCTGCGGTCGGCTGCAGACTGGTCGGCGGGAACCAAGCACCATGAGGAGTCCATTCATAATGCCTATATTCAGGTCATTGCCAAGAGCAAGCACTTCATCTACATTGAGGTACACAATCCCCCACTTTTACTTTGTCTGTCAGTGTTAAGAGATATGATTCAAATGTGTTGACAGCATGTGTAAGAAGTTATAAAACAGTTGACAATTCAGTTGCTTCAGTTGCTTATTGATAAATGACATGCAACAGCGGTTATCAGAGCATATCAGGGGAGATGCCAAGAATGATTCTGTGGAAATTCTAGAAAAAACATGACTTGGATATTCACCAAGTGAAAAACAAATAAACAAAATCTATACAATTGGACATCTATTTTGAGAACTTTTAATAAGAGATGATAAAAGATTTAGGTTATTGAAAAAAAAATCCACATTGTTTTATACATGTTTTGGACATGGGGCGCCATTATTTCAATGACGTGAAATGGTTGCACTCAGTGAACTACTAGCACTACCTGTTGCTGTTTTTACCACAACACGACTCTGAAAATAAAATAATTGCAGGTGGTGATGGATATAACTGTAGGCTTAAACCAAATGCGTACCATCTATTTAGGGCTGTCGCGATTAATCGTATTATCACAATACCGCACTACTGATGAGCATAACCGCAGAGGAATGCAACATCCGCAGCAACCGCGATATTTGCGTTTTCTTTTTTCTATTTGAAGTAAAACTTTTTCGCCTCTGTAACACGCCTGATGAATTAAACTGATTATTCCTGTTTCATTATTTATTTTTTCCAGAACCAGTTCTTCATCAGCTGTGCCGATAACAAACATGTTTACAACAAGATTGGTGATGCCATTATTGAGCGAATCATCAGAGCTCACAAGTAAGTGTGAGAATCCTAATGCATTAACACTGAATGTTGATCATTACCTTGACTTGGACCAGAGAAGCTAAGTAGGAATGTGCAAATACTGAAGCATCTTGCACATTTATTGTAACTAAAAAAAAAAGCAGTTGGGTAATTTCTGCCCCAGCATTTTACAGATAATTAGCTTACAAAAATACATAGAAATGTACAACTCAGAGACAACTGAGAAAGGCAAATTGATGTAAAAAAAGGTAAAGGTAAAGTTTTTTTTGTAAGATATTTGTAAGATTTTTTACATTTTATTTTAATTTATTTAGTTTTAATTTCAACTGTAATTGCCAGGAATTTGCCCCCTTACATGTTTTACTAAAGTTGTACAACCACTTTACCATATTGGGGTGTTAAAGGGGACATCGGATGCAAAATTCACTTTTACATGGTGTTTTCATATGAATGTGTCTTAGCAGTGTGTCTTAGCAACCACCCTACAATGATAAAAATAAGGGATGTGACGAGATCGGATGTGTCTCGCGAGATCTGTCTGGTCTCTAAAATAAAAGTACTAAAATAAGTTTATAGTTTGGGTATAAACACTTAATGTCTATAATAGCGATCAAAATGAAAGTATCTTAACACATGTATGTATTGTAAGGCTTATCCTCTTCCGCCTGGAGGGGGCGACAACTGCACGTTTAAAAACGCATTTGTTTGATGTAGGGCCTTCTTTTCAAAAGTTGAACTTTTTTTTTAACTTGAAAAGACGCTCTGAGCTGCAGAAAAAGACGCTGGCGGTGGCGTTTAAAAAAGCGCTCAGGACTTTTTTGAAAACACGGTCTGCTCCATAGGGTTATAATGTAAAACAGACGCTGACCGTTAAAAAAATATGCCAAGTGTGAACACAGCCTAACTCCTTTTTTAAACCCTAAAAAACCTAAACAGTCTCAATTATCAAGCTGTTTTGATTTTCTGAGCAGTATGACATCATACTGCTTAGGCCCCACCCACGACCACTGACAGACTGTCCTGTATTGGCGTATTTCCACCCTCAGCCAATTGTACCCTGTTCGCCATTTTTTCCTCGTAAGTAATGCAGGTGTTTTGTTGTTAAATGTAAAAGTGACAATACGAGTTTTTTTCCCGATCAGAGCCACTAAGGATGCAGTGGATTAGTTTTGTTTTTGATGGTAATGCATCACCAAATACACAAATAGCGTAAAAGAGGGGCGGGATGAGCAGTAGCTCATTATTATTTAAAGAGACATGCACCAAAATGGGTTGCTGTGAACAAAGCTGTTTTAACATGGTAAAAAGGGTGTTGTTTTACACAAACCACTGAGGAATTTTAACCAAAGTATTTTGCAGACATTTCAAGAAGACCCTAAAGAATCATACCAACTTGTGGAAATGGACATCTGATGTTTCCTTTGAAGGGGACCTATTATGCCCCTTTTTACAAGATGTAAAATAAGACTCCAGAGCATGAAGTTTTACCTCAAAATACCCTACAGATAATTTTTTTATAGTTTGTTGAAATTACCACTTTTAGGCTATGAGCCAAAACGCACTGTTTTTGTGTTTGTGAGCAAATGAGCTCGTGCTCCCACCCCCCTTTTTAGGCGAAGGCTGAGCTTCTAGAACCTAAAACGCTTGGGAGACATTCTCGTCAGTGCAGCAATGGCGGACTGTGTCAACTCACTCAGTTCTATGTTAAAACGGAAGTGTCTGTCGACATTTGTGGGCGGGGCCTGTGCCTAACGTGATGTCATATTAGCACCAATGCTGAAAACAGGTTGTTGGGAGACACTTCTTGACATATGGGGATTAAAAAAAAAGGAGTGGGTGGATTTTCATCACTGTAGGGTGGTGTGTACACACACTGCCAACACACATTTATGTCCAAATACCATGCAAAAGTGAATTTTGGTCCCCTTTAAAAACTTAGCGTGACATGCAAAGAAACCCATCTTTCATGTATATATCCATACCACCTATACATATTTGTACAGCTTCACTTCTTCAATGAAAGCACATGGGATCAGCAGTAAAGTACCACCTTCTGCTATACTAATGGAGTCCTGGCAAATGCAGTTCCTTGTGAAGTGTGTGACTTACAGGAGACACAAGTCTCTCTCTGCTGCTGTCACACATACGGGCTCAGCTGCAGAGACAGGCCTGTCTTTTACACACATTGACAGCTAATGAGAAGCCAGCACCTGCCACAGCACTGATGTGAGCCACACATGGGCTGTGGATGTGGCACTCTTCATTTAGTCATTCCAGGCAATGCTGAAAAACTGCACTGTTGTTTGTGCTGTAACAATGCTGGCATATGCACTTAAAGAGCTCTCTGGGAGAAGAGCCATTCGTAATGACTTTATAATCATAGAGGCAGCACACAGATTAAACACAAGAAATGCTGCTAAAGAGAAATGGTTTGGAAAAGATGTTTTAACATTTAACGGCAATGGAAATGAGAGTTTTTGATTTAAGAATTAGTATGTATGTATTTACATGTTGATTTGCTGTAATGTGTCACAGGGAGAAGAAGTTGTTCCGTGTGTATGTGGTGACTCCCCTGCTGCCTGGATTCGAGGGAGACATTTCCACAGGAGGAGGAAATGCACTCCAGGCGGTTATGCATTTTAACTACAGGTAGGAATGGAGCCGTTGCTGTGCACATGTCTTTGAACAAAAAAAAGGGCAGCTCAGGTCAGACAGTAAAAATCAGACCACCTGAGTCTCATACAGAGTTTGGCACTCACAACAAAGAATAGGACTGTGATCCCAGATTCTTTCTTTTTATTATTGTTTTGCAGGATAGAAAGTATAAGAGCAGTTAATTTTAAGCAAGGTGTTGCTTAAAATGTTTAAATAAATAGCCAATTTCATACATATGTCTTCCCTGAAGGGGAAAAATTGACAGTTTTTTTTGTAAACTGTGCAAGATGTTTTGCTATTAATATTGCTTTTTCTGAGTGCAGCATCATAATTTGAGCACATTCGTTACAGACAACGGCATGAACATCTGGAAAGGGCAAATAAAAAAATGAATTATTAAAAAACATGAAATCTTATCCATCTATCTGATCCCAGTAACAAAAGTCTGGGTGTTAGGTTCTATTGGATTTAAATACTTGATATTTAAAACCACTTCTGAAGGTGAAATTCTTGAGGTGTTTGTGTTTCTGCAAAGATTTGCAATTTTCTGTGCAATTTATTCAGTTTATCAACAGTGTCAGTGACAACTATGTCACAAAAATGTGTTTCAAATTAATGCTATATTTTTGACATTTTCATTCATCAAAGAATCATGGAGAAAACATATATTACAGGTTTAATATTGATAATTCTAATATGCATTCTAATATTCTGAAGGATCATGTGACACTGAAGACTGGAGTAATGATGCTGAAAATTCAGCTTTGCCGTCACTGGCATAAATTACATTTTAAAATATATTAAAATTAAAAACAGTCATTAAAAATTGAATAATATTTCACAGTATTACTGTTTTTAACTGTATTGTTGATCAAATTAATGCAGCCTTGGGGAGCGAAAGAAACTTACAAAAACACAAAACCTTTAAATTGTATAGCATTTATTTTATAGTTTAAGATGAAATGTATGGAAGCCCATTTTCACCACTGAATATACAATAAAAAAAGGTTATTACATCTTTTTACCTCACAATTCTGACTTTTCTCTCAGAATTGTGTGATATAAACTTGCAACTGCAAGTTTTAAAGTCAAAATTCCAAGATGATAACTCAATTCTGACTTTTCACGCAAATGCAAGTTTGTATCTCGCAATTCTGACTTTTTTTTTTTGAGAGTTATACAGTCAAAATTGTGAGATATAAACTTTCTGAGAACATTTCTGTCTTTTTCCGCTTCAAAACTGGATTTTATTGCGAGACTCAATTGCGAGAAAAAAGTCAGAATTGCAAGTTTGAAAAAGTCAAAATTGCTAGTTTATATCTTGCAATTCTGACTTTATAACTCACAAATGCGAGTTTATATCACACAATTCTGAAAAAAAGTCAGATTTGTGAGATAAAAAGTTGCGATTACCTTTTTTTCAAATTTTATTTGTGGTGGAAATGGAAACTACTTTATTTTTCATACTGTTGCATTTCGTAGTCAAAAAAGAAAGAAAAATACTGTAGTACATGATTGTTTTTATCATAATTTGTTTAGGCCATGTAGATGTGAAATATGTTATACTGTAATTCTTTTGCCAAACATTTTTCTTCCATTAGCAGAAAATTTAGTTTCAGTGACCGACATTGCTATTACATTACAATGGCTTGTGTTCTTTTCAGTAACATTTATTGCCAAATCATTCACAGTCCAGAAACATTTATCAAGATTTAAAGTAGTACATGTGGTTGGTATTGTTTTCAAGTTGTCTTGAAAACCAAGCGTGTCATGTACACTGACCACGACTTGACTGGCTGTCTCTATTTCTGCAGTGTCATTCACGAGTTCACAGCAGTAGTTGGCTTCCCAGTGACGCAGTTAGTGCTTCCTCTTTAGTGAACTCAGGCACATTCTCTCCTCTCCTCTTCTGATTAAGCTTTAATGAGTCTGACAACACGCTAAACAGCTTCACAGCTTCTTTCGACTCTGTCAGAGAGAAAGCGTGAGCAGCCCTGATCTACTAGACAAGCCTGCTTTCATCCTGCAGTCAGGCATGTTCATCCTCATCTCCACGATAACCTTTCCATCATGCTCTCTGCATATCATTTGGATGAAAGCAGAAATTTGTCAAAGAAAATTGTAAATGTCGCTGATGTGAGTATAATGACCCATGTTAGACAGTGCGCCTTTGTTTTCCAATGCCAGCTTACCAATTCATTCCATTACACACGTAAGAGGCACAGCCAAGTGTTAAATGCTTGTTTCACTCGCCTGGAAAATAAATGGAAATAAGCAGTGCTTCAGTGTCGCATTAAACATGGAAAACTGCTGCAAGGTTTCTTTCCTTTTTTTTTTTTTGCAACTCCCTGTCACGTTTCACGTGGCAAGACAGGTTTAGTGGTTTTTAAAACTTGCTTTTGATAAATACAGTTTAGGGTCAAAATTTTCAAATGCTCATTGATGTTTCAGTGACATCAAGGAAGTTGAAGGAAGTAGTAGATCTGTATAGAAGACAAAATTCCTCTGTATTAATTGGCTTTATTGATGCCTCTAAAGCTTTCGAAAGAGTAAATCATCAAAAGTTGTTTAGTAAATTAAAACAAACTAATAGCATATTAAGAATTTTGATATATTGGTATACTAATCAAAATATGCAGATAAAGTGGGGTAATTGTGTTTCAAATTTATTCAGAGTAAGTAATGGAGTGCGGCAAGGGGGTTTACTTTCTCCAGCTCTTTTCAATGTTTATATGAATGAATTGTCAGAAGAGTTAAGTGATTGTAGGACTGGATGTATGCTTGGTAATACTATAGTTAATCACTATATGTATGCTGATGATTTAGTTGTCTTTTCTCCAAGCAGTATTGGTTTTCAACAGTTGCTTAATATATGTTCTGATTATGGGACTAGATATGATGTTCAATATAATACAAAGAAGAGTGTTGCAATGATATGTAGAACTAAAGAGCACAGAGAATTGAATTTCACAGAATTTTATTTATCTGGGCAAGTTTTAAATGTGTGTACTTTAGTAAAATATTTAGGTCATATCATTAATAATGAAATGAGTGATGATAAAGACATGTATAGACAACGTCGTAAATTATATGGTCAAGCAAATATGTTGGTGAGAAAATTTTATATGTGTTCTGATTAGGTAAAGATAAACCTTTTTAGAACATTTTGTACTTCATTGTATGCTGCTCCATT
Source organism: Cirrhinus molitorella (assembly GCA_033026305.1). Lineage (NCBI taxonomy): Eukaryota > Metazoa > Chordata > Actinopteri > Cypriniformes > Cyprinidae > Cirrhinus > Cirrhinus molitorella. The sequence goes on along the minus strand of CM065124.1, from coordinate 22,712,490 downwards.
GTGGGTTAAGTATTAGAAAGAGAGTTTATCTAAGCTTCAGGTTGCGTACAATGATTGTATGAGGATTCTGTTGAAAAAAACAAGATTAAGTAGTGCTAGTGACTTATTTTGTAAGTCAAGAATACAGACATTTCCTGCATTAATGAGAAATTTGATGTATAAATTTGTTTGTAGGCTGCACGATTCACAGAATAATATTGTTAGGTTGTTGTCAAATCCTAGGCTTACTGATGTGCGATATCAGTCCTCTATGAGGAAGTATTGGTATAACTGTCTTTTTTAAAATGGGTATTGGTTTGTATTGTGTGTCTTTTCTAATGGACTTTGAGTCTGATAATAAAGTTGAAAGTTGAATTGATGCTCCAGAAGGAAAAAACATGCAATAAATGCTGGGGGTGAAAACTTTTGAACAGAATGTGCACTTTTTTCAAATTTTGCCTAAATATCATATTTTTTCATTTAGTACTGCCCTTCAGAGGCTACAGAGGATGCTTACATGTTTCCCAAAATACAAAATAAGTTAAATTTAACCTGATCTTCAAATTCAGAAAGTTTTCACTGCCGGCTCTTAAAGGGATAGTTCACTTTGAAATTAAATTTTGATATGTTTTAGTTTACCCCAAGGGCAAGATATAGGTGTCTTTGTTTCCGCAGTAGTTTAAATTTTGATATTTTTAGGTCCAACCGTTCTTGTCTGTCAGTCATATAATGCATGCCTATGGTCACCTCACAAAAGAAAATGCACAGATTCAAATTAAACAGTCCAAATTAAACAATTCCCCATCGTAAGTACACATTGATTACCTAAGACACGAAACGAGCGGTTTTTGTGTGAGAAAACGAACAGTATTTATGTCGCTTTTTACCTTTTGTAAATAACCACGTCCAAGTTGAAGTGCGCACGCTTCCTGGTGTGTGAGCGCACCGGCGCTACTCCCGGAAAGCTCCGGAAGTGATCTCTCGCGCGTGAACGTCACTCATTGTTTACACAGAACAGAGATTGTAGGTAAGACGGCTAACAGAAATGGTACTCGTTTGCGCTTATCCGGGATGTTTAAACAAGAAATGGTTAAAAAATGTATGTTTAGGGATGTTTTAAAAAAGAAAAGAATTACTTGTGCTCGCGCAATGGATCACGTCCGGCGCTTTCCGTGAGTAGCACCGGCGCATCAATATGGCAGAACGCGCTCACACACCAGATAGCATGCCCCCTTCAACTTGGACGTGATTGTTTACAAGAGGTAAAAACGATATAAATACTGTTCGTTTTCTCACACAAACCACTCGTTTTGTGTCTTAGGTCATTAATGTGTACTTACGGTGGGGAATTGTTTAATTTGGACTGTTTCATTTGATTCTGTGCGTTTTCTTTTGTGAGGTGACCATAGGCATGCATTTTATGACTGACAGACAAGAACAGTTGGACCTAAAATATCCAAATTGAAACTACTGTGGAAACATAGACACCTACATCTTGGATGCCCTTGGTGTAAGCTAAAACATATCAAAATTTAATTTCAAAGTGAACTATCCCTTTAATGTATGGATTTTCCTTTTGAAGCATCAGTGAGCATTTAATCCTTCTGTAATATTTGCATACGAGTCCCTCAGTTGTCCTCAGTGTGAAAAGCTGGATCTCAAAACCATACAGTCATTACTGGAAAGTGTTCAAATACACAAAATTGCTGGAAAACCAAAGAATTTGTGGGACCTAAAAGATTTTTCATAAGAACAGCAGACAGTATAACTGTTCAGGACAAACAAGGGACTCATGAACAGCTATCACTAAACAAAAAAAAAAAAAACACATCTGTGGTTCATTCAGGTAACAACACCGTATTAAGAATCAAGTATATGTAAACTTTTGAACGGGGTCATTTTTATATAAATTCAACTATTATTTTCTTTTTTGGACTATATGTAAACATCTTTTATCTTATTCAGGTCATTACTTTGTATAATCCCTTTAATTTTGGTAAAATAATTAACATTTTGCTGATTCTGAGAGGGGGATGTAAACCTTTGACCTCAACTTTACCATGGTAACCTGGAGAATAATGTTAAATTAAGAGAACACGATGTGCTGTCATAACGTTACGATAACGTTTGAAATAAATACTTATTCATGGCCTGAATGTCTGTTTTTGTAGGACCATGAACAGAGGAGAGCACTCCATAATCGCTCAACTGAAGAAAGAAAGTAAGTCTGGCTGTTCCCATTCCTTTTCTTTCTCTCTGTACGTGTCAAATGTCAGGAAGGAATAAGCTGATGCAGTTGTGACATAATTTAATGTGAACCTGACAATGAGTTCTCTTCTGTGGTTTACCACAGCATTGCAACATAAGACTAAGGAACATAATTTTCAAAATGTAAATAAGTTTCAAAATCTGCTAAATGGTTACATAAAGTGGATGATACCAGTAGAATGTGTAATTGGTTGTCTGCTTGCACAACTTGCTTGTGCTAAACTCAGTTTTACTCTGATTTATGATGGATTTATTATAAAAAAAAAAAAACACCCAACTTGTTTATTGTTGACTTTTTTTTTTATTTGCAAAACTTTAAGGTATAGTTCACCCAAAACTGAAAATTCTTTCATTAATTTCTCACCCTCATGTCACTCCAAACCCGTAAGACCTTCATTAATTTTTAGAACAGAAATTAAGATATTTTTGATGAAATCCGAGAGCTTTTTGACCCTGCATAGACCAGGGGTTCCCAAAGTAGGGGTCGGGACCCCCCAGGGGGTCAGAAAACCAGGAGGAGGTGTCGCAAGATGATTTCCAGAAATCAAATAATTTTTAAAGCATTAGAAATGTTCAAATGTTCAAATGTAAATAATGAGTAAATAACTATAAAATATTATGTTATAAATGAGTTGTTAGACTGTTGTGTTCCTTTGTGTTGTCATTATGCTTGTGCGCCGTTTTGCAAAACGTTCGTATACTTTAGGAAAGTGGGGGTCTTGAGATACTGGCCCTGTTATTTGGGGGGTCATGGGCTGAAAAGTTTGGGAACCCCTGGCATAGTCCAAGTGAAATGTCCAAGGCCCAGAAAAGTAAGGACATCGTCAAAATAGTTCATGTGACATCAGTGGTTCAACCTTAATTTTATGAAGCTACAAGAATATATTTTTTGTGTGCCAATAAAACAAAAATTATGACTTTATTTAACAACTGATTGTGAACGTGGTAGTACCATTGCTGTCTATGCAGGATTAGAAAGGTATAAATTTGTGTTCCAAAAATGAACGAAGATTATGGGTTTGGAACAAAACGAGGGTGAGTAATTAATGACAGAATTTTAATTTTCAGTGAACTGTCCCTTTAAATTATGATGAGAATAGTAAATGTAAATCTAAATTATAAAAAAGTATTAATATAATTTATTGAAATATTAACTTTTTTGACTAATTTGATTTAGAAAAAGTTTGTCAGTCCCTGACACAGGTAACATTGTCTTTCTAGAATGGTCTAAATGGCCAGAGACCTTTTTTGGGGCATTCAGTTTGTATTTCAACCAATTCTCTCTTTATTACCTCCACAGTGGATGACCAATGGATGAACTACATCTCTATTTGTGGTCTGAGGACTCATGCGGAGCTGGAGGGCAGATTGGTGACAGAGCTCATCTATGTTCATAGCAAGCTGCTCATTGCTGATGACAACACTGTCATTATTGGTGAGTTAACAATGTTACATATTCATGCCTGATTTTCTCTGTAATTGTTTAGCAACTTGCTGAGAAAGCACATCGTTTCTTTATGGCTAGTGTTTTATACTCCCCCTTGTGGAAGACTTTGGTACATCATTTCATTTTGAAGGATATATGGTGAGGCCATACATAATCATTGATCTGGCAGATAAATAGCTGGTTTCTCATTTGCCTAAAATAGTATACATGGAATGACGTCAACAGACGTTTGTGTCCAAAGGATGTTATATTTAATGAGGAAAACATTGTGGTCTGTGTAGTTTACACATGACTGCACTGCCAGATGTGCAGTACTGACATTTGCTCTGCAGTTATAAGCTGAAAGACATATCACATCTGTAAAAAAAAAAAGTTCAAATAATACTTTGTGCGAGGAGCGAAAAAAAAAAAAACTCATAAAAGATAAGCGAGTGTCATTTCAGATAAAGTTTTAGATTTCTGCAGAAGATACAAGAAATCAAATGAAGAAAGCCATAGATCAGAAGGAGGCAGACGGGAACATTTAGCCGCACACTGAAATTGAGTTATCTCTGATTCTGTAGGTGGAAGATTTGTGTGCTATTAAATTAAATGCCTCAAGATCCAATCACTTATAAAACAATGAATAAAATTGAATCGCAGAGAATTTGAAAAAATCTTGTTTTGTTGTCTGTGATTATTATTTGTCTTGATTTTTAGATTAAGCGAGTCTTGATCAGTGTGTGTTTCCTTTTAGCAAACCTACATGCACACTGTTTTTACAGCGCAGACTTGTTTTGCTTTTTATGCTACTAGGCTTTTTTAAAGGGAAACCCAGTTACTAAGACATGTATGGAATAATATAGAGTAAATATTGTCTGTTACTGAAATATGTAGTAGAAAAAAAGAATGTATACATGAAAGATGTATGTTATTTAAAAAAATTCACATATAAAATAAAATAAAATAAAATAAAATAAAAAAAATACTGTTATGATGCCACATTGTGCAGCTTTTGGTTGTAATTTTCTGTTGAAGGGCAACAAGAGAAGGAATATAAGTTTTCACTGTTTTTCAAGCGATAAAAAGATGAGAAAAGAATAGGAAGATGCCTGGACATGAATAAAACTTTGTAAAGACCCACGTCTTTGTTCTCTCTACTTTAGCCCTGATGCTTTTAAGGCTTTTAGTAGACCACAGCTACTGAAAGAGCTTTACATGTCGACGTTTGTCATGATCCAACCACTGAAGGAGTTTCTTCTTTCACTCGATGTCCGGGGGCATTTAGACTCTTTATGGGGAAAAATTGATGGTACAGCATTTGGTTTAAGCCTATGCTTTCAGTAGCTGTGCTCATCCTATCAGTAAAACCCCTGTCATACTGCGCGTTGATTCCGGAAAATTGCCGGAGTGCCTTCTGTGTGAACGAAACACGTCCCGGGATTGATTCTGGGTTGGGGACCTAGTAAAACCTAGTAACGAGCGCTGTGTGAACAAAAGCCAGTTTCATAAAAGCTGTGTAGAAGTGATGACGCACGTTATTGTGCGACTCTTTTACCAGATGTTTTAAAGGCAGAATATCTGCGCTGAAGCGGAGATTGTTTGCCAGTTTAGTGTAACGCTACACTTCGCATTAAAGCCTAATATCCTTATGTCACGTGTCTTTACGGGATCTTTATTGGGTTTTGTGTGAACGCAGACACAGATTCCGGAAAATCACTGGCAGTGTGAATGAACCAAAGTTAAACGATCCCAGGACAATTCCCGGAATGCATTACTTGTGTTTTTTTTCCAGAATCTCTGTGTGAAAGAGGCTTATTTAATTTTCAAAGTTGTCTTGCTGTAAAAATGGCAACAAGTAGCACCAGTAGCTCACTGATTGCAACCATTTTTACTAGGGGTGCGCCGATCTGATATTCCGTATCGGTATCGCGCCAATATTGGCATTTTCTACCAGATCAGAGTATCGGTCAGACGAGACCGATCCAAATTCGATATTATGAGTATACTGTGTTATTGTTAAACCCCACAAAAGCCACAAACACATTATAAAGCACCATAAAGTTTCCGTGCATTATATTTCAAGTGTTCTGAAGCTGTTCCATAGTTTAATATGAGGTACAGATTAACATTTAAGTCACGTTCACGTAAACTCTTCTCTCCGCTGTGGCTGTCATACTCCATTCAGCATTCAAAATGTGTGTCGTGTTTGGTTACGACAGTCAAGATGATAAAACACTCTCCAAGATGAGTCACTGTTCCTATTATACCCGATCTGTAAATAAACTTTTCTCTGTGCGGAGCGCTGCGCATTGTGACTGTGTAACTTCAGGTGCATCATTTTGCGCATACACGCTTTTGTGCCTTTTGTATTATAATACTTTTGCGAAATTAAAGATTATCAATAGCCTGTTTTGTTCATCTCATCTATCATATAGTGCTGCCTCATTGCTGTGCTATACATTTAAAAGAATTGTCTTTTAATTTTATAATCTATATTTATATATAATATATTACGTTTTTTATTAATGTATTTTACAAAAATACAAAGAGCAATGTGTATTATTTTACCAGATGTAGCCTTACACTTATTCACTTTTAATTGTTTCCTTCTAAATAATGTATTTTTTAAATGATTTTAGATTTTATACAATTATTGTGCACTGTTTTTTTTTTCTAGAGTTAATTTTGCTACTGAATTATCCACCAGCCTAGTTTATAATAGTATTTTTGTCATAGATTATAATTATATGTTCATTCATTTGTTGTTTTTCTTTACAATAAAGTTGTCTATATTTAGTAGATTGCGTGTAGCACAAAAGAGTGATGGTCAGGTCAACACACACTGAAATTCAACACTGATTTAAAAAAAAAACTGCACTAGTATTGGATTGATATCGGTACCGACAGATACTCAGAATTGTTGGTATCAGAACGGGATTGGTTCTGAAAAAGTGGTATCGAGCCAGCCCTAATTTTTACATAAAAATAATGGCATCCCCCAATAGTCCAAAATATATATATATATATATATATATATATATATATATATATATATATATATTTAATAATATGTATAAAACAATGTGGATTTTTTAAATAACGCAAATCTTTCATGGGTTTTCTACTACATATTTCAGTAAGAGACCTCATTTACGTTATATTAAGCCATACAAGTTTTACCAGGAATTTTTAGTATTTATAAATCTTCATTTAAAATTGTTTAGTTTCAGTTGAATATATTTAAAATACATTTTCGAATTTACTTTAAAGTACTTTAGTATATCTCCATAACCAATAAACAAATATGTGACCCTGGACCTTAAGTAGCAAGGATATATTTGTAGCAGTAGCCAAAAATACATTGTATGGGTCAAAATTATATTAAATTATATAAAAAATTATATAAAAAAATTTTTATATGCCAAAATTCATTAGGATATTAAGTAACAATCATGTTCCATGAAGATATTTTGTAAATGTCCTATTTTTAGGAAATTTATACAATTATTGTGCACTGTTTTTTTTCTAGAGTTAATTTTGCTACTGAATTATACACCAGCCTAGTTAATAATTGTATTTTTATCATAGATTATGACAAAAATATAATCTTTGTCATAGATTATAATTATATGTTCATTCATTTGTTGTTTTTCTTAAAAATAGGAAATCATAAAATTTCCTATTTTTAATATATCAAAACGTAATTTTTGATAAATAATATGCATTGCTAAGATCTTCATCTGGACAATTTTTTCTGAATATTTAGATTTTTTTGCACCCTCAGATTCCAAATTGTATCTCGTCATTGTCCTATCCTAACAAACCATACATCAATGGAAAGCTATTTATTCAGCTTTTGAGATGATGTATAAATCTCAATTTCATAAAAATGTACCCTTATGACTGGTTTTGTGGTCCAGGGTTACATATTGTATATCCTTTTTCTTGTCTCTTTTTGATCATTTTAATTTATTTATTTTCTAGGCTCTGCCAACATCAACGACCGCAGCATGTTGGGAAAGAGGGACAGCGAGGTAGCTGTGATTTTTGAAGATTCAGAAACAACGCCGTCAGTGATGGATGGTCAAGAGTACCAGGCTGGCAAGTTTGCTCTGCAGCTCAGACTGGAGTGCTTCAAGTAAGATTTGATGGAAAGCCAACCGTTCTATTGTTAGCAATGCGACTGAATCACAGCTGAAAGTCTTTGTCTTTCCATAAACCAGAACCATTCTTGGTGCCTTTAATGATCCAAGCATTGATGTCAGGGACCCTATCAGCAATGGATTCTACAAAGACGTCTGGATGAGCGTTTCGGGTCGGAACGTCACCATCTACGAGAAGGTGCGTGTGTTTCCTTGTGTCATTCTCCACTCGCTCCTGGTCATGTAATGGAATTTATGATGGCTACTTTCCATCTTCCTATTACGCTGAGCATTTGAATTATGATTTAGAGGTGTTGCTCAGTCATTTGTCAGATAGGTATTGCTCTCAATCACCGCTGAAGCTCTCAGGCTCTGTTGCCTGTTTGGCAGTCTCATGGCAGGCCAGTAATAATGAGGGTTAATGGAATGAGAGATTCTTATTCTGAGCCACCATTGTTGGCTGGCAATTTCAGCAAATGCCGCGCACACACATCAGTCACACAACCAAATGTCTCACACATACATAGACATAATTAGAAAGCTTTAGTTTCCTCCTTAAAGGTGCAAGGCTTCCATTCCATTTCATAAAATAAAATAAAATTAAATGAAATAAAATTAAATGAAATGAAATGTAGAATACAATGAAATGAAATATAAAATGAAATGAACTAAAATGAAATTAAATAAAATATGAACTGAAATGAACAAAAATAAAATGAAGGAAATAGGAAATAGTGAAATAAAATGAAATGAAATAAGTTGTAAATTAAAATGAAATTAAATATAAAATGAAATGAAATAAAATGTAAATTAAAATGAAATTATATATAATAAATAAAATGAAATGTAAAATATAATGAAATGTAATAAAATGTAAAATGAAATGAAACAAATGAAATTAAATAAAATTAATAAAATAAAAAAAATAACAAATGAAATGTAAAATGAAATGAAATGTAAAATTAAATAAAATGAATTAAAATATAAAATGAACTAAAATTGTCAAATTAAAGAAAATGAAAATAAATAAGTCCATTCTTCAAAATAAATAAAATGAAAAAAAGTAACTTATTTTGCATTTTTTTTTTTGAAAAAATAAATAAATAAACAAATACATTAAAGTCATTAAAAACATAAAATGTTACTTTTATTTAGGTCTAGATACCACCATCAGTTTTTGTGTGCGTCTGTGCACTTATTTGTATTAGTATTTCGAAGTAGCTTTTATACCTAATTATATTTGTAGTTCTAATTTATATTTACATTTGTTTTTTTTGTGTAGTGTGCTTTCGTCATTTTTATTTTTATTATTTTTTTTTTACTTTAATTTTTATTTCAGGTTTAGTTTTAGTTATTATAATACTTCAACCTTTAGTCCTTTAGTTCCCAAAAATTGTCATGAGCAATTGTCATATTTTCTCATCTGTTCTGAAAATCCAAACACAACTAAGTGGCAAAAAAATTATATAAATCTAAATGTGGTGGCATTGCAGGTTTTCCGCTGTCTGCCCTCAAGTCTGGTAAGGAACAAACAGGAGCTCATGAGTTTCCAGTCCAAACCAGGTCTTGATAAAGAGGACCCTGTTAAAGCTCAGGAGCTGCTGAAGAAGATCAGAGGTTTCCTGGTCCAGTTCCCACTGGAGTTCCTCTGTGAGGAGAACCTCATGCCCTCAGTAGGCACCAAAGAAGCCATGGTGCCCACTGAGATCTGGACCTGATGGCACCAAATGAAAAGCACTAAAAAGACAATCCACTTCCAACATGAGAGGAAAAACAAAAACACCGCTGTGGTGGACAAAACTTCCACACCAGCTGATACGAAGGAGCAAAGTATATTAAGACAAACTGTCCGTCTCTTGTCAGACAATTTCACATTGTTTTGTATCTTTTATCAATGTACATAATGATATTTTATAAGTGATTATCAGCACATATTGTGCTTTTACTACAATGTATTTAATGAAAGCTGCCTCTCTGAGATGCCATACAGAGGGGCTTTTAAATAAATATTTTAATTCTAATGTACATATAAAGAGGGTTTGATTTTTATTGGTGTAGCTGGCTCATTGGTAGAGGCAGCACTCAAAGTGAAGGGTAAAATGGAGAGTGGAAGGCCTGTCAGATATAATTTTGTCACTGCAGCCCATTCTTCAGCACAGCGTCCCCAGTGGAAGCGCATCCGTGACAGGCTGAGTACAGTGATATGTGTTTTCTGTCTGGCGAACCTGCTCTTAGACCCAGTCTGCAGAGGCTTTTACTGTCCGGCCTCGCTGCCTGTGTCTAAGTGTCAGTGCTCTGGGGAGACCAGACAATCTGTCTGTGAATTAAAGTGCTGAGTAACTGAAGGAAATTGTTGCCTCTCAACACCAAATGGCGACGTGGCGTCCAATCCTACATTTTCCCCTTCACAAATGCGGCACAGGTCTGTTTTCATGAGTCAGCGCTCGTTGCCATTTTCACGTTGTCCCCTGGTGTTTGAATATCATCAGGTCAGCCATTTTCTGCAGTTTCCCCACTCAATGTATTTTTGGTGATATTTTCAAGTTGTAATTTTTATCTGTTCTTTTTGTCCCCTGAAATAAAAACTACCAGATGGGAATATGCTACCATTCAAAGTTTGGGCTCAGTAAGAGTTTTTAATGTTTTTTTTTTTTTTTTTTTTTTTTTTAAAGAAGTCTGTGATGCTCACCAAGGCTTCATTTAACTGTAAAACGGTTTTCAATGTCACAAAATCCTTCCGATATCATTCTAATATACTGATTTTCTTATCAATATAGAAAACAATTGTGCCATTCATTCTTTTTTTGTGGGAACATACTATTTTTGCAGGATATAAGGCAAATCTTTCATCATTTTACAAAAAACTTTTGTAAAATGATAAATGTCTTTACTGACCCCAAACTTTTGAACATTAGCATTTGAGTTCTGGTGAAAATGTGCAATTAAAAACCTGATTAGAGCCAAATAAAAAATAGGCACACTAAAATAGTGCCTAAAAAGTGTTTTTTTTTTTTTGTTTTGTTTTGCTTTTTTGTTTAGTTTTGCTTTGTGTTTTTGTGTAGTTTTGCTTTGCTTTTTTGTTTAGTTTTGCTTTGCATTTTTGTTTAGTTGTTTTGCTTAGCTTTTTTGTTTAGTTGTTTTTTCCTCTCTATTTAGTTTAGTTGTTTTTAGTTTTGCTTTGCTTTTTTGTTTTGTTTGCATGTTTAGTTTTGTTTTGCTTAGCTTTTTTTAGTTTTGCTTTGCTTTTTTGTTTTGTTTGCTTGTTTAGTTTTGCTTTGCATTGCTTTTGTTTAGTTGTTTTATTTGCTTTGCGTTTTTGTTTAGTTTTGCTTTGCTTTCTTTAGTTTTGCTTTGCGTTTTTGTTTAGTTTTGCTTTGCTTTCTAGTTTAGTTTTGCTTTGTGTTTTTGTGTTGTTTCGCTTTGCTCTTTTGTTTAGTTTTGCTTTGCATTTTTGTTTAGTTTTGCTTTGCTTTCTTGTTTAGTTTTGTTTTGTTTTTGTTTTTTTGTTTAGTTTTGTATTTTTGTTTAGTTTTGTCCTGCTTTTGATTAGTTTTGTTTAGCTTCTTTGCCTTGCCCTGCCTTGCTTTCCTTTTTAGTTTTTTTTTGTTTTGTTTTGTTTTGCGTTGCTTTTTTTATTTTTTGTTTTGCTTGTTTTTTGTTGTTGTTTTACTTTGCTCTGCTTTCCTTTTTTGTTTGTTTTATTTTTAAAATTACAAAGACTTTTTTTTCTTTGAAAAAGATATACAAATCATTCACAGTAAGAGCAAGTAATCTGCATTGAGAAAGTTCAGAATGTTGAGAATGTTCACTTGTTCACAAAATGTTCACTTGTTCACAAAATTATCTAGCGTAGCTTCTGAATCTGTTCAAATGGAAGAGATAAGAATGTTGTTGAACGTTCATCATGTTGAACATTTAACATTTTCTGGTGACAGCAACGCCAAACCCGAATGAATAACATGGAGCTCACAGGGAGAAACAACTCTTGAGCCACATTTTTAGCACATTTCATAACCAGCATGTTGTCTGTAGTTACATTAACTGTGAATTTGACAGACAGTGTATTTTAGCCCTGACTCCATTTGGATCTGTGTTAATGCATTTGTTCAGAAATTTGCACTAAATAAGTTTCAAATAAATCTCAAAAACTCTTAAAAAGTTTTGTGAATGGTTTCCTCTTAAATCATATTCTAATGTTGTCTTAGTTTCCATTTTAACACCAAAATCCAATCAAAACATGCCCTTTAGGCACCAGCGGCTGGGACAGAGGTTTAAAAATATGAATTGTATCCTCGTGAACATTAGTTTTAATGCTGTCGTTTTGCAGGGGAACCGGCTCTGATCCGTGCCCAAACCTGGAAGTCTTGAAACACAGTCATTATGAAGCAATTTAAATGCAAATCTGGCCACTGGCTCATCCCCAAACGTGCCTCATTGGACGAGACACCTGATAGAGAGCGACCAGCGTTAATGACATCCTCTGAGTGGAATCATGCTCAGAGGTATTGAAATCAAGAGTGAAAAGAGTTGATAGATTATCTCTGTGACCTTAATGGCTTCTTATCGGTGATGGTCTAAAAGCCTTCAGCCTACTCAACACCATCTAGACCCTGAGCATCAGCTTTCTGGTCAATTGCTGGGCTGTCAAGCCTCACTAACTACATGTGTCATCTGAAAACAGGATCACGGTCTCAATTACTGTGTACTGTAGTTCTCTTAATATTGTGCAATGGCTCATTAAACACATTGTCCTCTTCTGAAATGAGAAAAGCGGGCTCTGGCAAATTTGCACTGATGTTCACAAGTATGCAGAGTCCATATGTTAACAATTATGCGTTTTTGCACTGCTCATTATTCTCATAATATAAACAGATACAGAATTGCAACTGAAGTCTGCGATGCAATACAACGCTTTGTCTAGCTTAGAAGCTTTCCAATTAAGCAAAATCACACGAGCAAGAGTGTTGATATTCAGACCAACAGCATGACTTTTAGAAAACAGTTCATAGGAAGCATCTTGTATTTTTAAAAATAAAATCGTATAGTTACTGTGGTCACAAAACCACATCGGAATCACCCGACTCCTAGCAACACAACCATAGTGGCATCTTGTCCTTGAATCAATCAGTTGTTTAAAAGAATAGTTTGAGTGAACGATTAAAAGCAAGTTAAGCATCTGTATGTACACAACCAGTCATTTTTTTGTTTTTTAAAGAATTCTCTTCTGCTCAACAAGCCTGCATTTATTTGATCCAAAATACAGCAAAAGCAGTAATATTGTGAAATATTATTACTATCTAAAATAACTGCTTTCTATTTGAATAATAAAATGTAATTCATTCTGGTGATCAAAGGTAATTTTCAGCATCATTACTCTAGTCTTCAGTGTCACATAATTCTTCAAAAAAATCATTCTAACATGCTGATTTGCTGTTCAAGAAACATTTATTATTATTATTATTATTATTATTATCAATATTTAAAACAAGTACAAGTTTTTGATGAACAGAAAGATCCAAAGATCAGCATTTATCTGAAATTAAAAAGGTTTTATAACATTATACACTATATACCATTCAAAAGCTTAGAGTCAGTGTAATTTTTTTCTTTTGGCATCCTTGCTAAATAAAACACTTTTTTTTTTTTTTTTAGCAAGGATGCTTTAAATCAAAAGTGATGATACAGACATTTATAATGTTACAAAAGATTTCTGTTTCAGATCAACTTTTTATTCATCAAAGAAACCTGAAACCTGAAAAGATTCTACTCAGCTGTTTTCAACATAATAATAATAAATATTTTTTTTGAGCAGCAAATCAGAATATTAATATCATGTAACTGGAGTAATGGTGCTAAAAATTCAGCTTTGAAATCACAGGAATAAATTACATTTTAAAATATATTCAAATAGAAAACCTTTTTAAATAGTAGAATTACTTCAAATTTTTACTGTTTTTGCTGTACTTTGGATCAAATAAATGCAGGCTTGGTGAGCAGAAGAGACTTCTTTAAAAACATTAAAAACCTTACAGTTCAAAAACTTTTGACTGGTAGTGTATTTTGCTGTTTTTGCGATTTTGGAGCCACCTACAGTTAGGTGAGTAGAAGTCACTGTTTTCAATATACCACAGTCATAATTGCAATGGAAAGCTGTACTTAGGCTGCCCACTTGTTGCCTCACTGCCTTATTGGGCAATGACTTTGCAAACCGATCTACAGCAAAATAGAGCAAACTTTGGTAAAAGCTATGTGTACTATGTCTAACATTTAATTACTATAATAGTATTTTTTGGTAAAAAAAAAACAAAACAAAAAAACAACAACTGTTGCTTTAATGAATCACTCATAAAGAGGGTTACTTACAGTATTGCCACCTAACGATGAATGTGTGAGATTTCCGGTTCATTAGCCACTGTAGGAAAATAACGAGAAGAATAACAAAGTGCAGTAAACAGTAAAACTGTGTGCATTACAAACCACTGCGTTCATAGAGAAAATAAATTAAAATAATATGGCAAGACACACCAGTTTGTAACATCAAGCAGCAAAGCAAGCTCATTTGGACTGCTAAAAATAGCTGGAAGCAAATGACACTGGAAGCCAGACTAATTAAATTTACAAATGGCCATGCCTGCTCTTACAGGAAAAATAAGGTGGATATAACATGAAATATGTGAAAATGTTTCTAAATATGTATTGAGTGAAAATTTTGTTAGACCCAACCTTCTAAAACCAAGTGGTCCTCATAATGATTTAAAAATTGTCACAATTAGTGAATAAATTATTATTAATGCATTAAAACTAAATCTAACCAAAATAAACAAATCAGCTAAAATCATATATTTTTTTTCATCCTTCAATAACTAATGCAGAACATACAATTCTTGAAACTTCTAGAATCATGAATTGTGCCTAATCATTGTGGTTAATTAATTATTGTATTGACACTCCTAGTTGCAGTACTGATGAGAACTATATTGTTCTAGATATCGTTTCAGAAGTTCACATGATCATTACATTAATATCTTCTATAGTGATCATGTGCTCCACCCCATTCCAGGCCTATACATGTGTCGTCTTATATTTCAGCTTTTCCTGTTCTCCATTCCAGTTTTATGTAAGAAACCATACCTCTTAACCTTAGGGCATACCCCCCAACTGTGCCTTGTTGAATTTTTCTTTCTTTTCTTTTTTGCATATTGAATTATTCATGTTTCTCTAACTGAGTAACTTTAAAATGTAATGTCAATCTCCAAGGCTTGTCACAGACAGCATGCTGGTAGTTTGCTTTTTTCCTATTTTTCTTTCATCTGTTACAATAGACCAGGGCCCGTATTCTTAAAGCTTCTAAGAATCGTACTAGTTTAGCTTAAAAAATCCTACGTAGGAGTCTTATCTTAAAAGTGATTCAGGACCAATCTAAGAGCAACTCTGAGCGAGGAAAAGACAAAAACTTTTATCTTAGTGAGGAGGCGGGGCTGACCCCGTTGCTAGCTATGACACAGCCTTTTGAAGACTGTAACTGGTTGGTTGTCCAAGCAGGAAATAAAAGAGCACTTTTAAGTGTAGGGTCTATTATAAGCCTTCACTTGAAATTATAGGCGTATTTTTTTTTTCCTGTTTTAACACACACACACACAATATATATATATATATATTATTTATTTTGTATTTACTATGCTGTTATTGTCTTAATGTATTTAAAACTAAATTACAGTGGCGGCTCGTGGGTTTTAAAATAGAGAAGGCACACTAATTCTATTGGTCTGGCGATCCCTGTCGATTGTTACTATAGTAAATTATTAGTATTTGCTTAACCCCATTAAAATGGCTTTTTGGTTGCTTTGAGTCACAAAACGTAAAAAAAAAAACGTAAAGAAAACGGCACACATACAACAGGATAATATAATTTCACTCACCTTGCCTATCACTTAAAGCCAACATCCATAAAAGTCTGTGTTAAAAGAGAGCTGCCTGTGCCGCGACTGCTGTAGCCTATATCCAGCATTTTCTATACAGTTTATACATACATATACACTGTTTTAATGACAACTTGGTAATCTTTTGGCGATCAAATTTTCAATATTGCTACTCATCATAAGTACTTGGTACTTTTTCAGCCCAGCGGGAGACTAATATCACGTCATTTATGTCTCTATGATGACTGATATTCCAGAAGGGAGGCTAGCCTCCCCTGCGAGGTTTCCTTTCTCAACACTCCTCAGCGCTAAAAGTAAACACTCGATGGTGATTGGCTAATTTTTGTTACCAACGGAGGCACAAGAGCGCAGCTCTCTCCCGGCCTCCCTCTCCCCTTCTCTATCACTTAGCGGTTGTAATGACATCAGCAGATTCGGCACATTTGCGACAGAAAAACGGTGCTTTTTTTAACTTCAGTCACTTGTATGAAATTACAAACAAAAACATGCACATTCTGAAACATGACCTTGATGAATTGTGAATTTTATTAATATTAAATTTAACATTAATCTCCCATTTTCACTTCAAAATTTTGGGGAAACTGTGCCTCCCCTGCCTCCCCTGACCAGCCGCCACTGCTAAATTAACAAGGTAATTGTTTATGGGATAATTTTGCTTGTTTGTGACACTACCCAAATCATCACTGCTCCATAGTTGCATTTTTCCAGTTGCCAAATATGTTAATTTAGTTAATTTGTTGAATACTTCCATTTCTGGCACTATGACATTTCTGTGCTATGTCAGAGATGTTAGCATGTCTTTAATACGATTGGTCACAAACCATCTAATGTGTAGCAGCATCTTATTAACTCACTGTCATGCATTGCGTACAACATATTTCTTCTTCCTCTTCATATTTCATCCATTTTTTCCACTGCTAAAGAAACTCGTAAGCCTCTTAAAAGTCCTCATCCATACTCCTAACAATTTTGGACCTTAAGACCTCTTTTAAGTGTTAAGATGCTTTCGGAATTACTTTTTTCTTTACTTTACTAGAATTCTTTACTTTTTTCTTTAATTTTAAGAGGAAACACCCACATTTCTAAGAATTTTCTTAAAATTTTGTCACTAGGAGCAACTTTTTGCACTAAGAATTTTCATGAATATGGGCCCAGGGCCCGTATGTGTAAAACTTCTCAGAAATGCTCTTAAGAATAGTCTTAATCTTTGACTTAAGTGTCAAAAAATTCAAAGACTTTTCTAACAGTAGGAGACTTTTATAAAGAAGCTAAATGCAACTTTCAGTAAAGTCTAAGACTGATTTTTAAGTATTGACTGAGTGACTTAAGCATTGACTTAAGTGTTGTGAGCTAAGGACTACAATGATGTCAACCCAAAATGGCCGCCCTTGACCTCTGAAACAGGCAATAGTGATCCTGCTCATGTGAAGTCACTGCAGCACAACACCAATTATTTGATGCAACTACAATAAAATCATTTGATTAATACACTATTTAATGTATTTTTTTTTTTAAATGCTTTGCAATGCGCAAAATTATCACAAATTATTAGATATGCTTTGAAATCCTTTTCTGTTGGAGTAATGATGAACATGAGTTCCATCAACAGCTCCAACTCGAGGAAAGCCCACAATCCTCATAACAGTGGCTTGTTTTTGGTGGCTTGCATAGTTTGACGGTCAGTTGGAAAGTCAATGAACTGCCATATAGTAGTGGCTAAAAGTGATTTGACATCTTCAACCTTAATTATAAAAATGTGTTAAAGATTTTGTAAACAAAGAAATTATAAAATTATAAACACATGTAAAAACAAGAGAGGATCAACAAAATATTAATAACTGACTTTGTTGTACTCAATGTGACAGTGTTGCCATGTTAGTGTCTTTTCAGTAGATTTAGTGACTTCCTCACACCTTTTAAGACTTTTTTTTTCAAAAGCCTAGCAACAAAGTCAGTTTCTTGGACAATTCATAGATTCAGAGACTCTCCCATTGGTCTATATTTATGTTTATATAGATCAGTGAACTCACCATTATGATGTCATCTAGCAACATTTGACTATTTTAGCTACTTTCAATTGAAAGCAGTTGTCAACACTGGTAAGTGTTTTTTCCCCTCGTATTTTTATGGTTAAAGTGAATTTTGGGGTCATAAAAAACCCCTCCATACATTACTTTTGGCCACTATTGTAGTTGCAGTTATTGCAGTTAGAGCACTGATTTGTAGAGTGGACGGTCACGGTCAGGTTTGTATCGTTTTATCAACTATCATATCATCATATAACTCCAATACATCATATCTTCATTGTAAAGTATTTGTTTCCCCCTCTTTGCTGCCATCTTGTTACTCCTAACTAGGTTAGGAGACCTCTCCATCACTCTTATTCTTAAGTCTAGGAATAAGAGTAAAATTACGTCATTCTTAGAATTTTGACACATTTAAGACAAAAATTTTACTCTGAGCAGCTTTATACATACGACCCCTGGGCTCGTATGTATAAAACTTCTCAGAAATGCTCTTAAGAACAGTCTTAAGTTTTGACTTAAGTGTCAAAAAATTCTTAGTTAATAGTAGGACTTTTCTAAGAGTAGGAGGCTTTTATAAAGAAGCTAAAAGCAACTTTCAGTAAAGTCTAAGACCGATTCTTAAATGTTGACTGAGGGGACACTTAAGTGTTGTGAACTAAGGACTACAATGATGTCAACCCAAAATGGCCGCCCATGACCTCTGAAACAGCCAATAGTGAGCCTGCTCATGTGAAGTCACTGCAGCACAGCACCAATTTTATTCGATGCAACTACATTAAAATAATTTAATTAAGACACTATTTAAATGCATTTAAAAAAAAATGCTTTGCATTGTGCAAAAGTATCACAATTTATTACAGATACTTTGAAATCCTTTTCTATTGGTATGTCTACTTTTTTACAGTCGGAGAAATGATGTGAACATGAGTTCCATCAACAGCTCCAACTCGAGGAAAGCCCAAAATCCTCATAACAGTGGCTTGTTTTTGTGTCTTGCATTGTTTGACGGTCAGCTGGAAAGTCAATGAGCTTCCATATAGAAGTGGCTAAATGGTGCCTATAGTAGTGGGAAATTTTACATCTTCAAACTTATTTATAAAAATGTGTTTTTGTAAACAAAGAAATTATACAATTATAAGCACATGTAAAAACAAGAGAGGATCAACAAAATATTAATAACTGATTTTGTACTCAATGTGACAGTGTTGCCAATTTAGTGATATTGTCAGTAGATTTAGTGACTTCCTCAAACCTTTTAATACTTGTTTTTCCAAAAGCAGAGCAACAAAGTCCATTTCTTAGACAAATCATAGATTCAGAGACTCTCCCACTGATCTATATTTCTATTTAGATCAGTGAACTCACCATTATGATGTCATCTAGCAACATTTAAGGACTGTTTTAGCTACTTTCAAGTGGCACCACTGGTAAGTGTTTTTTTTTCCTCATATTTTGATGGTTTAAGTGAATTTTGGGGTCATAAAAAACCCTTCACACATTACTTTTGGCCACTATTGTAGTTGCAGTTATTGCAGTTAGAGCATTGATTTGTAGAGTCGAAGAAGTTATTAATTTTCTTAAAAAAAAAAAAAAATTTAATTAATTAAAAAATCTTCACGATCAAGTTTGTATCATTTTATCAACTATCATATCATCATATAACTCCAGTACATAATATATTAATTGTAAAGTGTTTATCTCCCCCTCTTTGCTGCCATCTTGTTACTCCTAACTAGGTTAGGAGACCTCTCCAGCTGTCTTAAATAAGTTAGGAGCTGAGACCAAGTCTTAACACTTAAAACCTTTATGAATTACTCTTATTCTTAAGTCTAGGAATGAGAGTAAAATGATGTCATTCTTAGAATTTTGACACACTTAAGACTAAAATTTTACTCTAAGCGGCTTTATACATACGGCCCCTGGTCTTTTGGTGAATTATAGTCAGTTATTTCTGTAAAGCATCTTTATTATAACAATACTGTTAATAAGGCATAAATTGAAATTTAAACAGGCCAAGGATTCTTTCAGGCAGTTAATCTTCCCTCTCAGCTAAACAAGTAATCATTCACGGTTTTCTCCCTTATATTTTCTAAAATTAAAAGCATATTATCTACAGGCTTAGACAAATTACAAAAACTTTAAATTCAATCAGTTAAACCCAAGATAAAGTTATAAACTGAATCTGCAAATCATTCTTTGTTGGTCTCTAGAGTCTCAATTTAGCTTCACAGAGTTTCCAGTGTCTTCTCTGATATGTGGTAATTCACTGTAACACTGCAATGCTATATCTCAGTTCGCAGTAACAGCCAGAGGGCATAATTATATACTTTACAGCAAAGAGAATGTTTCTTATTATTATTACAAGGAAGTAAGATGCTACCAGCTCTTCCCCAGGTAGATTCCCATCTGACTTATTGAATATGGTTAAAAGCCATTAAACAGAAAGTAATTCAGAATTCGAAAATAACATCAAAACATGCTTAGACTAAAACATGTCTTTCCTGATTCTCTGCCTATACACCTGTTTCTTACAACATGGAATGCGTCACTCTAACCTAAATCAGTTGAACTTGATTATGGGTGTTTAAACAGAAAAACGAACCTATAACCTATAATTATGGTGCTTTTACGCCTGACTGTTAAGAAGTCAACAACTGAATGTATTTGAGTAACAAATTGTTGGATGACATTTTGTATTACTTAATATTGCTTAAAATAGTCAAGCTTTTATGTTGGTTTATTATGAAATAGTGGCAGGCACTGTTCCATTCTTAGAATTAATTATTAATAGCATGCTGTTTTTTTATTTAGCTTTAGAATTATTCCTTTAAAAAATGCCTATTTAAAAATTAAAAGTTTATCTATTAAATTTGGCTTGGTTAGTTCAAAGAATAGGGTTCACACAAAGTTAACATTTTGTCGATCACTAGTACTCACCTTTATGTTGTTCCAAAGCCTCTAGTTTCTTTTCAACGTACAACACAAGCCTGGTTCAATGGGGCTTCTAACGAAACAAAACAATATCATCCTCAGCTGTAAAAATGGTGTTTCGTATATTCAGAATTGTTTACAGTGTTAAAGAGTTGGATTCTCATGCTAAACATGGCCAAAGTTTAAAAAATAATTTGGACAATTCTCTATGACAGAGAATTTCTTTGCCAAAAATCTTACTTCCGGGTTGGTACAAGTTTCGGCTGTTTTTTTTTTCGATCTTGGCATTAATGATGTAATCGGTGGTGGAACTCCTTATATGAGCATTTCTCCCAGAAAAGCGTGCCAGTGGCGCCCGCGATCAAGTCTGCTAGACCGTGAGAAAGAGTGCGCCCATCATCGTGCTTCGTGATTTACTCGGAAGAATGTCTCTAAAGAAGTGTGGTTTTGGTTGTAAGGCAAAGATAACTTTGCTCAGCTTCCTGAAGAGCCCAGCGTTACGTGAACAGTGGATGCAGTTCTTTTTTCCGGGGCAGCAATGGAGTTTTGCAAGTGTGTGTTTGCTGACGAACGTGTCAAGGTCCAGTTCGACGCTGGATTTGCACATTGTTTGATACTGAAAGATGGAGCGGTCCCAGCTATAAAACATCCCCCTCATGATTCAGAACTGCAGATGGTAAGTGAAACAGCATCAAATGTCTGTTTTATTGGCAATCCCAGCGCAAGCGATCATTGAATTTAGCTCCGCCCACGGCGCGCCTCCAGAAGCTCTGCTTTTTCTTGAGAAAATCGGAAAGCTGTATTTTTCTTTCATAAATATGATAAAACTAAAGACTTTTTGGAGATATTAAGGATACATTACCACTCTATAGGTACTCAGGATTAACATGAGATTAGGTGAAACTTTTGCAGCGTTAAGCAATGTAGCCAATCACAGACATATCTGTTGATTTCTTGAATGCAACAGCCAATCAGATGCATTTAGGATAGAATCCACTCTCACAGTTCAAATCGCTGCAGTTTTTGTTTATGAAGGTTGTTGTGTTCAGAAGTCATCTCATGATAACAAAGTGTAGACGCAATCTAAATTAGAGATTAATTGTGCAGTATATACATATATATATATATATATATATATATATGTGTGTTAGTTAATATGTTAATTTAAAAAATGTATACAGGCCTATTCATTATATATTTTAGGGGTAGAGCACCCTCACTAATTTAAGAAGCACCCTCAGTGATTTCATATCAGGCTAGTAAAAAGACAAAAAGCAGCATAAAAGTAGTAAATATCGCCAGCGTTTTTCAAGACATTTTTCGCCACATGTTTGTGTTCATATCCAGACAATTTTCACTGTTGATGAGCCGAGTGAACGTACAAATTCACTCCCTGACATTAGATGGCGCTTAATGAGAAACAGCAATACCCCAGTACACAAAGTGGAATTCCTCTCCATTACAAATCCCTCTTATCAAAATTTTTGTAGTCGCTGACATGCTGACTGCTGACATGCTGACTGCTTTACATTCATCTTGTCTCGAGCGATGCATCTTCTTCACCTACTAACTTCCTCTTTATTGTTAGGTATATCAATGTGTGCTCGCCAGACCGTTTTGTGCTTGGGTGCCACAAAGTCTTGTTTACTGTAACTTCAGCAGCTCCAGGCATGTGAACAAAAGCGGCAATCTTATTGGACGGACAGTTTTTAATGTGGTGCTTCAAAAAAACAAAAAAACCAAAACAAAAAAACAGCCTGAGGTGGTTTTTTTTTCTTTCTTTTTTTTAAATGACGGTTTTACGCCTGCCATTGGCGCCCTTTGTTTAGTCAAGAGACAGAAGACTTTAGGCTAATATCTTAATTAATATTGCTTGTATGTATCTTTACCACTTACTAAATTTATTTTTCAAAATGTTGCACCCTTTCCTGTTTACTACATCCTTCTTTACAGCTTAGACAGCATAAATTAGCAGAACAATGTATTCAGTAGTACATTGCAATTAATGCTATTGTTTACATCTGAGTATCTCCAATATGGCCACGCATCCTGGTAACTGGCCAAACCATGGCCATTTTGACAACCGTTGTTCAAATCATGCACAGTCCCACCTGGTGGAGTGCAGTGCAAAAACCAACATACCAAATAAGCAGTGTACTGTAAATAATCTGGACTTTGACTCCTGCCATTATCCCTAAGCAGCGATACACCCTCTCCACAGAAGTGCTAATGTAAGTTTTTTATAGCGACTTTTTACTCTATCTCATCTGAACAGGCTCTTCATGGATAGGAATCGATCCCTAGAGTTGTGCCTAAACCAGCTGCGTTTTTCACTGTCATTAGTGGACAGTCTGAAAGGGCAGATCAAGACTGTAGCAGATTCTAGGGAAGCACATGCTGCCTACGGTAGATATCACCTATAGATGTGTCCCCGAGGGCCCACTGCCAAAAACTAAGTGCTGCATACTGACGCTGCTGAATACATAAGCTGACTGCAGTGTGCCATTGCAGCTAGAAATTTGGGTAAGAACACAAGAGTAACTCTAATGGTTGAAACGCCTTGACATGAACATCACACAATGTGCGGAACAAAAGAAAGCGAATGGTGGCAAATCTCTGCTATTTTGTTATTTCATCATCCAGCTCTGCCAAGGAAAGTAATTGAGCTTGTGAATAGTGCATTGTTTACAAGGACAAATTCTGAAAATAAATAGATAATAAAAATCTCCTGCTCATTCTTGAACTAGTTGAAAATGAAAGATATTATATGGTAGCTCTTGCTGAGAGAGTTAAATCATTGCTAACAGATATCGCAACCTGGTCTGAAATAAGCAAAGTTGCTTAAAGATGACAATGGATGCAAAATTTAATTTTATATGGTGTTCGCATATAAATGTGTCTTAGCAGTGTGTGGACACAACCACCCTACAAATATAAAAATCCATTCACTCCTTTGTTCAAATTCCAAAAAAACCTAAATAGTCTAATTTATCAAGCAATATATTGTTCTGCTAATTTATGCTGTCTAAACCATGGAAAAAAAAAAAAAAAACATGTGGAAGCTGCCACATTATATAGAGAAGGACTTAGAAAGCAAGAAAGGGTGCAATATTTTGACAAACTAAAGTTAATAGGAAATCCTGGTTCACTTTGGCCAACCACAAATGCCTTTTGTTCCCCAGTTTTTTGCACTCTTCTCCTTGATTTGTTATTGTTATACATTTGTTAGTATATACAGGCGCAGCTCAAAAAATTTGAATATTGTGGAAAAAAGTAAAAAAAAAAAATATTGCAACATTTCAAAAACTGAAATGTTCATATATTCTAGATTTATTACATGTAAAGTACAATATTTTAAAAAATCATTTTGATGATTAGAGCTAACAGCTCATGAAAGTCAAAAATCCAGTATCTCAAAATATTACAATATTTCCTAAGATCAATCAAAAAATGGATTTGCAAAACAGAAAAGTTCAAGTTCTTTAAAGTATGTTAATTTATGCACTCAGTACTTGGTTGGCAGCACAAATTACAGCATCAGTGAAGTGTGGCATGGAAGTGAACAGCCTATGGCACTGCTGAGGCTCTATTGAGCCTTCAGATAAACTCTATATTGTTGGATTGACTGTTTCTCATCTTTCTCTTGAAAATATCCCATAGATTCTCAATGGGGTTCAGTCAGGCATGTTGGCTGGCCAGTAAAGCACAGTAATATCACGGTCAGCAAACCACTTGCAAGTTGCTGCACTGTGGGCAGGTGCTTCCAGTCCTGCTGGAAAAGGAAATCAGCATCTCCATAAAGCTTGTCAGCAGATGGAAGCATAAAGTGCCCCAAAGTCTCCTGGTAGATGGCTGCATTGAGTTTGCACTTGATAAAACACAATGGAGCAACACCTGTAGATGTCATGGCACCCCAAATCATTACTGACTTCAGAAACTTCACCTGGACTTCAAGCAGCTTGGATTCTGTGCCTCTCCAGTCTTCCTTCAGACTGTGGGACCATGATTTCAACATGAAATTTACTTTTATCTAAGATGCTTCTGACATTGTTTCTGTTTCAGAAGTGGCTAGGTAGTCCTTTTCCTGAAGACATCTGAATGTGGTGATGCACTGACTCCGGCTTCATTTTACTCTTTGTGAAGCTCTCCCAAGTGTTTGAATCAGCTTTACGTGCACCTTTGCCTACCCAATTTCTTCCTTTCAGCCAAATTTGCATTTAATTTGCTTTGATACATCACTCTGTAAACAGCAACCTCATTCAGTCATTCAGTCAATGATTGTCTCCTGGGCCATTGCCAAGTCAGCAGTCTTCCCCATTTGTACTGTAGGGATGGTCATTTGATGAAACTCAAATGTTAATATTCTAATATTTTGAGATACTGGATTTTTGACTTTCATGAGCTGTATGCTCTAATCATCAAAATAAAATAATAAATAAATAAAAAACGTTTGAAATGTTTTACTTTACATGTAATGAATCTAGAATATATGAAAGTTACATTTTTAAAAATAAGTTACAATAAAAAAATGAACTTATTCACAATATTCTAATTTTTTGGGCTGCACCTGTATATTTGTTAGTTAGTATAGCCTAAAACATGACAATAATTGACCATTTTCAGCAGCAATAATCAGCTAAATGTGTGAGTTCCGTTCGGTTTAGTGGCATTGTTTATGCTCATTGCCACCAATATGGCCAATTGATGATGTGACATGAAAACACTCTATAAAGACCTAAAGAATCATACCAGTATGATAAAAATGGCCAGTCAATGTCCCCTTTAATAAGTAGTATATTTTGGTCTTAGGAGTTTTACACAGCTTTGCACAGATTGCTGTGTCTTTCCTGTGTAGTGTGTCGAAAATACTGTAAAAGTGCAATGCTGTTTGATTGTTCACAGTAACAGCCAAGGGGCAGAATGATGTACCTGACAGTCCAACCACCAAGAATGTTCTTTTACGTAACTGAAAAACCTAGGGTTATTGAGTTTAATATAATTCTTCTTTGTTCACAGAGCTGGCTTAAATAGGTGTATGTTTGACAACTGTTGCTAGTACTCGCAGTCCGCTTACCTTGTTGTAAAGAAAATGAGTTCAAAAAAGCTGCAATTCATGACTTCTTTAAAAAAAAAAGAAAAACAAGACTAAAGTCACTGTGTAATAAGTGAACATGAGTTGAGCTGATGTGTTGAATGTTCAAGAAACATGAGTATCTCTGACCAGGATTCTTCAAACTCTCTCTTAAATGGAATCTCTTTCTTCACAGTCCAGCACAAATCACTCTTCTGTGTCTTCAGTGCGCACATTGTATGTTGGTTATATTATGTATTGCAGGCAGAGGGATTATGCACATTTGGTTGTAAAAAGCTCTCTCAGTTCATCCCCTGGAGCTGAAAGGCTTTCTTGTTGTCCGTGGACTGACCAAATGCCTTTTCTTTTCATATTCAATTCCTCTATAGCAGACTCCTGATTTCTTTTCATTTCGTGACAGCGTTTGAACGATAGCAAGGAAATAGACTGGTCTGCTGATTCAGGTACAAATGAAAGGTACATTTCTACAGAAGAAGCACCTCTGGGGCAACCAGTTGCACAACAAAATTGCTAGACATGCAACAAACATATTTCCTGAACATAGTATCCACTTGGAATATTTAGGTTTGCACTTCAGTCTAATGCAAATTCATTGTGTGATGTTTTTAGGTGGGATGCATTTCCCAGGACAGCCCTTTTTATGACTCATTAAAGGTCATTTAACTTGTCCAATAGAGTGTAATCTGTCTTTTTATGTTGCCTACAGCAAGTAGCCACCAGGGGGCGACGACCCAGGTCATCAACCAAAATTGCTCTCAGTGGCTATTTGGCCAATGTGGGTGGAAATACCTTGAACTGAATTTGGTTGTAATATTCCTTTTCGTTTAAAGCATGTGCAAATGACTAAATGTAAAATCTCCAACTGTAAAATCTCTCATTGGGGCTGTTTCTCTGTAAACTCAAGGCATTAAAAAGAGATACTAAGTGCAGAAACAGATCATGGAAACCTCACTAATGATCTACTTGCATCAAAACACAGTGAGGTACGCTTTACTGACTTTTTAAGCAAATGGTGACCTTTAACCTTAAAACCCCTACTTGAAAAGACTTGCATGCCAAGTAACAAGGTTACTCTTGTGTCCAGTAGTTGCCGAGCAGCTGTTTTGAATGGGCAATAATAAAAGGAATCCATGGAATTTTAATACAGACTTATTAGAGAAAGAACTCTGGATCTTTGATAAAATAATAGTGTCTGCGGTGCTTTGTATTTTATGTGATCTTCCCAAGTACATTGAGAATATTGTTTAATCACTAATAGACAATGACAACACAGTTAATAGTTGCTAATGATGTGAGAAAATAATTTTCCTTTTAACAATTTATCAGTGGTGTTTAGCAATAGCTCTTAAAGCCAACATGTGGTAGCAGCAAGTCTAAGCACATTTTATTCTTCATTATTTAAGAAATATGTTTTGACAGATGATTTATTTGAGTGGTAGACCCTCTCCTCTAATTTCAGACATGAAAGAACGTGACTTTTCTCATGATATGTGTGTTAGCCTACTGCAACAAAAGAGGACAGCAGACAATGTAAGGAATTTGAGTTCCTAAGAAGTGGATTAACCCTTTAACTGTCACCTTCCCGTCACCGGGACGCCTACGTTTACTTCACCATATTTCAAATAAATCCTAATCTAATCATGACAAACTATATATCGTTGGAAAGGTCTAAGACTCCTAAATTGATATTTTACCACTGTTTTGTGTTACAAATTAAGTAGGAAAAGTAATAGATTAATTTATGACAAGAGTGCACCTCAAAAAATTTACTTCATAACAAGAGTTTAGACCTTTTTCACAAAAAGACTTTCTTTGTTGCCTTTTTTTCTATCATGCTTTAGAAATCATAAGAAATTATATATCACTTGAAGACTTAAAATTTCAAAATTCATCCTTTGGAAACCATTTTAAAATCAGACATTGCATTATCATGGAAATTATACATGAAAATCATATTACAAAATGTTTTTGTTCATGAATTATAAAAAAATACATTTGGTTAGTGCATTTTCATGTCTATGTTCACAATAGGGAGTGACAGGTAAAGGGTTAAACAACTATACAGGTCAAGTTTCCAAGGAAGCAGAAACGTTCAGCTGAATTACATAGTGGCTTTGCCAGACTGTGGTCGTTTGGATGAAAACGAGGATAATGGGATGAGCTTATAATGTATTTCTTTAAATAGAAACAACAACAGATTAAAATGAGGGTAATCGACCTGTATTATGAGCGTAGTGCTTTAATATTTCTTGCACATCCTATCTTGCAAATACTCTGGACCAAACACATATACACTACCAGTCAAAAGTTTTTGAACAGTAAGATTTTTAATGTTTTTTAAAGATGTCTACTCACCAAGCCTGCATTTATTTGATCCAAAGTACAGCAAAAACAGTATTTTTATTTTTATTTTTTTTACTTTTTAAAATAGCTGTTTTCTATTTGAATATATTTCAAAAATGTAATTTATTCCTGTGATTTCAAAGTTTAATTTTAGTATCATTACTCCAGTCACATGATCCTCCAGAAATCATTCTAATATTCAGATTTGAAAAACATTTCTTCTTCTTTTTCTTATCTTGAAAACATTAGGTTTTTTTTCAGGTGTCTTTGATGAATAGAAAGTTCAGAGGAACTGTATTTATCTGAAATAGAAATCTCTTTGTAACATTATAAATGTCTTTATCATCACTTTTGATCAATTTAAAGCATTCTTGGTAAATAAAAACATTAATTTCTGTAGTGTATAATGTTACAAACGCTTCTTATTTCAGGTACATGCTGATCTTTGGATCTTTCTATTCTATTAATCAAAGAATCCCAAAAAAAAAGTACTCAACAGTTTTAAAAAGTTTAAAATAATAATAATAAATGTTTCTTGAACAGCAAACCAGCATATTAGAATGATTTCTGAAGGATCATGAGACACTGTAGACTTGAGTAGTGTTGCTGAAAACCTAACTTTGATCACAGGAAAAAAAACATGTTTTAAAATATATTCAAACAGAAAGCAGTTATTTTAAATTGTAAAAATATTCCACAATATTACTGCTTTTTCTGTACTTTGGAACAAATAAATGCAGGCTTGGTAAGCAGAAGAAACTTCTTTAAAAAACATAAAAAATCCTACTGTTCAAAAACTTTTGACTGGTAGTGTATGGGGAGTTTTCGAATAGAGTTGGTTTATTTTTAGGCTTCTAAAACATCAAAAAATAACTAAATATGTCTTACTTTTTTTTTTTTTTTCCCGCTGGAAAGCAGTTTATAACATCACAGTTCTTGGAAAACATCAAACCCAGAGGTGAATTCTTTTGGATGCTATCATGTTAGGACTGCTGATTTTATCTCATCCTTTTCTTATTTACACGACACGGAAGCTATATTGTTCTGTGTACAAGTGAAGGTATACATAAAGGAATATCAGTTAGATTTGACACTCAGCCAAGCTTAAATGTCAAGTAAACATACTTAAAACTCCCTTGAAGGGTTCTTTAGAACCACTCATGATAACTGCCTAAGGAGGACAGCATAGCACAGAATGTTCAACTATGATACTAGTGTATTCCTTTTTAAACATGAAAACTTATAAAGTTGAGTATGAGAAAACACTCCGGGCAACAGAAATAAAATAGTTTGCATGTTTCTTGCAAACAGTATGTACTACAGTGGAACCAACAAATGGGCGGTACTAGTGACGTTGGCTCCGCCCAGTTATATAGCCACTCCCACACATCTGATTGATGCTACTCTCAAGACAAGCGGCATTGAGATTTCAGCGACAGTGTTAGAGACCAAAAGATGTGTAGCTCCTGCTGAAAAACGTGCTGTCTTCAGTACACACGATGTTTCTGTTTGGCGGGGTGAAATCCAACTGAGGTCTAGCAAAAGCATCGGTGGAATCCAGAGTTAAAAGACGGATTGTACAATAAGCAAGAGCAATCAGCGAACCGAGATTTGAACGCGCTGCAGTAGGAGATCAGCGGACGACTGGCTGTGATCTATTCAACAACATTTCTTTGTTTCTCCGTGTAATTCCGGTCTTCTTTCGTCTTTAATATGGCGAGCGATTCTCCGGCTCGGAGTCTGGATGAAACAGACCTCTCCGCGTTAAGGGTAAGTTATGTGTCCTTTATTGGAGATGCTCACTGATGTCTTTTGGTGTTGCGGTCGCGCTGTAATGGCAGGTGCAACAATCACTACAATAGTAGAAATGGAGTGAAATGTAACATAACGGCTGGAAGAACAGCGATAGGACGTTTTGTTTCTGAAACAACCGTTTTCCGTTTTTGTTTAGTCGACAAGGAGCTGTGGACGGTCGCGTTTTTTATATCAAATAACTGCTTTTTTAAACTTTAGCCTATTATGTACAAATCATTGCAGAAAATGTCAATGAACTCATCCGGTTGATAAAATAATACTCTGAGTATCCTAAAATCCCTAGTCTAATGATGGCATTTTTGAGCATTGTTTGTGTAGGCTATTGTACATGTTGTACTAGTATATCCTATTAACGTAGGAATGCTTTTCTTATAACCATTTGTTTTATGAGGACTTATGAATCAGTACAAAGGAATCTTTGCTAGAAGTCTTGTTTAAAACACCAAGTTCTTACATTTAAATGTTTGGGCTCATATTGATTTATTACATTTTTGAGAAAAGTCGGCAGAAATTGATTGTAATGATCAATAGAAAGTGCTAGAATATATTATATGCCCTAAATATAGTATTAAAACACACACACACACACACACACACACACACACACACACACACACACACACACACAGATTTTAATCATTACCAAAAAGTTTTTAAACATTTTTCAACATAATGTACCTAAAGCCATGAAGCCAATGCAGGTTTTGTAGATTTTCTGACATGAGTAAAACATGCCTTTTCATAAAAAGGTCAAAATATTTTTGTCACATGATGACAAAATGGCTTCCTGCATGCTGGTATGGCACACTGACTTTTTTTCTAATTTAAACTATGTTTTTCATCAATTTCTTCATTGCTTAATTTTTGGGGGGCGTTAATAGCTTTAAATTCGTTTTTTTTTTTCTTCATGAGTATTTAAATAGTTACACCATAGAACATTTTGACTAAACGCAAAACAAGAATATCACATTTACACTGTTAAAAATGCTGCATTCAAAACAACCCAGAGCTGGAATATGAAATATGGACAAACTCAGTGATCCGTTTGTTTTAGCTCAGAGGTTAGGTTAAATGTTTAACCCAACCTTCTAGGTAATTTTATTTAACTCAACTATTGCTTTAAAAATTACTGTATGTTTTGCTTAAAATGAACAAAAAATAGGTTGTAACTTAACATTTAATAATATGTTCAAACATTTTGCTGTTTTCTTTTTTAATAGTGTTTTTTTTTTAATTCAGAAAATGAAAACACATTCACAGCAGAGGAATGACATGTTTGAATTGCATTTTTATTGTATTTATAAAGAAAGTAATAGATCCCCCCCCCCCCAAAAAAAACAAAACAAAACAAAAAACAAACAAAAATGAGCACCACATCATTTACTCATCAGTTCTTGTGTTCCACTGTTCGTTCAATAGAAACAAAATTGAACTTGCTGTGCACTGCTGCCGGATCTATCCGTGTCCAACCGGGAAACAGTGTGCCATATGCATGGCTTGATAAACACTCAAATCCTTCTAATGCCACCAAATTACTCGCAGCATGTTTTCCAACGACTTCAGAGTGGATAAACTGGGTTACTTCCTAACAAGGCTCCGTTTTTATGCGTCGCTCCTCGGATTATAAAAACTGTGTCAGTCTGTCTAATTAGTGTGAGCGTGTACGTGCGTCGTCCCATAGCTCAACTGGTAGCGCATGATGCTGACATGGCCTAGGTCATGGGTTTGGTTCCCAGGGATAAAAGCTCAATCTGCTAAATGCAAACATTTAAGTGTGAAATTATCTATACTTTTCATGACGAATGTGTGTGATAAGTAAATTAGGCACAATATAACTAGATGGGCATTTTAAGGATGCCCATATGGCGAGGCACAGTTTCACAGCAGCCGTAAACCAATTACCCTGTGTGCTGTAGGATCTAATGGGCTGAAGGGATGCACGTGAAGTGCTCTCCTTTCTCTGCTCGCGAGGCTAAGTAGCGCGTGGGATGGAAAGATTACTGCAGATAGCCCTTTGAGTGCTTTTGATTTGACCATCCATTGTGTCTGGTGCATTAGCTTCACCTTCCCTGCCTCCTCACACATGGATCTGCTTGCACGTACATGTTTTAACACTACAGATCACATGGCGCCCCAGATGTCGCTTGTATTTTGAATGGGATTTGGTTAAGTGTTAATCTCCATTTCATACGAGCCATGCACTCTGCCCTTCACTTACCAAGGTAATATAGCTGTGAGCTGTTCACATCATCCTATGGAAGAAGTGAGTTTTACAGTTCGCTCACGTAACTTCCTGATTGACGCTTTCGGGTCGGTGGGGAAAATGCAGGTTGTGTTAAAAACCACGGCTTATGAGTCAAAATACACATGATTTTATTTATGTTGTCTGTCCAGAACCTCGCTACATGTTTGTTTTTAAAATGTCATATGTGCACCTAAGAATGAGTCTTTTGCTTTTATCTTTTTCGTTCTTTTAAATGTAGTCTGTTGAGTGTGCTTTCTCGCGCATGTTGTGTTTGAGGGAGAACGGAAATAGGTCACCCAGAAGCAGAGCGCTGACATGTGCAG
This sequence comes from Cirrhinus molitorella, assembly GCA_033026305.1. Taxonomy (NCBI): domain Eukaryota; kingdom Metazoa; phylum Chordata; class Actinopteri; order Cypriniformes; family Cyprinidae; genus Cirrhinus; species Cirrhinus molitorella. Next base: position 22,679,956 of record CM065124.1, on the reverse strand, counting down.
TAGTGGGGAAACATTTCAGTGCAGCACATGCTCAGATGGGCCATTCATAAACTCTCTCTGAGGCACAGATCGGAGGTCTGTGTCCCACATATATGGGAGCCATGTTTGGCATCACCTGGTCAGCCTCACCTAGTCCTCAGGGACGACATCTGAAAATGAGCTTCTGTGCTCTGACCACAAACCTTGAAATGAGATCCATGCCCTTTCTGTTTGTTTTCTGGCCATTTTTAGCTACAAACACAAGTAGCGAGGACCTTGGTTTGTCAAGGGCTCGTGTACCACACAGCGTCTGTGTTATTAGGCTTGGTTTTGATGCAGGTTGTCAGAATGACCTTCGTTCACCCATATTAATGAGGTAGTGTTTTTCTCAACGCAGACGAGGTTTATTTTACTGGTGGGTTTGACATGCATGTGGTTAAGATGTAGAAAGGGGCCCTGTTCAGTCAGGTGTAACTAGACTCAAGGTTAAGTTTGTTCAAAACAGGATGTGCTGTTAATTTATTTATTTAAAAAAACATTTAAAAAACATGTAATGCTGTTAAAACTGTTCATGCAATGACTTGGGTTTGAGGGTGGTAAAGTTAAAGAGTAAAAAATGTAACAATAGCCAATATATTGTATGGGTGAAAATGATCAATTTAAAGCATTAGGATATTAAGTAAAGATCATGTTCCATGAAGAGATTTTGTAAATTTCCTACCATAAATATATCACTTTTTTTTTTTTTTTTTCAATATTTAGATTTTTTTTTGCACCCTTAGATTCCAGATTTTCAAATTTGTAACTCAGCCAAATATTGGCCTATCCTGCTTATTAATATGAAAAAGCACACTTTGAAATTTTATGTAAATGTGTGTATGTCAATGTATTCGTTTTCATAAGTCATGTGTTGAGAGAAAGAAAAAAACAAACAAACAAACAAGAAATGTATATTCGAGAAAGAAACCTGCAGAACCTCATGATTTTTACCTTAAAATACTGCTTTTTAAGTTAGGGGTTAGTATTATTTTTATTTTTATTTTTTTTAAGACATTAAGTGTTTTATTTAGCAAGGGTGCACAAATTGATAATAATGAAAAATGTTTCTTAAGCACCAAACCAGCATATTAGATTGCTTTCTGAAGGATCATGTGACATTAAAGACTGGAATAATGATGCTGAAAATTCAGTTTTGCCATCACAAGAATAAATTTAAATATAGTCTAATAGAAAAGTTATACAAATATTTCACAATATTACTGTTTTTATAAGCAAAAAAATCTCACCATCTCCAAACTTTTGAATGGCGATGATTAAGATGCAAATATCTTTAACTTTTACTTGTTGATTACACCACAATATATTTTTAAAGTAATTCAATTTCAAAACCACCAGTCATAAGGGTCATTAATGATTTGAAAAGCTGAATAAATATGCTTTCCATTGATGTATAGTTTATGATAGGACAATGTTTGGCTGCGATATCTGGAATCTTTGGGTGAAAAAAAAAAAAATATATATATATATATGTTGAGAAAATTGCCTTTAAAGTTGTTTAAAATTAAGTTCTTAGCAATACATATTACTAATCCAAAATTAAGTGTTGATATATTTATGGTAGGAAATTTACAAAATCTTCACGGAACATGGTCTTTACTTAATATCCTAATGATTTTTTGGCATAAGAGAAAAATCATTTTTGACCCATACAATGCAAGTTTTTTTTATTTTTTCATTTAAATGTTTTTTTTTTTTTTTGACTATTGCTTCAAATATACACATGGTACTTAAGACTGGTTTTGTGGTCCAGAGTCACATATTAAATTAAAATTCAGTATCGTCTTATGCACTAAGTACATTTCCTTTCCCTTATATTGTGGACACTCTTATGTCACAGAGTCATTCATGATGAAGGGGCATGAATGGAGCTGCAATGCTTGCTGCGAGTTTTTCATGACTTGGAGTTAGGCCTTAAGATCCTGCTTTCATTCACACATCCTCTCAGTTTGAGTCTCTGTGTGCTTTCCTTTCATTCAGCAGCTCGGTGTGTTAAAGGAATAGCGCTGTGAGGGCCAGGTGGTGCACCGTCTGCTTCCCTCTCACCTGACTTCCGTACGCTCTGCTCGGCATGTGTAAAAGTGTAGAAGAGATGACGAGATCATACCTGTGGTCCTCAAAGAACAGCAATGACAAGACTCTGCGGGTGACAGCGTGGGGTCTGGTTTCATCCCTGGGTGTGCATGTGTGCTCTTTTGTGTGCCTCATGTTTTGTGGAGGAATTATATTATTAGTCACTTGCTGTCACACCCTGGCACTATAGCTGCATTCCATTCAATGCCATTCAGCCCGAGGATGTCTTGTATAACATTATTTTTGTACACGCTGCACCAAGAAAAGAAAATACATAGTTGCTGATGATAGCCTGAACTGCCAGTTCTAGCAAAAGCCACATCGAGACTTAAACTGAGGGGTGCAGAAAGGTGTTTCACCCCTTTGCCTGGGATGCTAGTGCTGGTGTGGTTGAAAGTGCTTGTGGGTTTTTGTGTTTGCAGTTAGCTCGTGCCTCGCAGCGTTAGCTGTCCTGAATCTCCCCTCCCATCCTCCATCTCTCCGTCACTCTGCCCTCCAGCAGACGTCCGCTGACCCATTTCCTGTTTGTATGCTGAAGCGCAAATGTAGACTTTTGTTTTAGTTAGCTAGATGTATATCCCTTTTAAAGTGTGTTTAATAAACTGCCACATGTGTTTAAAATGGCCTGGAATTAAGATCAGCCTGAGATGATCTGTTCACGAGAGTGTTTGTTCACATCTGGTAGTTGCATACATCTCAAATGCATCTCCTGTGGTTGATTGTATTCCTATGTTTCCCTCTGTATTGTTCTGTTAAAACTTTTGGATTCTAACTTTAGCACAAATGTATGGAAGCCTGTTTCCGCCACATTTTGCAATTCAAACTTTTTTTCCTTAGAATTGTGAGCTGTAAAGTCAGAATTGTGAGATCTAGGAAACTCACATTTTTGAAAAAATAAATTAAGTCAGAATTTCATGATATAAACTTGCAATTGCGTAAGAACTTGCACTTCTTTTTCTGCAATTCTGAATTTTTTCCTCAATTGCGTGATATAAACTAGCAGTTCAGACTTTTTACCTCAGAATTGTGATGTAGACTCACAATTCTGACGTTTTACCTCAGAATTGTGTGATATAAACTACCAGTTCAGACTTTTTACCTGAGAATTGTGATGTAAACTCACAATTCTGACGTTTTACCTCAGAATTGTGTGATATAAACTAGCAGTACATTTTTTTTACCTCAGAATTGTGATGTAAACTCCCAATTCTGATGTTTTATTGCGTGATATAAAACTTGCAAAATTCTCGCAAGATATAAACTCGCATTTGAGAGAAATATTGTGCTTTTTAATCTCAGAATTCTGACTTTATTTCTCACAGTTGTGAGTTTCTATCATGCAAATCTAAGAAAAAAGTCAGTATTTTGCAATTCTGACTTTATAACTTGCAATTGTGAGTTTATATCTTGCACGTCTGACTCCCAATTCGAAGAAAAAAAGTCAAAATTGTGAGTTAGTATCACAAAATTCAGAGAAAGTCGCAATAACAATTTTTATTTTTTATTCAGTGGTGGAAAAGGCCTTCAATACAAATGTGATGTTTCGTCTGAATAATCATTTATCTAATTTTAGTCTAGCTCTTAACTGAATTGGATATGTTTCATGTTAACTGTGTGCCATTCCATGTTGATATTTGAAATAGTGAAGAAGTTGACTGTTAAAGTGGTCTTTAGCTGTCTTTACACACTTCCTTACATGGTTTAACATTTTAAATAAATACTAGCTGAGACTGTCATCGGAAAGAGTAACCTCCTAATTCTGTAATTAGCAAAGTAGCAAATGTTTGTAGTAACATGCAGCGATTTTGAATTGTTTGCAGTCAGATTGTTACATTTTAAAGCCACACAAAATGGCCAGATTCAATACCTTTTTGTCAGTGGTTGATTGATGGGTGAATAGGTGGTGCTTAGTTGTTTTTCAGGACTTTTCAGGATAGATACTGCCTTCAAATGCACCTGGTAAACTCATACCTCTGAGTTGGGTGTTGCGCTATGTCACATATTGAAGACTGAAAATGGAAGTATAAACGACAAATTATATTGAGAACAGTAAACCCAAATAACTACATCTGCACTAAAAATGATTAAAATCAATCAAATTTGTGTTGCTTATTAATACACTTTATCAAAATTGTTTATTTCATAAATCAAACTGAAGTTAAATCATTAACTTAACACTTGCTGTCTATCATCTGTTTCATACAACACACCTTTAAAATGACTGAAATACAGCATTTAAAATTAGGTATTCACAACAGACTTTCTTTCCACTCGCTGATCTCTGTATACTTTGGATTATAGGTATAAAAGTAGAAACTAAAATGAATAAAATACTACTTGCATGTTATCTATAGATATTATCAATTTCATATATCAGTGAACATGTCACAACTCCTGTATCTTCCAGAATTTTTAGTTTCCCACTCATGAACACAACTTGGCTCTGTCATTCATGTGCTTTAACTTGTAATTATGACTTCAATTTCCGACTCCACTCGATGGGCACAAGCTTTGCAAGGCCATGTGGGTGGGAAAAATAGTGATATCCAATTATATTTCAGCCTGACATATTTCCTTCCAATCAATTTATGTTGCATAGGTCCTGCCCTACATTTATTTCCCACTGAATATGCTGTCCTCACTCACTAATATATTACGTTTTGAAACATAAATGTGTGCAGATACCTCTAAAGTTTGAGTACACTTCACTACTTGCGATCTTCTTACATGGATTTTATGTGAATAGTAACTGAGACTGTCACTGTGAAGCGTAGCCTCTTATGAGTCACTTTTGAATGAGAGTGTGACTGTCTCTGGAGTCTCTTAATGTGCTTTCATTAGCAAATTAGCAAACTTTTTGTGAAGTGTTTTGCATTGATAATTTCATTCTTGGTTGCATTAGAACGAAATACTTCAGCAGTGCTCTTAATTCACTAATGTAAGAGTGTTGATCTAGTCTGTCGGCTCGAGGCAGCACTCCAGACTTTCTCTGCTTGTGTTCATTGGGATTGGCAATGTAGGATGTTAGTGCAAATAGATGCCTGCCTCCCTTGATTGGGAACGAGCTTTGGCGGCCGAGATGGGATTTCGGAGCCAAAGGTTTATGTTATCGCTGTGGTATTGATCAGCGGTTCAGTGGACTTTGCTTTATCTAGGTGCTGTGTATTGATGTCGGAACCATCTTCTTCATTTGCCTTTTACATGACTCATTGGTTTGTGAAGATTGAAAGATGGCTCGAACCTCCCCTCCACATTGTTTTACGAGGTGTCAGATGTTTGAGAGCAAAAACAGGTTTAGAAACCCTAAGAGCAGGTTATGCATTCATCAGGTGCTCTACACAGGAATCATTAATTACTTGCATATTCGCATGCGAACGCGTTTGTTTCAAAAACATCTCGTAACTTTCCTTGGGAGCACTGCTGTGTGTGTTGAATGTTAGAGATTTATTACCTAGCTGAAAGAGAAAATATTTTGAGTATGAACACTATAATTAAGTAGTGGTATGACCGTAATATTATATAACACATTTTTGCGTAATAGCAAGTTTTGAATTTGCTCACCCTCATGTCGTTGAACTGATAAATATGTTACTATTTAAAACTGAAATTGATATATAATGTATATTTTTTACTTGCGTATGAGATTTATATCCCTCTGTTAAAAGGCCATTGCACCAAAACTTTGAAACTTCAAAGTTCACACATTTTTATTTGCATATAAACAACAACTTTCTGAACCATGACATTTTTGGGGTAATAGACTTTCAATGGAAGGACAGAAATGTTTCAGATTTCATTAAAAATATCTTCATTTGTGTTTTGAAGATGATTAAAGGTCTTACGGGTTTGAAATGACATGAGTAGGCCGGTATGAGGTTCTGACCTTATGATAACCTTAGATAAAAATATCACGGTTTCACGGTATTTAGATTACAACGCTAAAATATGTTATTTTTAAATGTCTGGGGAAAAAAAACAAAAAACAACAACTTTTCTCCACTGAACACAATGAGCACGTTATTGAGCAGGACTGACCAGCTTTTACAAGAAACTTTACCTTCAGTTACTGAAGCAAAAGTGGGTCACACCAGATACTGAAAGCAAAGATTCACATACTTTTGCAATGCACAGATGTATAACACTGTGCACATAAGGAGAAAGAGAGTGCAAGTGTTGAGCACACACACAGTCTCTTCTCCGTTCAACACTCAACGAGTGGTAAAGACACCTGAGAGCCAACAATTTGTTTGGGTTTTAATTGTTGTGATTTTCAACAGATGCAATCATGTAAACAATGGCAGGAGGCTTAAAATATAGACGTGATACCAGCTAAATTTAATTATTGTACTAAATCACAGAAACATAGTATTTTAGTCTGTGTGAGGGAGAAAACTAGTTGATGTTAGCTTGTTAATTAGCCATGTTATCTGCCTCAGTAGCAAGCCAAGCCAAATAGTTTTTATTTCAATACTGAAACAAACGGCGGTGGGTCTGTGTCTTAATCAGGGGTGAAAGAGGGAGAAATGAAGATGACACATTTATATTTTATGCACAACCTGGAAGTATTTATTCAACGATCGGCACTAAAACATCATTTGTATGGAACCTTTTTAAGTGGCACAGGTATATTTGTACATTTGTATGGGTCAAAATTATCGATTTTTCTTTTATGCCAAAAATCATTAGGATATTAGTTAAAGATCATGTTCCATGAAGATACTTGTGTAAATTTCCTGCCGCAAATGTATCAAAACCAAATTTTTTATTTAGTAATATGCATTGAACTTTATTTGAACCGATTAAAGGCAATTTTTTTCTTAGTATTTCGAGATTTTTTTTTTGCACCCTCAGATTATAGATTTTTAAATATTTGTATCTCGGCCAAATATTGTCCTATCCAGCAATCCATACATGAATGGAAAGCTTATTTATTCAGCTTTCAGATGATTTATACATCTAAATTTTGAAAAATGTACCCTTATGACTGGTTTTGTGGTCCAGGGTCACATATCATGTACTGATAGCTGTGGTGCTGTGTCTGATGTTATAGCATAGTAATTAATACAGTTTTTACTGTTTCCACAATATTATAAATTAAATATTATGGTGATGTCTGTTTTGTCAAAGTTAGTTTGAAAATGGACACACACATTTCATGTTTTGAGAGATTCTTTTGAGCACTTTCATGTATTTTTATGAAAACAACAGTGTTCATATTTATTCTAAAATAGAATTTAATAAAACCGATGTGGACCGATTCGGTGTCATTAAATATAGCACATGAATGTAAGTGTGTTGTGCTTACATTGTGCCTGAGCCTCAGCTTTTTCCTGCGGCATATCAAATATGGATGTAGACAGATAGATTTGTGTGTGTGTGTGTGTGTGTGTGTGTGTGTGTGGCAAAGGAAGTCAGGCATTATGAAATGTTTGGAGCAAACAGCCTCTATTATAATCTAGAGCCAGAGTCAAGCCGACTGATCATCCAGAAAATGAAGAGGAAAAGAGACTGTGGACACTCCAAACACCTGCTCTGAATGTTTAAAATCAGCTGTACTCCTTCCCTACAAACTGATATATGATGATTTAAAGTTAGTTTACAAAACAATGAATAATTTAAATTGGTTTGTGGAATAGAAAATGAGATATTCTGGTATTGGCCGCCCTTTTCCATGCAGTGCTTTATTAGCTGCAAAATATATCCACCAAAAATGCTGTATTCCAAATCTAAAAGAGATCATCCAAAAATTAAAATTCTATCAGTTAACCAAAATTCTATTAGTTACTCATCCGCATATCATTCCAAGCCCATAAGACGCTTGCATCGTGGTACTCTCATGAATGCACGTTGAAGACTATCAAGAAAGAGAAGAAATTGAGTAAAGTAGTTATTTTTGTTTTCTTTGCACACAAAAAGAGCTCTCGTAGCTTCATAACATAACAGTTGAATTAATTTTAATGATGTACTTACTACCTTTCTTGACCTTGAACGTGTCGTTGCAGTGCTGTCTATGCAGAGTCAGAGAGCTCTCAGATTTCATCAAAAATATCTTTATAATTTGTGTTCCCAAGATGAACAAAATCTAAATTAATGACAGAATTTTCATTTTTGGGTGAACTATCCCTTTAAGAAGCCATAAAATAGACCATTTTGTAACAGTTTTTTATGCAAAGGTAGCAGATTTGACATCTTTTCCTTTTCTGACCATTTCTCAAGTTTTTCTTTCAGAAAGTCACAGAAATGCTATTGTGGATTTTTTTGTCTATTAGAGCAAATGGGAACACAAAAAATAAAATTAAAAGTTTACCTAACTGTGACCTAACTTCCATTTCTGAGAACCCCGGAAATGCAAAAACAGTTTGTAGCTTTGTCGGAGAAACAGACTAAAAGTATTCATATTATTCATTGAAAACCTGTGAGCAAAACAGTGCATCAACTCAGAAACTGGTTTAGTTTGATTCATACAATTCTTTCAGAATTTTGTGAACTGCGTTATTCTTTAAAAATGTCCAACTGCGAATTAAAAAGAATGATTCATTGATTTGAACGTCACTATTTGCTTATAAGAACTAGGATAGATTTTTAACAATTAACAGGGTTTGGAAAATGAGAGTGAGCAAATGATGACAGCTTTAATTTTTAAGCCAACTATCCCTTTAATAGTGTTGTGGCAGCTGTTCACCTTATAAAAGTTGCAGAAGCGGCAGTTATGAAGGGGAAAAGTATGTACATTTGCATAGGCTAATATTTAACTGTAGCAGTTGCTGCAGGTTTTCCTTGAGTTGCATCAACTGCGTATGTTAGCTTCTGTTGTGCCTCTGCCTCTATAAATAAACACCTTTCAGACTGTCTTTCCCTTCCACTCAGCCTAGTGCTGCCATGTTAGTTTTCTGTCAGGCGGGTCAGCCTGACGGTGGGAACCGTAACGCGGTATTCTGCTCATGTTTGCTTGAACAACAGAAACCTGAGTGATGTGCAAGGTTGTTAACTCCTCTCTGTCCATCACGCTCTCGCTGACAGTTTGCACGCTGACCCTCATTTTCAGATGAACCAAGGCGGGAACGTATGCAGGGAGAATGTGCATCCTTCCTCCCTGAGAAGCGAGAAGGAGAAATGAAGAGCGAAACACATTTCCATAGACACAGTGACTGACACGTCTGCTGATGCAGCCGGAGAAAAGGGCTGTCCTGCCAGTCTTGTCAGACAAAGCACAGACCCAGCATGAGATGACTGGGGTGAAGGAGAGGGGGGAAAACAGCCATGAGACTTCTGTGTAGAGAAGAACGGCTGAATAAGGGAAACCTTCAAGACACCAGCTGTAGAATGAAACGATAAAAGACAATAGATTTTTAAGAAATGCATTCTTTAGTAAGCGCTGGATTCATTTTTTATGTGTACCTTATAACCCATTCAGAAGTAGTAAGATTTTTAAAATGAAGACTCATGCTAAACAAGGCTGCCTTTATTTGATCAAATATATATTAAATCCAGTAATACTGTGAAATATTATTACAATTTAAAATTGTTTTCTATTTTAATGTTTTGAAATGCTATTTATTTTTGTGATGAGAACTGAATTCAACGTTTTCAGTGTCACATGGTCCTTCAGAAATCATTTTGATATACTGATTTCAAAATGTAACCGTTTAAACATTCAAAAAGATTCATTAGCATTTAAAACTGATTTTAGTTTACAGTGGATTACTGAGTTTCGACTTTAAAGGTTAAATCTTATCGGTCATGGCGAGTTGTCATCTAGATTAGGAAGTCATCATGTGGGGGTTTGAGAGCTTGAAGTCGGTTAGTGCTGACCCCTGCTTGGTTCTCCTCATCCTTAGTGGTCAGTGTCATGTGATCACAGCTGAATTTCCCCTCGCCTTTGGTATGGTTAAATCTGGGATTAAAGAGCAGGTCAAATGGTATTTTGAAGTGTCCTAATATTGTGTTGGATTCCCCTACAATATTTAAATGCATCTAAGATCAGAAAACCTTGTAATTATCTCAGAATATACATTTTAATATTATAATTATTTTGCAATGATTTTGAAACCATTCATTCGAAGCAGTTCTGAGCTAAAGGTCTGTAAACCCCTCTGTTCCATAAGCCTACTCTGCTCTGATCGGTCTGTTGTGATTGGTCTTTCCGTATATAATGCAAGCGAATCATGCTCACAGCTAAAGTCTAACTGCTAAGCTGTAAACACTTAGGTTAGGATAGGTTACCCAAGTGCTAATGTGACTAACTAATGAAACAATACAATTTGTAAACCAAAATTTGTCTACATTCTTAATTATTAGTAATTAGAGCAACAACTGTTTACGTTAAAGGAACACTCCCCTTTTTTTGAAAAAAGGCTAAGTTTCCAACTCCTCTAGAGTTGAACAGATAAGTGTTATCGTTTTTGAATCCATTCAGCCAATCTCTGTGCCTGCCGTTAGCACTTTTAGCATATCTTAGCATACATCACTGAAGCAGATTAGACCATTAGCTGATTATTACGGCAGAACAAGAGTATAGTTCCTATCCATATCAGCCTGGAAAATCGCAACTTTTCATTTTCTGTCGGTCTTGGTACACAATGTAGATACAGAAGAGTCAAGATTTAAATAGGAAAAATATGGAAAATTTGGTAATTTTTGAACGAGAGGCTAATGGTCTAATCATATTCAATGATTTATGCTAAGCTATGCTAAAAGTGCTAACGGCATTCCTAGAGATCGGCTGAATGGATTCAAAAATGGTAAAACTACTCTGTTTAACTCTAGGGGAGAAAAAAGTGTTCCTTTAATCAACACAATATTAGGAAATGGTGGGTTCACAGCAAATTATCAGTACTGTTTTAGTAAGACCGTAATATCGTGGTTCACTTTTTTTTTTTTGATTGACATCTTGTTTGCATTGAAGAATAGCTACATTACAAACTGCACAAAATATATTTTTCAAAAACCCATATGACCTGCTCTTTAAGATCTTCTTAAAAGCTTCTGAAACAAATGGCCCTATGAACTCACTGGACAGACAGACATCTTTTAGCATCGACAATGAAGGTTGTTGAAGCAATTTCAACCAAGCTCTCAGCATTGAGACCACCTTGGCGTGAAATGGAGTTTAGGAATGGTCATAAACCCGATTGTTTTCCTCTAATGTTTTGGGAACAGCCAGAAGTCACTCAGAATTGACAGATCCAGTTTTCACCCTGAGGGTAAAAACTTAAACGGCTATTATTCTGTTTAGACAATATATATATTTTTTTTTTGGTGGAATAGCATTATATTATATTATATTATATTATATTATATTATATTATATTATATTATATTATAGTCATCAATAGACAGATTCATTATTTTGTCTAGAGCCTGGTGTGAAAAAAAACAAAAACAAAAAAACACAATCAACTGAAAACAAGTGAGCCCTTGTTGAATAACATTGGCAACACAACAGAGAGGAACCGGGTCAACAGGTTGACTGAATTACCTTTGTGTAGACATCAGACACCATGATTTATAGACTTGTGGTTTTGCAAAATTAATTGGTTTCTAATAAATAGAATGTATATGTCTGTTATTGTGTTTTTAGGTGTCTGCAAAACAGAAAATGCAGACTTGTTGCATTTGTTGACAGACTTGCTGATTGTTGGAGATTTGAGTTTTCTGTGCATTGTGCAATATCTGACGCCTCTTTTTCTGACTCTCATACTGTAGACTGTGTCTTCTTGACACTGGTTTCCCAGTGGCCTTACAGCCTTGGCTAACAGACAAGTTGAATTTCCAATCAATTCAACATTTGGTTTCACAAGTAGTGTTGTGTGGACTGTCTACGGCTGGCAGCTTGTAAACAACACTGCAGCTTGCATTTTCTTTTTCTTTTTTTTTTTTTTGCCATTCAGCATAAGGACAAGATATTAGTCATCCCTAGAGAGCCAAACCATGTTTTCGTCCTCAGCTTTTTAGGTGATGCATTATGTGAAATATAAGCTACATTAAAATTCACAAGGTGAATGAAAATTACCCCATGATTTACTCACCCACAAGCCATCCTAAGTGTATATGACTTTCTTCTTTCAGACAAATGCAATCTAAGTTATATAAAAATGTTCTGGGTCTTCCAAGCTTTATAATGGCAGTGAATGGAGGTTAAGATAATAATAAATAATATATATATTTGTGTTATTATAGAGCATCATACACGAGTGCCTAAATTGTTGCAATATTTAAGAATATACATTTATAAATTTCCCCCATGTATGTGTCTTCTGAACTGTTACGAAATCAAAAACAGATTAATATTACCTAACTTGGTATAGTACGAAAGTGGTACGCAATTACTGGGTAAATTTCCCTGTCTCTGTATTTTGATGTTCGTGCTTGTAATTTGCAAGTTTGCTTAAGATGAATAATATCTTGTGAAGTCCGCTAAGCGGGTCACTATTGGGCAATAACGGTTGAAAATGCTGCTTTGCAGCTTTAACTATGGTAAATGTGCAATTATGGAAATGAGTCATGTTTGTGTGGCTAATGTGATGGTTGATTGTTGTCTGAGTTTGGAATCTCACCGTCTGTCAGTAGTTCTCAGTGGTGAGCGAACAACCGGAAACATCCATACACACATAAGCGCAATACTGGTTTTGTCCTTTGAGCAATGTCATCTTTAAAGATATCACTCCCTTTTCACCATTTTATCGCAACAGCTTTCTGTCAGACAGAGATTGGTGATTGTGAGCAGGCTTTTGATGTTTAAGGTCACAAACTCAACCAGGTAGTGTTTGGGTGAAGCCAGATTAAATGGCACACGAAATGGCCTGTCCTTTCTCCCTGCATCGACTCTTTTATTTAGAGTTTCTTTGTTTAGGTGTTAGATGGAGTGTTGGATTTAAATCTCACACTTGGTTGGGTGCTGGCCATGAGAGATGGTACACAGCAACAGTTGTGTGATGGAGGACACCAGGGGTTTTTGTGTTTGTGTGAGCTGAGAAGCAATTAGCTTGCTGCTGGAAACACTGTGCTGTTTATTAAAGCCAACATGGAATCACACTTTCTGTACTTGGTGCATGTTCTTGTTGTTGTTATTGTGAAGGATTCATCAGTGCATATTATTAAAAAAAAAAGTCATCCAGCCTTAATTAAAAAAAAAAAAAAACAACTCTTCTACAACCACTTTTTATGAGGTCCATGTGCCAAGAAACATCAGGATCATCACAAATACTAAAATTATAAGCCTTCTGTCAGAGTGTTGTTGTTTTTCTCTGTGTTTGTACTTTTGCTGACCATGACCTTTGCTTTTTTTTTTTTTTTTTTTTTTTAGGACCCTGCAGGAATATTTGAGCTGGTGGAGCTGGTCGGCAATGGGACGTATGGTCAAGTGTATAAGGTAAGAAACTTTCATTGTATTCTACCTTGAATAATTGCTTTTCCTTTAAATTTTTTGAGCAAAAGGACTTGTAATGATTGTCTGAATGCCTGTTAAGGGTTAAAGGGGTATTTTAGACAAAAACCTTTTTTTTTTTTTTTTTTTCATCTAATAATCCACATTTCTTTCCAAACCAGTGTGAATGGCTGAAGGATGCAGCAAACAATGATTTTTAGAGACTTAAGCCTGGTTCAGACTACATGATTTTTAGCCCAATTTTGGCTGATCTAGAGATTGATGTAGAGTGTTGTGGGGATACATACATGACAATGGGCGTCAATGCCCAATGCCACGTCTGTGATGCTTCACAACATCAACACAGAAAGACTAGCATGTTTAATTTTTACTTTTTTTTTTTTTTACTATAGTCCACAACGAGTTCCATCGCTTTTGGACAGGTTTCAAACAAGCCAAAATGAAAGGGAGACAATGGTATCTGTCCTGCTAAGTGGAATTTTACAACAGAGGAAATGTTTGTAACACTATAGCAATAAAATATGCATTTATGATGGTTTCCCTGAGGGATGACTGCGACAGAGTTAAAAAAGTCAAATAAAAACAATTTTACCTCAGTTCTCTTTGACAGTGCATACTGTCCTCTTGACGCAATCCAGATTTGTGTCCACTGTTCGATTTACTTTAGTTTTGGGGCTTTCTAATGACAAGAACAGAGCAAACAAGACTGTTTGCTAGCCTGAACTGTGGAGCTTGACAGCAGGGCCGTCCTAGGCATGGGTCTAGTGCAAGTTAGAAAATACAGGTCCCCAATTCAGCCCCCAAGGAAGGCTCTGGTTCATAGACTTGGTCACTATTGACTTCCATTTAACAGGAAGAGAGCAGCATTAACATTCTACTGAACATCTCCTTTTTTGTTTTACCAAAAAAAAACCAGTCCTACAGGATGAGGTTGTTTTTGGGTGAACTCTTCCTGTAAATCTGAACTGTGCTTGGGCATCTTCTGATTAGAGCATTAAACTGTTCAGCCAGATAAGGTCCTTGCGCAGCCCACCAGAACAGCATGTGGCCACAAAGCTGCGCCCTGCTGCGGAACCAGGACATATGCTTGGGAGGAGTAGACGGGAACGACGAGAAGGGTGGCCGTGAGATGGAGCGGGAAGCAGTGGAGGGAGAGAGATGAGAGCTGGCTCTGTGCCGGAGTTAGCAAATAGAGCCTAAAAGAAGTTCTTTAGTGGGTGGAATGTGATAAGAGAGTGTCTGATGTACATGCGTCTCTCTTTGCCTTGAAGCTGCAGACACAGACACACACGTTTCAGATTTGTGGAGCGAGACGATCTGTGCTCAGACGGGGAGGTGAATCTCTTCCGCTCGGCTTCTTTCTGGTCTCTTAGTGGGGTTCTGCTCTGTCATTCCAGTTTGCCCTTCACGACTCAGACATACAGAGTAGGTCTAAGTGTGCAGGTGTATGTTGAGGAACTGGGGTTGGTGTACTTTAAGCATACCTCATCCACTTCAGCTGCACCTGTCTGCCCCATTCCCTATGGTAACATCCCTGTATGATTTACGTGAGGTTACGTTTATAGCAGATGAGATGGAATCAAGTGCGGCGGTTGACAACATTAAAATCCTTTACTTTGAGTCCTTTGGATTATTTTACCCGGGCTGTTAAAAAGTGACAGATGAGGCATAGTCAAAGTGAAGGTCATTTGTTTGTGGAAGTAACTGCAAAATGCCATCAGCCCATCTAGTCAGGTTTTGAAAGTAAGAATAGCTTGATGGTTTGGGGCCAGTGTGAGTGGAATTCTGGCTTGTTTATGGAACCATCGCTTACCCAATTCAGCCAGTGCAGCGTTTATGCAGCTGATTCAGTTTGCTTGATCAGGGGTGTCCAGTTCTGCTTCTGGACGGCTAATATCCTGCAGAGTTAAGCTCTAGCATGCCTGCCTGTAAGTTTCTAGTAATGTGATAAGCACATTCAGGTGTGTTTAAAAAAGGACAGTTCACCCAAAAATGAAAATTCTGTAATTCATTACTCGCCCTCATGTTGTCCCAAACCCATAAGACCTTCATTCATCATCCACAAATTGAGAGATTTTTTTGATTAAATCTGACCTTGCATATAAAGCAACACAACTGACACATTCAAGGCCCAGAAAGGTAGATGAACATTGATAAAGTAGTCCATGTGACATCAGAAGATTGACACGGATAAGCTGAAACTGCTGTTATTTTTGTTTTCTTTGCACACAAAGTATTCTCGTAGCTTCATGAACCACTGATGTCACATGGACTATTTTAACAATGTCCTTACTACCTTTCTGGGTGTTGTCTGGGTGTTTCTGTCAGTTGGCAACCCCTGCCCCAAAGAGTTTAAGTCTAATGTACCCTGTTCCTGGAGGGCTGCCATCCTGCAGAATTTAGCTCCAACGGTAAGCAAACACACCTGAACCTGTTAATCAAGGTGTTCAGGATTGCTTGAATCTCAGAGAGGTGTGTTGAAGCAGGGTTGTAACTGAAATTTGCAAGAAGGTAGCCCTCCAGGAGCAGGGTTGGATAGCCTACCCCTTGTACCTTTTTTTTTTTTTTTTAAACACTAAACACTAGCAGAATTCTTCAGTTTAGCCTCAGGGTCATTAAAATTGTCTGTGGGCTCCAAAAACTTGGTTTTAAGATTGTGTGCTTTGTAAGAAAGTAAAAGGATGGTCATTTCAGCTGTCCCAGCAGCCGGTCGATCTAGTGAGACACTTCAAACCACCAGTGAGCACCTTTCCTCATCTCATTCATAATGGAGCAGCAGCTCTTCGAGTTCCTGGAAAGACAGGTCCGCAGACAGACCCATGAGGTCTGACTGTCACCACTTTTCCTACGCTGAGGCTGGGTTTGGGTGTAGGTCACTAATTCCATTTGGTCACATCTAGTTTATAATGAATTCTGCTCCCTTTTCTGCTTTCGATATCTGTCTGTTTTTTTTATGAGACCTGCAAATATGCTGGTCGCTCATGTGTTTGGTCAGACAGGAACTGATATGACTGAATTGTCTGCTTCTTAACCTAGGGTAGGTCAGTGGTTTTCAAACCAGTCCTGTGAATACCCCCAACACTGCACATTTTGTAGGTATCTCATATCTCATATCTCATATCTGACACACCCATTTCAGGTCTTGCTGTCTCTACTAATGAGATGATGAGTTAAATCCAGTGTGATAGATGAGAGAGACAAAGAAAATTTGCAGTGTTGGAGGTTCTCACAGGACCGGTTTAAAAACCACAGGGGGGTAGGTTTACTAGTTGTTGTTGTTGTTGTTGTTGTTGTTGTTTTTTTTTTTGTTTGTTTTTTTTTTTTTTTTGGATCTTCTAGGCTTCATCTGTTCATATCTGATACTATGCCTCATTTTTCTCATAGGGGTCCTTTTGATACAGGACCTTTGAAGGTGAATTGAGGCTTAGTTGTTGTTCTTGGGTATATTCTCAGCTCTGCTTGGGACAGCACTTCTTTTGTTGCCGAAGTAGTAACACTTTTTCTTCATTCAGGCCTTTGGATATAAAAAGGCAGGATGTGGGTACTCCTGAAAGTGCATCAGTAACTGCAGGGGCTCATCTGAGAGCAGAGTCCTAGTGCTCTCAAGTTATTTTGAATGACATTGACCTATTTTTGGCTCCACTGCTGGATAAAAATATCTCTGTCTAAATGTCTCCTTGTTCATTAGAGACACCTTGTCTGAGCAGAGACACCTGCTCTAAAGACCTGTGAACAGCTCTCAACGCATCCCTCTCAGGCTCTTTATATGTGAAGTCAGGTTAACCCCTACAGTTGAAGTCAAAAGTTTAGATACACCTTGCAGAATCTGCAAAATGTTAATTATTTGACCAAAATAAGAGGTATCATACAAAATGCATGTTTTTTTTTTTTATTTAGTACTTATATATATTTAACATAAAAGATGTTTACATATAGTCCACAAGAGAAAATAATAGTTGAATTTATAAAAATGACCCTGTTCAAAAGTTTACATACACTTGATCCTTAATACTGTGTTGTTACCTGAATGAACCACAGCTGTGTTTGCTAGTTGTTCATTAGTGCCTTGTTTGTCCTGAACAGTTAAATTGGTCACTGTTCTTCAGAAAAGTCCTTCAGGTCCCACAGATTTTTTTGGTTTTTCAGCATTTTTGTGTATTTGAACCCTTTCCAACAATGATCCAACTTCTCACACTGAGGACAATTGAGGAAAACCATGCATTAAGTGCCAGGGTGTGAACTTTTGAACCAAATGAGTGGATGTGTACATTTTTCTTATTTTGCCTAAATATCATATTTACTACCCTTTAAAAGCTACAGAAGATTCTTACATGTTCCCCAGAAGAAGAAGAATTTACCCTAATCTTCAATCTTCTTAATGCATCGTTTTTCCTTCTGGAGCATCGGTGAGCATTTGAACCTTCTGTAATAGTTGCATACAAGTCCCTCAGTTGTCCTCAGTGTGAAAAGATGGATCTCAAAATCATACAGTCATTGTTGGAAAGAGTTCAAATGTCAAAAAACCAAAGAATTTGTAAGGCCTGAAGGATAAACAGCAGGCAGTTTAACTGTTTTGAGATAAACGAGGGATTCATGAAAACATTCAGGTAACAACACGGTATTAAAAATGAAAATTAATTTTATAAATTCAACCATTTTCTCTGGTCTTTATGTAAATGACTTATGTGAAATATGTTATTCAGGTTAGTACTAAATAAAAAAGAACATGCATTTTATTTGATCAATTTTTTAATAATAATTTACATTTTTCAGATTTAGCAAGGTGTATGTATACTTTTGACTTCAACTGTATATGATAGATGTTGTTTTTGTCTGATATCTGTAAATTTTATGCAGAGGAAAATCATGATAGTACGGTCTATGAATTCCAACCCATACTGTTCCCCCAAACTAGTGATGAATTTCTGAACTTCCACTATGATTTGGATCTTGTTGACAGTCCCATGTCATGTTTGTGAGCAGTCTAGACAAAATTTATTATTAAAAAATTATTTCTTTTTTTCAGTTTTGAAATGCGTCTTACCCCACACATATACAGTAAGAGCCTTTGAAATGGGTCAGAATAATGGCGTTGAAGTTAAATAAGCTGCATCACGTCGCATTGACTCAGGATGAAATCATTTCAGGGCTCAATGGCACTGCTCATGCACGCATGAGCCTGGGTGGAGCAGCATTTACCAGAACACTTTTGCGCTGTTGTTGTGTTATGCTCTGTTATGGCTTATTTAAAGTTGAGAGAGCAGTTGAATAAGACATCATTTGTGTTGTCGTTACTTATGGTGACTCAGATTCTTACTGAGCTTGTATATCTCGGTCGGTTTCGGGTCTGTAGTGTGACTCCTGCTGTAAACGTGGCTGGGAGAAATTTGTCCTGATTCCACGCTGCTGACGGCATGCTAAATTATGTTGCACTCTTTGTTGAATAATTAGATCACCTTATCTAAACACAGAAACCAAATTTTTTTTTTTTGTGCAGTCTGTTTTAGCTAGAGAGATTTCACAAATTTCAATAGCAATTTGCATACCAAAACAATCTTTATTTTAAAAGTTAAATATTAGCATTAATAGGTTAAGCAAACTGCTATTTCCCAAGTAAACAGCACTTTAAAAAATTCATGGAATTATTCATAATGGGTGAAGCTAGCAATAAAGAAAAAAATAGAGCAAATATCAGCAGGACATTCAGAACTTGAAAAACTGCAAACATAATCGGACATGGTAAACCGTTTAGATTATAGATCTAGTTTTTACTGATGAATGTTAGATTTAATGCATTAATGAATACCAAGTTCATTGTATATTTTAAAACTGTAAGCAAATATAGAAATAGAAGAAAACTGTTTACTTGGACGTCTTACGTCTACAGTTATTGTATGAATTCAATTTAAACGTGACTAAATGACGCCTGAATGTGTTTTGTTGTAGGCCTTGCACTGAAAGTGAAAATGAAATCATTATTTGCAATTATTAGTTTGACAGTTTCATGACCGTGACAGTCTTAAGCAATTCTAATTGAATGCTTTCAGAGTTTGACTGTGAATCAGGCCTGTAATTGGCAGTTAACTCAACAGTTTTGTTTTTTCCTCTAAGTATAATTAATAAAATCTGTTGACAGGCCGTCAGCATTCAGTTATCCCTGGAATAACCCTTGGCGTACAGGTCACTTGATCTCACCGTTCTCCATTAACGTCTGTGTACAGTTTGTCAGCCAATGAATATGAACCTGCCAAAGCTTGTTTTCTCTATGGAACAGGTTTCAATCTCATCATACTCACCCTCATAATGCATAAGCAGTCATATGATTTTGTAAGACTTGCAGTGATATTTTGACTTGACACAGTTTTATCTAAAACAAGCACTACTTTTGTATGATTCACGATGAATCATGGATGAAACAAACATTCACATGGTGCATTTTGAAATGAGTTGTCTCAAGTGTGTCTGTTTGCATGTTTTTGAACTTTCCACATTTAATAATGATGCTCCATTTTTACATTAGTGTCTAGTCATAATGTCCTATGTTGCCTTTTCATTTTAAGACATGATATGCTGCTAAACATGCATAAATATTTAGATATTTGCCATATGCCATGTTCTTTATGTTCACAGATTGATCATGACCAGATTAAACAATATCCGGTCATTTGCTCCACTTTCTTCATCATATTTTAAAAGCATAACAAAGCATCAAATAGTGGGGTGTGGTTTATCCTGCCCATACTTGTCCCTGGCAACCAACTCTTGAAACAAAACAAGTCTCCTTGCCAAACCACCAACAGGATGGTCCACTGGAGACCTTTCGTTTACTCAAAGAATGGCATTTGTGCTGAGAGGTGTATTAAGGAAAAATCAAGTGTGTGTTTTTCCTGTCACGTTTTTGACTAGGATCGTGCCTATACAAGAAAATGTTCTGCAGTGCCGTTATAACGGTTGCGCATACTTGTATGATTAAGCATATGTATGAGAAATGACACCAACTCCCCTTCCTTCTTTCGATTTCCATGTACACTACCAGTCGAAAGTTTGGAAATGTTTGGCTGAATTGGAGTAGCTGACATTAAACACTTTAATGAGGCTCACATGTCCTGTGGTGTGTACTTTTTATGCTCAGTCCAAAGCTATTTAAACAACATTTTGTTGATTGTTTTATAATTGTTAGGCATGCAGCTTTTATGAGTTCATATCAATTGATTTATACTTTGACAAGAACTTGTTTATGCATCAGCTACCCAATTAAGTTTCTTGTGATGTAATATTTTGACCTGATGAGTTGCGCTTAAATGCTTAGTTTAGTGAAAAACTGTTCATGATTATTAATACTGTTACCTAAATGATCAATTTTTTTTTATTATTTATTTTTTTTATAGTTGTTCATGAGTCCCTTGTTTGTCCTGAACAGATAAACTACCTGCTGTTCTTCCAAAAAAAACAACAAAAAAAAAAAACGTCAGGTTCCACAAATCCTTTGGCTTTCCAGCATTTTTGTGTATTTGAACCCTTTCCAACAATGACTGTATTATTTTGAGGTTCATCTTTTCACACTGAGGACAACCGAGGGACTCATATGCAGCTATGAAGGTTTAAATGCTCACTGATGCTCCACAAGGAAAAACAATGCAACAAGAGCCGGGGGTAAAAACAACAGAATGGAGATGTGTAATTTGTCTCTTTTGCCTAAGTATCAGTCATATATATATATATATATATATATATATATTTATATTTATATATATATATATTTATATATATATATATTTATATATATATATATATATATATATTTATATATATATATATATATATAATATAATATAATATAATATAATATAATATAATATAATATATATATATATATATATATATATATATATATATATATATATATATATATATATAAAATTATAATAATAATAATTATTATTATTATTATTATTATTATTATTATTATTATTATTATTATTATTATTATTTTTTTTTTTTTTTTTTTTTTAATTATTATTTAGTACTGCCCTTCAGAGGCTACAGAAGATAGATTAAGTGTTTCACCCCCTGGCTCCAAATGCATGTTTTTTCCTTCTGGAACATCAGTGAGTGTTTTTGTAATAGTTGCATATGAGTCCCTCAGTTGCCCTCAGTGTGAAAAGATGGATCTTGTGGGGCCTAAAGGATTTTTCTGAAGAACAGCAGGCAGTTTAACTGTTCAGGGCAAACAAGGGACTCATGAACAACTGTCACTAAACACAAAAAAACACAGCTGTGGATCATCCAGGTAAAAACACTGTATTAAGAATCAACGGGGTCATTTTTATAAATGTAGCTATTATTTTCTCTTGTGGACTATATGTAAACGTTTTTTATGTGAAATATCTTATTCAGGGCAGTACTAAATAAACAATAACACATTTTGTATGATCCCTGTTATTTGGGTAAAATGATGAACATTTTGCAGATTCTGAAAGAGGAATGTAAACTTTTGACTTCAGCTGTATAGGTACAATTTATATTGGTAACACTTTACTTAAAGACTGTATAATGCATTATAAATATTAATATTGTGCTTTGCAATACATTGTATCTTATCATAAAAAATAACCAAATTTAAAATGCGTAGTGTAACAATAAATTGAAAAGTGTTGTAATGTATTAACTATGGTTACAGTTATTCATAAGATTATGCAATGAATCATAAGGTACATTAGGTGGCATAATTAATACATTAAAAGTACTTTTATACTGTATATTTCATTTTGTATTTTAAATGCATTTAACAAACTTGTTTCATAGAATTGAGAAACTGGTTTAGCGAGAAGGGGAAATTATTATAATAAATTATAGATATGAGCTTTTGACTTCTATAGTGGATATAAATGTTTTGAAACGCTACACTTAAGGCCTAACCTATAGATTTTTCTAAAATTCGTCAGAAAGCGGGTTTCTTTTTCCTTCTCTTTGTCTAGAAAGATGTTTCACCATTAGACCACACAGGTTCATCATGTGGGATACAATTTGCAGTTAGATTTATTAGCTCTGGCCTACAACCATCAATCTTGCACTTCAAAAAACCACATTTAATCTCGTTCTCATTCTGTCCTCCTCTTTGTAAGTTAATTCCCTTTATTCCACGACTCTCAGAAGCAGAACATCTGTCGTTCTAATACACATTTCTCTTTTTCATATATCCCTCTGACTTTGTTCTCATTCGGTTAAACATGCTACTACTTTTATATATAGCGATGTAGAATCGCTAAAAGTTCCAAAGATAGAAAAGATTGTTAAATCTGAATAATTTAAAGCTCTTCCTCAGAGCTCGTTGAATATTTCATGGGGCTTTTCAGAGCTGAGGTTCTGCTCTACCACACATATTTGCTTGTGTATGTTGCCTGTTGCTAAAATTCAACTATTGGGAATGATGAGCTCATGCGGAGATGCCTTGTTAATTACAATTCTTACTCTTTACATAATTCATGCCACGATAACATGGAGAGGCAGTGGCGAACGGCGAAGACATGGAGGAACCGAAGAGGAGGTGGAGGAAGAATGTTAGTTTTGCTGCTTGTGTTCGTTCGTGTCTTACTAGAATTTGTTGGAGGCAGCTCTCTGGGGGGCCCAAGGCAAATGAGGCGTCCGTGGTGTTCGAGGCAGGCCTGTGATGAGGGGTGATTAAGCTGCCGATTGCCCCACTGCTACAGTAATTAAAGCAGTTCGCTATCTCTGTTGTGCTCTGCTATTTGCCCATTCATGGAAATGCATGACTGGAAGCGGAAGAAGTAGTTTTAAACAGCCTGAGCTCCTCTACCCTGCACCAACAGGTCTCTAAATGACAGATGGCGTGCATCCTGGCATTTGCCCGCGATGCTCTAAGCGCTCCGGCATGAGGCAATGCTTCTTGCTGGCTTATGAGTTCCCTTCTCTGACTGTTGTGGAAAAACATTTCCTAGTCTTGAATGAAAAAAAACAAGCTTATATTTTCTTATTAGTGCATATAACTCATGAGTGGTATTTTAATTGACAGTAATGGCAAACTAATGCATTGTTGTCCAGGAATTAGGCAGCGGCCTTATGGAATAAAGAATGCATGTATTCATCTTCCTTATGGCAGTATATACCACCTGCTCCCTCAGCATGCTTTATTATTTAAAAAGCAAGACTGCATATCACCCCGAAGATTAGGGGAGATTACAAAAGAATATGTAATCGTTTTATCCATATCCGTCATGATCAACCGCCTTCAGATGCTGAGTTCCAAGCGTGGATTGAGGAGAAATCGTAGGTGTAAATAATATTTAATGGATAATGTATATCCAGCCGGTTGTTATCACAGAATAAAGCCTGACACAAAGCTTATTACAAGGCTACTTGCCACAAAATTAAATAATTTGACACAAAATATTGATTTGAGTTGAAATATTTAAACGCAAAGCTTCTGCGAAGAAAGCAGTTGCTAGCAAGTGGCAAGTTCAAACTAGACAGACATTAAGAGAGATGATACAGTTGTACTGTTATACTACTTATTACATGGCATTTCACAACATGAATGATTATGGTGCTAAAAATAATTGGTTTAAGTTCAAACCATTTTAAAATCTTACCAGTTTGTTGGTAATTTTACAATCCATTACAGGGCACAAAACAATCATCGCAAAATGGCAGCAACTGGGTTTGTATAAAACAAGAAAGAGCAAGTCTGTGATACCAGGATGACATAATTAAATAATTGTACACAGAATATTGATTTGAGTTTTAATTAGGGCTGTCAAGCGATTAATCGCATCCATAATAAAAGTTTGTTTACATACTATGTGTTTACTTTGTATATTTATTATGTACAAATAAATACACACACATACATGTATGTATTAAAACAAAATATTTATATGTATATATATTTATACCTGTATACAATTTAGATTATAAATAAATATAAATATTTATGATATAAATCTAAAATATATATATTTTTTATATACATGCATGTGTGTGTATTTATGTATACATAATAAATATACAAAGTACACAAATATATAGTATGTAAACATAAACTTTTATTTTGGATGCGATTAATCGCGATTAATCGTTTGTCAGCACTAGTTTTAATATTTTGTTAGCTAACCAAACACAAAGCTTTCATGAAAAAATAAAATCTTCCTAGCAAGCAAATAGCGCTGACTGCAGTTACCCGGATGAGCCTGTGTTATGACTTTTTACAGGTTGTTATCTGGGGATAACATGCCTCGGAATGTGCTGACTGACCAGTTGGAATCGATTTATAGTAGTTAATTGTAAATGTTCTTATATTTATAAGTATTTAAAGCTTTTTGAAGGGTTTAACAATATGGTATTATGCAATTATATATATGATTATTTAATCCAAGCCATTTTTTGCATTCAATTATTTGGAATTACTTAATGGACAAAGAATCACAGTAACAATGTTAAACTTGAACCAATATGTTAACACTAAATGCAACCAGAAAGTAAATATACTGTGTCTATATATTCATACTCATAATTTATATAGCTGACTGTTATGTAACATTGATATAATAGAGGCAAAACATACTATTTTCTAACAGCAGCCTCAATTAGCTAAATATTTTCAATAAAAGATCTGGCAAGGTACTCATTGTGAAATAATTTTTAAAATTGTTTTGTTTACATGAATCATTCACATGATTCATTAGAATGAGCTGGATCTTCCGGTTCCGTTTGCTCAAACTAAAGCTTCAGACCAACAATGTG
The DNA here is from genome assembly GCA_033026305.1 of Cirrhinus molitorella. NCBI lineage: Eukaryota > Metazoa > Chordata > Actinopteri > Cypriniformes > Cyprinidae > Cirrhinus > Cirrhinus molitorella. The sequence goes on along the minus strand of CM065124.1, from coordinate 22,654,701 downwards.
ACACAGAGAGTTAGTGTTAATGAGTGTTATTTTAGTATAAATTATATTCAATTATAGTATTTAATAAATATTATTTAGAATTGCCTTTATCGATTTATGTTTTGTTTTATTCCAACTTTATTTCAAATAGCAACACATTTTCTTGATAGCAACAGTACTTTTAGTGCTGTTAAATGATTAATCGTGATTAATCGCATCCAAAATAAGTTTGTGTTTATGAAATGTTTGCATTCAATTAATCGCAATTATGCAAGCCTTTACTGAGAATGCTAGTTTTATTTGGTTACATCTCAACACTGCTGTATATGCAGTGCTACAGAATTGTTCATGACATGGCACTTTTACTTTTCAAACCAAAGCTGAGGAGGCTAATCAAATATTTAGGAGATTGTTTGGGTGTGTGTGTGTGTGAGAGAAAAGCTAGAGAACGGATAAGGACAAGGCCAGACTTTCCCAGACAGAGGAGAGGAAGCATTTCCCTTCTTGGTGACTGCAATAAGTGTCGATCACGTGGGTTTGTTTTGTTTTAAAATGCGTCACATGAGGTTTGTAGTTGCTCAAATAGTTGGTATTGCACCAGTCCAGCACAGCACTTCCCCTGCATACACCATGTTAAAATTGTTACCATGTCATTCGTTCCTTGTTCGTCTCAGAAGATAGAAACATGCTTTGCTAACTTTTTTTTTTAATGAAAGCTTTAACTAGCTTAAACATTTTAATTAAGTAAAATATTGTGTTTTTTGTTACTTTCTCATTCCTGTAATCACTTTACAAATTCTCCAGTTCTCTTTATCTTATGCAGTGCAACAGTTCATAAAGTAAAGCCGCAGACCAGACCAGAAGCAGCTGACTGTTACCACTTCCACCTTGAGGAACAGTCTGCATGGTGAAAGTGTCTCAGCGCTCTTTTGTTGTCTTTATGGATGGAGTGAATCACTTTGTGCTGACGTTGCTATTTCCTTTTTTAAAGCCTTTTCATAAAATCTGACAGAAGGCCATTTGCTGACTTTGATTTTTGCTTTTGGCTGACAGCTCAAAGGAAGAACTTTGATACTCCATGTGGTTTACTAAACCGTATGCTTTGCACCTATGACTATGCACTTAAAAGCCCTGTATGTATCATAAACACATGGGGACTTCCTGTTTCTTCAGTGCAGTGCTGTGTTAACTGTAGATCTGTGTTCTTATTAAGAGTTGCTAGATTGTGACTGGAGTCTATGCTTCAGTGAAGAGTGAAGACAGGCGTCTGGACTGTCCCTCTCCCAGCCATGGGCTTTCGACTTGAAAGACACAGACGTGTCTGTGGGACTTGGTTTTTCCAGTAGTGATGATTTCATTATTGTCAAACGCTCATGAACCAGATGCTCAGGCTCTCGTTTGCAGGAACTGCAAATCATATGCTGCTGACTGATCATTAAACAGAAAACCCAGCAAATTTGCATGTCAGCGGAAAAGTCACCCACGTCAATACCGTTCTCCCTCATTACAGAAGTGCTCAAAATGTCATTATATATAACAATATCATGGACACTTTCAGTGATTCATGCGACACCTCAAGAATCACAAGTTTTGATGCTTTCATTTAGTTTTTCCCATGTGTAATTTAAAATGACAGTTATAGCCAGCTGCAGCCATGACCCACAGGATGTTTTGTTGATGTTTTTGCTTGATTTCTATTCACACTGGGTAGCTCAGTCACCATGAACATTAACTACTTCAAAGTCCTGCGGATTTACTGTTTAAGAATTTAAAAAGGTTTTTACTCACAGTTTCTACCTGAAAATATTATGGAACTTGGTATTACGTGGAAAATGTATTTAATTTTAGGGCTGCTCCTAATAGTCGACTAACCATTAGTCGACGAGAAGAGGCTTGGTCGACCAAAATTTTATTAGTCGTTTAGTCGCACAAAAAAAAAATTCCACGGGAAGTGGCGAAGTCATGCAGTCCGTGACGAACAGCTCGTTAACGGCTGGTCTATGCGCTAATATCATTCATCTACCTCAAATATGGCTTGTTATATTGTTAACCTAGAAAAATGTGCAGAAGCGTGGAAGCTGAACAGTAGCGCACTCATATGATGGAGGCAATGGTGCGGTCACTTGCTCTTAGAATACTCCGTCATTTTGGTCATACAGATAAAAGTAACACGTCTTTCGAATCTGTAAAGACTCTAGATTTATTTATGTGCACCCACAACAACAACGAAATGTTGCGCTTTTGTAAAATAACGAAAGCAAGCAGGATGCGCTTTCTTTCGTCTCGGTCTCTGTGGACTTGAGCGCGAAACTTTGAAACTCAGTGTATACTTGCCTTACAGACATGAAAAAATATATCAATAGAGAGTGAAATGTCTACTTTGAAATAAACCAATTCAAATAGAAAAGAAATATTCTCAGATTATATAATCCATATGAAACATGCATACAGGCGCATCCACTAATGCGGAGATGATGAGTCTTCTTTAATTTAAAAAAAAGGTACTAGAATATTAATAAATTATTAAAACGTTAATGCAGTCTCATTTCTGTTTTTCCCTGACACATTCATAATTATTATAACATCCGGTGCACTGTGGCAAGCTTTTTTGCGTGTACTTGAGCGCATATATAGGTAATTAAAGGCTCAATATTATGATTTATATGGTTTATTAATAAACGTGCAACTAATAGTTGACTAATGCTTAAAATGAACAACTAGTAGTCGACCAGAAAAATCTTTAGTCAAGGCCAGCCCCATTTAATTTATAGAAATCCCCATGTAAATTTCCTCATCCTCAAGTCATCCTAGGTGTATATGACTTAAATGTCATGATATTAAAAAATGTCATGGCTCTTCCAAGCTTTATAATGCAGTAAATCCAATAAAGTGCATCCATCTATCATAAAAAGTGATCCACATGGCTCCCAGGGGTTAATAAAGGCCTTTTGAAGCAAATCAATGCATTAGTGAAAGAAAAATATGCATGTTTACAGCCAAAATAGTTTGTTAACTGTCGTGCACGTTCATGAGAGAGTGGTTTTCCAGCGAAAGCTGCTGTGTGTACCAAGTTTTGTTTACAACAAAGGAAAAACAGTCTCCTCTTAGCTTGCATTGAAATCCTTCAACATTTTTCTTCAAATCCTCATTTTGTTGTTCTAATTTGTGACAATCGTGGATACATCACTTCTCACCAGAGCTTACGCTACACCTACATCCGATGTCATCCACTGGAACGCCACTCTCTTATGAACTTGCGTACAACAGTTAGCGGAAACTAGAGATTAAGGTTTATAAAGTTTTAAATATGGATATTTTTCTTACACAAATGCATCGATTCGCTTCAGAAGGCCTTTATTAACACCCCGGAGCCATGTGAAGTACTTTATATGATGGATGGATGGATGCACTTTATTGGACTTCAAAATCTCAACACCCATTCACTGCCATTATAAACTTGGAAGAGCCAGGACATTTTTTTAATGGAACGCTGCATATATTCTGAAAAAAGAAACTGACTGTAAGAACAAACCTGAAAAAAATGTATAACGGAAACGTGTCATTTCAGTAATCGTTACGCTTTCTCTGCGTAATCTCATTACGCGTAAGTGCGTTAGTTTGAGTGCATGCATTTGCATGTACCGTTCCACTGAAAACAAGCTAAGCATTATCACGTGAGGTGAGTCGTGACCAGGGAAGAACACTTAATGTTATCGGCCATCAGAGCTTCTGTATTCGTTCTGCGTAGAAGGGTTCAAGACTTCAAAGCGAAGTTTCCCTCTCTTTTTTTTTTTCTGAGACCAGATGGGAGTTGTGTGATACTGGATGGCAGGAAACCTCACGCTGCTCTCTCGCATAGCAAAACAGAGGAGCAACCTTCTCTCTGACTTCCTGGCATCACTATCTCTCCCCGACACTATGGTGACTTTAATAAATTGCCATTTTAAGCATCAGACCATGCGCTTTTCATCATAACGCTAATCCAGGTCAAATGGATTTACATTAAAAATGCATCAGGACTGACTCTCGCCTTCGTTACACTCATTAAGATCATGAATTATCAGCTCTTCGTCCTTGTAGGTCAAATAACCAGAATGCTGTTGTGAATATCATGCCTTCAGCCAGAGTATAAAAGGTTGTTTTGTACTGATCTTGATTAGATTAGATTTTTTCTCTCTAGATTCTACACACACTCATTATAAAAACCACAAATCTGATCCCAGCTTCTGTGTGGAAGACACTAGGCGCTTCTTTTCTCGCCAAGGTCGGGTCAGGATGGCGACTGTAAGTCACGGCTTGGCTGAATTGGATAATAAGTTAAATGCAGGCGGGCTTCTGTAGCACTCTATACAGGGCTTTGTAAAGTGTGATTAATGACATCTCGTGACTGAGATGTACAGTAAATCTGAGCTTTGACTATGTGTGTTCGTCTAAGGAACTTGTGGGAGATGACAGCCATAGTTGTAGAATACAGCTTTCTGCTGCAGACTAGAACACAGTGTTTTTGAATGGCAGCATTCATGGCCGGACGCAAGGATCTGAGAGTGTGGGAATGGTGGGAGGAAACTGTTTGTGTTGTGAATTTTGATGTGTGTTAGCTGCTGTGTGGTTTTTTTTTTTTTTTTTTTTAAATGGATGGTAGAAGGTAAAAGAAAGCTATAGGAATGAAATCAAGACATGTTGCAGGCTGGACTCCTGCAACTTCTCACACATAAAGCAAGACATTTCCTCATCTCATATTCAGGCAAGACTGAAACTTTTCTCTTTTTATTAACAATTTTTTATTGAATTTTCCGGAAACAATAGTATAACAAAAAACAATTTTGCACATTTAAATCCCACTCCCACCCATCCCACCCCTGGTAGACTTTGAAAAATAAATAAAATAAAATAAAAACAAATAAATCAATAAAATATTTTTTACAGAGATTTTAAAAAGGATGACACAACATTAAAAGCTGAATGCCATATTTTGACAGTTTTCATATTAGATCCATGAATTCGAGCGGTTGAAAGTTCCATCGAGAGAATGTCCAACAAATACATGGCCCAAGTTCGTCTGTCCATTGTGTGAGGAGGATTCCAACGGTTGACTAGCAGTTTTTTTGCTGCTGTGAGAGAAGATAACAATAAACATCTTTGTTGGACGGACAAGGAGAGGTCCCAAAAGTCATTCATGAAAAAATGACGTGGAGTTAAACAGATCTCGGTGCCCAACAAATATGAAAGATCCTGTGAGAACTGAGACCAAAAAGGTGAGAGAGAGGGACATTCCCAAAAAAAATGTAAAAAGGTGCCTAAAGATCCTTGTGAGCAGAGATTACATTTAGGAGATGATGACAAATTCATATAAAAACGCTTCTTTGGAGTCAAGTAAACCCTGTGCAGCAATTTCCAATGAATCATTTGGTGATTAGGATTTTTAGAAGACAATTTAAACATGTCCCATACCTGATCTGAAAATAAAACATCCACATCCTCATTAAGATCTTTAGCCCAAACAGTTGTAATAGACAGAGATTTGTATGAATGCTCAAGAAGAAAAAGATAAATAGTTGAAGCGGAAGAGGGAGATTCTACAGAAGGAAGGATTAGTTTGTGTAAAGGGTGAATGGGTAGTTGAGAGTTCCAAGGCACCCCATATGATCTAATGCGCAAATACATAAAAAAGGAGGTGCCTGGCAGATTATATTGCGTTTTAAGATCCTGGAAGGATTTTAAACCATTATCATCATAAATATCTCCCAGAGAGTTTACTTTGTTATGAGACCACTGTGGACAATGAAATGGAATACTGCCTGACAAAAGATTATTATTATGGAAAATAGGCGAATGCCTATGCCATATTGTGACTAGTTGTGAACGTCTTTCAACATCCCTCCATGTTGAGATGAGATGGGTTACAATAGGACCAAACCGAGATTTACACTGTCTAAGTGGAACCCCCGAAAAGACAAGATGTTTCAATTTATACGGATAAACAACAGATTCCTCAATTGCTCTCCAAGATACAGGAGAGTCAGGATCAAACCAAACCGATAAAGGGCAGAGAGAAAAAGCTTGAGCGTACAGTCTAAAATTGGGGAAAGAAAGACCTCCATGTAATCTAGATCGCTGTAAGGTAGTCAGTTTAATACGAGGACGTTTCCCATCCCATATATATCGCGAAACACATGCATCAAGTTTGTTCCAGTAGCCAACCGGTGGAGAGAGAGGAATCATAGAAGAAAGAAAATTAATACGTGGAAGAACATTCATTTTAATCACCGATATACGAGCCTGGAAAGAAGTAGGAAGACGAGACCAATTTTCCAGATCTGAGGATACTTTGGTAAAAATACTATTATAGTTTTTTGAGACGATTTCCTGTAGGGAAGGAAAAACATCTATCCCCAAGTACTTAAAGTTTTGAACCAGTGGAATAGATATAGAAAGGGACAAGGAATCAATTTTAGAATTAAGGGAGAGTAAACATGACTTATTCCAATTACTTTTAAACCCAGATAGAGATCCAAAATAGTCAAATAACTTCAACACATGAGGGATAGAGTGTGACGGTTTCTCCAAAAACAATAAAATATCATCAGCAAACAATGAAATATGATGATGAGTATTCTGTACATTTACAGGAGAAATAGTTTGAGATTGTCGGACCGCTTGGGCTAGGGGTTCCAGGGATAGGGCAAATAACAGAGGGGAAAGCGGACAACCCTGACGAGTACCTCGATGTATAAGGAATGGGTTCGAACAAACGGAACCTGTGAGGACAGTGGCTGCTGGGTTGGCATATAAAACTTTTATCATGTTTATGAAATTCGCTCCTAGGCCCAGATGCTGTAAAACTGCCCATAAATAGTTCCATTCCAGCTGGTCAAAAGCTTTCATCGCATCTAGGGATAATACTACACGAGGGGAAGATGACGAATCCGTAGAATTAATAATATGGTATAGCCTGCGTAAGTTATCCGCAGCTGAGCGAGATTTAATAAATCCTGTTTGGTCATAATGAACTAGCCTATTCATAAAATTCTCTAAGCGACGAGATAATACTTTAGCATATAATTTAACATCAGTCCCAATCAAAGAAAGTGGCCGGTAGCTAGAACAGGAAGTCGGATCTTTGTCTTTTTTTAACAGGAGAGAAATAACAGCTATATTAATAGATGAGTGAAACGAGCCTTGAGTAACTGAAAAATTTATCATATCTAACATAAGGGGTCCTAAATCTGACCAAAAAGTTGTATATAATTCAACTGGAATACCATCTATGCCTGGGGATTTGCCCTTGTTCATAGATCGGATTGCTGATTCCAGCTCCTGAAGAGTGATCTGTTCAGCCAGGTATTCGGAATCTGAATCTGACAGCCTAGGTAGATCAAGGGTGGATAGAAAAGATGCAAAAGAGTCAGGGTCACCATTAACAGAAGAAGTATAAAGATTTGAATAAAATGAATGGAAGGCAGTGTTAATATCTTTTGGGTCTGTCAAAATAAGCCCAGATTGGGATTTCACTGCTGAGATATTAGCAAATTTTTCACTATTGCGTAATCTTAAAGCTAAAAGATGGCTTGGTCTACTCCCTTGAAAATAGTAATTCTGCCTGGATCTTTGAATCAGGAATTCTGCCCTGGATCTCAGTAATGAATTAAGTTCGGATCTAACTGCCATAATTTTGCTGAGTGTATTGTCCGAAAAACAGTGTTGATTATCTCTAGTCAGAATCTGAAGCTGTGATTCCAGTTCAGCAATCTTTTTATGACGATTTTTCTGAAGGAAAGAGGCATATGAAATTGAGTTATTCCTTATAAATCCTTTAACTGCATTCCAAAGTGTACGCGGATCATCTACTGAACCTCGGTTAATTTCAATAAACTCAGCAAATTTATTTCTGAATTGATTACAAAAGTTTTCATCTTGTAACAATTTAGGGTTGAATCGCCATCTAGTGGCACGAGATGGACGAGGAATCAAAGATAATCTGCACAAATTTCCATCATGATCCGACAGAGATAAGGAACAGATATCTGCATCATGAACCACTGAAGATAAAGAAGTAGAAATGAAGATATAATCGATTCGTGAATAGGATTTATGAGTAGGAGAAAAGAAAGTGAAAGATTTAGCAGAAGGATTCAGTAAACGCCAACAATCCACCAATGATGATGAGGTTATACACTGCCGAAGTTTGACAGAGCAAAAAGCTTGAGAATGTGATTCCTTTGGACCAGATCTATCTAGGGCATGCAACATTACAGAATTTGTATCTGCACCCATAACAATTTCAAAATCTGAAAATTTTAAGAGATAGGTTGACAAAGCAGTGAAAAAAGTAGGATCAGGAGTACAAGGGGCATAAACTGAAAGAAATACTATACTCCTGTTCTCTACGATTGTTTTTATATGTGTTATTCTACCATCTGTATCACAACCTTTATCTAAAAGAGTCATATTTAAAGTTCTCCGCACTAAAATTAAGACACCCTTAGTTTTAGTATCCGAAGATGAGTGAGATACCACTTCATAAAACTTATTATTACACCTGTGTATATCCTCCTCTTTCAAATGGGATTCTTGAACCAACACAATATCAATCTTTCTCCTTCGCAAAAAGTCCAGAAAACCAGTACGTTTGTGAGGGCCATTTAGCCCATTAATGTTACAACTCAGAATATTAAGGTCAGTCATAAGTATCAAACAAACTTATTGCATAATAAGACAAAATATAATTTTGAAAGTAAAACCAGTTAAGTCTACCATTAAACCTCCCACCCTTCCCAGTAATCCAAATAACATAAACACATTCAAATGAACAATGGCAGATCAAATCAAGAACAAGCCTTGATCTGCCAACCCCCCTTAATGTGATCCGTGGCGTCAACAGAAACCTGCACATTACTAAAGCACCAACATTGGCCCCATATTTATACATGGCGTAGATAGTATCTCTTATAAAAAAAAAAGAAAGAAAAAACAACAACAAAAAAACAAAAAACAAGGCAATGAAACTGGAAAAACTTACAAACTAACAAAAATTAGAGCAAACAATGCCCTTATCAACAAATAACATTGTATGCACAATGAATAGTACTAGTTATGACACAATCACCTAATCACGTAAGGCATCTTCTCCGATTAGACAAGAAATGTTGAGCTGAAGCTCACATACAGTTGGTAGGTGAAAGAGATCTAAGAAAAACTCTTGCTTCTTCTGGGGAGTAGAGCATCTTAGGTTCACCTTGATTGAGGATGACCTTCAGAGTTGCAGGATACAGAAGAAAATTCTGGATGCCAACTTCTCTCATTTCCTTCCTAACTGACGCAAATGCACTTCTTCTTTTTGCTGTAACCGGAGAGAAATCTGGAAAGAAAGATAGCGTTGCTCCGTCGGATGATTTCACTGGAGCGTGAAGTCTTGCGGCCCGCAGAATGAGCTCCCTGTCCATGTACCGTAGCAATTTGAAGAGGAAAACCCGTGGTTTAGCGCGGTCTGAGGATATTCTTGTATACACACGATGCGCTCGTTCCACTTCAATCTCTTTGCCCGCCAGAGACGGCAGCCACGTCGGAAGCGACCTTTTCAAAAAGCCCACCGGGTCGTCTTTTTCGGCACCTTCAGGCAATCCGATCAGACGTAGGTTACTGCGCCTACTGCGATCCTGTAAGTCCACAACCTGTTGCTCGAGCGCGGTTACTCGTCTATCGTGATCTGCGACAACTTTCTTCTGTTCTCTCATCTCCCCTGTAAGAAGATCCAGCTTGGAGCATAAAGACTGAACGACTGACATGTGAGAAGCGAACTCGTTCCGCATCACCGTCAGCTCAGTTTTTAGGATGTCTTCGAAGTGCGCAACAGTGTTCGCCATCTTGTCCACCATATCGATCGAGGTCGGTGGCTTCGATTTTTTTCTTAATCGGAGAAGCTAATGGCGACAACTCCTGTTGTTTCCGGTTATGTGCCATCCGAGAAAGTGATATTAGTAAACAAAACTTAAAATCAAACGATAAATTCAGCACAAAGGGGCCAAATATACGGAGCTCTACTCGACTGCGACTAGGTTCATGAGCACGTCACGTGACTCTCCCTGAAACTTTTCTCTTTAGTTAATCCCAGGATTCCTACAATCGTGGAAAACCTGGAAATATCAGGTTTTATTGATTTCTTATTTGATTTTTGTTAAATTTATTTGATTTGTCGGTTGATTTTTTGAAGTTTTTGTTGTTTATTTTTATTTATTTTTTATTACTTTCTTTTACACATTTTATTTTATTTTATTACGTATTTATTCGTATTTGAGTCGATATTAGTGATTGGCGATATACCGGTAGACACGTTACATATTAACGTGTGTTGCTGGGCTACATAGTCACGGAAATTTGTTTATATTTGTTTTTAAGCATTGTGGTTTAAAAACATTATTTTAAGCTGTTAAAATGCAGTCAGCAGTGAAAAAACTCATCTCACTTCATGCGCACACATAAAGATGGTGTTCGCAGAGAATAGGAGTATAGAACGTTATTTTTGCTGCATTATAGGCCTTGAACGGTTAAATACACATGTATGTGTGAAAATGCCCATCTTTGCAAGTCTCCTTTATAAAGATGATAATTTAGGCCTTAAGTGAAAGCAAACAGCTGAGAAAAACAAAAAATAGGCAGCTCTTAAAGTGACGGCAGTCTAATATTCCTGCTGTCTGTTATTTATGTTAATCAAACAACAAAAGAGAGTAATCTCTCACTGCTCTTGACTAAATCACTTTTTTGTAACTTTAAGAAGAAATATATTTAATTTGTTTTTCATACATTTGGTTAATTTATACAATGTAGATTTTCTCATTTATTTGTTCTACTGTAGTTTTTTTCCTATTGCTTGTAATTTTATATACAATAACTATATTATGTATATCGTTACTGTAATATAAGATTTTACTCATGTTGTGATATAAGATTTCGGTCATATTGCTCACCCTAGTTCTAAACTATTTAACTGACTAGAAATTTGTGAGTACAATCTCTGTAAAACGAGTTTAGAATTCTTATCAGAAATCGAAAACTGTTAGAAAGGTCATGGAAATGTCATGCAAATTCGTTGGTCAAAAGTGTGGGAACCCTGTAATCTGTGAATTGTAGCATAGAATCTGAATGCGGATAGAATCTGTGTTGGATGCTTGTAGATGATTGAAGATGGCAGGTGTGTGTGGGGCACTAAGCCACCTGGCACTGAAGGCCACATCAGATTTGATGCCCATTAACCCAGTTATGTCCTGCCTCCCCCGAGGCCTTTTTAACGGTCTTGCCATTCCAGCTCCCTTATCGCCAACCAAGGTTCAATTAGCAGAGCTTGATGTCAATAACCTTCATGCCCCTTCCCCCTGCTCCTCTTCTCCTACGCGTTTGCCATCAATATTCACCGTCTTTAAAAAGCTATTTAGGTCTGGCCCCTCCAAGCCGTCAGATAACCACCATGCCTGCAGATGGGACCCCTGATCGACTGATGACAGTTGCTTTTTACTTCGGTTTCTGTTAATCTTTATCTTTGTCTGGGTGGTAAAGGAATAGTTCACCCAAAAAATTTAATTCTGTTATTAATTACTCACTCTCATGTTGTTCCAAACCTGTAAAACCTTTGTTCAACTTCAGAACACAAATTAAGATTTTTTTATGAAATCTGAGAGCTTGTCTTTACTACCTTTCTGGACCTTTCTGTACGTAGTTGTGTTGCTGTCTATGCAGGGTCAGAAAACTCTCGGTTTTTAACCGAAATATGATTTGTGTTCGAAGATGAGCAAAGTTCTTACAGGTTTGTAGCGACAGGGTGAGTGAGTAATGATAGAATAATTTTTTTTGGGTGAACTATCCCTTTAACAAAATCACAGCAGCACAATCTGTTCCACAGAGTCAGTTGAGTTTTGTTTTTGCAGTGAGTGGAACTTGAAATTTTACTAGAATGATTTGAACTGATAACTGGCACCATATTTGTTTTGAGAGCCACTCAGTCGTCAGATAGTTCCCTCAAGAATGAAAATTGCAATCATTTTATCAGCTGATTATCATTCCAAACCTGTATGACTTGCTTTGCTTAGAAAGAAGATATAAGATAATGTTTTGGCTTTTTTCCCTCTCAAACAATTAAAGGAAAAGACGTCAATACACACAAAGTTTAAGTCCACCAAAGTTATACTACTCTCCCATCTGATTTGTCTGTCAGCAGAATGGCAGATTCGGCGTTATGATTGGTCAGACTGACTGTCAATCAAGCTGTTTGCGAAGGGTCAGTTGGGTCTGGACCCCACTAACCTTTATTGTATTGATTTTTTTTTTTTTTTTTTTTTTTTTTTTTCTCTAAATATCTTTTGTGTTCCACAGAATACAAAATGCATACAGCTTTGGAATGACATCAGGCTGAGGAAATGAGAATTCTTATTTTTATTTGACTCATCCTTTTAAATCTCAGTCTGTTCCTCACATAAAGCTATAGTACGTCTATGAAATATAGATCATAAATCATTTGAACCACTACTATGGTGCTTATTTTTGTCTTTTTGAGCCTGCGACGTTTACAAAATGACAGCATAAGGGGGGCATTCACATAGAATACATTATTGCTTTGAAAAACAGGATCCTGGCAGTGGAATGGGAAAAAATGCAAGGCCTTGGTGTGGGTGTGTGTGTGTGTGGGGGTGTGTGTTGTTGTTGTTTTTTTTTTTTTTTTTTTAGTTACAAAAAAGTTTAAATTTGAGCTCTACATATTTAGAATGCCATGTCACATGTGAGATGCTTAAAAAGAGCAAGCACATCAGTCAAACACATCCGTTTATTGCATGTGTACATGGAAAAACAGCATAGTGGAATGAAAAAAAAAAGTTCTGTGTGAACAGAAGCCATAAGCGTTTGGAAAAACATGAGCGTGAGTCAATAATAAACTCAACTATTTCTTTAAATGAATTAGCTCTGAGCTTTTTTTTTTTTTTTTTTTGGTGAATTAGACTACAATTTGGCCGTGTGTTCGTTTTTGCGTGCAGCCTGGAGACATGGTGCAATTGAAAGATGTTGTTTCTGTTTATTGTTTTGGTATCCTTTCACTGCATTCAGTCTTTTTATCTCATCACATTCAATTGAGAGACTCAAATTGAATTTCTTTAGAAAACACTGTTTCTCCTCTTCTTATCCCGTCTGTCCTCTCTCTCTCCTTCAGTCTTCCTCTCTTTCCTAGCGCAGAGTGTCTCGGCTATGTAAATGTATTCTATCATTCCGGTGACCTCCCAGGACTGCCAGAGCATGTCATTGCTTTTCTCAGCCTGCCTCTCGCGCTCTCTCCCTCATCTGTCCGAGCAGGCCACCTCTCCCCACCTCCCTCTCCTCTCACCTGCAGACATCATGTTGGTTGTTTGACAGGCCTCCTGGCAGGGTATTGCACAGGAACCTCAGCTGCAGCCTGTCTTCCTCAGAGTCCTTTGACATGAGGTCCAGACAGAAGAGTGCATAACTAAACAGTCACGCGGAGAAACAACAAAAGCTTTCCCTCTGCAAGCGGCATTCATTACGTGCCAAGAAATAATCTCCCTGCCGTGCCGTTTTTGGTAGTACGGTCATGTCTGGTGTCTGTAAGGTTTGGGATAATAGAGAATTCCATCACGAGGCTAAAGCTGTCTCATCAGGAATTTCCTGTTCACCCACTCCCTGTGTTTTTAAAGCTGCGTGGTAGTGATGCGAACACCCGCATGGAATCTAAACAGAACCCTCATTTCCACCGAATTGAAATATCCATGCATGGTTTCTTGTTTAAGTAGTGCAGCTAAAGATAAATTGTTTCTATCATTTAACAAACATCAGCTCTGAAAATGTGTATAAAGTCAGCAGATTATGTCTGGTATTGACCCTGCTGATATAGAGTACTGACGGTGTTCATCTCCCAGCAGTCCTTGAGTTTCTCCTGGATTAGCCAGGCTCTACGCTGCCCTCTGACCAGAAAAGAGGATTGAATTATTCTGTAAATAGAAGATAGCCACAATATGGTAGTGTGTGTTTCAGGTTCGCCATGTTGCTCTGTGCCATAGTAAGATCGTAAAACCATTAGAAACTGTTTAATATAGGAGGACAAATGATAGAAAGCAAAGTTCTAGTTATATTAAAATGTAACAGGGTAGTAATAGTAAGGAGATATTTGAGTTATTTATAAACTAGTGTATTCTGAGTGCCACAAAGATCCCGATCTCTTTGACGCGTCTTAAATGCTAAATCTTTACCGATTACATAATGAAAGAGTTTTTGTTTTAGATTTTTAATTTCATTTAGATGTTTTATTTCATTAAGTAATAATCTAAAGCTTTCTATATATGTATTTATCATGTTTGGAAAAAAAAAATCAAGTGATCGCGCTGGCGCCTCCATGTCCTGTAAAGCGGCTTTAACATTCACTCTCCACAAACCGTAAGTAACAGAGACTTGAAACTTGAAGGGATGGTAGTAAGGCTTGCCCCAATCAGCCTGATACTGTACAGAGATCAAAAGTACGTAATGTCACATAACTCAAGTGTGAGCCTGCCGAAATTTTTTGCAAAACCTAATTTTGCGAACTAGTCCTAGGTTTGTCGCCCGATCTGAACCAAACCCATGTAGAAAGATTATCCGCAGAGCGAATATCAGTAATTATCAAAAGAAGTTTAACTTTCGACTCACCTTTGCAAAGGGATGACACCTTTTTAGTAAAATGCCTATAACTCCTGAACCAAACTCAATCGGAGGTCACAGGACAAGAGTTTTGCCTTGGAAAAAGGCTGTCATTGGTCGATTAAGTTTGAGCACCTTTTAGACAAAGTTAACGGAGGCTGGAATGAAAACGTCATTGTCTGAGAAATTTAAAAGAAATTATAGCATTTTTCAAGAGCGTAAACAATTGTACATAGCACGATTTTTCACACATATGCAATATTTGTAAACCATGATAGAACTCCTCATTCTGGACAATTTTGCCTCTAGAAGTACTGTTGTAAATCAAATTGTTTGTTAAATGATTGAGATGTAAAAAAAAAACTAAACTTTTGCGAACTAGTCCTAGGTTTTTTTGCTCAATCTGGAAAAAAACTTTGCAGTACAATTTTCTGGACTCTCTAGGTCAATAATTATCAAAATATTTAAAAATGTATCATTTGGAAAGCTATAACGGTGTCTTTTAGAAAAGAGGCCTATCCGAATTTACCCAAAATCCTATAAAGCCTAAAGGAAAACTCAAAACTTCCTGAAACCTGGTGAGCAGCACATGCAACAGGTGATTCTAAACAAGGATGCAAAGTTTTAAGGAGATCGGACAACAGCTGGCACTATAACAGTCTTTAACGGTAAAAAAACCCGCCATATTTTTATGGTAAATTACCTGGATTTGCCAGAAATGTTCATTGATTTAGGTAGGAACAAACTTGCTAAATAATGTCTTTTTTTTCATGTGCTTAAATGCTTTAAAGCCCTTGAATCCCGGTAATCACTGCTTGCAGCTATATTTTTATTTTATTTTAAATAATTAAGGTATAAGGCAGATTTTTATTTATACTCCCATCAAATGTTGTGGTTTTAATATAATTTTAGGTAATATCTATTATATAAAAACAGTTTTGTGAATGCACTCATGGCTGACAAGATTACAGGCTCTTGCCTTTTATCAATGTCCATACTGATAGTATTAGAAGAGCTTATGTACCATTTGCAGGCAGTAACATTTGAATAATTTGTTTCCTACATAAGCAGCGTGCTAATGTTTGTCTGGGTGCTCTGTGTGGGGGGACCTGACACAATTCCCTCTGCTTAGTAGAAATACCATAACATGTGTTGGAGTGTCTCTGGGTAGGTGAGAATGAGTCTTCAACAGCCACTTAGGACCTTTCTGGGCTCTTCAGCTGCTTTCTGGGCTCCAGATGACGACAAGGGGGTGTAGCGTGATTAAATCATTTGATAAAACCTCCATCACTGCTTAAAAGGAAAAGAGGCATTTCTGGGATTGCTTATAGGATGACATCTCTGCCTTACTATCTACCATTTCAAAATCCTGTGGGACTCTTATATGAAAAGTGGGCTTGGTTATTTCTTCCAGTGGTTGTTTCAGGTCAGATCTGGCTGCTGTAAATGCTTCTTTTGAGAGCATGTCTGTCCCCCTGGATGTCCAGCAGCATGCTAAGTGAAAAACGCGCCTTGCTCAGCGTTCATTTTTCTGCTGCGGCGAATGAAAAATAGAGAGTCTGAAGTCCCCCAAGAAGCTGATCCTATTGTAAATGTCAAGAGAAGTCGGCTAGTACATCACTTGACAAATAGCGCATGCAAAACACGTTTGACACTTTTGCCCCCAAACTGGCTATCGTAAAGATTTGACTTCGCATTTCACAAATCCTCAAAATGCGTAAGAATAATGTTTCATACACTCAGAGCCGGCCAGTCCTTGTGGTACTTTGGCAGACAATGGGCAGAGCAATAAATCAATACAAACATGACTGTTGCCATGGCAACCGGCTCCAACAAGTGGCTGGCATTTGGCTTGTTTATTCCTGCCAAGAGCCAATTGATACCCGATTGCGTCGGCAACTCATTGTCTGATCTGCTTGTTTAATGACGTATGCCGTAGCACAAAGCAACAGGTACAGAAAATCACCCAAAAAGAGACATAAGGAATATTCGGGCAAATTTAAGCTGGCACATATCCAGTGACATAATCACATCAAGCTAAATAAGGGAATTCTGCAGGGAATGAATAGGAACACCATGTTTACAGTCATTCTTGCTTGATTATTAAAGTCAGCATGAAATGGAAGTTGCAATTTTCTTTTCTTCCCTGTTGTAAAGTATATCCAAGTGAAATCGATTCTCGAATGAGAAACATGTAGGGTGGGATGGATTTTGTCAATAGAGAATTGATTGTATCGTTGTCATTTGCTAATTGCTGCAATCTCATGTGAATAACAATAACCCTCCCCTACAGTGACCTGTCATTGTTAATGTTTTTGGTGAAAGATTATGAGGTTACACAAATTATGTGCAAATAGCTTTGGCTTATTTTAAATGCTTTAAAATGCTGTGGCTGTAATTAAATAAAAGGAAATCAAATAAAATAAGTATATAAAATAATAAAGTATATAAAAAGTATAGTTTAAAATATATATTCATTTTAAGATTTGCATTTAACAGTGTTTATTATTATACTTTTTTAAATTAAATTCTTAATACTTTTAAATATTAACTTAAGATGTTGGCAAAGGTAAATTAAATAATAATTAAAAAAAAAGTAGGAAATTAGCACAATAGGGAGGTCGAGCGGGAAAAAAAAAAAACGTTTTGGCAAATTAAGGGATATTCTTTCGAAACTTGCAGTTTCAATCATTTGTTTCTTGTTTCTTCATGCTGCTTCGCTAAAGATATGTGTATGTGAAATGTTAACCTACCGACATCCACGACAAATCATTTCGAAATCATTGAGAAATTACTTTAATATTAAATGTATATTCAGAGAAAATTACAATGTTTTTTTGACCTTAGATGCATTTAAACCTGTTGTAGGTTTAAACACTTTTAAACGTCATATGACCTGCTCTTCAACAACATTTATAAAATATCACCACAATGTGTAATGGAAACACAAGTGATCCGTTCTTGAAAGAGCTACTTTTCTTACTGTGAAGAACATTTCAGAAAATCAAAAATCTAAATAACCTTTCTGCACTATAAAGAACTATGCAAGTTCTATGAAAGTTAAAGGTTCCTCATGGAGTGTATATTTTATTGCATGTTGTGTGGAGTGGGTGGAGGAGATGTGGCCATCCTTTTAACGCTGAGGCATCCATCACATAGGCATGATGTATAAATCCCATTTCTATTGATCCAGTCTCAGGGGAAGGAGAGGAAGAAAGGTGTGGAGAATCAAAAGACTTGGCTGACTGAAAGTGGAGGAAAGATCCAAACAGATGATGAGTCAACAGAGGGGACAGACAGTGACCCCACTGAGCAGCCATAAGCTGTTTGCGCTGCAGTTTTAATTGCCTTTTCTCTTTTTAATTAAAGCTGCTCTGCAGAGAAAGTCGAGCTGGGAAAAGTGATTTATATTTCATTTGTGTCCGGCAGTTTTACATAATTGATTTGTTTATCCACAACGTTGTCTCGTTCAGTTTGGTTATTGTTTTTCGGATGTATATAAATATATCCATTCCCACAAATGCCTGTTTTGTCTGTGTTTTTCGCTTTCTGTTGGTTTCTTGTTTTTTATCTTGACGTCTCGGGATTGTGAATTGTGGCCAGAGAAAAAACAGCCTGCATGTTTTGTATCTTTTGGCAGCACAGTGCAGAGCCCAGCTTTGGTCGACTGCATATTTGTTGGTATGGAAACAGTCCGTGAAATACCTGCCACCACCCGAGCTGGAATTCCAAACGTTCTGCACTGCAGTCCGACCTCAGGGCAGCTTTTAAACCCTTCAGATGTATTTTCATTGCTTTTCTTTTGGGTGGACAAAAGAGTGCCTCTTTGTGGTGTTTAAAGGATTAGTTCACTTTCAGAGTACAAATTTCCTGATAATTTACTCGCCCGTATTTCATTCAAGATCATGAAGACTCATGTCTGTCTTTCTTCAGTTAAAAAGAAATTTTAGAGGAAAACATTCCAGGATTTTTCTCTATATAGTGGACTTCAATAGGAGATTAAAGTCTGATTTGCAGTTTCAATGCAGGTTCAAAGGGCTTCACGCAAACCTAGACGAGGAATAAGGATCTTGTCTAGTGAAACGGTCTATCATTTTCTTAAAAAAAAAAAAAAAAAAAAAAAAAAAAAAATATTTTTAACCATAAATGCTTGTCTTGCACCAACTTGACTTAACACATTATGTAATAAGGCTGGGCGATATGGACAAAAAACTATCACAATAATTTTTTCATATCAGTGGTTTTCACAAAAAATTATTTTTTTTATTTCAAGTTTAAAGGCAGATTTTTTGCTCCAGTGTGAAAAGTTGTAAAAAAAAACCCAGATGGTTAATTGTGGTTTTAAACTATTCTTTATGGTCAGAACATGACAAACACTTCATGTTTATGAATTCTGGAATGTTGTAGTCAAAAACCTTAATTTTCCGATTTCTTCATTCAGTTCTGTTTTAATTTTGGCAAATATTGTTGAATATGCAAATACGTCTCCGACAGAGCAGTCCCTAACCTTAACCCTCGAGGAGTTTGTGTGTGCCAAAGACTGGCCTTTTGAATGACGCCGACTGCCATCACTGTTTCCTCAGTGCGATCTGATTGGCCGTTCTTGACTGACAGGCTGTTTGTCAGTGGCTTCCTGTGTGGCAGCTCTAATGTGCAGTGTCACCAGGCGGATGCTCCTGCTCTCCCGGCCTCACTGTAATTACTTTGCATGCTTGACTGACTCTCTCCATTAACGGCAGAACACTCTCAGCGCCCACTGAATTATTCCATCGATCTCTTTTTGTTTTTGACTTCTCTTTTTTTTAATTTCCCTTCTGTTTCAAGCTGAACTGTCAAAAGCGAAGCAGAATAAAGGCATTATTTGCAATGGGTTTATTTGCAAACCCATTATTTGCGGGGTGTGAGGGGGTAATTTTTCATGGTAACAGTGTTTACAGCTTCGTTCGACCTTCCTTTGAGACAAATGATATGGTTGTTTATCAAAGACTTGTGCTGTTTGGGTGTTTGGATTTCTAGTACGATGAAGTCAGTGCTGTGTCGTCAGATGCCTCACGAGTGCAGTACGTCCATTAAAATTCTATGCAGTGATCATGATATAACTGGATCTGAATCAACTAGATCCACTAGAGAGCCTTTCAGTATCTCTCGCTCAATTCATGAATAATAATAATAATAATAATAATAATTTAAGAATTTATTATTATTATTATTATTATTATTATTATTATTATTATTATTATTATGTTGTTGTTGTTTTGTTATTAGTATTAGTATATTTATTAGTATATACTTTAATACAGTACCTCATGAATTGTCCCTGACTACACTAAGGAATGCAGGGTTTAGAGTTTGCACTTGTTTATACAATCTATTTCTTCTTTTTAAAATGGTACTTGTAATTAACTAATAGAACATTAATTAATAAATAAGTAAATGTAATATAAGTAATTAATTTAAAAAATATATCAAATGTAGTAAATAAATATTTTTACTATTTTTGTTTACTTAAGTTTTATTGATTAGATAGATACCGTATTTTTTTTTTAGTAAACTTTAATAGTAAATGCATAAAAAATAAAGTAAGAAGTAAAAGTGAATGAATAAGTAAATAATAAATAAATAAATAAATAAATAAACATGGAAGGAAATAAATAAACATAGTACATATGCTTAACACACACACACACACACACACACACACACACACACACACATATACTATATATACACCTACTATACTTTATTTTATTTCTTTACTATTATTTAAATTTACTAAAAAGACATGAAGTAAAAAGTGTATGAAAAAGAATGAATGAATAAATGAATAAAATGTGTATGTGTGCATGTATGTGTGTGTATATAATATGTATATGTATATAATATTTATATAATATATGTGTGTCTATGTATGTATATGTAGTAATATATTTACTAAATAAAATTATAAGTATATTAAGTAAAAAAAGTGGAATGAATGAGTAAATATAATAAATTTAACTTTATTTTTAATTTATTTAGCATTATTTATATTTACTAATTAAAAGTATATTAGGATGAATGAATGAATGAATGAATGAAATATATACGTAACTATATATACTTGGTATACTTTGTTTTTATTTCTTTACTTTTTTTTTAAATTTAAATAAAATTAAGTAAAAAATATATGGAGTAAAAAAGTGAATGAATTGATAAAATATACATAAATGCATAAATATATGCACTTAACTTTATTTTTTATTTCCTTACTATTATTTAAATTTTCGAAAGAAAGTATATAAAGAAAAAAGTGAATGAATGATTAAATAATCAAATATAATGAAATATAGTAAATATTTACATAGCTTTTTTTTTTTTACTTGATTTACTATATAGTAAAATAAATGAATGAATAAGTAAATTAATATTTTATATTTTATTTGTTTACTTCTTTACTAAATAATGTAAATATAGTAAAGTAAATAAATATAGTTGAAGCAAAAAAGTAAATAAAGTGACTGAATGAACGAACAAGCAAAGAGACGAAGTCGTGATAAAATGTAGTACTGATCTGTGATTTTGATTCACTGCAGCCCTGTTTTTCATAACTGTCATCTTAGTACTGCGTTGATCGGCTTTTGCTTTTCTCTCCTGAATTCATCTGTCTGACCTGATGATGACTTCATCAGCCTACTGACCTGCTCTACACTTCTGAGACTGTGATATCAGGGGTGAGGATGAAATGACCTACTCATCATTCTGTGACCCCTTCTGTGTCATCTCCTCCACTCTCGCTCCCCTCGTTCACCATTGATTAGGATACTATGAAAATACAAGAATCCGGACACAGCCTCCGGCTCTAAACCATGTCCTGTAATCCTGCATATTGTCCTGGCCGATCACGTCCCTGAGCTTCATTTGTCCATGCTCTGTGCTGATGTGCGGTGGCAGAACCGGGTCTAGCTGCATGGCTGTTTGCTGTACTGATTTGTGTTCAGAGACAGGCTGATTGTGACCTTGTAACACTGTCACTCTTCACTGAGATGGTAGCGTGGCCTGCAGGCCAATCATTTCCATCCACCCTGCTGCTCTTTTCTCTGGCTTTTCGTTTCATTT